>JBBDGP010002673.1:0-1200000 GCA_037952835.1 Lithobates septentrionalis | reverse complement strand
TTCACTGCTTACCAATGATTCGTTATTCATTTATATGTGCCATGTACTTACATGGCGACGATATATAGATGATGTGTTCCTCATATGGGATGGCTCAGTTGAGCTCCTATATGAGTTTCTAGCTGCTATCAACCACAACAAATTCAACCTCAGTTTTACGATGTCACATAGCACAACAGAGATTACGTTTCTGGATGTGCTTGTAAAAAAACAACCGGATGGTGACTAGTTTCCATCCGAAACCCCTGCTAGCATCTATACCTTACAGTCAGTACCTCAGAGTAAGTAGAAACTGTGCAGATGACACCACGTTCAAAGATGAGGCTGACAAACTAAGCGAAAGACTCCTCGCAAGAGGGTACTCTAAAAGACATATAGAAAAACGACAAAGCTGTCCCGTCAGGCTCTGCTTGACACACAAAAACAACCCTCTACTGATGATACAACTAGAATCATCACTACGTATACAACACAGCATAAACAATTGAAACAAATTCTAAACAAGTACTGGCACTTACTCACTATGGACCCCTCACTATCTCCATTTGTAGCAGATACACCCGCTGTGACATATAGGAGAGCGCCTTCTGTGGGTGATAAGGTGGTCATGAGTGAATACAAATCACATAGAGGGTATACATGCAAAATGCTAGGTACCTTTTCTTTTGGAGGGTGCTCACATTGTCAATACATATACAGACGTAAGGATATATATCTACCAAATGGACATCACTTTCGTCCAAAGCATTACATTAATTGTAAGACTCCCGCCTTGGTATACCTACTCACATGTGAATGTGGGTGTTACTACGTCGGGAAGACGATCAATGTATTTTGGAAAAGAATATACCAGCATATTTTGACTATCCGCAAACGAGATCCGGATGTACTGATCGGCCAACATATGGCCTTGGTACATCCAGAATCAATTCCCAGTATTAATTTCCTGGGATTTGATCACATCCACTTTCACTCAAGAGGTGGCGACTTTAATAAACGCCTCCTCCAATGTGAACTAAGGTGGATATTCAATTTACAGGCTACTTCACCACCTGGATTGAATGAGGCTTTTAATTTTCGATCATTCCTTCCTGGATTTACCTCTGGGGTCTGTGAATTGAATCTCTGAAATTTTTGGTTCTGAAACATACTGAATGAAGCTTTTGAGGTCTTCCTTTCTTTCTTTCTGCACTTTATCCGATTAGTCTTTTCTCTCTATTTGGGTATTGATGTATAATACCCAAATAAGGATTGTTAGATTTGGGTGATACAAACTGTATGTCTAAATTTTACATCAACTCATTGATATATTGTCCTTAAGAGTGAACTGTGTTTTTTTTTAACATCTATTTTTGTACACTAATAAAGTTGGCACTTTTGTGCCTTTTACATATATTTACTCTCCATTACTCTTCTTCTGCCCTATAAAGTCCAAGTGGGCATCCCCTTTATGCACTTTGTTGCAATTTTCTCTATAACACTGTTTAGGATGTTGGCAGGCTAGCACACTATCTAATTCTCATATCCCTATGTCTTCTCCAACCTTGTGAATGAGAGTGAAAGGGAGAATATCACTGATTGGTGCAAAATGTGCTTTTTGAAGCACTGAGAGAACAAAATTCAAGTCCTTCTGATCTCTAGAACTAGACCCAGGTATTTCAAGAGATGATGAAGTTACAGTGCCAACTTCTGAAGGATTAGGACGTATCCAAACTGCAAGGTGTAGATGGTAGTGGCTGCACTGGATGCAGTAGAACACCTGGAACTGTTCTGCCACAGTAACTGGGGCTGTGATGCCCTGTTCCAGAATACTCACCAGAGCTGCACAGATATCTTATAATCAATGGGGCGGAGCAGGCAGGTTGGAAGTCATGAACCAGGGAGGAGGCTGGGAACAAAACTTTAGTTTTTAGCACCTGGAAACCACCTAATGCACGCTAACATCTGAGATATAGGATGCCCAAGTGTTCTCAAAGGTGTCTCCCTTGGAAAAGCTAGGGCACACCCTCAAACTGAAGAGAATTTTTCTGAGGGCTTGGGGAACCTGAACATCCAGGGTTTGTAAGTCTGGCACTGGGAGCTTTGGAAATTGCTTTGGAAATTGAGGCCTGAGTCCAGTTTCTTTAACTTTTGGAGCGATAGCAGAAGACTGCAACTCCTCTAGTGTTTGTTCTCCATTAAGGACTGCACATCAGACAAGGCCTTGGCTGCTGAAGGTTCAGAGGCCTTTAAAGGAGAATTTTGGGATTTTAAAATAACAATTATAATTGCCTAGGTGGATGAAGCATTGAGCCGATGCTGAATCTGTCCCCCGCAGTGAGAACTGAGTGATCAAACACCACTGATCGCTCAGTTCTCCCCCTCCACTCTGAATGCAGAGAGCCGTGACTGTCACTAGAGCGCTGGGCTGTGGAGGGGGTGGGAGGGGCTGGCCCAGGCTCTCAGTGGATCACTGAGAGGCTGAGCCAGTAGCCAGTCCAGGCAACTTGGTGGATACCAGCCATATGGTTGGGATCTTTCCTGAGCGTGGACCAGCTGAGTGACATCAGCTGCCAGCAGGCTTTAGCCCGATGTTGTCTGAAAACAGCTCACAGGAATGCGATCCATAGAAGAAGTATAGCCAAAAAAGCTTTGGCCATACTTCTCCTTGAAGGCTGTGAACAGATCCGATAATGATTTTGCAAGGGTAGGCATGGAAGCACATGTTCTCTGCATTCAGAGTCAGCATTTAACTGTGCCATTGGGTCCAAAAAATTCCTGCATGACTACAATGAAATCCTCTTGGCATAGAGCTAGCCACACCAGACAGAGCTAATATCAGGCCATCTGCATCCCTCAGCCAAGGGGTTAAATTCAGGCATTACCAGAACCATTAGTAGGGTGTGAGCTGGAGGCAACCAGTACAGTTGGATAATCCCCCATGTGTCTGGGCAAGACATGTTGCACCAAAAGCAGAAGGCAACATAGTTTAGGGTACAAGGCTAGGTACAAACTTGGTTGCTTGGTAGCAGAAGGGAGAGGCAGCCAAAACAACAAGGTCACTGTAATCAGGTTGTAGCAGACTGATGAGTTTACTGCTGCAACCCTTTGCCTCAATTGTCACTGGTTAAGGATGCTGTGAGCTTCAAAGATGGCAGGCTACTAGAAATCAGTGAAGTTGACAGTGGGCGAAGCCTGATGGAGAAGCTGAGACACTAGTTCCCTATTATGTCCCTCTTAACCTTGTAATTGATAGCAGGTAGTGGCTGAATTCTACAGCCAAAAGCAGACTGTTATTTGGCTATGGATCCACCTATTGCTTGCTGTCAATCAAAAGGGGAGACAGAGAGGACTATATATATATATATATATATATATATGGAGTTCCCTACGTCTCTATCGCATACTGTATATGTACATACATTTATACCTATAGGTGACTGGTCTTATCGTCGTTGGATAGGTCTGAATGTGAAAAATTTAGCTTCACGATACTTTATCTACGTTGTATGTGCTGTTCTTTTACATTACGAAGAATACACACTATCTAAGGGGCTTCTGGATACCAGAGCTACAATTTAATTTGTATTACTATTATTTTTGTTATTACTAGCTATTTTCCATTTGTATGAAAAAATCAGTCATAATTAGTGATTTTATACTTTTTGGAACTAAACAATATTCTGAAATATTAGTAGTACTGTAAGAAGAAGGTATATAATAGTATCACTGTGGTGGAAGCATGCTGTACTATTGAAAAAGCAGAACTGTGTTATTAAAATAATTATTAACTATCATTAATCATTAACTATCCACTATTTCTTTTTTGTTTTCTCACAAATAAACTGAGAAGAATGTACATCTAAGGCTACTGAAAGAGAGTTCCTGGAGCATTGCGCCAACCAGACTATAATGGTATGTAAATTTCTGCATCTTTTTGTAAATACGCCACAATAAATACAAAATCATCACATTTGATTCTTATTGTAGCTATGTTTCTCTTTTTACTAAAACCTGAAGCTACAATCTCAGAATCCAACTGCAGCAGCCCCTGCTGGTAGAAAGAGGACTATGGCTTATCTAGTCATATACAACGGTGCTTTATGATATCAAAATTTTAGTCCACTCAGAAATGTAAACAGGGTAATGAAGCATAATATTTACCTAGTCTAATAAGTTTTTAATACCACTGTTCTACAACAAAGTAAAAAAAAAAATGAATTTGCTCTCACAGTCGAGAAAAAATTCTTGACCTCAGCAATGGAAGCAGATTAGTTCTGTTGATAGTTAAAAAAACTGATACGTTTTGCCAAATACAGGTGGAGATGCCATTTGTAGTCAGAAACTAGAGCATCAAGAACCAAGAGCAATACATCACAACATCTGACTATAGTCAACGTTTGACTGTTTCTGCTCTGGTGACAAAATCTTTTCTTTGGATATCAACTTGAGTTCCAATAGTGAAAATTATATTTGACAGCTCCTTTTTCTGATTTATGATGAGAAAAATATGTAATATATAGCAGCTTACCAGTCATTTGATGTGGCAGGTGCAAAAGATTTATATTTTTTCAGACTTTTTTCCTTTTCACCTGGTAATTTTGCAAAAAAAAATAAGAAAAACACTCTTGCTGACTATGACAACAACACTGCATAAATGTACTGTAGCTATTGAGGACTGGAGCAGTGTTGTCACCCGAGGCTGATAATATTGTATGTGATTGCCATTTGGTGCCGAGGACATTACAGTATTGGATTTTTCTGTACTTGCAGAACATGTACTTAGCCTGAAAAAAGAAACTAAAGCATCCATCACATTTAAGAAATGTTAAGCTACAATATACATTTCTGTTCTTGAGTAGATATACTCTAGAAATATTAACTGGAACTTTTCTAATATGTCTTTATAGTTTGTCTAAAATTACAGTAAAAATCCATAATCTTCATCCCTTTAACTAGTATTGGTAAACAAACTTAAAGTGTTACTAAACCCAGAACCTGCAATCTCTATATCTGGTCTCTCACAGTATACAGAACATGGAAATGCATTTATTTTAATAAATATAAACTGCTGGGGCGTGGCTTCGGCATGGCGGCGTGAGGACGCTTGTACTGTGAGCTCCCGGCCGGCGGCACCCGTGCAGCATACCAACGACACAATACCACACATTACCAGCATCCACAAGCACTACAGACGGATTGGAGACCGAACCGCCGCTAACAGCACACTACCAGCGGCATGGATCGCTATTTAAAACAGCTCAAACTGTCCGCCTCTACCCCGGCGGTATCCAAGATGGCGCCGACCAGTCATGTGACGGGGGATACCCGGGGAGAGACGACCACCTGTGGAGGCTCGCAGCGGCAGGGAGAAGATTTCACAATGCCGCCATACTCCCCCATCAGTGACCTATCTCCCTGCCTGCCAAGATCGCTGGCAGTATCACCTGGGGTGGAAGAGGAGCTGCCCAGCTCCATACAGACCTCTCCATACACCTCTCCCTGCCACGCTACTTCTGGCTTCAACACAGCAAACATCTTACAGCTACAGGACACAGTGAGTACACCAGCTACATCATCCCAGCAGTTAGAGCCTGTATTCATTGCTGATCCTACCCACAAATTATGGACACTGTTACAGCAGCTCCCCACCAGAGATGATTTTGAATCACTAGCCTCTAGAATGGAGATGGCCATGAGGGGAGAGATACAGTCTGTTAAACAGGAAGTTGCAGTGCTAGATACACGCATTACAGCAGTGGAGCAGGAACAGGGAGCAATGTCCCAGAATATACAGGCTGTGCAGTCTTCACACTCTGAAATTAATGACCAATTTCTCCAGTTACAACTACTCCTAGACGATTTAGAGAATCGCAGTCGCAGACAGAATATACGCCTAAGGGGAATTCCGGAGTCCATTACACAATCTGAGCTCCGCGAGTCGGTGACTGCCATCTTTAACCGTTACTTAGATCGCCCGCGAGACACAGCTATTACCATAGACCGCGTTCACAGAACTCTCGGCCCTAATCCGAACTTACCGGACAGACCCAGGGATGTCCTCTGCTGCCTGCACTCCTTTAGCCTCAAGGAAGAAATCCTGAGACAGGCATGGCAGGTGGGTGTTCTGGAATTTGATGGCGCGGCCATCCACCTGCTCCCAGATATTTCCAGGAGAACTCTGATGATGAGGAGAGCACTCAAACCACTTCTAGACGGCATCGGTGAGAAGGGTCTCACATACAAATGGGGCCACCCGTTCCACCTTATTGTCCGTAAGGGTACGGACGCCTTTGCCCTGCGTCACCCCTCAGAGCTTCCACTCCTGTTCACTTTCGCTGGGATGAACCCAGTCACTGTCCCCAACTGGCTCCTGGTAAATGTGCAGTCGAACCCACAACGTCGGCCCACAGACGGAAGACAACAAAGGGTCCGGGCCTACCGTCGATCACAGAGAGGCCCCTTACAGGCACCCCAAGATCCAGCCTCTTGAATCCGAAGAAATAAGTAATCGGCAGTCCCCTCTTGTCAGGGGTGTGTTCACCCCTCGCTGTATCCAAGCAAAAATTTTTTTTTCCATCCTTGGGGGTTGGAGGGGCTCCCCTACCCCCCCCCCCCCTTTTTTTTTTTTTTTTTGTTTTTTTTTGTTTTTTTCCTCATTGCTTTGGGGTTTTTTCCTATTACCGAAGGAGGGCCCAACCGCCTCACAGTCGGTTTTATAGGAGCTCACCAGTCCCCCTTATTGCCTTGAACCGTTCTGAGACATACCTGACTTTCCCAAATGAACACTACATGGGATTTCTTGCACAAACAGTGTACACTGCGTTGTCCCAGAGTCACGGAGAGGGGGTCTCCTGGGAGGGGGATGGAGAAAAAGGAAAAGAACCCCCCCCCCCCTTTTTTTTTTTTTTTTTTTTTTTTATTCCCCAACCTGGAATACAGCAGATGGACCCATCGTACGAAGAGAGAGGAAGCTAGAGGACTTGTCCAATGCTACGGGTGATGGGGAAAGTATTGGATTCAACAGTTAGTTTACATGAGCTAATCCCCTACTGTTTTATACTGTTAGATTGCTTTTTGTCTGTTTCTTCCTATGGGCGTGTGGGGGTAGGTGTCGGATCCGTGTTCCCACATCGCCTCCACGCACCCGAGCTGTTAGGTCAGAGACAGGAATAACCACAGTTTTTATGGGGTGCATTTACCATATACCTTTTTGACGCCTCACTGGTCTCCTCGGCGGCTCCAGTGCCCATTAGCATTGGACCGCTCACAAAGGGCCCTATAACGGGAGACACTGTCTGAATTGCCGTAGAGAGCGGGTCGGGCTTCTTTCCAGGCGAGCCTAGGAAGGTAGGGATGGCCCCCTGGTGAGACACAAAAGTGGTAAACCCGGTGCCAAACGCAGGGGAGACTAGGAAGTGTCTCTAGAGCTGGAGTACTGTTAATCTTCTTGCTCTTTCTGTGCGCTACATGGCACACTGGGCCTGATTTAAGGGCGTTAGATAACCTTTAATTGTTAACTTTTCAGTATTAATTTTGCTGATTGTATATGCTTATATGTTCGGTTCTCCAATGTTAGATCTACAATGATTGTTTTACCTTTCATGTTGGTAGTGTTATTTCATTAATATGTGAACATTGCTGCGGGGGTTCCAATGGCTGGGACTCCGCGCTTGACCGTGCCCTACCTCCTCCCACAGTAGGAATACTCTGCCCTGGTGGCAGTAGCTCTCCTGTACGGAGTTACACCTCTTGATAGACCCCATACCTTTTTTTTTTTTTTTTTCCGTATCTTTCCTCTTCTTCTCTATACTTTAGTTTCGCTCACTTCCCTCAACTCCCCCCCCCCCCCCTTTTTTTTTGTCAACTTCCACCTTCCCCCCTCTTCTCCTCTTTCCTTTTCTATACTCTCTCACCACCTAGGGAGCAGACACTCTATCATTATGGCTCTCAAATTCCTTTCTTGGAACGTTAACGGATTGAACGCTCCTGAGAAGCGGACCAGTTGTCTGTCTGAACTCTGGAGACATAGAGCGCATGTAGCCTTTCTCCAAGAGACTCATTTTCGGGCAGATAAGGTCCCGAGACTTACTAACAAGCACTTTCCGGTGGGCTACCATAGTACTTCTACTTCCTCTAAATCCAAGGGGACAAGTATTTTACTATCCAAATCTCTACACTGGCAGTTCCTGGATGAAATCCAGGATCAAGAGGGCAGGTTCTTGCTATTGAAGGGCAAAATCGACTCTCACACAGTTACTCTGGCAAATTTCTACTTACCTAACACAAATCAAGCCCAGGTCTTGCAAACTTTCCTGACAAAGTTGGAGTCTTTCCGTGAGGGAACGCTTGTCTTGGGGGGAGACTTTAACTTCACCTTAGATCCATCTAAGGACTCATCTGCCCAATCAACATCTCTAACTCAAGGTGCAAGACGAGCTCTGAAAGACCTGCTGCATGACCATCAATTGGTTGATATATGGAGAATTTTCCATCCTCAAGAACGAGATTTCTCCTTCTATTCTCCAACCCACAAATCCTATTCCAGGATTGATTTTTTCCTAATACAACACTCCACAATTTCCTTAGCCTCCAAAGCAGAGATAGGCCAGATAACATTATCTGACCATGCTCCGGTTTTCCTGGACCTCACTCTCCCATGCTCACACTCAAAGACACCATCTTGGCGTCTGAATGAATCACTTCTCAAAGACCCTGAAACAGTGGCGGAGATCAGCAGAGAACTTCGTTCCTATTTTGAAAACAACAATGGCTCCGTGTCTAACCCTCTCTCAGTGTGGTCAGCACATAAATGCTACATTAGGGGGATCTTCATAAAAATTGGCCATGCGGCCAAGCAACGCCACGCCAAAACTCTGACAGACCTTTTGACAAAACTTAACGTTTTGGAGAAACAACATAAAGCTCGCCCTGACCACACATCGGAAGTAGAGTTACTCCGGACTAGAGAGGCAATCAGGGAGCATTCCCTTTACAAGGCCAAACATATCCTGCTCAAAGCTCGCCGCTCCTTTTATGAGTATGGAGATAAATGTGGCCGCTTGTTGGCCAATGCATTAAGAGCTAAACGCACACAATCATACATCCCTGCTCTCTTGACCCCATCAGGGTCCAAGATTCATGATTCCACGGACCTAGCAGCCGCCTTTCGAGATTTCTATTCAAAGCTTTATAATTTAGATGCAGTACAGGCCATTGGATCTTCGGCCCCCTCCCTCTCAAACATTCGGGAATACCTTCAAGAAGCCAAACTCCCTTCTCTTACGGAAGCCGAACGGGAACTACTATCCCAACCTCTACACATAGATGAGCTTGCTAATGCCTTGAAGGATACACAGCCGGGGAAAGCCCCCGGTCCTGATGGCTTTACGCTCCTGTACTACAGAGCATTTCAGACACAGCTGGCCCCCCATTTCATCACAGCCTTCAATGCCATACTCGATGGACATACTGTTCCCCCCGACATGCTGCAAGCTTCTATTTCGGTTCTTCCTAAGTCCGGGAAGGACCCACTGCTGTGCTCCAGCTACAGGCCCATTTCCCTGCTAAACTGCGACATCAAACTCCTCACGAAAATCATAGCCTCGAGGCTCAACAGTCTAATGCAACGTTTGGTTGCGCTTGACCAGGTAGGCTTCATTCAGACGCGAGAAGCAAGGGATAACACCATCCGGACATTAAACGTCATAGAGAAGGCAAGGCGATCCAACACCCCTCTTTTACTCCTATCCACCGATGCCGAAAAGGCTTTCGATAGGGTGGACTGGGTATTTCTCCGGGAAACACTTTGTTCTTTTGGAATGCCGAAGTCTATCCTAGACTGGATCTCTGCCCTCTATTCCAAACCCACAGCCACGGTAAGGGTGAACGGGGTGAACTCAGACATCTTTGCGATTTCCAATGGCACCAGGCAGGGGTGCCCCCTTTCCCCTCTACTATTTGTCCTTTCCCTAGAGCCATTTCTTCGCCATGTAAAAGACAATCCAAATATCAGTGGTGTCCATTCTGACCACTATCAACACAAAGTAGCAGCGTATGCGGACGATCTTTTATTTTACATCACCAAACCTGTGACATCCCTGCCTTCATTGTTACAAGAATTGAAACGCTATGGCAATCTCTCCAACTTCAAAGTTAACCTCCAAAAGTCAGAAGCTCTGAATATTTCGGTACCAGACCGTACGCTGGCAGGCATTCGTCCCTTCTTCCCGTTTAAATGGGCCACCCGCTCCATTCAATACTTAGGGACCAGAATACCTGCAAATCCAAAGGACATTTTTGCCCTGAATTTTCAACCCTTCCTATCAACACTCACTACAGATCTTAGGAGATGGGATCCACTCGCTTTGTCTTGGTTCGGCCGATGCAACGTACTGAAGATGAACGCAATGCCACGGCTTCTTTATTTGTTACAAGCCTTACCTGTCAAATTACCGCAAACTTTCTTTCACGAGGTCCGTTCGAGGTTTATTAAGTTCATATGGCGAGGCGGACACCCTCGAATAGGTAGGACGGTACTGCGAAGGCCGAAGCTGAGGGGAGGCATTGGATTCCCAGACCCTGCTCTCTATTACACAGCGACGCACATGACTCGGGTGATTGACTGGTGCCGACACGGGGAATGGAAACTATGGGTCACGCTGGAACAGGAGATGGCACAGGTTCCTTTGGCTGGCCTGCCTTGGGCGGGTGGGCGGTTGGATCTCCACCTGACCGCTCACCCGTTGATTGGCCCCTCTCTCACCGAGATGGAACGATTTTTTCGTCTTTCCTCCCTGCCTAATTTTCCCTCTCCCATGACTCCAATCTTGGGTCATCCTAGATTTCCCCCGGGCCTGTCAGACCCGGTCTTTACCAGACAAGCCCCGAAAAAACTTTTACGCGCATCTCATCTCCTAGGACCCACGGGCTGGATCCCCACAGGGGCATTAATAGCAGGACAGGCACCTATCTCATTGGATAGTTGGAGAGCAGGGCAGCTCTCCCACTTCCTCAGCTGTCTACCCAAATACACGCTTTTTTCTAGACAACTCCATTCCTTCGAAGAAATATGCCTGAGTGATGGCCCAATCCGAGGTTCCCTCTCTAGGTCTTACAGAACACTGATGGACATACAAGCTACCACAGACCCTCCCTTCTTAACCAAGTGGGAAAAAGACCTACAAATAACATTCACCACCCCACAGAAGGAACGCATACTCTTCTTCGCTCATAAATCGTCACTTTGCAGCAAATATCAGGAAATCTCCTATAAATTGATCACACGCTGGTATCGCACTCCGGCCGTTTTGGCCAAAATATTTCCCAATCAATCTGACCGTTGCTGGCGTTGCGAACAACAAGCTGGCACTATTCTCCACATTTTTTTGGGATTGCCCAAAACTACAAACTTTCTGGCAACCTGTCCTCCGACTCATCCACAAATTCACAGACATTTCCTTAACCAATGACCCCGCTGCTGTGCTCCTCAACCTCACCCCCATGTCAAGTAAGCGATACCACAAATCTCTCCTTAAACACCTACTCAACGCTGCTAGAGCTTGCATCCCAAGTCTCTGGAAGCAACAATCTGCCCCCACGGTGGCCCATTGGCTCGCGAGGGTTAATGACATTGAGCGAATGGAAGACCTGACTGCAACGGTCCGGGATAAATCCGAGGAACATAAGACCAGGTGGTTTTATTGGACCCAGTTCCGCTTCTCAGAGGAATACCTCCGCACGACATAGTTGGGCCAAGGCGTATGCCAGAGGCTCTTGTTCCAAACCATGGCCCTCAGATGGCCTGGAGAGCTTGGGGCGGTCCTTGCTCTCTAGGTGGACTTCTACCTCTACCCTCTTCACTTTACCATCACATCACCTCCTTCCCCCCCTCTTTTCCTTTACTCAGTTTCTTTCCACCAGTCTCTTTTCTCTTTTCTCCTTTATTAATTTTTTTCTCCTTTAAATCAAAAATTGGTATGTTTCGACCCCAGCTGGTCACACCACAGTACCCTTCCCCTAGGTGAGGATGCCCAAATCCTCCATGGATCTAGGGCTAATCCCCAGAGGGTTATTAGTGATTAACTGCCCTATCGAAGAGAAGCCCTAGTCTTATACTTCCTGGGTATCTAGGTATCTTTTTATGTATAGAGCTATCCTTGTTATAATATATGGAGTTTACTTATATTTTGTTCAGATACCACTATCTTGTGCTCATATGTAAGCTATTTTGTTTGAACAACATTTTCTGTGAAGTTATCATTTCATTGTATGTCGCATACCACTAAATAAAAAATTTTAAAAAATAAATAAATAAATAAATATAAACTGCTAAATACCTTTTTTCATCAGCAGTATACAGCACTCTTGTGACTTCCATCAGTTCCTAGTTACTGTGCAAACGAGAAGTCCTTTGGATATTCTCGTTAGACACCAGGATTCCACGGGGGTTAAACTTTGAGTGGGACGTTTCACATTTCTATGAATAAAACAACATTGAAGCTATATCCCCGAGCAATACATCTGTAACCCTTTCCTCCCAACTTTTTCCTTGATTACACATCCACATTCTTTTTTGGTGGATAATGGAGCAAAAAAAACATATAGGGACACATATCAATATATCAGTTCCCTTTTTTACACATATTCCCAGTAACCGATACATTTTATTGGGCTACACACACTCCAATCCATACGAGCAAATGACCAGTGATATGCATATATGTTTTCATTTAAAAGAAACAATTTACTATATCTTTTGCATTCACTGTCACTTGAATCTCGTTTCTAATTAGACATTATTGTTTGACGGTAGCTGTAGGTAGACCAACAACACTAAAGCTGGCCATACACCGTGCAATTTTCTTGTTCAATTTTCTTTGGATTTGCCTTCAGCTGTGTGGTAGAAAGGACTGCCTGATTGCATACAAGTTGAGGGTGTTTGGGTTTGGCCTCCTATTGTGTGGTTTTGGTGAATCTAGACCAGAGTTGCACGGGAGAATTGTATAGTGTATGGCTAGCCTAACTTTGCACAAATGTTTTTTACCACATGTGTACATGGTTCATTACCTTCTTTGCAAAGTTCCCATGTGTTTTGAGTTGATTTAAGAGCTGTGGTCTTCAAAGAGGTAGACCAGTTGTTTATTTCACATAGTAATTAGTTTAGTGAGATTGTTAGTTATCTATTGATATAAACACATATATTGGAAGAACCTGTCATATGGTCACTGCCAATATTATACTATGTATAGAAAGAATAGAGACAGGTGCATAAACACTGCATTTTGTCCCATTTTTATCTACCTCATATAGTTCTGCCCATACACTTGAAGACAACTCATCGAGAGATGTGATTGCTTCAAAGAAAGACGTTCAGCAACGTTAATGTTGTTACCTGATTGGGATTATTGCATCCCATACGGAGTGATGCAAGGTTTTAAATGAGCACTTTTGTGAAGCTGGAGTGGCGGGGTTATCAGAGAGTGATAAGTTTCACAATCCTTTATATGTTGCAAAGAATAATATTCACACATGTAGGAATTGAAGCAAAAGCATTTATTCACACATAGACTCCTGTAAATCAGGAGACTTTTGGTCGCATTATTGCGACAGGACGCCAGTTTTCTGCCCAGCTTCCAATTCACATATGTCACCACGTTTTTTAAAAGTTGAAATCATCATGTATATACACATACACACACATATAAAGAATTGCTTTTCATCATTATTTTTATCTTTATGTCGTTTAAAAAAAAAAATATAGATGATAGTGGTGTTGGATGCACATCTTTTTATCACATGCATATAGACCCAATTCCAATTCTCATTCTATATACCGTTTACATTATACTGCAGCCACCAGCTCACATAGTTTGCCCATACTTGCGCCTATCCGTATGATAATTTATAAGTTTGAACGTCAAATTCCGGCACCCATCTCATTATTGTGGTTTTGAAAAATAACAAACATGTTTTTCAAAAACCTTGAATAGAATTTTTTATTATTTATATATGTTGACATTTGCCAATATGAATACATTTCATTTATATATTCATGTCTTCATTAGTGAATCCGCTATAGGACGCACATCCAATCACATCTATGCCAAAAAGATCCCACACAGACTAACGATCAGCTGTTTAAAATCAGATAATCAATATGTAGTCATGTGGTAGATAAATTATGTGTATATAAGTGGTGATCACTTTCGTACAAACCACCTATGAGTAAGCGCTCTATGGGAGCGTGAAACGCGTTAGCGGTTATGCTGCATTATCCCAACAAAGCCATGTACGGATTTTAATCATGTTATTACTTTTTCAATAAAGAGGATTTTATTTTTCACTTTTCCAATCCGGAGTGCGGCTGTCCAGATTTTTCCATCACACACATCCTAGTTAAGCTTGTTGGTGGAGTTTTCATTTTCCCTGACCCTCTATCTGGACAGTGCTGATTGGCCCTGTGCTGATCACATGCACTCTCCCAAGAAAAAGTAAAAACTCTCTCGCAATACACACCAAATTGAGTATGTGCAGCCAGACTCCTAATGCTGTGTTCTATCAGGAAATGGGTTGGAGTCAGTTAAATAAAAAGAGGATCAGAGAGACAGGATAACACAGCCTTTACACACAATGCAGAGGATTAACCCCTTAGGTTCCGCAGTGAGTATAACAAGCATGCTTTACTGCATATACAGACTAATTTTACTGTTATGGGTTTGGTAACACTTTAAGTTATTCTAAAATTTTCTTTTTGCAGATAAGGGTCCAAAACTGTACAGTGGTGTGGTATAATATACCTGATGATTATGCTAATTTTATAGCAGCTGTCTGGCACTATTCAGCTGAATTTTTAAAACTCTGCTGTGTATTAATCTCTACCTGTCTGTGATTGAGGAGGGCAGCTTTGACTTTTATCTCTTTTTTTAGGATCCATTTTGCTCTGTGCTTGATGTCCTGTTTCGTCTTCTGAATTATTCCTGCCAAAACAATAACCATAGCATCACTAAAGAGGTGGGAACATATAGTATGTGTGTTTGTGGGGGATATGCAGAGTTGGATTTTAAAGCACCTTTTGGGGAATAATATGAATAATTCTATGCACTTCGTATTCTAGTGGTTTGGCTAGCAGACCATATTAAGGTCATACAAAAGCTTTTGTGTTATTTAAAATAGCAATTTAGATAACGTAGAGATGTCAATCGAAAGGAACAATATTTTAAGCTTATTTAAAGTGATGAACGCATTCTTTGAGTAGGAGACAGATTATTGTGCCTATGGGATTATCTGGGGCCCTTTCTCTGAAAAAAAAATGTTTTTGGTTGAAGGAAATTTTATTTACAGACACTTTTATCTACAGTGGGGAATTCTGGATTAGGCACCCCAGGCTATGGCCTAGGGTGCCACAACCACTAGTGGTGGTACTATGCATCTCAGACTGTTTTTTCTGTACTCCTGCCATCCCACTTATTTATGGAGCCTGCTCACTTATGGAGCCATATCGCTGACAGACCTCCTAACTCCCTTGCCTTTTTTTATATAAGCTTTATTTGTATATGCAGATTGCATGAAAAAACAACATAGTTAGAAAAAGTTTAAAAGAATAAACCAGCTCAAATAAGCAACAACCATGGTATACATCATAAGGTCCGATTGACCGTCCAATATGGAGGGTCCTGAAGCATGGAGAGCAAAATAACCAATACTGTATATATGAACAATATCAATAATATACTGCTCCGAAGCCATCTACATATCTTTGCAGCAACTCTGACCAGATATTAGCCATTGAATACAAGGAATGACAGCCAAGTGAGCAGGCGTAGACAAAGAAGGGACAGGGAGTGAGAAGGAAGAGGGAAGGGGGAATAAGGAAGAGGAGCAAGAATACCAAAGGTAGCACTCCATTATAATATTGGTTCTATCTTACATCACAAAAGAACAAAAGAAGATTCAGTGGATCAGATCAGGCTGTCTCTAATAGTGGAACTCCCAAAGTTCAAGTGGGTCTAGCAGGGTCTTGCCAGTATAGTGAATCCATATGGCCCAAATACTATAGAATTTATTGTAGTGGCCTTTGCATGTCGCCATCCATTCCTCCGCTGCCATTATGTTATTCACCGTGAAGATCCAGTCTGCTCGGCTCGGAATTTGGGTCCTCTTCCAGTATACTAGAATAAGTCGTCTAGCCGCATTTAAAAGGTTGGGTAACGAATGTATGGAAACCCCAATTACCGAAGAAGAAGATAGAAAAGCAATAGCGGGAATGGCCCCTGGGAAAAGTCCTGGCCCAGACGGATTTACACTAACTTATTATAGAATTTTCAAAGAAATATTGGCCCCTAGGTTGTGTCAGTATTTAATGGACTGGGAGAAGGATACAGGATGAGTAAGGAGGCCTTAAAGGCTTCCATTACGGTTATACTCAAGGAAGGAAAAGAAAAAACATTATGCTCAAGTTACTGACCCATCTCCCTCCTTAATACTGACACAAAACTTTATGCAAAGATACTAGCATAGAGGTTAAAGGTATCAATGAATGCCCTGGTTAGCCCAGACCAGGTGGGTTTTGTCCCCAAAAGAGAGGGAAAGGACAACGGGGTCAGGACACTACTCTTGTTACAAAAAATGAGGAAGAGCGGACCCCCAGGGCTACTACTGTCGATTGATGCCGAAAAGGCCTTCGACAGAGTAGACTGGGGGTTCATGTCTCAGACCTTGGAGATCATGGGTCTTGGACCCAAAATGACTCAGTACAGAGTTTTAATCCTCTATCACCCTACGGCAATGGTAGGAGTGAATGGGGTAATGTCTCAGCCATTTGAGATGGGAAATGGTACGAGACAGGGGTGTCCTCTGTCCCCGTTGCTCTTTGTCCTCACTATGGAACCTCTCTTGGCAACAATACGTGCTGACCCAGATATTAGTGGCATTAAGATCGGGGAAGACGAACATAAAGTCGCAGCTTATGCCGACGATGTGTTATTCTATCTATCGGACCCCGAGACTACGATGCCCAAGTTGGTCAAGGCCCTGAGGGAGTATGGGGAAGTGTCTAACTTTCAAATAAATATGGCAAAATCGGAAATATTAAATATAAATTTAAATAAAATAGAAACAGGAACATTGAAAAAGGAATATAGTTTCAGATGGACTAAAGAACTAAAGTACCTAGGAATTAAGCTGGCAAACTCAATCAAGAAAATATTCACAATAAACTACCTCCCCCTGTTGGACATAATTAGAACCGACTGTAAAAACTATGCCAGTAAAGCCCTCTCATGGATAGGCCGCATTAATGTCATTAAAATGGTCCTACTCCCTAAGATCACATATTTGTTCCAGATGATACCGTTACCACTACCTCTATACTATTTGAGAAAGCTAAAAAAAAATAATAACGAGCTTTATATGGAAAAATAAAAAACCAAGAGTCTCCTTTAGGATCTTAAAACAAAAGAAAATACATGGTGGTCTAGCAGTGCCAGATCTCCAGAACTATTATAAGGCCGTAGTAATGGCCAGAATGGTTGAATGGTCAAAGAGAGTAAACGAAAAACGCTGGGTAAGAATAGAAGAATATCTCAGTAAAGCACCACTAGGAAGTTTGATATGGAACCCTCCACACGCTAGAATTTTAGATAAAAATACACATGCAATAACACGTAATGTATTTAAAATATGGGATGGGGTATATAAGAAACTAAATGGGAACTATAACTCACCTTTATTGGCACTAACGAACAATAATTTTTATTTACCTGGATTAGAAACTATGGGAGGAAAAGATGCACTTTGGGGAAAGACACATTATTAAAGAGGGTAAAATTATGTCACTACAAGAAATTAGATCTGGAAAGAGAACACGAGGGTTAGATGAATGGCGGTACCTCCAGCTATGTCACTTTGTGAGTAAGCTCCCATCCCCGATTAGGACAGGGGATAAACTAACGGACTTCAAGAGGCTATGCGATATGGAAGACCCGAGAAATATAGTCTCAAAAATCTACAGAGTTCTGATGAAGATGGACCAGCTGGAGATACCCCCATTTATAAGTAAATGGGAGAGGGAACTAGGCACAAAGAAAGATGAAAACACAATAAGGAGAATTCTTAAAATGATCTGTAACTCAGCAGTAGATGTACGGACCGCAGAAATGAACTTTAAATGTATAAGTAGAAGCTACCTAACCCCAGAGATAACAAGTAAATATCAAAATGGGTCGGCTCTCTGTTGGCGGGGCTGTCAAGAAATAGGAACAATGGCGCACCTATGGTGGACATGCCCTAAAATAAAAAACTTTTGGAGGAAAATACTCGTCCTAGTTAAGAAAATAACAGGAAAAGAAGTGTCAGGAGACCCCTGGGAGGTTTTCATGGGGGAGAGGGAGACATAAAAAAATATAAGCAATCACTTGTCCCCCACCTCCTGAACGCCGCAAAGCGATTATTCCCAAAGAACTGGCAGAGGAAGGAGAGCCCTGAGATATGGGAGTGGATAGATGCAGTAGAGGAAACATATAATATGGAGATTAGAGCAAGACTGGTTGAGGAAATAGGAAGTGATAGCTCAACGGAGTGGGAACGTTGGGTAAAATTTAAAAAAACATGGTGCTGCATCTAAGGACTAATGCCTAGATTAGAGCAGGAGAAGTGGGAAAATTAGACCTTGGAGAGATGAGGATAGGGAGGGAGGGAGGGGATGGGATGGGATGGGAGGGGCGGGAGGTTGGGGTATATAGAGAAGAATGTAATATTATAAACAGGACATGTAAGACTCCTGGCAGGGACAAGCCACGTCTTCAGATTTGCTACATATTTTGTTTTAACTATTTTTGATATGTCAAAAGGTCACAATGATGAGACAAAGGAGAGGGGGCTAGAAGATAAATGAAACTGCAAAGTTGATTCAAGCCTCTCTAAACGGTCTACTGAAGTGACAAAAAAAAAAAAAGAAAAAAAAAAAAAAAAAAAGGTTGGGTAACACCGACTTGCAATAATGGCTAAGAGGGATGGTGGGAACATGAAGCAAAGCTCCATTGGGGAGTCAGGTAGATCAACATCTAAAATTACTTTTATTTGAGATCTGTTGTCTTGTCAGTAGGGTTGTAGTTTGGGGCACTCCCAACAAATGTGTAGGAATGTACCCCGATGTCCACACTCTCTCCAGCAAGTATCTGATAGATTTGAGCAAGGCTGGAGGGGCGGGATAGCAATTTAAACCCATTTTTTTGCATTTTCGTATCAACAGAGCTAGAGTGGGTGAGGCGATATAAATGATCAAGTTGTGTCACAGTGAACTTGTGTTGCAGGTCTCTCTCTCACTCTCTTATATATCAGCTTTCCTTTGAATAATAAAGCCTGCAACATCTCATACAAAACTGAGATGGAATGTGGGATCATGGTAGGGGCCATGCAAAGCTTCTCAAAATGAGTGGCAGAGGTGGGGGAACGAATGGCTTGGGGCAAACTGTGAGCAAAATGTTGGAGCTGCCTGTATTGCCAGTCCTCTAAGGGAAAACGGTCATATTGAGGTCTAAGGGCATCTAACAATAGCAGGCCCTGATCTTGGACAAATCTACCACACCTTACCTCCCAATCTGCCACCCAAGAGTGAAAAAAGAAGATGTGTTCCCATGGAGTGAACCAAGGGAAGCCTTCCAGGGGGGCTAGGGGCTAACTGACCCAATTAATTTAAGATATCCCACAAGTGCAGGGCATGAGTAGTGGTCGGAGAGGTGAGCTCAGACAACCCTCTATGTTGCCAGGGTAGCCGGGGCGCATGGAATAAGTTGTGACCCGCTAGAAATTTTTCTAAAGAGACCCATAATTTAGTGGAAACACTATAATGCCAGTCCAATATCCGTTGCAGGGCAGTCACCTCATAATATTTGCAGATACTGTGTACATCTAAGCCCCCTATTCGCTTAGATCTTTGCAGTGTGCGAAAAGCCAAATGTGGGCTCCACCCATGCCATATGTATTTCAGAAATAGGCTATTAAGGGCCAAGAAGAAATACCTGGGTAAAAAGATATGCACCATTTAAGTAAAAAAGAATCCGGGATAAGACATTTATCTTTAAACACTGACTCGGCCCAACCACGAAAAGGTTAGTTATAGGTGTATAGCTGAGGGCAGTGGGGAGTGAGATGAACCCCTAAGTATTTTAAGGAAGAGTGACACCAGGTAAAGGAGAACAAGGATTGCAGCCGTGTACGTAATTCCGAAGGCATATTCAAAGACAGAATTTCAAACTTGCTGTAATTGATTTTGAAGCTTGAGAGCAAGCTGAAACCTTGCAGCTCTGCCATGATATTGGGAAGAGAGATCAAGGGATCAGCAACATAAAATAGGACATCATCTGCATAGGCGGGTAGCTTATGTTCCCCTGTCCCTACACAAAATCCTTTAATATCAGGATTTAAGAGTACCTTGTTAAGCAATGGTTCGAGGGTGGGCACGAAAATGAGAGGGGACAATGGGAATCCTTGTCTTGTTCCATTATAGATGGGGAACATATCAGAAAGGACTCAGTTCACCTTAACCTGAGCCTCCAGAGAGGCCTACAGTGACACTATCCAGAAGAGCATGTTGGGGCCAAGGCCTAACCTAGTCAGGACCACTCGGAGGTAAACCCAATCCACCCGGTCGAATGCCTTTTTGGGGTCTGTGGAGAGCAGGAGATAGTGTACTACCCCCTTGCCTTTTAATGAGGACAATGTCTTATAATGTCTACACATGAGCTGTCTACTGCCAAGGCTGCCTAGCCTTTCTTACATTATATGCTTTATATAGTGAATGTTCACCAAAGTATTTCAGGCAAATGTCAGGCTTATTGACAGTTTAAACAGTGATAAATATGTATGTCTGTTGTATTACAGAAAGCAAAGGAAGAACTCAAGCAGACCACAGAAAATCTCAGTCAGGCTCTTGCAAACTACAGTGTCATTGCTAAAAATGTCCAAAGAGGGAGATTCATTACAGCATTTTTACAGAGTGTGGAAAGAGTTGTGCTCATATCATTTTTGGAGGCACCAAGAATCCAGCATATCAACACCTCTGAATTAGGTAAAGATGATGCACAGTGTTGGGCTTAAATTTATGGAATGTTAAGGTCTATTTAGTGGGGGCAGAGCAAGCACAAGTTGGATTTAGGAATATAAGTAGGTCTGTTTTTACAGGCATAGGCGCAACAAGCATTTTCATAAACTGTATTGTATTGTCAGTAGTAGTTCAAACACTAGGTGGTAGTTATATTATATTGTTCTCTCTGGTGGAATTACATAGTAATGATATTTTCTGTCTCTGCGCTCCTGTCATTTTCCAATAAAATAAGGCATATGCAGATATGAGTCCAGCATCATGTTGAGTGGTAAGAGTCATATGTTGTATTTGCAGCAACTTTCCAACAAAGGGGATTCAAGAAAAATATCTTGGTCAATATTTGTGCAGTGAAATAACCCTATATATTTGCAAAAAGATTTGCCAGCTCTAATGAAACTCTAAATTATTATTACTATTTTTTTGTAATAACTTTACCGTACTCAGGTGTGGGCATGGAAAAAATTAAAATTTTTTGTGTGATAAAGGTAACTGCATGCAATATGCTGACATTACTTTGTGAACTACAATCAAGAGATTAGTCTCTTTTGTTGTCCTGTTTAGCTGTGTTCAAGATAAGTCCTGTGTAAGCTAAAATGTGTAACTGACACAAGGCTATGGACTCCTTGTGTGACAATGTTCATTGGCATACCGTGGAACTTGTGACATCAGAATTCCTGATAATGGGGTCCAAGAGGGTGGCAGAATGGAGGTCGGGACTAATAGTAGTGCACCACCATTAATGGTGGGTGTGGCATAATTGAGCTAACATTGGGAGGGGCTTAAAACCTGAGCCTACGTACATAGTGCAGGAATCAGAAGTATTTAACGTACATAATGCTGAGGTTTTGGTTGGGTAACATACATACTGCAAGGTTCCAGGTTGAGTAACGTACAGTCAAGTCCATAAATATTGGGACATTGACACAATTGTAATCTTTTTGGCTCTATACACCACCACAATGGATTTGAAATGAAACGAACAAGATGTGCTTCAACTGCAGACTTTCAGCTTTAATTTGAGGGTATTTACATCCAAATCAGGTGAACGGTGTAGGAATTACAACAGTTTGTATATGTACAGGGATCAGGTGTGTAATATACAGAGTGTGGCGGTCAGGATTAGCTAACGCACACAGTGCAGTTGCCAGGTGTATGTAACATATATAGACAGGGGTTGTAGCCTTCCCCTACCCTACTATAGAAATACATTTTAATTCTGTCTGTATTGCTGTTAGTGAGTTCCCTTCACTTTCAGTCTGGTAAAACCATTGTCAAAATCTCTTTACTGGAGCTCTGGATAGCAGTAAAATCTTAACAGTGGTTCCAATCATTCCTCACTTAAAGTTAGACGTACACTTAACGTGATCCTGTTGGTTTTCTCTAAATGGGCAAAGCGCAGATAAACTTTAACCACCTCTCTACCGGCCACTGTATATATACGTGCTGGTAGGGAGGTGGTTATAACGGGATCATGGCTGAGGTTACAGACATGATCCTGGTGTCATTTTTTTCAGCCGGCGATTCTCTTTTTAAGTAAAAGTATTCCCGAGCGGCTAAGCAGCCGCTGGAATACTTTTACAAAGGGCGAAAGGGGATCCCACCAGCCTCCCGCTGCCATCACCGGGCTCTTCCGAGCGATCAGGAAGCCCGGGTGGGATCCGACCGGTGGCATCCCTCTCTGGCCGCACAGTGAGAGGAACTGAAGCTGTTCCTCCCATTGTGTGACGTCAGAACCAGCAAGCATTGACAATGTTGTCCCTTCTGGTTCCGGCTCTTCGTTGCTCTGGGGCTAGGGAAGCAGCTGTTTAGACCAGTCTGTGTCATGATCAGCTCCATCGGAGCTCAAAGGAGAAATGGGGGGTCTAACACCTATGGATAATTTAAATTATCGTAATTTGTCGCCATTCCATGAGCGCGCCATGTTAAAGCGTGACATGTTAGGTATCTATTTATTCGGCATAACATCATCTTTCACATTATCCAAAACAATTGGGCTAACTTTACTGTTTTGTTTTGTTTTAATTCATTAACCACTTCAGCCCCGGAAGGACTTCCCCCCTTAATGACCAGAGCATTATTTGCGATACGGCACTGTGTCGCTTTACCTGACAATTGCACGGTCGTGTGACACTGTACCCAAACAAAATTGATGTCCTTTTTTTCCCACAAATCTTTTGGTGGTATTTGATCACCCCTGCGTTTTTTATTGTCGAATATGTGTGACATAAAATATTTTAATGACTGCCATTTTATTCTCTAGGGTCTCTGCTTAAAAAAAATATATAATTGGTTGGGGGTTCTAAGTAATTTACCAGTAAAAAAAAAGTAGATTTTTACATGTATATGAGGAATGTCAGAATTGGCTCGGTATTGAGGTTGTTAAAGTGTAACATTCCCTTCTGAATGATCTATGTACATTGCAAGGATTATAACAACCTTTGTTACAGATTCCTACCTTTTGTTACTCTGAAGAAATCCATGTGTGTTTCTCTGGGCCTCTGTGCTGAGTGGGTCTAATGGGAGTGGTTTCCTAATTATCAGTCAGCTGTGGCAGCTGCAGGGCTATTATGAGGAAAGCTGCTGGGCCTGCATCTCATTAGACGTGTTCCTATGGGAAATATCTCACCAAAAATTACATTTTTGTTGCAGGGGATGCCTGAAATCTGACTTGTATCTTAGGCAGACTTCTGAAAAAATTGGTGAGCCAATCACACAAGCAGGAAATTATGTTTCTAGGGAGTGGTCAGTACACATTCTGTGTACAGAACAACTCAATGGAGCCATATTGCATTGCATTTACAAAATAGAAAATTCCCTTACGGGGGTTTTTTAGCAGCCAAGAAAAATATTCAAAATTGTTGATTAAAATTCTTTCTTATTTTATCAAAAAGCAATTAACAATTTCATGAAAGTTGTAAAAAATTAGCTCTGGCATTTACATGAAAATAGAATACCCATCAATCATAATGAAACTACACATTGGGGTTATTTACTGTAACGAGCCCCTTGCTCGCTCGGTTCCACTCTCCCGACACTCCTCTGCTGCTATAGAATCAGATTGCAGATCGCAACATCTGATTGTTCGGTCATCCGATGCCCCGGGATTAGAACTACAGCTATGTGCCGTTCTAATCCAGTTGTGATAGCTCAGAACAAACACCAGGCAGGCTGTATGTAAGTTCAACCAGGAATCTCTTTTATTCAAAAATACAGGCTCTTTTATACACTAACAGTGGAGGTGCATACCTCCGGCTCATATTACTCTAACAATACACCTGTAACCTAATTAACCTAATTAACATGGGCTAATTAACTAATCCCTCTAGACAGCCTAGATGACTCAGACATGACCTTTAGGCCAGACTGGCCATCTTGTAGCTCAGAAAACCCAATCAACATTAAATAGCAGAGTTAATTAACACAAACAACAATGGGGATCTAATGACTCTTAGATCCCATACTAGAGACTTATTTACAATACACATTTTAGCAGACAACAGACAGATAGCTGGAATTGATGACATTAGCATTTAACCCCCCTGGCGGTATTCCCGAGTCTGGCTCGGGGTGAGATTTTAGTACCAAAAGCGGTAACCCCGAGCCAGACTCGGGATCGCATCGCTGGATCCTGGAAGACGCGACTCACCTTGTCTCCGGGATCCCGCGATGTTCTCCCGCTGTGTTCGGCGGCCGGATCTTCCGCCCGATCCACTGTGTGCCCTGGCTTCCGTTCCCTGCGAGCGTAGCGACGCAGGGGGTGGAACCGGCGGCAAATTCAAAATGTATAAAACACACTGACACATTGTAATCCTATTGGATTACATTACTAAATATAATAAATATAAAAAAATTGACCTCAGATTTCCCCCCAGTGCTTTGTCCAGTGCCCCTGCCTGCAGTTTTACTGTACTTTGTGTCTGGAAACTGTAGATTGACCATGGCATCCAAAAAGCGCGCTTCAACATCAAAAGCGACATATGACCTGCTGGAAAACAGCGACAGCGAGACAGAATCGCTTGCAGATGTGAGTGATAGCGAATCATGAGGAAGTTCGTCATCAGGCACGGAAAGCGATTTCAGCGATGATCCTGCGACTTTGCCCAGCGATGTGCGGACTTGGTGCTCGATTGATTGCGGTACGGAGCACACAGCACCCCCAAGATTCCCGTTTACCGGAGCGCCTGGTATAAAAGTGGAGGTTGAAGATGACAGCCCCTTGGGATACCTCCAACTCTTTTTGACTGATGAAGTCATAGAAATAATTGTTACAGAGACCAATCGGTACCAGGAACAACAAGCTGCTATACCGCAGAGGTTTTCAAGGAGCAGAAAATGGGAACCAGTGACCAAGGAGGACATCTGGAAGTTTCTGGGCCTAATTATTCTCCAGGGAGTGGTGGGGAAACCCCTGCAAAAGTGGTACTGGACAACCAACAAAATATTAGCCACTCCTTTTTTTGGCACCATAATGTCGGAATACAAATTTTCACTCATAATGAAATATCTGCATTTTCAAAATAATGACGAATTTGATGAGACTTCTCATCCAGCTCCAAAACTGAAAAAAATTTGGGACTTATATCAAATTATTCAGAAAAAGTTCCAGCAGACCTATATACCAGACAGAGACGTCAGTATCGACGAAAGTCTTATGGCCTACAAAGGAAGACTTAGCTGGATACAGTACATCACGTCTAAGAGAGCACGATTCGGCATAAAATCATTCATGCTCTGTGAAGCCAGCACTGGTTATATATGGAATTCGGTCCTTTACACCGGGAAAGGGGCGAAATTCAACGACAGATTCAGTCAATATGGAATGGCAACCGCTTCTGTTCTCACTTTGATTGAGCCATTGTTGAATCAGGGGTACTGTGTAACCACAGATAATTTTTATACTTCTCCAGAACTCTATGAGTTCCTTCTACAACACAAGACAGATGCTTACGGGACTGTTAGAGCTAACCGGCGTGACATGCCGCCAACCTTTGCCAAAAAAAGCTCACTGCAGGAGAAATAGTTGCCTGGCAAAAAGGCAAAATGATGGCACTAAGATGGCGAGATAAAAAAAGATGTGTGCCTAATGAGTACCATTCACAACACCTCTACTGTCATGGTACGTACAAAAGTTGGAAAAGATGTTATGAAACCTCAACTCGTAATGGACTACAACAACACAATGGGAGGTGTTGACAGAGCTGACCAGGCCATGACTTTTTACCCTGCTATGAGAAAGCAACAAAAAAAATATTATAAAAAAATCTTCAGGCATCTTCTTGAACAGTGCCTGTGGAATGCTTTCATTCTTCTAAAAAAAAAGAGTGACAGGCCTGTGATTCATGCAGACTTTGTTTGGAAAGTTGCAGAACTCATATTTCTGAAGCACCAAACACCAACCACTGTAAATCGATCTGGACGTCGTGCTGCTGGCGTTGTGAACCCGGAACGTCTGACAGGTTGACACTTTATGGACCACATTCCACCAACGGAAAAGAAGGCAGCACCCACAAGGATGTGTGTGGTTTGCTGCTCTAAACGTGACGACACAGGAAGGAAAGTCAGAAAAGAAACCCGGTTCTACTGTCCTGACTGTGACGTCGGACTTTGCGCTGTACCCTGTTTTAAAATTTACCATACCCGAGACGTTTACTAAAAGCAATATGACACGAGGGGGGGAGGGAGGAGTCTGCTAATGGCGCTGAGTACGAGAGCGCCGTAGGACGCCGGGCACGTAGCTCCACAAGTCCTCTCCGATGCAGTGGGAAAAGCTGAGAAGCCTGCCAGCCTGAATTTCAGCCGTCCTCGATCCCCCCCCCCCTCTGGGACACCGGGCGCCCCACCGAGAACGAGGTGAGAAGGTTCCTTGTCATATGTGTGCTGGTAAAAGATCCGGGACTTCGAGAAGCGGAGCACGGGAGGGAGCGTGAGGCTTACTGGAGTGGCCCCTCCTCTCCCCCTGTCCTCCGTGGAGAGACGGTCGATTCAGCCTGAGGGAGTGGAGGAGAGGGAGGGGGGGAGCAGAACGGGGGACGGAGCGGAGAGGCACGGGGAGCGAAGGAGGCTCTCTGCTGTGAGTGTCTGCTGTGTCCCTCTGCATGTGACCCCCCCTCCCTGCTGCTGAATGGAATATCTACAGCGAAGTCCCCGGGGAGAGGGGAGAGGGAGAGGTGAGAGAGAAAGGAGAAACCGATGCTTGAGGAAGCTGATCCCTGCCCCCCTGCAAGATAAGTGACATGCTCATCATTGAAATGATAATACTCTTTATCCGTTAAGAGAAGAAAAAGGGGGAAAAAAAAAAAGAAGGAAAAGTTTATGAAATATATGTCTATATGTCTATTGGAAGAGAGGAAGAGTGACACGGGTGTTCGCCCTCTCGTGCCATTGTTAAAGAACATTTTTTTTTTTTTCAGAAAACATGAAATGGTATATTTTTAATGCTCTGATGGGGTGTGCAATGAATAACAATTAAATACTTACCACACAGCTGTCAGTAAGTAAGGGCAGGAAGAAGGAAAAGGGAGAAAGGAGGGAAGGAGAGAAAAAAAAAAAGACAGAGATAACACGCATCAGGAAACAGTCCTAAAATAAGCTTGCATTGGAGGGAGATATTGGTTTCGTCCCCCTCTGTGGGACAATCAATCGGATCAAACTGTATGATAAATGCCTGTACTTTATGCAGCGATAGCTGAAATAGAAGTCTTCCTTCCTTGAGAGTGGTTTTGAGATCCATACATAATATTGAAAAGGACTATCACTAGATTCCAGATAAGCATTATAAATTCACAGAGAAAACGTGGACATATAAACCTGTATGTATGATGGTTAAAAATTTTTGATTTAAGGTATTAAACCGCTGATGAGACGAATAATGCTATTGAAGATAGTTTAAAGGAGAACAATTAAACAAAGAACTGTGATAACTCTAGGAAATAACTGGTCTGAAAAACTCGGAACATATACCTAAATCTAGAAACAGTATATTGTATGATATTACATAATACAATACATATATATATTTTTCCCATTTTTCTTTTCTCCTTTTTGTTTTTTGTTTTTTTTTCTCCCCCCCCTCCCGTTGTTTCTCTTCCCTCATGAGGGGCAAAAGTGGAAGGGGTGGAGGAGTGGTGGCAAAATCCCCACGGCCTAGTATCAGTTCCACATCAGGTCCGATGAGTAGATATGTAACACAAGTAGGGGAGGAAGAAGGGGCTGCTACTGCAGCGGGAAAACAACAAAGTAATAAGGGAAGACAGTTGGAATCCAAGGAAAAGAAGGAAAAAAAGAGCCAGGATAAGACAAATATGGACAACAGCTCAATCCCAGATACTAGATCAGAACAAGAAGAGCAAGAAGCTGAAATACAGATCCCCTCTGAAACAGTAGGAGAACAGACAAAGGCCCAATTACCAACAACGATAGATATGGAAAGAATGTTCGCAGCCCTGGAAAAATCATTAAAAACAGAAATGATAAAAATGCACAAAGATATGGGGCACATGTTAGCAAGAGTAGAAGAAGCGGAAAAAAAAGCGGATGTTCACTCAAGAAGAATAAAAGAACTAAAAGGAGAAATAAAAACACTAAAGCAAGAACAGCAAGAACAGGCGTATAGATTAGAGAACCAAGAAAATAAGGAAAAGAGGAAAAATATAAGAATCCGCGGACTTCCGGAATCGCTTCAAACAGAAACAGAAGATCTAAAAGACATAATTAGGGCTGCTGAAATTAATCGCAGCATCGATGCATCGCGATTCGGGTGTCCCCGATGCGGCATCGATGCATGCGACCCTAAAAATCGATGTCTGGCCCCGCCCCCTCCCGGTAGAGCGCTCCGTGCATAAAGTTGTTTTTAGTGTGTGTATATTCCGGTCATGTGATTCTCAGCCGCGCCTCCCTCTTCTCAGTCTCTCCTGGTGTCAGCTCCGCCCACTGACTGGAGCTAACAGGTCAGAAGAGAGGCGGGCGGGGCTGACATCAGGAGAGACGTGAGAGGAGGGAGGCGCGGCTGAGAGTCACATGACCGGAATATACACACACTAATAACAACTTTATGCACGGAGCGCTCTACCGGGAGAATTCACTGACCTGAGATGTGACAACCGGCGGAACACCGGCCGCACGAATGGAGATCGGGGGGAGATGGTGAGCAGGCAGATCGCCCTGCTCATTACAGGCTGCCACTGGCAGAGCAGCATGTAAGTACAGAGGGGGAGGGGGGGGCGCCTTCATCACACCACAACTCTATATTATTGTCCGCAGTCTGTGACCATCTCCTGTGCCATGTCCCAGTGTCTAATCATCTCCTGTGCCATGTCCCCAGTGTCTGACCATCTCCTGTGCCATGTCCCCAGTGTCTGACCATCTCCTGTGCCATGTCCCCAGTGTCTGACCATCTCCTGTGCCATGTCCCAGTGTCTGATCATCTCCTGTGCCATGTCCCCAGTGTCTGACCATCTCCTGTGCCATGTCCCCAGTGTCTGACCATCTCCTGTGCCATGTCCCCAGTGTCTGACCATCTCCTGTGCCATGTCCGCAGTGTCTGACCATCTCCTGTGCCATGTCCCCAGTGTCTGACCATCTCCTGTGCCATGTCCCCAGTGTCTGACCATCTCCTGTGCCATGTCCCCAGTGTCTGACCATCTCCTGTGCCATGTCCGCAGTGTCTGATCATCTCCTGTGCCATGTCCGCAGTGTCTGATCATCTCCTGTGCCATGTCCGCAGTGTCTGATCATCTCCTGTGCCATGTCCCCAGTGTCTGATCATCTCCTGTGCCATGTCCCAGTGTCTGATCATCTCCTGTGCCATGTCCGCAGTGTCTGATCATCTCCTGTGCCATGTCCGCAGTGTCTGATCATCTCCTGTGCCATGTCCGCAGTGTCTGATCATCTCCTGTGCCATGTCCGCAGTGTCTGATCATCTCCTGTGCCATGTCCGCAGTGTCTGATCATCTCCTGTGCCATGTCCGCAGTGTCTGATCATCTCCTGTGCCATGTCCGCAGTGTCTGATCATCTCCTGTGCCATGTCCCCAGTGTCTGATCATCTCCTGTGCCATGTCCCCAGTGTCTGATCATCTCCTGTGCCATGTCCCCAGTGTCTGATCATCTCCTGTGCCATGTCCCAGTGTCTGATCATCTCCTGTGCCATGTCCCCAGTGTCTGATCATCTCCTGTGCCATGTCCCCAGTGTCTGATCATCTCCTGTGCCATGTCCGCAGTGTCTGACCATCTCCTGTGCCATGTCTTCAGTCTGTGACCATCTCCTGTGCCATGTCCGCAGTCTGTGACCATCTCCTGTAGCATGTCCGCAGTCTGTGACCATCTCCTGTAGCATGTCCGCAGTCTCTGATCATCTCCTGTAGCATGTCCGCAGTCTCTGATCATCTCCTGTAGCATGTCTGCAGTCTCTGATCATCTCCTGTAGCATGTCTGCAGTCTCTGATCATCTCCTGTAGCATGTCCGCAGTCTCTGATCATCTCCTGTAGCATGTCCGCAGTCTCTGATCATCTCCTGTAGCATGTCCGCAGTCTCTGATCATCTCCTGTAGCATGTCCGCAGTCTCTGATCATCTCCTGTAGCATGTCCGCAGTCTCTGATCATCTCCTGTAGCATGTCCGCAGTCTCTGATCATCTCCTGTATCATGTCCGCAGTCTCTGATCATCTCCTGTAGCATGTCCGCAGTCTCTGATCATCTCCTGTAGCATGTCTGTCTGCAGTCTCTGATCATCTCCTGTAGCATGTCTGTCTGCAGTCTCTGATCATCTCCTGTAGCATGTCCGCAGGCTCTGACCATCTCCTTTAGTATTTTGGAAGAGAGCCTGGAGCTCCTCTGCTGTCTCTTTTTTTCTTAAGAACAGATAGAATAAAAAAAATGGAGTTCTCCTGACTACTTTAATTTTTTTTGATGAAAACCATGAGCACCTGCGGACTTGTGCTGTAATCGTGATGCATCGTGATGCATCGCGGAATCGAATCGAGTCGAATCGTTGACTTGATAATCGTAATCGAATCGAATCGTGAGGCCAGTGAAGATGCGCAGCCCTAGACATAATAGGGAGAGTACTACCTCTGACCAGCGCAGGCGAAATAAAGACCGAATTAAAGATTGAAGGAGCTCATAGACTAAGAAAACCAGTGGGTCTGTCAAGCGAGGCTCCGAGGGATATCTTAGTCCGTTTTGAGAATCTAGAGGGTAAAAATCAATTCTGGAAAAACATAAAGGGGAGACCACCAATTGTGTACGAAGGAAAAGAAATTCAGATTTTTCAAGATCTTTCATAAGAAACTTTGAGAAGAAGGAGGATGTTAAAACCACTGTTAAAAACTTTACAGGAAAACGGACTTCAATACAACTGGGGATTTCCAGCCTGTTTATTAGTAAAAAGGAATGGAAGAACGGTGAAACTGAGATTCTTAGAGGAAGTCCCCGACTTCTGTAGGACTCTGGGAATTCCCCTACCAAAAAACCCGGAAGATACCATCAGAAGAGTAGATAAACAGCCAGGAGACGAAGCACAATGGCAACTGGTAGCCAAGAAACAGAATAGGGGAGCAGGGGGGGGACAGAAGAGGTCGGCTGACAAGGTAAATTAAGAAGAGAAAAAATAGGGGAGGCATCGGAGGGGAGGCGGGGGGGAGAGGCCCGGTGGTGGGGACGCCCTCGGTATTATCCACTCTTTCCATATAGGAAGGAGCGGTACGAGGCGCCAAGCAGATTTCCACCTTAGGTAAAGGAGTAGGGAAAAGAAACCTTAAGAATATAGACTACCTACTCACGACCTATTGGTCCAAGGTTCACTGGGTTGGGGTGGGGGTGGGGGGAGGAAGAGGGGGAGAGGGGGGGACGGGAAAAGGGAAAAGGGGCGAGCTATTGACTGCGAGGGTGGGTAAATTAAGTGGGAAGGGGGTTAGGGATAGGTTGAAAACTGCCTTACTAGCAAAAATATTGGTATTCTACCGATCTCTCGATAAAAGGAGCCAGAAAACTAAAAACGCCGATGACAGGATCAAATAAAGTCAAATTTCTAACATACAATGTCCGAGGCTTGAATTCACCGCAAAAAAGGCGGATAATATTAAGGGAATTGGAAAGATTGGAAGCCGACATCATTTTCTTACAGGAAACACATATAACACAGGACTCAAACATGAAAATATTTTCAAAAAACATTCCCATATGGTACTATGGAGATTCACCAACTAAGAGATCAAAAGGAGTCGCAATAGGTTTTGGTAAAAAAATTGGATTCATTGCTGAAAAAATAAAAGCCGACCCGGAAGGCCGCTTCCTCTTTCTCACAGGGACTATACAGGGCATAAAATACACATTAGCAAATATTTATTGCCCCAACAGAAATCCTAAAAAATTCTTAGTGGGGACATTAACAGATCTATCGGAATTTAAACAAGGCAAGCTGATTGTAGCGGGCGACCTGAATTTCGTTATGGACCACAGTCAAGACTCTACATCTACAATACCAGACAGAGACAGAACTCAAACGAAGAAAATCAAAAAAAAACTCCAAGACTTACAACTAATAGACGTATGGAGAATATGGCATCCGGGCATAAAAGATTATACTTATTTCTCGGTAGTACATAAAACATATACCAGATTGGATTACATCTTGATGGAACACAGATTTCTAGAAGAAGTATCAGGGACAGAAATAGAAACAACAGCAATATCAGATCATTCCCCAGTCAGTATGCAATTGAACCTACACGGAGAGCCTACGGGAAGAAGCACATGGCGTCTCAATGAAAAGCTTCTGGAAGATAAAGATACCGAAAAAATCATAAAGGAAGAGATTGAAGAATATTTCCGAGAAAGTGATACCCCTGATTTGCCAAGAGCAACCTTATGGGAAGCACATAAATCGGTAATAAGGGGTAAGCTAATAGCTTTAGGAGCAAGAAAAAAGAAAGAAAAAGAAAAGAACATCTTTTTTTTTTTTTTTTTAATTTTTTATTTTTTAAATTCTTTATTTTCTGACAGTCATATATCACATGCCACATGAAACATTTCTTTTAAACATCATATCAGCATATACATCTTTTTTTTTTATCATAGTATAGCTATTTAGCACGTTTCCTTACAAAGTAGTTCTAAATCTCTTCTGTTCCAAGGGCAAGCATATATTTCCTCCTTTTTCGTTTCCCCTAGCCCCTATATCCCACCCCACCCCACCAGTACCAAAAAAAAAAAATAAAAATAAATAAAAAATAAAAAAAATAAAAAAAAAGTTTAAACACCACCCCTCCAGGGGAGGAGGGGGGGGGGGCCCTCTCCTCAGGTCCATTCAATCTTACCTATTCCCCTTCTCCTGTTCTCTAATTCTGTACTCTACTAGGGGGGACCAAATCCTCCGATATTTCTCATCTTGTTCTTTCAGCATCATAGTCAAGTTTTCCATTTGTTGAATTTCTGTAATTCTAGCCCACCACTGGAATTTAGTTGGAGGGACTGTGCTCTTCCACAGAGCCGGGATACAAGCCCTTGCGGCAGTGAGAAGGTGTTTAAGCAGGGAATTCCTATATTTTTCCACCGATAGGGGAACGTCATTTAGTAAGAGTGCAGCCGGGTTGCACCCAAGAGACACACCTGTAATGTCCTTAATCGTTTCCTCAACTATTTCCCAGAAGCCCTTAATTTCCTCACATTCCCAAAATATATGTATCATTGTTCCCACCCCCCTCTTACAACGCCAACATCTGTCTGATACCTGTGGGTAAATTTTTTGAAGAGCTGATGGTGTTCTATACCATCTAGTAAGGATTTTATATCCTCCCTCTTGATATCTGCTGGCAATTGATGTTTTATGTACTGATTTTAGCATTTTCGTCTTCTGTTTTTGAGTAAACGTTACTCCTAGCTCTCTCTCCCAGGCTTGCATAAAGTTAAGCTCCTGTGGAGCTTCCAGGCTTGTTAATGTTTCATAAAAATATGATAAGGAGTGCCTCACATTTTCGCCGTTTAAGCAGATCCGTTCAAAGCTAGTTAGCTCCCGTATTACTGAAAATGTTTTGATTTTTGAGCGGATGTACGCTCCTAACTGCATAGACCTGAAATAATCCAGGTCTTCTGTCACTTCTCCCTCTATCTCGCCTCTTGTCATCAGGCGGCTGTCCCTAGAAAAGTCTATCAGCCTACTTTTCCCTTTATGTTTTATTACCTCATACCTCCGATCGATTAGGCCTGGTAGGAAGTCCGGGGCGCCCAATACCGGGGTCATTGGGCTCGGAATTGGTGAAAGATTTGTTTTTTTAAAGATCATATAAATGGAGCGGATAGTTGCCCCTGTTAACGGGTGTTTTTTCACTATGGTGGGTAATTCTGATTTTTTTATCCATGCTATTCCTTCCAATGGAATTTTAGTCGTCGCCTGTTCTAACTGTACATGTGGTTTCCTTACGGAAGCGCACCATTCCACCACTCTCGCTAATTGTAGGGCTTCCCTGTAACGTACTGGGTCTGGGAAACCAATACCTCCTTTCCCTTTTGGGAGTGCTAAGATGTTTCTCCTTACCCTTGCTGGTTTACCTGCCCAGATAAACCTCAGAAACCCTGATCTAAGGTCCTTTAAAAAGTTTGATGGAATCTTTATTGGTAGTGTTTGAAACAAATAGAGAATTCTGGGCATCACGTTCATCTTTATAATATTTGTCCTTCCAAACCAAGTGAAGGTTTCCCTGTCCCATCTCCTAAAATCTTGTTTGATTTGTCTCAACAGCGGGGCATAGTTTAGTTCGAACATTCTACTAAGCTTCTTTGGGATTTTAGTCCCCAGGTAACTTATGTGGGAATCTGTCCACCTAAAATTGAATTGTGATTTTATCCGGTTTATTTCAGTTGTATCCATTTCCAGCCCCATAGCTTCGGACTTAGTATAATTTACCTTATAGTTTGCTAAATCTCCATAATTATTTATCTCACATAGAAGGGAAGGGAGGGATATAGTTGGAGAGGTTATGAAGAAGATCAGGTCATCAGCATATGCTGCTAACTTGTGTTCTTCTCTCTCCGTCTTGATACCCCTAATATTACAATCAGCGCGTATTTTCCTTAGAAAAGGTTCCAGTGTGAGAATAAAAATAATTGGTGAGAGGGGGCACCCCTGCCGCGTTCCATTTTGTATCTCAAAAGGGTCCGACAGTCTGTCATTAACCTTAACCCTCGCACTTGGAATTGAGTAAAGGTTTGAGAACCAGCTCAACATTCCTTCACCCAGTCCGATATGTTGTAAAGTTGATTCAAGAAAAATCCAATCAACCCTATCAAAGGCTTTTTCTGCATCCGCTGAGAGCAGTATAAGGGGTTCCTGTCTGCTCTGTGCAGTGTATATTGCATTTATTACTCTCTGCGTATTTTCCCTCCCCTCCCTTCCTGCCGTGAATCCCACCTGGTCTGGGTGAATCAGTGCCGGGATATGCTCTTCTAATCTTAACGCCAGAATTTTAGAGAAGATTTTTAAATCCACATTCAGCAACGCAATTGGCCGATAACTAGAACATTGGGATGGATCCTTTCCTTCCTTCGGAATTACTGCTATATGTGCCATCAAAGTCTCTCTAGGTATCCTCCGTCCTTCCCGTAGGGAGTTAAAAGCTGCTGTAAATCTCGGGGCCAATTTCTCAGCAAAAAGTTTATAGTACATCAGGGTGTACCCATCTGGGCCCGGGGCTTTCCCTACTTTTAGCAAGTTTATTGCTTTCTTAAATTCTTCTATTGAAATTGGTACATCTAGATCTCTTGCTACCTCCTCCGTTAACCTTGGCATTTCTGAGTTACGCAGATATTCTTTTGCCCTCTCTTGTTTGTTTCTGCACCTCTGTGGGGGCTGGTGACCATCCAACTGGTATAGACCCTCATAATATTCCCTAAAAATCTGTGCCATCTCCTGTGATGAATTCGCCACCTCCCCCTTCTGTGTTTTAATGCCCGTCAAATGGGGTGGTGTTGTGGCATCCTTGAGGGCCTTTGCCAGCATCCTACTTGGTTTATTCCCGAATTCGTATAATGTCCGCCTTCCCCGTTTCAATTTTGCTTTAGCCTGTTCGATGAGGAGCGAGTTCAGGTCCCCTCTGAGGCCACCTAGTTTCTCCTCTAGTGACTGTGTTTGAGATTTTTTATGCTTTAGTTCTACTTCCCTGATTTTTTCGAGCAAGTCCTTGATCTGTGCATTAAGCTTTTTTTTCCTATGTGCCCCAAGTGATATCAAAACTCCCCTCATCACACATTTGTGTGTTTCCCAGACACAGAATGGGGTAACTTCATTCGACTCATTTGTCAGAAAGAAGGAATCTAATTCCTGGTTAAGTTTTTGCTCATACTCCTTGTCTTTTAATAATGTTTCATTAATCTTCCAATGCCATTCCCGGCGTTCCTCCTCCCCTAAGTCCAACGTACAGTCTGTCGGAGCATGGTCTGACAAGGTAAATGATCCTATTTCCGCACTCACCAGTGATGATATGACTGTCTGTGATATCATGACATAGTCAATACGAGTATATGTTTTGTGTTTTGGCGAAAAAAACGTATAGTCCCTGTCTTGGACATGGAGTGACCTCCATGTGTCTATTACTTGCAAATTACTTAATAGTTTCTTAACTCTTCGTATTTTTGTCAGTGAGAGATATGAAGCTCCCCTAGACGTGTCCAGGAGCGGGTCTAATACTAAGTTTAGGTCTCCTCCTATCACTAGAATACCCTCCTTATGTTGATATATCATTTGTAGGCAAGTTTCGAGGTAGCTGACCTGTTCTTCATTTGGGAGGTATAGGTTCACCAATGTGATCCTCTGTAATCCAATTTGTCCTTTTACGATTAATAGGCGGCCCTCCTCGTCTGTGACTACCTTCAATTCCTTCCATGGAATCTGTTTTGAGACTATGATTGATACTCCATTGGTTTTGGCACTCGGAGATGCACTATGATAAACTGTTAAGAATTTATGATTTCCGAGTTTTGGTATTCTATCCCTTCTAAAGTGTGTCTCCTGGAGGAAGCCAATCTGCGTCCCCAGCCTTCCCATCTCCGCAAGTAATCTGATCCGTTTTTCCGGGATGTTCAGTCCCTTGACGTTATATGAGGTGAATTTTATTCTAGTCATGTTTTTTTGCGATCTGTTGGAAACTACGAGGAGAGGGGCCCTCCACCCAGGACCCTAGGGAGAGAAAAAAAAAAAAAAAAAAACCCCTTGTACCAGTTCGGGGTTACAATCCGAACGGCGCGAAACCTCGGTGCCGTTTGGAGAACACAAAAAAAAAAAATAATAAATAAAACGTTATAAACGCCTCCGACTTTCCCTCCACACGGAGGGGAGACGTCTTTTGTAGGGGGATGCCCCTGCGCACGAAAAGTTTGAGTGTGTATATATCAAAAATAGCAGTGGCACGCCCATTGGTAATAACTAAGAGTGAGATAGCCCAGGAGAATACGCCCGTAATAATACCAGACAGCTACAGTTATACAGTTATGTTTTCATTTCCATACTTATTTTATGCTCGTTAACATATAGCCCCATCCATCCCCCCCCTCCCCCCAACCCCCCCCCCACCCCCCCATCCAACCCTTTCCTACCCCTTGCTCCCAAATAGCCCCTACCTCCCCCCCTCCACCCCTGTCCCCGTCCCTCCCCCCAGTGCCCCCACCCCCCCACCATCCCCAGAAAAGCCGGGGTGTTGGAGAGAAAAAGGGGGGGGGGAACGGGGGAGAAGGAAAAAAAAAAAAAAAATTGCAAATTTACAAAATTCTTGTATCCACCCCCTACTCAACTCCCTCTAACTCTTAGGGGTCACTAAGAGCCCCTGTCCCTTAGTGTAAAAAATATTTGTGCTGCCAGAAAAGCGTGATATTAGTGACATTGTTTCCCTCCCCCCTCCCTCCCTTCTTGCCCTTCCCCCCGCCTCCCCACTCCCCCCCCTTTCCCACCCTGATATACACTCAATCCACCCCCCCCTTCCCCTCTCCCATAAACGTACCACCCCTGCCCCACCCTCCTTACCCTCCCCCCTTTATGCCCTCCCCCTCTCTTTCTTCATGTGCAACCATTGTAACATGTGTTATCACAAAACCCCCGTGCTTTATGTCCATAATACAGCAAATCAATATTACCCTTACCATAACACACCCCTTATGAGAGAAAAAAAAAAAAAAACATTTCATCAAAATACATCTTGTGCTTCTAAATTCCCAAACACTTGCCCTCCAAAACACAACAATAATTCACCCATTTACTATACCAACCCCTGTGACACACAAAAAACAAAAAAAATAAAAAAAAATAAAAAAAATAAAAAAAAAACAATGGGAGTAACAACGGGCCTTCCATTGGTATTGCTTATAATATATCACAATCAAATAAAACACCTTCCATTAGGTCATGAACAAACGTAGAGATACCAACAGGAAAAGAAAGAGAGAGAAAAAAAAAATAAAAATTTCCCTCTTCCTTTCCCCCTTTTCCCTTTTTAAGGGGGTGGATCACGGGGGGTCACCCCAGGGAGGGGGAAAAATGACCCAAGAGCCTTCCATTGAGTCCAGGGCAATGCACACTTGAGAAAAGTCAAGTACAGGGTGTCAAACAAAAAACAGAAAACAAGTCCACCATTAGGTCATAACTCAACTTCCTTCGCCTAGTTCCTATTCCCTTGCAGTTTCTTCTGTTGAGTATACTCTCCGACATTCTCAATAGTAATATCAATCCAGTCAGGGATCTCCACTATTTCTGAGTCTAGGAACTTAAATAAGTCCGGTAGTTGCTCTGGCACCATCAGGGCAAAGGTGTGACCATCCTTTTTTATGATTAATGAGAATGGGTGTCCCCATCTGTAAGTAGCACCTTTTGCCCGTATTTGATCCAAAAGTGGTCTCAGTAACCTTCTCCTTTTTTTCGTCTGCCAGCTAAGGTCTGGGAACACCTGGACCCCCTGGCCTGCGTATTCCAGCGCCCCTTTCTGCCATGCTGCTCTCATTATATCCTCTTTCACCCTGAGAATATGTACACGGCAAAGCACATCTCTGGGGGGTCCTATTTCTGACATGGACCCTGCTGGACTCCTATGAACACGATCCAGCTCAATATGAGTATCGGGTGTTTTCCCTAGATATTTATTAAAGATGTCGGTTGCTGTTTTCCTCAGCTCAGGTGGTTTTATTGTTTCTGGGATCCCTTTGATGCGTACATTATTTCTCCTGCTTCTATTCTCAAATTCCTCTGCTTGTAACTGCAACGTTAACAATTTTTGATGTTGTGTTTTAAATTTCCTTTCCAGTAACTCTATGCGGGCGTCTGCCAAGGACTGTGCTGACTCACAGCTACCCAGTCTTTTATCCATCACCTCTAACTTAGCAGTTACTTCACCCATTTCCTCCCTTACCGCTGTTTTTAGGTCGCTCAGTAGGGCTTGTAATTCCTCTTTAGTTGGTAATGCCTGTATGAGCTTCCTAATGTCCTGTACGCCATCAGCAGCCAGTGCAGTAATTCCCCCCCTATTAACAGAACATACCTGAGTCTCTGTAATAGCCCCGGTCCGGGGCATAATTGGGGGGCTTACTTCAGCGGTTTCTGCCAATTCCGTGCGGATATTCCCGGCTGAATCGCTTATGGTGATTGGGATAGTTGGTTCCTCCATGGCCGCTTGCTGTCTCTGAGCGGCCCGGACAGCGCGCTGTGAAACGGTCCCGGCCTCCACTGACATGGCTGGCTCCGTCTTTACGGTAAGGTACTTAGTGATGGACGGGTATCTGGGTGCTTCAGCCCGACCTATACCCTTCTCTTGTCTGCGTCCAGGCATATACTCGCCCCTGCATCTGCTCGTGGTTCTCCTGGCGTCTCTCACTCAGCTCGCCGAACCCGATCTCCTGCACGAGCGCGCCACTGCAGAGCTCCGCCTCTCACTCCGTCATGCTCAGACCCAAAGAAAAGAACATCTTGAAACTCCAAAATGAAATTCAAAACCTGGAACTAAGACATAAAAAGGAAATTAAAAAAGAAATACATCAGTCTCTGATACTAAAGAAAGAACAACTAAAGGAACTGCTGGAAGAAGAAGATAGAAAGGAAACCAACAGGGTAGTAAGCGAGAAGTTTAGGCTAGGTAACAAGGCAGGAAAATACCTGGCGAATGTTCTAAAGAAAAAGAAAACCTTAAATTATATAGAGAAGATAAAAAACGAAAAAGGTGAGATAAAGAACAAAACTACAGAAATAGCACAAGTCTTCGCACAATATTACAGTGCCCTGTATGCAATAAAAAGACATGAAACAACTCAACAAATGGAAAGCAGAAGGAAACGGACCCTAACGTATTTAGAAAAAGCAATCTTGCCAAAAGTTGAACCTGAAGTCCTGATAGATCTTGAAAGAGAGATAACGCAAGAAGAGATTAAGATGGCACTAAAAGAAACCCCTACTGGTAGGAGCCCGGGGCCAGATGGCTTTACGATCAGATATTATAAACAGTTCCAAGACCAATTGATCCCCAGACTATGTGAATATTTAAATAAAATAGGTGAAGACGAGGACATAAGAAAAGAGTCATTGCTGGCACATATTACTACAATATTGAAAGAAGGTAAAGATAAGGTTAACTGCTCAAGTTATAGACCCATAGCTCTATTGAACACTGACACGAAGTTATATGCTAAAATACTCGCCACCAGACTAAAAAGATTGATGCCACTATGGATAAACCCGGACCAGACAGGATTTGTCCCTGGAAGAGAAGGAAGGGACAATAGCATAAAAACAATCCTGATGTTAAGAAGGAATAACTCCAATATCTCCCCAGATCTACTCCTGTCTATAGATGCAGAGAAAGCATTCGACAGGGTAGACTGGGGATTCATGATGACTACATTACAACATCTTGGTCTGGGACCTAAAATAATGAAGTGGATTATGAATCTGTACAAAGGACCCACGGCGAGCGTAAAAGTAAACGGTAAAATGTCACCGGTGTTTGAAATGTTTAACGGAACGCGGCAGGGATGCCCACTATCGCCCCTTCTATATGTGTTATCTCTGGAACCTTTTCTTTGCACCTTGCGAAACAACCGAGAGATAGAAGGGATTAGACTAGGTGAAAAAGAACATAAAATCGCGGCATACGCAGATGACATCCTCGTATATGTTAATAAGCCCAAAGAGACTCTCTCAAATCTCCTGGAAGAAATTGATAAATATGGAGAACTATCAAATTTCAAAATTAATCCGGTAAAAACAGAAATACTGAACTTGAAAATAGGAAAAAAAGAGATCCTGGCCCTTCAAAAAGAATTCCCATTTACTTGGGTAAAGGGGGAGCTCTCCTACCTAGGAATTAAATTAACAGCATCATATAAGAAAATATATTCTACAAATTATATCCCACTCTTAACCACTTGAGCCCCGGACCATTATGCTGCCTAAGGACCAGAGGTCTTTTTCCAATTTGGCACTGCGTCGCTTTAACTGCTAATTGCGCGGTCATGCAATGCTGTACCCAAACGAAATTTGCGTCCTTTTCTTCCCACAAATAGAGCTTTCTTTTGATGGTATTTGATCACCTCTGCGGTTTTTATTTTTTGCGCTATAAATGGAAAAAGACCGAAAATTTTGAAAAAAAATGATATTTTCTACTTTTTGTTATAAAAAAAATCCAATAAACTCAATTTTAGTCATACATTTAGGCCAAAATGTATTCGGCCACATGTTTTTGGTAAAAAAAATGTCAATAAGCGTATATTTATTGGTTTGCGCAAAAGTTATAGCGTCTACAAACTAGGGTACATTTTCTGTAATTTACACAGCTTTTAGTTTATGACTGCCTATGTCATTTCTTGAGGTGCTAAAATGGCAGGGCAGTACAAAACCCCCCCAAATGACCCCATTTTGGAAAGTAGACACCCCAAGGAAATTGCTGAGAGGCATGTTGAACCCATTGAATATTTATTTTTTTTGTCCCAAGTGATTGAATAATGACAAAAAAAAAAAAATATTTACAAAAAGTTGTCACTAAATGATATATTGCTCACACAGGCCATGGGCCTATGTGGAATTGCACCCCAAAATACATTCTGCTGCTTCTCCTGAATATGGGGATACCACATGTGTGGGACTTTTTGGGAGCCTATCACTCTTTACTGCCTATCACAGTTTCGGAGGCCATGGAATGCCCAGGTGGCACAAAACCCCCCCAAATGACCCCATTTTGGAAAGTAGACACCCCAAGCTATTTCCAGAGAGGCATATTGAGTCCATGGAATATTTTATATTTTGACACAAGTTGCGGGAAAGTGACACATTTTTTTTTTTTTTTTTGCACAAAGTTGTCACTAAATGATATATTGCTCACACAGGCCATGGGCATATGTGGAATTGCACCCCAAAATACATTTAGCTACTTCTCCTGAGTACGGGGATACCACATGTGTGGGACTTTTTGGGAGCCTAGCCGTGTACGGGACCCCGAAAACCAATCACCGCCTTCAGGATTTCTAAGGGTGAAAATTTTTGATTTCACTCTTCACTGCCTATCACAGTTTCGGAGGCCATGGAATGCCCAGGTGGCACAAACCCCCCCCAAATGACCCCATTTTGGAAAGTAGACACCCCAAGCTATTTGCTGAGAGGCATGGTGAGTATTTTGCAGCTCTCATTTGTTTTTGAAAATGAAGAAAGACAAGAAAAAACTTTTTTTTTTTCTTTTTTCAATTTTCAAAACTTTGTGACAAAAAGTGAGGTCTGCAAAATACTCACTATACCTCTCATCAAATAGCTTGGGGTGTCTACTTTCCAAAATGGGGTCATTTGGGGGGGGTTTGTGCCACCTGGGCATTCCATGGTCTCCGAAACTGTGATAAGCAGTCAAGAGAGAAATCAAAAATTCACGCCCTTAGAAAGCCTGAAGGCGGTGCTTGGTTTTCGGGGTTCCGTACGTGGCTAGGCTCCCAAAAAGTCTCACACATGTGGTATCCCCGTACTCAGGAGAAGCAGCAGAATGTATTTTGGGGTGTAATTTCACATATTCCCATGGCATGTTTGAGCAATATATCATTTAGTGACAATTTTGTGCAAAAAAAAAAAAATTGTCTCTTTCCCGCAACTTGTGTCGCAATATAAAATATTCCATGGACTCGACATGCCTCTCAGCAAATAGCTTGGGGTGTCTACTTTCCAAAATGGGGTCATTTGGGGGGGTTTTGAACTGTCCTGGCATTTTATGCACAACATTTAGAAGCTTATGTCACACATCACCCACTCTTCTAACCACTTGAAGACAAAGCCCTTTCTGACACTTATTGTTTACATGAAAAAGTTTTTTTTTTTTGCAAGAAAATTACTTTGAACCCCCAAACATTATATATTTTTTTAAAGCAAATGCCCTACAGATTAAAATGGTGGGTGTTTCATTTTTTTTTTTCACACAGTATTTGCGCAGCGATTTTTCAAACGCATTTTTTGGGGAAAAAACACACTTTTTTAAATTTTAATGCACTAAAACACACTATATTGCCCAAATGTTTGATGAAATAAAAAAGATGATCTTAGGCCGAGTACATGGATACCAAACATGACATGCTTTACAATTGCGCACAAACGTGCAGTGGCAACAAAATAAATACATTTTTAAAAGCCTTTAAAAGCCTTTACAGGTTACCACTTTAGATTTACAGAGGAGGTCTACTGCAAAAATTACTGCCCTCGATCTAACCTTCGCGGTGATACCTCACATGCATGGTGCAATTGCTGTTTACGTTTGACGACAGACCGCCGCTTGCGTTCGCCTTAGTGCGAGAGCAGGGGGCGACAGGGGTGCTTTTTTTTTTTTTTTTTTTTTTTCTTTATTATTTTTTTGCTTTTTTATCTTATTTTTAAACTGTTCCTTTCATTTTTATTTTTTTTAATCATTTTTATTGTTATCTCGGGGAATGTAAATATCCCCTATGATAGCAATAGGTAGTGACAGGTACTCTTTTTTGAAAAAATTGGGGTCTATTAGACCCTAGATCTCTCCTCTGCCCTCAAAGCATCTGACCACACCAAGATCGGTGTGATAAAATGCTTCCCCAATTTCCCAATGGCGCTATTTACATCCAGCGAAATCTAAGTCATAAAATGCTCGTAGCTTCCGGTTTCTTAGGCCATAGAGATGTTTGGAGCCACTCTGGTCTCTGATCAGCTCTATGGTCAGCTGGCTGAATCACCGGCTGCATTTTCAGGTTCCCTGTTGAGACAGGAGAGCCAGAGAAAAACACGGAAGACGGTGGGGGGGGGGCATTCCCTCCCACGGCTTGTAAAAGCAGTCTAGAGGCTAATTAGCCGCTAGGATTGCTTTTACATGAAAGTCGACCGCTGGCTGAAAAGAATGATACCAAGATGATACCTAAACCTGCAGGCATCATTCTGGTATAACCACTCAAAGTCGTGAATGGCGTACCTGAAGACAAAAAAATGGTTAACAATAAAGCACAGTAAACGGTAAAGTATAAAAAATTGCATACCTGAAAAGCAAACACGATAAAACATAATAACAATAAAACATTGCAGAATAGAATACAGTAAAAAAGAGCAGAACAATAGAGAGAATAGAGAGAGAGAGAACAATAAAACGACAACTATTTTTGTTTATTTTATATATATTTTTTTTTTTACACTTTTTTTGTAACTAACTTTTATAACTGTAACCGGTTCCAGGTTCGGGTCTCTCAAAATGCGATGGCATCTTGGGAGACCCTGTGAAAGTGTGCCTAGTCTGTGCAATGCTTTACCCTACGCTAATACTCAACTAGTGCATGGTAGCGTTCAAAACATTCACCAATGCAAAGACCAGGATTGTCAGGACAGGAGGGACAATAATAGCGGGTGTCACGCCTATATCCGCGCTAGCTGCAGACACAATATCTTTTTTGGGGGCGTTCGCTGGGTAGGGGTACTCGGGAGGACATAAAGAAAATGCCTCTCATGCAGCCGACTGCATTTGGTTGGGGATGTGAATGGGGGAAGTACGGGCGCTGCAGAAGCGGTGGGTTCCCAATTAGGATTGGCGAATGCAGTAGAAAGGGCACTATGGGCACGACGGGCCTGTGTTTGTCTTTTTGGTGGCAGCGGGACACTACTTGTGCTTGCCACCTCACCAGCTTGAACTGCACTTATGGGACTCGCCACGTCACCAAGTGTTACTGCAGTGCTGGTTTGACTACGACCGGGGTGTACTAGGCCGCTGGCGCTTGCCAGTTCACCAAAACGCTACCAAAAAATCTGTTGGCGATCGCAGGGATCAGGCCTGACTCTGCGAACGCTGCAGTTATGCGTTTTAGTCTTTTGTAAGTGACAGTGATCGATCGATACTGCACTTGGGTGGGCTGGGCCGGGCGGAGGGGCAAAACGCAGGTGCTAGCAGGTATCTGGGCTGATCCCACTAACACTGCGTTTGTGAGAACCCTAAACTGCTGGGGATGCTAGTATAGATCTGATCGGATCAGATATTGATCCGTTCAGATACTATACCACTAAGGGTGGTGTACAGTGCGTGCGTGGGTGTTAGCGGTACTGGCGCTAACCTGACGCTGCCTGGGGCTGGTGCTTGCCAGTTCACCAAAATACTACCAAAAAAACTGTTAGCGATCGCAGGGATCAGGCCTGACTCTGCGAACGCTGCAGTTATGCATTTAGTGTTTTGTAAGTGTCAGTGATCGATCGATACTGCACTTGGGTGGGCTGGGCCGGGCGGAGGGGCAAAACGCAGGTGCTAGCAGGTATCTGGGCTGATTCCGCTAACACTGCGTTTTTGGGAACCCTAAACTGCTGGGGACACTAGTATAGATCTGATCGGATCAGATATTGATCCGTTCAGATACTATACCACTAAGGGAGGTGTACGGTGCGTGCGTGGGTGTTAGCGATACTGGCGCTAACCTGACGCTGCCTGGGGCTGGTGCTTGCCAGTTCACCAAAATACTACCAAAAAAACTGTTAGCGATCGCAGGGATCAGGCCTGACTCTGCGAACGCTGCAGTTATGCGTTTAGTCTTTTGTAAGTGACAGTGATCGATCGATACTGCACTTGGGTGGGCTGGGCGGAGGGGCAAAACGCAGGTGCTAGCAGGTATCTGGGCTGATTCCGCTAACACTGCGTTTTTGGGAACCCTAAACTGCTGGGGACGCTAGTATAGATCTGATCGGATCAGATATTGATGCGTTCAGATACTATACCACTAAGGGAGGTGTATGCTGCGTGCGTGGGTGTTAGCGGTACTGGCGCTAATCTGACGCTGCCTGGGGCGACGCATATCACCGCCGGGCGATCAGGGGGCTAAACCTTTATTCGGTAATAAACGGCGGGTGCCCTGACACTATAAAAAATAAACAAACTAACCAACGTCAACCGTAACGGTTATACGGTGATCAGTGGTGAAAGGGTTAACTAGGGGGCAATCAAGGGGTTAAAACATTTATTAGGTAGTATATGGGGGTCCCTGACGCTATAAAACGCTGACGGCGAACCTAAATATTTATGTCCCTAACTAGCGTCACCAGCGACACTAATACAGCGATCAGAAAAATGATCGCTTAGTGACACTGGTGACAGGGGGTGATCAAGGGGTTAAAACTTTATTAGGGGGGGTTAGGGGGGTACCCTAGACCTAAAGGGGGTAACAGTAACTGTCCCAACACTGTAACTGACACTATGCAGTAATCAGAAAAAAAAAAAAAACTGCTGGTGTCAGTTTGTGACAGGGGGGGGGGGGGGGTGATTGGGGGGGATCGGGGGGCGATCGGGGGGGGGATCGGGGTGTTTTGTGTGCCTGGCATGTTCTACTGTGTGTGTGTGTGTTGGTGCACTCACATTGATGTCTTCTCTCCTCGGGCCGGAACGGAAATTACCGAGCCGAGGAGAGATGACATCATTTCCTTTGCTGCTGTTTAGCATACAGCAGCAAAGGAATGATTCGATTGGCCGGCGGCGATCGCGAGGGGGGGGCCACGAACGGATGGTCTCCCCCTCACCACCGATCGCCGCTGGACAAAAGACGACCGCCTCGGGCACCGGGGGGGGGGTCCGATCGGACCCCCCACCCGCGGAAGGCAAATCACGTACCATGTACGTGATTTTGCCTGTCCGTGCTACTTTGCCGACGTACATCGGCATGAGGCGGTCGTCAAGTGGTTAAACGAAATAAAGATAGAAGCAAAGAAGATCAACATACAAGCACTTTCGTGGATTGGTAGAGTCAACATGATCAAAATGGCAATACTACCAAAGATCTTATATAAACTCCAAATGTTACCAGTAACGGTTCCACAGAATTTTTTCAAAACTTTACAAAAAATAATAACAAAAATTATTTGGCAAAACAAAAAACCAAGATTAACAATGGCACTAATCTCTAGGAAGAGACAACACGGGGGATTAACAGCACCAGATATTTCAAGGTACTACAAAGCTGTCATCATAGCACGGATGGTTGAATGGGCAAAAGAAAACGAGGAAAAAAAATGGATCGAAATGGAAAACACTTTAAGTAAAACTACGCTTCACAAAAATATTTGGATATTAAATAAATATAGAGTACTAGGCCCCAACACACACGAGGTGACCAAAAATGTATTTAGAATATGGGATGCATTACACCGCAAACACAGATGGGCACATAATTCACCATTGACACCCCTTACGGGAACTAAATTCTTTTCACCGGGTGAAGATATTTTTCGTAGACTCAAAATAAAAAATCCACTAATTAAAGACATCACAAGGAGAGGGAAGTTGGAATCGGCACGAGAACTGGAAACTAAATTTGGGGGGAAACTAAGAAACTGGGAGTACCTACAATTAAATCATTTAATAAATACATCACCATATCCGTTCAGAGATGGTGAAAAATTAAATAGACTGGAAAAGCTCTGTATAGCATCTACGCCACTGAAGGGAGGCATTTCGAGGGTATATGAGTTCCTGACAGATCTAGAGGGAAAAGACAGGCCATCCTACATTGAAAAGTGGGAAAAAGAATTGGGCACAAAATTAGAGGATCAACAAACTAAGAATATGATCGCAGGAGGATACAATCAAGCTTGGGATATAAAAACTATAGAGATGAATTATAAATTTCTAGTTAGGTGGTACATGACCCCTGAGAGATTACATAAAATGAATCAGGCCGAAACATCACTATGTTGGAGAAACTGCGGACAGAAAGCCACAATGCTACATATATGGTGGGACTGCCCGAAAATCAGATCCTATTGGCAAGAAATCAATATAAGCATTAAGGAAATAACGGACGAGACGATAGAAGACAACAAAATGATCTGCCTGTTCCACGACACGAACTCCTCTAATAAGCAATACACGGATAAAATAATGTCAAGACTAATAAATGCAGCAAAGGGTGCTATCCCAAAAAAATGGCTGAAGAGCGAAGGCCCAGTTCTAATGGATTGGATAAAACAAGTGGAATATCAACATAAAATGGAACTTCTTTGTTGCAAAGACAATGAACAATTGGAAAAATGTAAATCTATCTGGGCCAGATGGGAAAAATTCAAGACCTCGGAAAAGTACTGGCAGAAGAAATTAGAAGACACTAACTAATTAACTAATAAAAAAGGGGAATACCAGAGACTAAAGGAGAAACACTCAGAGTAAGGCAGGGAGGGAGGGGGGGTAGAGTTTAGGGTGGGTATTAGATGGGTGAGGTAGAAGAGAAAAAAAAAAAGCAATATGACTACTAATATTGCACTCTTGTTTGGCCAAAAAAAAAATGTCAGTGTTTTTGATTTATATTATTTACTAAAATTTATTGAATAAAAAGTATTATTACTATTATATTATTATTTGTTATTATTTATAGTTATTTATTATATTATAATTTATGATTTTGTGTTTCAAACTTTATCATACCCAGGATGTCTACTAGACTCTTGTTTGGACAGATTTCAGTGAGTTATTCCTAAGAATTACAGGCCTACAATATAAAACGCCACATTTCCATGCAAAAATAATGGTACCGCTTTCAGCACCTAAAATCTGAAATAATCATACCGCCAGGGAGGTTAACAGTAGGAGTCCCAACGGTATGAATCAGTCACTATTCCAATATGGCAAATCAAGGGTCCCCAGAGTCTGTGTGTCCTGGGGGACCAGGACCCGAATCCACAGTAATACCACCTCAAGGGTCCCCAGGCATACAGCTCACAAAGAGCACCGTTCCCCCAAATGCCAGGGCCCACAATCGATCGGCAAGAGGCTAGCATTCAGTCCCCTCCAAAAGTCTCTCTCCCGGCTAGGTCTGTCACATTTACTAAAGGCAAATCCACTTTGCACTACAAGTGCAAACTACAAGTGCAAAGTGCACTTGAAATTGCACTGAAAGTGCACTTGGAAGTGCAGTCGCTGTAGATCCGAGGGGGACATGCAAGGAAACTAAAAAACAGCATTTTAGCTTGCACATGATTGGATGATAAAATCAGCAGAGCTTCCCCTCAGATTTACAGCGACTGCACTTCCAAGTGCACTTTCAGTGCCGTTTCAAGTGCACATTGCACTTGTAGTGCAAGTGGATTTGCCTTTTGTAAAACCCCCATTGAATGAAACCCATTATTAGCATTTTACTGCAACGTAGTCTTCAACATGATACCCCTCTAATTTTGGTCTTCATCAAGGGGGATTTTTTATTCTATGCAGGGAAAGAAAATTTTTTTTTATGTTTCAGTTATCGTTTTGTATTTAAACATTACCTCTAGCCACACACAATAGTGTATATTTACCAATTATGATGGTGGAGAAGGAAAAGACATGTCCTGTAGCCAGAGACCATTCATGTGTCGTCTCTGCTCTCCTTGGAACAGACCCCACCTCCAAAGAACTTACAAGAGACCACTTTTTTGGGCTTCCAAGGGGACAAGGAGAAGAGCAAGCAAGCACCTGTGATATGTTATGGTAGCCTTAGTGTTTTTACAAATAAATTCAAAAAGATTTTTTCAAAAGAGAGATTTTAACTGTTGAAAGGTTGCCAAAATGGGCAACCGCTAACCAAATAATTGAATCATTAATTTTTTATTTGTTAACTATAACTATTTGTTAACCCCTGCGGTTTGATGTGTTAATAAGTTATTATATGTTTGTATTACTCTAACAGAAAAAAAAAACGCAGAGATCATTGTATATATATATATATATATATATATATATATATATATATATATATATATATATATATATGAATCAGTGGAAATTTGAAATGAGTGATTGTGATAAAATCAGTGAAACAGTAAAGATTGAATTGGTGTGAGTTGATTGGAATTAAATACGTGATTGTAGTGAAAAAGTAGTATGGGTGTTTAAAAAGTTGAAATTAATTGATTGATAAAATGTGATGTGCTTGATTATAAATTAATTGAAAAAATGAATAAATAAAATAAAAATAATGTGAAAGATCTTAATATTAAAAAGGGAATGCTCAAACAATATGATCATTGGACTGTGATGGATTGAATATGAAAGATTAGTGTAATGAATTGCACAAATAGGTAATAATAAATCAGTGCAAAAGACCTCCAATTACTTATATTACAATAAAAAATTCCCAGTGAATCCCCAATGAAAGTTAGTCATGACACGCAGTGAAGGTTGTAAAACAAATCTATAATGCGGATGACAGGGTTCAAGAAGTTTCCAAACATCCGTGTCTGTATTAAGATTAAGTCAGAAAAGAATTTCCGTGTTAATCATTCAAAATATTGAAGATTTTGAAGTGGTTTGGCACACCTAACTCCAGACACTTACTTGATGGTGAGATTTGTCCAATATGTCTGTGTATCAGCAGCTCTCCTGGGATCACTCTGGATCCACAGGAGCTTGTATCGTTTTATACTCACTTTTAATTAGGTACACGTGCTTGCTCCCCCAGAAACCTCCTCCCCCCTGTGTATGTCCTGGCCGCCAGCATGGCGGTCTCCTTGTGTTCTCACTGGCGTTCCGGGGAGGCATTGCCCCGGCCATTGCCGTCATCTCCATGGCAACCGCATGACGCTGCATTGCATTTATAGAAATTTACAATGGCTGCAGATTGAAAAGGAAAGGTAATTTTTAATAACATTCAATTACAATATGACTTGTTTTGCAATTGTACACGCTATATTATTTTTTCTTTATTTGCATTTTTTCCCCACGAAAGTGGAGTTACCCTTTAAGTACAGTAAAGTGAGAAAGGTAATTTAGCTGAGCACATTTTATCTATTGCCAGACATTATCTTGAAGCCTTCCCATGATATCTGCAGTTCCTGTGTCCAATCCTTCACCTTGGCCTCAGTTAATAACAGTATGAAGGTGCCCTGCAGTCTGGTGTCTGGAGAAAGAGGTAATATAAAATTAGAATGGCTCAGTAGCTGATAATATGATACAAACCAACAAAGACTCCAAACACTGGCAGAGCTGGTGTGTGGTCCAAACCATACCAAATCCAAACCACATGTCTGAAATGAAATAAAAAATGTGGGTGGCTTAGGTTGCCATACATGGATCAAAGTTTTGCTGTTGCAGCAGTGACTGACCTAAATTTGATCCATGTATGGGTACGCTGGTCATACAAAAGTGGATATATATCGATATACTTCTGCCCAACAATCCTGTTGGGATTTTCATGAACAATATACTGCATATATATATATATATATATATATATATATATATATATATATATATATATATATATATATATATATTTATACCCTGTTTCCCCGAAAATAAGACCTAGCGTGATTGTCAGTGATGGCTGCAATATAAGCCCTACCCCCCAAATAATACCTACCCTGTTTCCCCAAAAATAAGCCCTACCCTGAAAATAAGACCTACAAGGACTTTAATTAGGGCTTATTTGGAGGGTAGGGCTTATATTGCAGCCATCACCGACAATCACGCTAGGTCTTATTTTCGGGGAAACAGGGTATATATATATATATATATATTTATATATATATATATATATAACACAATACCACAACAGGAGTCATTCCTTCACCCACCTCAAATGTGCGGATGGGTAAATCGGCACAACCCACTGGTTGAATAAACAAAAGTGTATAATGTAATGTATGGAATGCTACTATTTGCTGGTCATTGCAGAATTACTCCTCACCAGGGCCTGCATTTTGTGACCCATTTATCAAATGCAGGCTGCTAGAGAAATAACCCTGTGACTAGAAAATAGGCTGGTCACATTACTTTATAGCTGTGCTTCATATACTGTTATTGCAGTGTGCATTTTTTAATTGAAAGTAACATGCACCAATACGGTCATACCTCTTTTTTCTACATAAGGTTCTTATGCCCCGTACACACGGTCGGACTTTTCAGCTACAAAAGTCCAACGGACGCTGACGGACTAAAGCTGGCTGGAAATCCGATCGTGTGTGGGCTTCTCCGGACTTTCAACTGACTTTTTCAGCCTCAAATCCAAAGGACTTTAGATTTGAAACATGCTTCAAATCTTTCCGACGGACTCGAGTCCGGTCGAAAAATCCGCTCGTCTGTATGCTAGTCCGACGGACAAAAACCCACGCTAGGGCAGCTATTGGCTACTGGCTATGAACTTCCTTATTTTAGTCCGGTGTACGTCATCACGTAAGAATTTGACGGACTTTTGTGTGATCGTGTGTAGGCAAGTCTGTTCGTTAGAAAGTCCGCCGCAAGTCCGTCGAAAGTCCGCCGCAAGTCCGTCGAAAGTCTGTCGGACAGGCTATCAGACTTTTGTAGCTGAAAAGTCCGACCGTGTGTACTTGAGAAAACCCAAGACAAATATCACACAAAATAAAGAACAAGGGGAGGTATCAGCAATTTTGGAATTTCTGGGGTAATCTCTATTATTTTAGTCTTATTTTTCAGTCTAAGGGCCCATTCCATATGGTGATTCAACATGTTATCAAGCCTTAAGGTGTTCAGTGTTAGAGCAGCCCATTTATATTGAGCACCTAAATGCAGAAGAAGACTGTCTTCTTGACCCTTTTTTAAATTGGTGCACCACAATGGGCGGTATGCATGTTTTGGTGATTTGCAGCGTGGGTGTGTTTCCTTCTACTGTAGTAGTGCACTGGGCCATCCCACAATGCACCACATCATAGTTCTTACTAACTTAACTTGCATTGCAGTAATTTGCATAAATGTAAAGTTTTGATTTTACTACATTAGTATGAATAGGCCCTTAGTAGTGGAAATAGTTTCTCCAGTAATAATAAATTTGTCAGTACTTTCATATCAGAAATACGGAATACAGATTAGAAGCTTTTAGTCAAATTAGATGTTTATGGGAAGGACCGCATTTAAATGTCCTGTACTAGAGCCACGAGGAAGACTGTTGTGCTTCTGAATTATATTGGTTTTCTATCTCACAATCTTTGTTTCTTTCTTCTTTAGATGGTGCTATTTTGATTACCTACAAAGAGTTTAATTCCTTTAATGGAAATTATCCTGGACAGAATAATAAGGCGGTGATCAACTCAAAGGTGGTGACTGGAGCCATCACAAACCCTGATAGCAAAAGTCTGAGATCCCCCATTACATTAAGACTTTCCCATCTACAGGTCAGTATGTTAATCATAAGGGGAGGTGACACATGGGATTGTTTTTAGCCACCATGTTTTTAATAAGCTAAACAGTTTTGCCCCATTAAAGTGTAAAAGCTATTTTTGTAGTTTTGAATCAAGCGGGGAAGGGTTAGACCCTTTGTGAGGTTATTTTTGCTGTGTCCCCTCTGGGAATATTCACCCATCTATTTTTCCTGATGACCATTGTCTTTGGGAAAAATCGGAGAGGAGATCCAAGCATTTTGAGTTGCCAACAGAGCAAGAGGTGAGGGAAAATACTCAGAAGGGGTTGCATGCTCCTCTGATATCTCTCTAAGATGGCGATTCACTTTGGAGAGAATTTCTACCACTTTCATGTTGCATTTCTAGGACAGGAAATAAAGGGAAATCTCCTTCCTTTTTCTATCCTTAACTGAAGAACATTTATTTTGGCTTTGCATACAATTTTAAGTCGAAGTAGAAGCCTCAGTATTTATTACTGCAATGCGGTCTCTATATATAGTAGTACATCTGTGTTTCTTTATTACTAAGTGGTGCAAAGCAATATTTAAATAAAGGCACCGCTTGCATACAACAAATTAAGCATTAAATACAATGTTTATTATTGTATTCATGATAATATTAAAAAAAATACATAAAAACAAATGGCTGACATATCGGGGTTGATTTACTAAAACTGGAGAGTGCAAAATCTGGCATACTGGCATATTGGAAGACCAATCAGCTTCCAGGTTTTTTTGTCAAAGCTTAATTGCGCAAGCTGAAGTTAGAAGCTGATTGGCTACCATGCACAGCTGCACCAGATTTTGTACTCTCCAGTTTTAGTACATCAACCTCATCATAACTACCTGATACACCAAATCCTTATACAGTCTCCATGTTTTGCACATCAATCTAAATAAATCCACACTGCGTTATAATAATTGTCCGTATGGTGGAAGCCCAACACGTTTTGATAATTCTTTGTCAGGTGCAGAAAAATACAAGGGATATAAAATAATGTAAGGATCTCTATAGCATAGGGCAAAATAGGATTACTTTCCCATTGTAGGATGTGCTCTAATGCCCCATACACACGGTCGGATTTTCCGATGGAAAATGTCCGATCGGAGCGTGTTATCGGAAATTCCGACCGTGTGTGGGCTCCATCGGACATTTTCCATCGGATTTTCCGACACACAAAGTTTGAGAGCAGGATATAAAATTTTCCGACAACAAAATCCGTTGTCGGAAATTCAGATCGTGTGTACACAAATCCGACGGACAAAGTGCCACGCATTCTCAGAATAAATAAAGAGATGAAAGCTATTGGCCACTGCCCCGTTTATAGTCCCGACGTACGTGTTTTACGTCACCGCATTCAGAAGGATCGGATTTTCCGACAACTTTGTGTGACCGTGTGTATGCAAGACAAGTTTGAGCCAACATCCGTCGGAAAAAATCCATGGATTTTGTTGTCGGAATGTCCGAACAAAGTCCGACCGTGTGTACGGGGCATAATACTTACAGGTAGATGGTGAATTGATACTTATCAGGCAAAGTTAAGAACAGTCCTAACCAAATAACCCAGGGAAAACACAGGTAGCCACAGGAGGAGCAGATTGCACTCAAAAGACCTCCAGGAGATCGAAACCAAATGTAAGAATGCAGAGATATAATTATGAAGAGGGAAATCTCTCCTAATCCACAATAACAGCCAGCACCAGCACAAGGGACACTTGCATTAAATGTAAGTAATATCCCTTGTGCGGATTTAATAAAAACTTCTTTTTACTAAATGTAGGCTTTAAATGAATAGTGTGTAAAGGTGACACGCAAGTCAAAAAACTATTCAGCAGCTTTTGGCAATGACTCCCAAAAAGAAATGTTTTCCCCCACCCTACCCCAGCCATTATACATCTGAAAAAGAATCCATTAAAAGTTATAACAGTTTAGGTTCTGCTATAATTCTCAATGCCTGATCCTGAGCAGATGAAGCACCGTTGTGCATACTCCACTGTGTCTGTAAAGTATAGATTCATACAGAATGCTATTGGAAGTTTTGGGTTAAAATCTGGAAACAAGGATATTGGCAGTTTACCTATTTATTTTACTTAATATCTGGGATTGCCACTTAAATTATTTGCCCAGGGAACCTTTTTTTTTAGGTTTGTATAGAGTACAGAAGGATTAGAACCCCTGTCAAATGTAACTGCTACTGGGGTTCCATTAGAGAACAAACAAATGGAAACCACCCCAACCTATAACTGGCCTTTACAGCAAGGAGCACATGGATGGGGCGATGCATGTCAAAAAACTTAAATACCAGCCAGCCTGCAACAAACTGAATTAACCCTTTCTAAGAACCCTTTCACACTGAAGGCGCTTTACAGGCGTTTTAGCGCTAAAAATAGAGCCTGTAAACTGCCTCTCATGCTTCCCCAGTGTGAAAGCCCGAGTGTTTTCACACAGGGGCGGTGCGCTTGCAGGATAGAAAAAAAAAGTCCTGCAAGCAGCGTCTTTGGGGCAGTGCGTGACCAGTGTATACACCGCTCCTAAACCACCCCACCATTGAAATCAATAGGCAGCGTTGCCAAAGTGCCTGCTTTTAACCCCTTGTTAACCCCTTCTTTGGGGTTAAAAGCATCCTGCTCCCGCCCACACAGCACCGCTAGAACTAGCTGCGCTTTACCGCTAGCGCGGGGCGGTCTTCAGTGTGAAAGGGGTCTAACAGTTCATGTTAAAATAAGGGGTTTAGTTTGCACACATTAGCAAATACATGTGTAGCAATGACTCACGGTGGAGCTGAGGGTTTAAAGCGGGCTGTTACCGTCACCTTCGTTGCCTCTATTTCACCAGAACCGGGTCTAGGGTCCCGTTGAGTTTAACACCGGACGATGTAGGCACTGGACACTTGGGTATCTTTTCCAATGCTTTAATAAACGTAAATTGAAGGAAGTAACAGGAAAGAGGTGGAAGGAGAGTTGCAGAGAAGTTCAAATACCTTTTCTTGGTGTAGCATTAGGAATTGAGAGTTTGTGGATGAATGTACTCTCTCTTTATAGTTGAATCTTTGCCCGCCCGGATAGGTTTCTCTCACTAACCTAGCAGCCAGTACGCAGCAAGAAACAAAAGTCTCTGCCACAGACTTGATTGGAATAGAAAACCGTACGATCCTCTGCCACAGGATGTAATAGTTTACGATGGATAGCAAACACAGCACTAGAACCTTTAAGCCGACCCGGCAGTACTATGTGGTAGGTTAACTTTAAGATGCGTCCTCCAACTGAGTCGCCGGGCCCCTCTCCAGACCAGCACTCTGCATGATCCTTCCATGACGGGTCCTCCCCTGGGATCTTCTCAGTTGTCCAGCTTCTTCCCTCTAGGACAGACATCCCAGGACCACTCCTCTGACGCTGTGGTAGGCCCCAGACAGGCTTCTGGGCCACCCACACGCTGCAGCTACGTGGGCCTCCCGGACGGAGGACCATGAGGTAGTACTCCTAGCACATACCTGTCGGCCAGGAGGGCCAGCAGGTGGAACGAAACAAACCCCAAAACATGGCGTCTGTCCCATAAATACCCTCCCCCAGAATGCAACTCGGAGGATCACCTCCACCGAGTTATCTCCGGGACAGAGGAGCACTCATACGCTTCAGCGTGTTGCCTTTCCAACACCGACCCATGGTGACAACGACACCCACAGGCACAGTGTGAAACTACATGCAACTCAGCCAAGCTGGAACAGAGGCAAATATGACTATGTATGAACAGATAACCCACTAAATTTACCTATCAACAGTACCCATCAAATCTACCAGCGCTACACATGTGTAAACTGCAGAGGCCACTTCACAGCACCCAGTGTACTGCAGTCCTAACTCTATAAATTTTGAGAATCTCCAAGTCAGAGCACAAATGTAATAATGGATAGATTAAGGTCAGGTATGCCTGGAGGGAGCCCACCCCTCCCTAAAGGCACAGGGACGCACTGGACATCCAGCAAATAGCACCATGACAGCGAAGGTATCCAGTACGTCCCCTCACCAATTCACCAAAAATACAAACGAATGGCAACCACCCCAATCTATAACTGGCCTTTGCAGCAAGGAGCACATAGAGAAACTGTTGATGAGAACAGTTTCACCACACAGGAAGAGATGGAGAGAAAGTAAAATGCTTTCTTCCTGGTAGAGTAGAGGAAGGCTAAAACTCTTGGCACATTATTTATGCTGTATGAGCCTGAGCATTGTCACTTCTTGTCTGGTAAACCTGTTGTCCCTATGCCAAAACATGAAATGAAATCTGTCTAACGGAGCCCAGAATAGCAAAACCTGACAGGGGTTCTAATATTTCCCCATCCTATCCACAAACAAACAAACAAAAAAACTGTTTGCCAGTATACTTTAAGATTAAGGCAAGGAGGTTGAAAGGGGATTGAAAACCCTCAAATATGGCTTTATTTATTAAACTCTTTGAGGGTATGGCTATCTGTCAGTGCTGCCCCTCAGCAACTAATGTGGTCTGCATATGATTGGCTGCAATGAGACAAAACATCTCATTCTACCATCGGACACCTCCAAGAACAGCATGGCATCACTTTTCCACAAGTCTGAGCAACAAGGAGTTCAAGCCGGTCATAAATTGGATTGAAATTCAGCCGGTTTAGCAGGGACCGGCTGAATTTTGATCCATGGATGGGCAGGCTGGTTGTACAGAAGTCGATCTGCCGGCGGCACTGATCAGTGTATTCTGATGGGGGGGAAGTCTCCCCACTGTCAAAATACAAAGGCACAGAGGGAGGATTCCCCTTTTTCTACAGCGAGCGTGTGAATGGGGGAGTCAGGGTTTTTTTTTGTTTTTTTTATCCTGCTGGTTGAATGAAAAAAAAATGAATGTACAGTATGAACTGCCTTACTTTTTGGACAGTGGACAGATAATCGTGCATCCATCCTTTATGCCCCTTGTGGCCATATGGGCATCCAGATATTTTTTCTTCTGCACTTATTATGGGAAAAATTACATTAGAATACCTCGGCCTTTTTAACCAGACCTCACCTTTTACTAGGATGAAACATTTTGAAAGTACTGTATGTACGAATGACATCACAAAGTCACTTAAATGTATAAACCTTTCCATTGCAGCCATTACAACCCCTTTTTAAGTTCATCTGTGTATTTTGGGACCCTGTAAAGGATGGCTGGTCAGATAAAGGTTGTGAGACGGAACAATCCGATGGCACCCACACCAACTGCTCCTGTACCCACCTCTCCAGTTTTGCACTTCTCATGGCACCCCATGAAATACAGGTAATTACAGGGCGTGGGAATGCTGATAGAACGTAATAGTTAAAAAAGGTCACTTTTCTATGGATAAACTCATCCAATCCAGGCAGATAGATCTGGCCCTGCTTTTAATACTCTGTACAACAACTATGGGACTGGCAAAGGGAAGGACAGCACTTGTGGCCAGTCAGCACATGTGCTTGCAAGGAATATGCCAACTGGAGAACAGAGGAAAGATATAACTTAATAGTTTGCTGCTGCACCTTTACCGTACAATTATAGATTGGGGCGAGGAGGTAACATACACAGCTGCAAGAGAAAATTACAAACTGCTTCACTACAGCAGAGAAAAGTAAAGCCACCTGGCTTGCTCTACTGTCGCTCATGGCTATAAAAAATTCAAGATCGATGGCTAGAAATATAAAATCCTCTAGAGGATAAAACTAGCCCCATGTCTGTATTTTAGTGATTTGTTTATTCTTTGCATGTAGTTCAGCTTTGAACCAACAAAAGGGTTGTTCCTATTTGAACAGAATGGATGGTAGCATTTTCAATAATTGTATTGTCATCAAATGTTCACCTAATTAGGCTGCTCTACAAATGGAGTTGAGAATCCTCATAATAAAAAAATGATGTGCATATTCACTTCAATTATCCAATGATGTGAAAAGCATCTGTACATGATTGGGACGGGAATTTACTTTTCATGTGATTGCATAACTGAGAAGTAAATATTTACCCAATTTTTTGAGTAAAGGTTCTCATTTCCTTTAGTAGACCAGCCTCCTTGTCTCTATTTGTACAGGAGGATTTTATTCTTATAATTCTCTCCTACCTTGGACTGAGTATATCCCTAGTCTGCCTGTGTCTGTCTCTTCTCACCTTCATCCTGTGTCGGACTCTGAGGAACACTCACACCTCCATCCTCTCAGCTCTCTGTGGATGTCTCTTCCTAGGACAACTTTTATTTACAGTGGGCATTCATCAAACCTGGAATAAGGTAAGTGTTCATAGCATTTCCAAGGACTGGAGTTCTACTGAGTAGTCCATTGAGTCTGCCCGTTTTGTCTTTTTTTTTTTTTTTTTTCATTAACTTTTTTTGTCTGAGTATAGATCTATGTTGGTCCCAAGCATTCTTTTGGAAGTGTATTCCAGGCATCAACTACCCTTTCAGTAAAATAATGCTTTCTAGAATTAGTTTAAGGTCATGTCCTCGTGTTCTTGATTTTGGTCTCATATTGAAAAAACTGCCCTCCTGCACCTTATTCACCCCCTTGATGTATTTAAAGGTTTCAATCATGTCTCCCCTTTCCCTTCTTTCCTCCAGACTGTACATTTTAAAGTGGAGTTCCACTCAAAAGTGGAACTTCCGCTTATCCGTCTCCTCCCCCTCTCTGGTGCCACATTTAGCACCTTTCAGGGGGGAGGGGGAATGCGTACCTGTTTTTGACAGGTACCATTCCCCACTTCCGGGAAACCGGGCCATGGCCCGGTCCCCGGAAAGTTTGGCCCCCCCCTTTCCTCCGTCGCCGTACCAATTAGAAAGCACAACGCGCTTTGCATATGCGCAGTAGGGAACCGGCTGTGAACCCGAAAACAGGAATGGCAGCGGCTGCACCCAACGGCTGAATGAAAGATCGGGTGGGGTTGCTGACATTGCAGGCTCCCTGGACAGGTAAGTGTCCATGTATTAAAAGTCAGCAACTGCAGTATTTGTAGCTGCTGACTTCAAAATTTTTTGGGGGGCTGGACCTCCTCTTTAAGTTCCTGAAGTCTCTCTCGATTTGTTTTATCCCCCAGACCTTTCATCATTTTTGTTACCTGTCTCTGGACTCGTTCTGTCTTATCAATATCTTTTTGTAAGTGAGGGCTCCAGAACTTGACACAGTATTCTAAATGAGGTCTCACCAAAGATCAGTATTGGGGAATCAGAACCTCCTTCCACCTGCTGGGGATCCCTCTAGTGATGCATCTTAGAATTCTTTTCACTTTCCCCACCGCCTGGTCACACTGTTTGCTCATCAGCTGAAATAAGTACCCCCAAATCTTTTTCCTCTGTAGTGCTGGTTAACACTATACCCCCAATGTTGTACTCTCTCAAGGGATTCTTTTTCCCTAGGTGCATCATTTTACATTTATAAACATTGAACTGCAGTTTTCACTGCTTTGACCAATCTTCTAGCAATGCCAAATCATGTTCCATGTTACAGACACAACCAGGGATATCCACCATTACATGCCTTTGTATCATCAGCAAAAAGACATACCTTGCCCAACAAACCTTTAGTTATATCGTTTACATAAAGGTTAAATAGAACAGGACCCAGTACAAAGCCTTGTGGTACAGCACTAGTGACTGGTCTCTGCTCCGAGTGAATCCCATTTACAACCACACTCTGGTATCTATCCTTTAGCCAACTGCATATCCACTGAACCACCCAAGGGTTAAGTCCTAACTTGTACAACTTTAGTATTAGATCATTATATGTCTACAGCACCACCCTGGTCTAAAACATTAGTAATGTAGTCAAAAAATTAAATCAGATTAGTCTGACATGATCTGCCCTCAGTAAAGCCATACTACTTTGGGTCCAGCAAGTTGTATTTTTAAGTGATCAATGATCCTTCTTCTCAGGAGTGATTCCACTTACTTGACTACAAGAGAGGTTAAACTCGCTGGCCTGTAATTGCCACCTTCTATCTTGCTGCCTTTTTTGTGGATAGGTACAATATTAGCTGTCCGCCAGCCATGGGGAACTTCTCCTGTTAGAAGAGATTGATTAAAAAGATCAGTTAATGGTCCAGCAACTATATCTCTAAGTTCCCTTAGAACTATGGGATGAATACCACCAGGGCCCATTGCTTTATTAAGCTTTAACCAAGCCAGTTCCTCTGCTACCTCTGTCTCCAAAAATCCTAAACCTTACTAGAACCAATTTGGCTCCCCAACTTGTTGTTGTTAGTACAATTTATTTCTGAGGAGACTGAACAGAAGTAAAGACTAAAGCTATTTGGTGACTGAGCAGAAATCAGTCTAGTTCTTGGTAAAAATGTACACATATAGTATACCGGGTATATAGTCTTCATCATTTTGTTAGGGCCCTGAACATAACATGTAGAAGTATCTGCCTTTTTTGCAGTATATAGAAATGATTACTCCACAATGTCTCTGCATTTTACATTTTTATTTATGAAATCCAAAGCATGAAGCCTGCTGTATTTTTTGGAGTGTTCTCTACACAATACTGCAGAAAGGACAGAAGAGAGCCCTGTCACATGACCTCTTAAAATCATGTGAGAGGTTGCACCTCCTGCTGACACTTTTCCCCTTTTTTCTTAGAATAAATGCACCTTCACAAAGCAAGTGAAATGGAAAGAAAATTAGTACAGCCACACCACTGCTTTATAAATTGGCCACTTATGCCGCGTACACACGAGCAGACTTTTCGATGGACTAGGTCCGACGATCTTTCCGGCGGACTTTGTAGCGTAGGTGCGAAGGACTTACAAACGGACGGACTTGGACACACACGATCACTCCAAAAGTCCGATGGTTTTGAATGTGGTGATGTACAGCATGTACGACGGGACTAGAAAAGAAGTTCAAGCCCCATTACGCCACCCTTTGGGCTCCTTCTGCTAATCTCGTGTTTACCGCGTGTTAGTAGAAGTTTGGTTAGAGAAGATTCGCGCTTTTCAGACTTCAGCTTATTTCGATCGTTTTCTGCAGTTCAGTTTGTGCTTGTGAGGTTTGTATCTGGTTTTCAGTGCGTGTTGGTCAGTTCGTATAGCAGGCCGTTCTGGTACACTCGTTCCTGATCTTCAGGTCGCTCTTCAAAGGCCTTGCTGTTCTTCAGTGCGTTTGTTCTAAGTTTGTTTGTTTGACTAGCCGACCGTTTTGAAGCCATGTTGCGTGGACGTACTCGTTCTTGAGTTCGTGCTGCGTGGGGGCTTGGTGTTGGGGTTCATACTTTGACCCGAGCCCAGTCCATAAACAGGGCGAGGAGGGGTTCATGGACGAAGAATTGGTTGCGCCAGCGTGACCAATTCTCGCACATGCCTTTGCTCCGTGAGAATAATCCTGAGGATTTCAGGAATTATCTCGGGATGATGGACCCCGTTTTTTCAACGTCTGCTGGCTATGCTGACCCCTTATATCAGCAGGCAGGATACCTGCATGAGGCAAGCCATCACTGCGGAGCAGAGGCTAGTTGCCACGTTACGTTACAGAAATAGTTACCACCGCTCAGGATAATCCAAACTAGAATTCCTTGTCCTCCAGGAGCAAGGAGAGATCCCCAGGTGCTGGCAATTGCTAGTATGAATGTGGAAGGCTGAAAGGATCTGGACAGCCGCACACCAGGATAAATAGATTAAATTCTTCTTTTATTCATGAAACAGGATCATAGGGTACATAAGACACCACTGGAGTGGTACAGCACAACAGCTGACGCATTTCACACTTACACAAAGTGCTTACTCATAGCTGGCTAACATGGGAATGATAGCCACATATATACTTAAAATGTTGAAGACATGTGATCAAATAAGGATGAGATAATATGGAACAGCTGAGAACCAACTGTGTGAGATCTCAGTACTAGGGATGAGCCGAACACCCCCCGGTTCGGTTCGCACCAGAACCTGCGAACGGACCGAAAATTCGCACGAACGTTAGAACCCCATTGACGTCTATGGGACTCGAACGTTCAAAATCAAAAGTGCTCATTTTAAAGGCTTATTTGCATGGTATTGTCCTAAAAAGGTTTTGGGGACCCGGGTCCTGCCCCAGGGGACATGTATCAATGCAAAAAAAGTTTAAAAAGGGCCGTTTTTTCGGGAGCAGTGATTTTAATGATGCTTAAAGTAAAAAAAAAAGTGAAACATTCCTTTAAATATTGTACCTGGGGAGTGTCTATAGTATGCCTGTAAAGTGGCGCGTGTTTCCCGTGCTTAGAACAGTCCCTGCACAAAATGTCATTTTTAAAGGAAAAAAGTCATTTAAAACTGCTTGCGGCTTTAATGTAATGTCGGGTCCTGGCAATATGGATGAAAATCAGTGAGACAAATGGCATGGGTACCCCCCAGTCCATTACCAGGCCCTTTGGGTCTTATATGGATATTAAGGGGAACCCCACACGCAAATTAAAAAAGGAAACAGCAGTATACAGGCTCTGTACTCTGAACAGCAGTATACAGGTGGTGCAAACAAGACAGGGACTGTAGGTTTGTTGTTAAGTAGAATCTGTTTGTAATTTTGAACTGGTACATTTTTAACGTGTTTAGCTCCAGCCAAAAAATCTATTTTAAGCTTTTTGGAAAACATAGGGAAGGGTTATCACCCCTGTGACATTTGTTTTGCTGTCTGTGCTCCTCTTCAGAAGATTTCACCTCACTTTTTGTCCAAACGACAAATTTTTTTTGAAAATTTGTTTTTTTTTTGTGAAACAAGGATTGGTGATAAAGCATCAGTGGAAAGGAGAAATGTTTTTCCCATATTAACTCTTACAGGAGAGAATTTCCCTTCCTAGGGGTAGATTTCATCTCACTTCCTGTTGTCTCCTTCTGTTTGCAAATAGGAGTCGTTTGTAAGTTGGATGTTTGAAAGTAGGAGCCTGCCCTATATACGCAGCAGAAATTTGGGCCTTAGGTGTTGTTGTGGCCACAACACTGTAAGCGATCACAGGGCCCTGCTGTGAAATATTAGATCAAGAATTGTAATTAAATGCGCCTGTTGAACATGGGTAGAAAAATTGGGCCTTTGGTGGTGGTGCTGGTGCCACAACACTGTTAGTCCTCACTCGCTCTTGGTGGGCGCAGAAACGGGCCCTGCTGTGAAATATTAGATCAAAAATTGTAATTACATGCCCCTGTTGAACAGGGGCTGAAAAATTGGGCCTCAGGCACTGGTGCTGGTGCCACAACACTGCAACCCCTCACAGATACTCTAGTTGGAAAGCAGAAACGAGCCCTGCTGCAAAGTATTGCATCAAAAATTGTAATTACACGCCCCTGTTAAACAGGGGCTGAAAAATTGGGCCTTAGGCACTGGTGGCGGCGCCCAGAACTAAAATTGTTCTTACAAGCTATCAGCGTGATCATTGAGGAGGAAGAGGATAATTACTCAGGGATAGTCACTCAGCATCAGCATAGGCAGTCTTTGAAGGGATCTGAGATTTCAAAAAAAATTATTCGGTTACATCAGCATCAGGTGCTTGGTAGCTGGTGGTGATCCAAGACTGATTCATTTTTATGAAGGCCAGTCGATCGACTGAGTCGGTGGACAGACGCACCCTGTGATCGGTTACAAAGCCTCCAGCAGCACTGAATGTGCGATCCGAAAGAACGCTGGATGCAGGACAGGCCAGTAGCTCAATTGCATACTGTGCAATCTCTGGCCAGTGATCCATCCTCAAGGATTTTCGGTGGGAAAGGTGTCCAAGTCAGATCTTGCCCCTAGGTATTCCTGCACCATGTAAAACAGACGCTGGCGATGGTTGCTGGAACCGATCATACCTTGGGGCTGCGGAATAAAAAATTGTCTGAACGCATCGGTCAGATGGCCACCTTCTCCACCGCTCCTTCTTTGACTGACCAAAGCCTCAGCAACACGTTGTCCAGAAACAGGAGTTTGTAACCTCCCAGTCTCTGGGAACACGTTGCACAGACCTTTCTGCAAGGCCTCCCGAAGATGTTTTATCCTCTGCTCCCTCTGCAACGGCAAGATAAGGTCCGCAACCTTACCCTTGTAACGTGGATCAAGGAGGGTTGCCAGCCAGTATTGGTCCTTCTCTTTGATACCATGAATACGAGGATCCTTCCGCAGGCTTTGCAGGATCAGGGAGGCCATGCAGCGTAGGTTTGCTGAGGCATTCGGTCCGGAGTCCTGTGGGTCACCAAGGACGACATGGTCCGCAGCCACCTCCTCCCAGCCACGTACAAGTCTATGTGTTTCTTGGGACTGATACCTTAAAGACTGCTGCTGATGCTGAGTGCCAGGCTCCACCTCCATACTGACACAATCCTCCTCCTCCTCCTCCTCCTCCTCTTCCTGTGTGATCGGCGGGCACGCAGGAACACTGTCTGGATAAAGGGGGCCTTGAGAGCTAAGGAAGCCCTCCTCTTCCTGCCTCTGTTCTGCCTCAAGTGCCCTGTCCATTATTCCACGCAGCATGTGCTCCAATAGGTGGACAAGGGGGACAGTGTCACTGATGCATGCACTGTCACTGCTCATCATCCTCGTGGCCTCCTCAAATGGTGACAGGACAGTGCATGCATCCCTGATCATGGCCCACTGGCGTGGAGAAAAAAAATCAAGCTCTCCTGACCCTGTCCTGGGTACTCATTGATGGCCCTCTGCTGCGTGTGCAGCCGCTGCAGCATGGCCAACGTTGAGTTCCACCTGGTGGGCATGTCACAGATTAGGCGGTTCTTCGGCAGGTAAAACCCCTTTTGGAGGTCTGCCAGCCGAGCACTGGCATTATATGACCGGCGGAAATGTACACAGACTTTCTTGGCCTGCCTCAGGACATCCTGTAAGCCCGGGTACCTGCCCAAGAACCGCTGCACCACCAAGTTAAGGACGTGAGCCAAACAGGGCACATGGGTCATTTGTCCCTGTCGGAGGGCAGAGAGGAGATTGGTGCCATTGTCGCAAACCACCATACCTGCCTTAAGTTGGTGTGGCGTCAACCACCTCTGAACCTGCCCCTGCAGAGCTGACAAAACCTCTGCCCCAGTGTGGCTCCTGTCCCCCAAGCACACCAGCTCAAGCACCGCATGGCATCTTTTAGCCTGCGTACTTGCGTAGCCCCTTGAATGGCTACGGAGCACCGCTGGTTCTGAGGACAAAGCACAGGAAGAGGCCATGGAGGAAGAAGAAGAGGAGGGGGTGGAGGAGAGAGGTGTGTCACAATCAGTAGTAGTGGCATTTTGGAGGCGTGGTGGCGGAACAACCTCCAACACTACTGCACCTTGTTCTGCATCCTTCCCAGCTGCCAGCAGAGTCACCCAATGCGCGGTGAAACTTAGGTAACGTCCCTGTACATGTCTGCTGGACCATGAGTCAGTGGTAATATGCACCTTACCGCTGGCCGCCCTGTCCAGCGAGGCAAGGACATTGCATTCCACATGCCGGTAGAGAGCCGGAATCGCCTTCCGTGAGAAAAAGTTGCGTTTGGGTACCTGCCACTGAGGAACCGCACATTCCAAAAACTCACAGAAGGGGGCAGAGTCTACCAACTGTGAAGGCAGCAGTTGAAGTGCTAGCAATTTTGCCAAGCTAGCATTCAACCGCTGGGCATGTGGATGGCTGGGAGCGAACTTCTTTCGGCGGTGCAGCAGCTGGGGCAGAGAAATTTGCCTGGTACAATCTGACGTCGGTGTACCGAAAGCAGATTGCCCACAAGTACTTGGCTGTGACACACCTAATTCTACACCTTCATTCCTCTCAGTGCAGGTCTCAGAGAGGACTGAAGGTATAGTGGGGTTGGAGATCTCAGCTGATGAGGAGCAAGGAGAGGTCCTCTTTGTTCTTTGGTGTGGGTCTTTAACCTTCCTGGCGGTATGATTATTTCGGATTTTAGGTGCTGAAAGCGGTACCATTATTTTTGCATGGAAATGTGGCGTTTTATATTGTAGGCCTGTAATTCTTAGGAATAACTCACTGAAATCTGTCCAAACAAGAGTCTAGTAGACATCCTGGGTATGATAAAGTTTGAAACACAAAATCATAAATTATAATATAATAAATAACTATAAATAATAACAAATAATAATATAATAGTAATAATACTTTTTATTCAATAAATTTTTGTAAACAATATAAATCAAAAACACTGACATTTTTGTTGGCCAAACAATATTAGTAGTCATATTGCTTTAGTAAACATCTCGGATATGGAAAATTTTAAAACAGGGTACAGCACAAAGTCTGACTTCACAGTCAGGACAGTAGAACCGGGTTTCTTTTCTGATTTTCCTTCCTGTGTCGTCATGTTTAGAGCAGCAAACCACACACATCCTTGTGGGTGCTGCCTTCTTTTCCATTGGTGGAATGTGGTCCATAAAGTGTCGACCTGTCAGGCGTTCCGTGTTCACAACACCAGCAGCACGACATCCAGATCTATTTACTGTGGTTGCTGTTTGGTGCTTGACAAATATAAGTTCGGCAAGTCTGCATGAATCACAGGCCTGTCAATCTTTTTTTTTAGAAGAATGAACGCATTCCACAGGCACTGTTCAAGAAGATGCCTGAAGATTTTTTTGTAATATTTTTTTTGTTGCTTTCTCATAGCAGGATAAAAAGTCATGGCCTGGTCAGCTCTGTCAACACCTCCCATGGTAGTCCATTACGACTTGAGGTTTCATTACGTCTTTTCCACCTTTTGTATGTACCATGAGAGTAGAGGTGTTTGTGAATGGTACTTATTAGGCACACATCTTTTTTATCGCGCCATCTTAGTGCCATCATTTTGCCTTTTTGCCAGGCAACTATTTCTCCTGCCTTGAGCTTTTTATTGACACTAGGGATGAGCTTCGTGTTCGAGTCGAACCCATGTTCGACTCGAACATCGGCTGTTCGGTCGTTCGCCGAATTGCGAACGATATGGGCCGTTCGCGCCAAATTCGTGTGGCGCGTCACGGCCCATAATTCACTGCGGCATCGCAGTGCATTGCTGGCTGATGATTGGCCAAGCATGCACTATGACCCGCATGCTTGGCCAATCACAGCGCCGTCAGTAGAGAGAGCTGTAATTGGCCAAAGCCAGGGTGGCTTTGGCCAATTATGGCTCAGGGGATTTAGTACACACCCCACACTATATAAGGCCGCCTGCACGGCGGCCCTGTGTAGTGTGTGTTCCGGTGTGCTGAGAGATAGAGAGAGAGAGAGACAGTGTCATTTGATTTGAGTTAGATAGATTAGGCAGAACAGTCAGTCAGTTAGCTGCACTTACAGTGTATTGTGTATATATATGCATCCCAGGTGTTGCATATATATATATACACTGTATTCAGTTTAGCTAGATCCGTTCCTGTTATCTTCTATCTAGACTATTTACATTTAATGCAGTGCGTCCTGCTCACAGTGTTCAGCTAGATCCGTTCCTGCTATTTACATTTAGTGCAGTGCGTCCTGCTCACAGTGTTCAGCTAGATCCGTTCCTGCTATTTACATTCAGTGCAGTGCGTCCTGCTCACAGTGTTCAGCTAGATCCGTTCCTGGTATTTACATTTAGTGCAGTGCGTCCTGCTCACAGTGTTCAGCTAGATCCGTTCCTGCTATTTACATTCAGTGCAGTGCGTCCTGCTCACAGTGTTCAGCTAGATCCGTTCCTGGTATTTACATTTAGTGCAGTGCGTCCTGCTCACAGTGTTCAGCTAGATCCGTTCCTGCTATTTACATTCAGTGCAGTGCGTCCTGCTCACAGTGTTCAGCTAGATCCGTTCCTGCTATTTACATTCAGTGCAGTGCGTCCTGCTCACAGTGTTCAGCTAGATCCGTTCCTGCTATATACATTTAGTGCAGTACGTCCTGCTCACAGTGTTCAGCTAGATCCGTTCCTGTTATCTTCCTACTGACAGGCAGGCTTGTCTGGTTACAGTATATATAGCTACCTTAAGAAAATTACAGGTGTTCTTTTTGATCCTATTAGTACCACGGTCAGGCAGCTAGACTATTTACATTTAGTACAGTGTGTCCTGCTCACAGTGTTCAGCTAGATCCGTTCCTGTTATCTTCCTACTGACAGGCAGGCTTGTCTGGTTACAGTATATATAGCTACCTTAAGAAAATTACAGGTGTTCTTTTTGATCCTATTAGTACCACGGTCAGGCAGCTAGACTATTTACATTTAGTACAGTGTGTCCTGCTCACAGTGTTCAGCTAGATCCGTTCCTGTTATCTTCCTACTGACAGGCAGGCTTGTCTGGTTACAGTATATAAAGCTACCTTAAGAAAATTACAGGTGTTCTTTTTGATCCTATTAGTACCACGGTCAGGCAGCTAGACTATTTACATTTAGTACAGTGTGTCCTGCTCACAGTGTTCAGCTAGATCCGTTCCTGTTATCTTCCTACTGACAGGCAGGCTTGTCTGGTTACAGTATATATAGCTACCTTAAGAAAATTACAGGTGTTCTTTTTGATCCTATTAGTACCACGGTCAGGCAGCTAGACTATTTACATTTAGTACAGTGTGTCCTGCTCACAGTGTTCAGCTAGATCCGTTCCTGTTATCTTCCTACTGACAGGCAGGCTTGTCTGGTTACAGTATATAAAGCTACCTTAAGAAAATTACAGGTGTTCTTTTTGATCCTATTAGTACCACGGTCAGGCAGCTAGACTATTTACATTTAGTACAGTGTGTCCTGCTCACAGTGTTCAGCTAGATCCGTTCCTGTTATCTTCCTACTGACAGGCAGGCTTGTCTGGTTACAGTATATATAGCTACCTTAAGAAAATTACAGGTGTTCTATTTGATCCTATTAGTACCACGGTCAGGCAGCTAGACTATTTACATTTAGTGCAGTGCGTCCTGCTCACAGTGTTCAGCTAGATCCGTTCCTGTTATCTTCCTACTGACAGGCAGGCTTGTCTGGTTACAGTATATAAAGCTACCTGAAGAAAATTACAGGTGTTCTATTTGATCCTATTAGTACCACGGTCAGGCAGCTAGACTATTTACATTTAGTGCAGTGCGTCCTGCTCACAGTGTTCAGCTAGATCCGTTCCTGTTATCTTCCTACTGACAGGCAGGCTTGTCTGGTTACAGTATATAAAGCTACCTGAAGAAAATTACAGGTGTTCTTTTTGATCCTATTAGTACCACGGTCAGGCAGCTAGACTATTTACATTTAGTACAGTGTGTCCTGCTCACAGTGTTCAGCTAGATCCGTTCCTGTTATCTTCCTACTGACAGGCAGGCTTGTCTGGTTACAGTATATATAGCTACCTTAAGAAAATTACAGGTGTTCTTTTTGATCCTATTAGTACCACGGTCAGGCAGCTAGACTATTTACATTTAGTACAGTGTGTCCTGCTCACAGTGTTCAGCTAGATCCGTTCCTGTTATCTTCCTACTGACAGGCAGGCTTGTCTGGTTACAGTATATATAGCTACCTTAAGAAAATTACAGGTGTTCTTTTTGATCCTATTAGTACCACGGTCAGGCAGCTAGACTATTTACATTTAGTACAGTGTGTCCTGCTCACAGTGTTCAGCTAGATCCGTTCCTGTTATCTTCCTACTGACAGGCAGGCTTGTCTGGTTACAGTATATAAAGCTACCTTAAGAAAATTACAGGTGTTCTTTTTGATCCTATTAGTACCACGGTCAGGCAGCTAGACTATTTACATTTAGTACAGTGTGTCCTGCTCACAGTGTTCAGCTAGATCCGTTCCTGTTATCTTCCTACTGACAGGCAGGCTTGTCTGGTTACAGTATATAAAGCTACCTGAAGAAAATTACAGGTGTTCTATCCCAGCTTAGTGCAGCTACAGGCCATTAGTATGTCTGGAAGGCCAAGAAGGAGAGGCAGACAGTCACAAGCCAATAAGAGAGGGCAAGCAGGCTCTGTGTCTAGTGCTGGTCGTGGAGACGGTGCATCCTCATCAGCACGTGGCCATGGGACACGCTTGGCCTTTTTTTCGGCAGCTGGCCGTGTTGAGCCGCAACATGCGGAAAACTTGGTCGAGTGGATGACCAAGCCGTCCTCATCCTCCTCATCCTCTCTCACCCATGCCCAGGGTGCTTTGTCTGGCAAAGCAGCGGCCTCTTCCCTCAGCTCAATGTCATCAGTGACTCCTTCCCTAGCTCCACCATGTCCTCATGAGGATTCCCTCGAACTGTTTGACCACAGTGTTGGGTACATGCTCCAGGAGGATGCCCAGCGTTTGGAAGGCTCTGATGATGATACTGAGCTCGATGAAGGCAGTAACATGAGCACGGACAGAGGGGGTGCCCAAGAAGGACAGCAATCTGGCAGTCATGCTCCCCCTGCTGCAGCATACTGCCAGGTTTGCTCCAGTGATGAGGAGGGAGGGGATGATGAGGTCACTGACTCAACGTGGGTGCCTGATAGGAGAGAGGAGGAGGAGGAGGAGGAGGAGGAGGCGGCACATCACCAACGAGGCAGGATGCCCTCCAGGGGCCAGCCTAAGGGCAGCACATTGACTGCATCACACCCCAAAGCTCCACATGTGCAGGGCGCTGCAGTCTCTGCGCGTTATTCAAAAAGTTCTTTGGTGTGGGCCTTTTTTGAGACGAGTGCATCAGATCGCACCGCTGCTATTTGCAACATATGTCTCAAGCGTATCTCGCGTGGCCAAAACATCTCCCGCTTGGGTACCACATGCTTGACCAGACATATGTTGACCTGCCATGCAGTTCGTTGGCAAGCGTATCTAAAAGACCCACACCAAAGAACAAAGAGGATCTCTCCTTGCTCCTCATCAGCTGAGATTTCCAACCCCACTAGACCTTCAGTCCTCTCTGAGACCTGCAGTGAGAGGAATGAAGGTGTAGAATTAGGTGTGTCACAGCCAAGTACTTGTGGGCAATCTGCTTTTGGTACACCGACGCCAGATTGTACCAGGCAAATTTCCCTGCCCCAGCTGCTGCACCGCCGAAAGAAGTTTGCTCCCAGCCATCCACATGCCCAGCGGTTGAATGCTAGCTTGGCAAAATTGCTAGCACTTCAACTGCTGCCTTTTCAGTTGGTAGACTCTGCCCCCTTCCGTGAGTTTGTGGAATGTGCGGTTCCTCAGTGGCAGGTACCCAAACGCCACTTTTTCTCACGGAAGGCGATTCCAGCTCTCTACCGGCATGTGGAAGGCAATGTCCATGCCTCGCTGGACAGGGCGGTCAGCGGTAAGGTGCATATTACCGCTGACTCATGGTCCAGCAGGCATGGACAGGGACGTTACTTAAGTTTCACGGCGCATTGGGTGACTCTGCTGGCAGCTGGGAAGGATGCAGGACAAGGTGCAGTAGTGTTGGAGGTTGTTCCGCCACCACGCCTCCAAAATGCTGATTGTGACACACCTCTCTCCTCCACCCCCTCCTCTTCTTCTTCCTCCATGGCCTCTTCCTCGGAACCAGCGGTGCTCCGTAGGCGTTCAAGGGGCTACGCAAGTACGCAGGCCAAAAGATGCCATGCGGTGCTTGAGCTGGTGTGCTTGGGGGACAGGAGCCACACTGGGGCAGAGGTTCTGTCAGCTCTGCAGGGGCAGGTTCAGAGGTGGTTGACGCCACGCCAACTTAAGGCAGGAATGGTGGTTTGCGACAATGGCACCAACCTCCTCTCTGCCCTCCGACAGGGACAACTGACCCATGTGCCCTGTTTGGCTCACGTCCTTAACTTGGTGGTGCAGCGGTTCTTGGGCAGGTACCCGGGCTTACAGGATGTCCTGAGGCAGGCCAGGAAAGTCTGTGTGCATTTCCGCCGGTCATATAATGCCAGTGCTCGGCTGACGGACCTCCAAAAGGAGTTTAACCTGCCCAAGAACCGCCTAATCTGTGACATGCCCACCAGGTGGAACTCGACATTGGCCATGCTGCAGCGGCTGCACACGCAGCAGAGGGCCATAAATGAGTACCTGTGCGACTATGGCACCAGGACAGGGTCAGGGGACCTTGGTTTTTTTTCCCCACGCCAGTGGGCCATGATCAGGGATGCATGCACTGTCCTGTCACCATTCGAGGAGGCCACGAGGATGGTGAGCACTGACAGTGCATGCATCAGTGACACTGTCCCCCTTGTCCACCTGTTGGAGCACACGCTGCGTGGAATAATGGACAGGGCACTTGAGGCAGAACAGAGGCAGGAAGAGGAGGACTTCCTTAGCTCTCAAGGCCCCCTTTATCCAGACAGTGTTCCTGCGTGCCCGCCGATCACACAGGAAGAGGACGAGGAGGAGGAGGAGGAGGAGGAGGAAGATTGTGTCAGTATGGAGGTGGAGCCTGGCACTCAGCATCAGCAGTCTTTAAGGGATCAGTCCCAAGGAACACATGGACTTGTACGTGGCTGGGAGGAGGTGGCTGCGGACGTTGTTGTCCTTAGTGACCCAGAGGACTCCGGACCGAATGCCTCAGCAAACCTACGCTGCATGGCCTCCCTGATCCTGCAAAGCCTGCGTAAGGATCCTCGTATTCGTGGTATCAAGGAGAAGGACCAATACTGGCTGGCAACCCTCCTTGATCCACGTTACAAGGGTAAGGTTGCGGACCTTATCTTGCCATCGCAGAGGGAGCAGAGGATGAAACATCTTCGGGAGGCCTTGCAGAAAGGTCTGTGCAACGCGTTCCCAGAGACTGGGAGGTTACAAACTCCTGTTTCTGGACAACGTGTTGCTGAGGCTTCGGTCAGTCAAAGAAGGAGCGGTGGAGAAGGTGGTCGTCTGACCGATGCGTTCAGACAATTTTTTGGTCCGCAGCCCCAAGGTATGATCGGTTCCAGCAACCATCGCCAGCGTCTGTTTTACATGGTGCAGGAATACCTAGGGGCAAGATCAGACTTGGACACCTTTCCCACCGAAAATCCTCTGGGTTACTGGGTCTTGAGGATGGATCACTGGCCAGAGCTTGCACAGTATGCAATTGAGCTACTGGCCTGTCCTGCATCCAGCGTTCTTTCGGAACGCACATTCAGTGCTGCTGGAGGCGTGGTAACCGATCACAGGGTGCGTCTGTCCACCGACTCGGTCGATCGGCTGACCTTCATAAAAATGAATCAGTCTTGGATCACCACCAGCTACCAAGCACCTGATGCAGATGTAACCGAATAATTTTTTTTGAAATCTCAGATCCCTTCAAAGACTGCCTATGCTGATGCTGAGTGACTATCCCTGAGTAATTATCCTCTTCCTCCTCAATCATCACGCTGATAGCTTGTAAGAACATTTTTGGTTCTGGGCGCCACCACCAGTGCCTAAGGCACAATTTTTCAGCCCCTGTTTAACAGGGGCGTGTAATTACAATTTTTGATGTAATACTTTGCAGCAGGGCTCGTTCCCGCATTCCAACTAGAGTGTCTGTGAGGGGTTGCAGTGTTGTGGCACCAGCACCAGTGCCTAAGGCCCAATTTTTCTGCCCCTGTCTAACAGGGGCATGTAATTACAATTTTTGATGTAATACTTTGCAGCAGGGCTCGTTCCTGCATTCCAACTAGAGTGTCTGTGAGGGGTTGCAGTGTTGTGGCACCAGCACCAGTGCCTAAGGCCCAATTTTTCTGCCCCTGTCTAACAGGGGCGTGTAATTACAATTTTTGATGCAATACTTTGCAGCAGGGCTCGTTCCTGCGTTCCAACTAGAGTGTCTGTGAGGGGTTGCAGTGTTGTGGCACCAGCACCAGTGCCTAAGGCCTAATTTTTCAGCTCCTGTTCAACAGGGGCATGTAATTACAATTCTTGATCTAATATTTCACAGCAGGGCCCTGTGAGGGCTTACAGTGTTGTGGCCACAGCAACACCTAAGGCCCAAATTTCTGCTGAGTATATAGGGCAGGACCCTACTTTCAAACATCTAACTTACAAACGACTCCTACTTGCAAACGGAAGGAGACAACAGGAAGTGAGATGAAATCTACCCCTAGGAAGGGAAATTCTCTCCTGTAAGAGTTAATATGGGAGAACAATTTCTCCTTTCCACTGATGCTTTCCAATCCTTGTTCCACAAAAAAACCCAAATTTTCAAAAAACATTTTTCATTGGGACAAAAAAGTGAGGTGAAATCTTCTGAAGAGGAGGAAAGACGCAAAACAAATGTCACAGGGGTGATAACCCTTCCCTATGTTTTCCAAAAAGCTTAGAAAAGATTTTTTGGCTGGAGCTAAACAAGTTAAAAATGTTCAAAATTACAAACAGATTCTACTTAACAACAAACCTACAGTCCCTGTCTTGTTTGCACCGCCTGTATACTGCTGTTCAGAGTATATAGGGACCTTTCCTTATTTTAATTTGGGTGCGGGGTTCCCCTTAATATCCATACAAGACCCAAAGGGCCTGGTAATGGCAACCCTTCTTGATCCACCGTTTGTCTCACTGATTTTCATCCATATTGCCATGACCCGACATGACATTAAACCCGCAAGCAGTTTTAAATGAGATTTTTTCCTTTAAAAATGACATTTGGTGCAGGGACTGTTCTAAACATGGGAAACACGCGTCACTTTACAGGCATACTATAGACACCCCCCAGGTACGATATTTAAAGGAATATTTCACTTTTTTTTTTTTACTTTAAGCATCATTAAAATCACTGCTCCCGAAAAAACGGCCGTTTTTAAAAGTTTTTTTTGCATTGATACATGTCCCCTGGGGTAGGACCCGGGTCCCCAAACCCTTTTTAGGACAATACCATGCAAATTAGCCTTTAAAATGAACACTTTTGATTTCGAACGTTCGAGTCCCATAGACGTCAATGGGGTTCTAACGTTCGTGCGAACTTGCGGTCCGTTCGCGGGTTCTGGTGCGAACCGAACCGGGGGGTGTTCGGCTCATCCCTAATTGACACAGGTTGGCGGCATGTCATGCCGGTTAGCTCTAACAGTCCCGTATGCATCCGTCTTGTGTTGTAGAAGGAACTCATAGAGTTCTGGAGAAGTATAAAAATTATCTGTGGTTACACAGTACCCCTGATTCAGCAATGGCTCAATCAAAGTGAGAACAGAAGCGGTTGCCATCCCATAATTATTGGATCTTTCGTTGAATTTGGTCCCTTTCCCGGTGTAAAGGACCGAATTCCATATGTAACCAGTGCTGGCTTCACAGAGCATGAATGATTTTATGCCAAATCGTGCTCTCTTAGATGCGATGTACTGTATCCAGCTAAGTCTTCCTTTGTAGGCCATTAGACTTTCGTCGATACTGACGTCTCTGTCTGGTACATAGGTCTTCTGGAAAATTTTCAGAATAATTTGATATAGGTCCCAAATCTTTTTCAGTTTGGAGCTGGATGAGAAGTCTCATCAAATTCTTCATTATTTTGAAAATGCAGATATTTCATTATGAGAGAAAATTTGTATTCCGACATGATGGTGCCAAAAAAAGGAGTGGCTAATATTTTGTTGGTTGTCCAGTACCACTTTTGCAGGGGTTTCCCCACCACTCCCTGGAGAATAATTAGGCCCAGAAACTTCCAGATGTCCTCCTTGGTCACTGGTTCCCATTTTCTGGTCCTTGAAAACCTCTGAGGTATAGCAGCTTGTTGCTCCTGGTACCGATTTGTCTTTGTAACAATTCTTTCTATGACTTCATCAGTCAAAAAGAGTTGGAGGTATCCCAAGGGGCTGTCATCTTCAACCTCCACTTTGATACCAGGCGCTCCGGTAAACGGGAATCTTGGGGGCGCTGTGTGCTCCGTACCGCAATCAATCGAGCACCAAGTCCGCACATCGCTGGGCACAGTCGCAGGATCACCGCTGAAATCGCTTTCCGTGCCTGATGAGGAACTTCCCCATGAATCGCTATCACTCACTTCTGCAAGCGATTCTGTCTCGCTGTCGCTGTTTTCCAGCAGGTCATATGCCGCTTTTGAGTTTGAAGCGCGCTTTTAATGCCATGGTCGCTCTGCCGTTTTTCCAGACTGAAAGTACAGTAAAACTGCAGGCAGGGGCACTGGACAAAGCACTGGGGGGCAATCTGAGGTCAATTTTATTTTATTTTATTTTATTTAGTAATGTAATCCAATAGGATTACAATGTGTCAGTGTGTTTGTGCTTTATACATTTTGAATTTGCCGCCGGTTCCACCCCCTGCGTCGCTACGCTCGCAGGGAACGGAAGCCAGGGCACAAAGTGCATCGGGCAGAAGATCCGGCCGCCGAACACAGCGGGAGAACATTGCGTGATCCCGGAGACAAGGTAAGTCACGTCTTCCAGGATCCAGCGATGCGATCCCGAGTCTGGCTCAGGGTTACCGCTTCTGGTACTAAAATCTCACCCCGAGCCAGACTCAGGAATACCGCCAGGGGGGTTAAGATACGCTTGCCAACGAACTGCATGGCAGGTCAACATATGTCTGGTCAAGCATGTGGTGCCCAAGCGGGAGATGTTTTGGCCGCGCGAGATACGCTTGAGATATACAGTGGCTTGCGAAAGTATTCGGCCCCCTTGAACTTTTCAACCTTTTGCCACATTTCAGGCTTCAAACATCAAGATATAAAATTTTAATTTTTTGTGAAGAATCACCAACAAGTGGGACACAATTGTGAAGTGGAACGAAATCTTTTGGATTTTTGAAACTTTTTTAACTAATAAAAAAATGAAAAGTGGGGCGTGCAAAATTATTCGGCCCCCTTGCGTTAATACTTTGTAGAGCCACCTTTTGCTGCGATTACAGCTGCAAGTCGCTTGGGGTATGTCTCTATCAGTTTTGCACATCGAGAGACTGAAATTCTTGCCCATTCTTCCTTGCAAAACAGCTCAAGCTCAGTGAGGTTGGATGGAGAGCGTTTGTGAACAGCAGTTTTCAGCTCTTTCCACAGATTCTCGATTGGATTCAAGTCTGGACTTTGACTTGCCCAATCTAACACCTGGATACGTTTATTTGTGAACCATTCCTTTGTAGATTTTGCTGTATGTTTGGGATCATTGTCTTGTTGGAAGATAAATCTCCGTCCCAGTTTCAGGTCTTTTGCAGACTCCAACAGGTTTTCATCCAGAATGGTCCTGTATTTGGCTGCATCCATCTTCCCCTCAATTTTAACCATCTTCCCTGTCCCTGCTGAAGAAAAGCAGGCCCAAACCATGATGCTGCCACCACCATGTTTGACAGTGGGGATGGTGTGTTGAGTGTGATGAGCTGTGTTGCTTTTACGCCAAACATATCGTTTTGCATTGTGGCCAAAAAGTTCGATTTTGGTTTCATCGGACCAGAGCACCTTCTTCCACATGTTTTGTGTGTCTCCCAGGTGGCTTGTGGCAAACTTTAGACGAGACTTTTTATGGATATCTTTGAGAAATGGCTTTCTTCTTGCCACTCTTCCATAAAGGCCAGATTTGTGCAGTGTACGACTGATTGTTGTCCTATGGACAGACTCTCCCACCTCAGCTGTAGTTCTCTGCAGTTCATCCAGAGTGATCATGGGCCTCTTGGCTGCATCTCTGATCAGTCTTCTCCTTGTCTGAGCTGAAAGTTTAGAGGGACAGCCAGGTCTTGGTAGATTTGCAGTGGTCTGATACTCCTTCCATTTCAAAATGATCGCTTGCACAGTGCTCCTTGGGATGTTTAAAGCTTGGGAAATCTTTTTGTATCCAAATCCGGCTTTAAACTTATCCACAACAGTATTACGGACCTGCCTGGTGTGTTCCTTGGTTTTCATGATGCTCTCTGCGCTTTCAACAGAACCCTGAGACTATCACAGAGCAGGTGCATTTATACAGAGACTTGATTACACACAGGTGGATTCTATTTATCACCATCAGTCATTTAGGACAACATTGGATCATTCAGAGATCCTCGCTGAACTTCTGGAGTGAGTTTGCTGCACTGAAAGTAAAGGGGCCGAATAATTTTGCACGCGCCACTTTTCAGTTTTTTAATTGCTAAAAAAGTTTAAAATATCCAATAGATTTCGTTCCACTTCACAATTGTGTCCCACTTGTTGGTGATTCTTCACAAAAAATTAAAATTTTATATCTTTATGTTTGAAGCCTGAAATGTGGCAAAAGGTTGAAAAGTTCAAGGGGGCCGAATACTTTCGCAAGCCACTGTATGTTGCAAATAGCAGCTTTGTGATCTGATGCACTCGTCTCGAAAAAGGCCCACACCAAAGAACTTTTTGAATAACGCGCAGAGACAGCAGCGCCCTGCACATGCGGAGCTTTTGGTTGTGATGCAGTCAGTGTGCTGCCCTTAGGATGGCCCCTGGAGGGCATCCTGCCTCGTTGGTGATGTGCCTCCTCCTCCTCTCTCCTATAAGGCACCCACGTTGAGTCAGTGACCTCATCATCCCCTCCCTCCTCATCACTAGAGCAAACCTGGCAGTATGCTGCAGCAGGGGGAGCATGACTGACAGATTTCTGTCCTTCTTGGGCACCCCCTCTGTCCGTGCTCACGTTACTGCCTTCATCTAGCTCAGTATCATCATCAGAGCCTTCTAAATGCTGGGCATCCTCCTGGAGCATGTACCCAACACTGTGGTCAAACAGTTCGAGGGACTCCTCAGGAGGACATGGTGGGGCTAGGGAAGGAGTCACTGATGCCATTGAGCCAAGGGAAGAGGCCGCGTTGGCAGCTGCTTTGCCAGACAAAGTACCCTGAGCATGGGTGAGGGAGGATGAGGACGGCTTGGTCATCCACTCGACCAAGTCATCCGCATGTTGCGGCTCAACACGGCCAGCTGCCGAAAAAAAGGCCAAGCGTGCCCCACGGCCACGTGCTGATGAGGATGCACAGTCTCCACGACCAGCACTGTTGCCTCTAGACACAGAGCCTGCTTGCCCTCTTTTATCTGCTTGTGACTGTCTGCCTCTCCTTGTTGGCCTTCCAGACATACTAATGGCCTGTAGCTGCACTAAGCTGGGATATATATATATATATATATATATATATATATATATATATATATATATATATCTATATATATACTGATACTGCAGCTAGCAAAATCAACTGCCTGCCTGTAGTATGAGAACACCACCAACCTTCTACAGGTAGCTTTAGGTGAACACTGTGCAGAGCTCGCAAAAAACTAACTTGTAGCTTATTTAGCTGCCTGCGGTAGTGATAGGATCAGGAAAACACCACCAACCTTCTACAGGTACCTTTAGGTGAACACTGTGCAGACCTCGCAAAAAAATAACTTGTAGCTGAATACTGTGAGGAGGACGCACTACACTAACTTGTAGCTTTAGCTGAACACTGCAGAGGTCGCACCACACTAAATTGTAGTTTTAGCTGAACACTGTGAGGAGGACGCACTACACCAACTTGTAGTTTTAGCTGATCACTGTGAGGAGGACACACTACCCCTGCTGTAGCAAATTGGAGCATGCTCTGCTGGGGTTTTTTGCCTTCCTCTGGATCAACTGTGGGTATAGTATTGGGTATATTGGATTGTACGTTTTTGTTTTTTTTTGTGGTTGGACTGGATGGACTTGTGTCTTTTTTCAACCTGACTAACTATGTAACTATGTAACTATGTAACTTGTAGCTTTAGCTGAACACTGTGCAGCGGTCACACTAAACTAACTTGTAGCTTTAACTGAACACCGTGAGGAGGACACACTACACGAACTGTAAATAGTCTAGCTGCCTGACTGTGGTACTAATAGGATCAAAAGAACACCAGCAATTTTCTTCAGGTAGCTGTAAATACTGTAACAAGACAAGCCTGCCTGTCAGTAGGAAGATAACTGGAATGGATCTAGCTAAACTGAATATAGTGTAAATATACATATATATATATATATATATATATATATATATATATATATATATATATATATATATATACAACACCTGGGATGCATATATATATATACACACACAATACACTGTAAGTGCAGCTAACTCACTGACTGTCCTGCCTAATCTAGCTAACTCAAATGAAATGACACTGTCTATCTAAGCACGCCAGAACACACTACACAGGGCCGCCGTGCAGGCGGCCTTATAGTGTGGGGCGTGTTCTAAACCCCCTGAGCCATAGTTGGCCAAAGCCACCCTGGCTTTGGCCAATTACAGCTCTCTCTACTGACGGCGCTGTGATTGGCAAAGCATGCGGGTCATAGTGCATGCTTGGCCAATCATCAGCCAGCAATGCACTGCGATGCCGCAGTGAATTATGGGCCGTGACATGCCACACGAATTTGGCGCGAGCGGCCCATATCGTTCGCAATTCGGCGAACGGGTGAACAGACGATGTTCGAGTCGAACATGGGTTCAACTCGAACACGAAGCTCATCCCTACTCAGCACTCATTATTAAGTGGCCAGTATAGAGTGAAAACACCCATGATTTAATAAATATAAGGGTAATGAAAGAAAAATAAAAGAAATATAAGTAATATCAGGAATATATACATGAGAATGTGTGTCAAGAAGGATCTAAATAAGGTGATGCGATCACCATGAATGAAACACCTGGATTCATGTATATATAAAAAAATAGAAAACTTGACTAAAGAAGGAAAGAAAATAATAATGTAAAGCAAACAGTGAAAGAAAAAATGTATAATAATAGTGATATGTTGGTAAAATAAAAATAAGGAACAGTGATAAATTACTGTGAAGCGGAATTAATGTTCAAAAGGACAAGAAGCTCACAGAGGCTCGTCACGTGTAACGAAAATGTAAAATTAATAATGTGTGATCTGAATAGTGAATATATAACGTATTTATGAAGTGTTTAAAACCTGAAGAGGCTAGGGTAAAAAGTGAATATAGCATATGTAGCCAATATACAATGTTACTAATGAATGTGTCAGGTATACAAAGTTGCCAATGTAAAACAATATAAATAATGAAAAGTATACATAAATAAATGACAGCAAAAAATGTGTATAATGGCAAACATGTATTAATATGGAGTATGTTCAGACCTGTGCATGCTTATCTATCAAAAGTTAGGAGATGTCGTTGTGGACAACAAATTGATGTAGTGAAAAGAAGATGAGCTAATGTAACCGAAGAGAATGGATATTTTAACGATGTCTGTGATCTGAATAGTGAATAAATAAAGTATTTATGAAGTGTTTAAAACCTGAAGAAACTAGGGTAAAAAGTAAATATTACATGTGTAGCCAATATACAATGTTACTAATGAATGTGTCAGGTATACAAAGTTTCCAATGTGAAACTATATGAATAATGAAAAGTATACATAAGTAAATGACAAGCAAAAAATGTTTATAATGGCAAACATGTATTAAGCATGCACAGGTCTGAACATACTCCATATTATCTATCAAAAGTTAGGAGATGTCGTTGTGGACAACAAATCGATGTAGTGAAAAGAAGATGAGCTAATGTAACCGAAGGGAATAGATATTTTAACGATGTCTAGGGGTAAAATTTATGACAAAATACCAATTTGCTGGGGATGTGGATGGATAATTGATGAGTAAATAAATGTATAGTATGTTCAAAACATAATTACAATAATAAACCCTTATGGCCAGTACCGAGATCTCAAACGGTTAAAACAGACATAGGGGAATAGTCCATAATCACTTGGCTCAGGATCTAAAGAGAAACACAAATATATCACAAAAATATACTCCAAAACAATAATATAAACAAGAATAATACTTATAGGACATCCATGAGCTAAAAAATGAATTTGAAAAATATTAAACAATCTAACACAAAATAAAATTACATAATAAAAGTTTCTGTACTATAAGAGATATACAAATGTATAAATAATCGTCCTAAACCTAAATATGAGGCATGGGGTGTTTGAATGAAGTTTACAAATAATGAATGAAATCATTTTGCACCCCATGAGGGAACTCTCTTGGATGGTTCTGGTAAAACGACTGTAAATGTAAATACCAGTGTCGTTAATATGAGTGTCGTTAATATAAGAACCTATAGGGAATCCAACAAAACAGCACCTCGGAATAAAACCAACAAAGGAACAAAAGAGAGAAACAAAAGAGGAGGAAAAGAGCCCATATCGTGTATTCAAATAATGAACAACTATAGAGGTACCTACATATGTAGCAATGTCACAATATGGATAAATATATCATTGATCGGAACAATCAATGAGATGGAGTTAAGAAGAATAGTGTATGTGTATATATATATATATATATATATGTGTAAATAGGCTATTAAAATGAATTAGATATTGTAGTTAATATACTTAATAAAATTCTATATCCATGTGTAACAATGACATGATTAATGTATAAGCAAAGACTCGTGTATGTATACTGTATATATGGGTTTCCAAGCTTACTGATGGTAAGAGAGAGATAACAGGAAAGAGAGTACCAATCAAGAAGAAATTAATCATAAAAATGGCACACATCCCATTCATAGTGTAAACCTGACGGAATTCTAGTGTCTAAAGAGAAAATACAATATACTTCGCGTTTACCGGAACTGTGACTCTTTTGATACCTTTAATGAAAAGACTTGATGTATCTTTGTGATGTTCGAAAATCCAATATCTGGCAACATTGGTTAGATTGTCTTTTTCAATATTGTGTAGGTGATCATACAAGTGGTCTCTGAGGTGACGTGTTGTGCGACCTACATATTGGATTTGGCAAATCTCACAGGCAATAACATATATCAGATATCTGGTGTTGCAATTAATGAAGGAAGAGACTTGAAACTCTCTACTATTACTGCAAGACTGGACTCGTTTACCTGTTTTTATGTGGTCGCAATAATTGCAGCTTTTACTACCACATCTGATATCCTGCTTGTTTGGCTTAAAGGTATAGTTCACCTTTACTAAAAGAAACTGCCTGTGCAGGTGAGGGGAGTCTGTACAGAAAACCAAACCTGTCCTTGTATACAGTAGGTGCAAAAGTTTCAGGCAGGTGCTGTGAAGAAATGCTGTAAAATGAGAATTCATTCAAAAATATGTAGGGGATGTGCTCAATGCTCATGGGGGAGGGATGTGCTCAATGCTCATGGGGGATGTGATGTGCTAAGGACTGGGGGCGGGGCCTGGTAGTGGGGCGGTGGACGAAGGAGGCATGAATGGGATGGCGGCTTAGAAGGCCCGGGGTGAGAGCCCGTGGCTGGCCAGGCAACCTTTCTCCTAGGCGGCGGGCGTGTCCGAAGAGAGAAAGAGGCGGTTATATGGGAACAGCGGATCTGTGCCTGCTCTGGCTCAGCTTGTGGAGGACCGGCAGGGCGGTGGTCTTTACGGCGTCCCCTGGCTCCCCCCCCTCGCCTCGGCTCACTGACGGCCCTCCGTCCTGTCTTCTCCAGCCCTGTAGCTGCGCTGTGTCCGTGTGTGGAAATTGGATGAGCAGTGTGCCAGCTTAACAGGACGACATGGTCCAGATAATCTGAAGATAAGGAGGTGCGTGGACCCCCCCTTCTTTCTAAAGCAGTGCTGGCTCTGACAAGGGGCTAGTAAGCCCACTCTGAAATCCGGAACCCCCCCCTATGAGGTCCTCTGGATCCAGGTAGGATCAGCTTGATTGAATATAATCTATAAGACTGTGTTGAATGCCTGTGATAACTGACCTTAGAGGAAAACTTAATAGAACAGGATGCATGAAGGACTGAAGGGGATTTTGTGGTCCCGTTTTGGCTTATATATCAGGACTGGATAACAATGAGAAGGGTAGAGCTTTGATTAAAGTCTGTCCTCATATCCTGACATGTCACCGACAAAGTGAATTGTCGCAACCCTTTAAAGGGACGGTCAACGAGAATAGAATATTAACGCTATCAACTTGCCAAACTATTGGACTAAGCCGGTCTTGAAATAGATCTGCGACGGTCGCTTGCGTTGAAAGCTAGCGCAATAAGGGAACTGGCAGTGCGCAGGGAAGGGATGAATATGAGAGGACGCTCCCAAAAATCAGCAGACCTTGATAAACCCAGAGACAGTCTGAATTCCAGCACAATTCAAAAGTATTTAAAAAGCTCTGGTATGGAAAACAAACAACAAGAGGCAAAGGACAAAAAAAAGGCTGTAAGCAAAAATAAAGGGGCCCAGGGGGGATGGCCAACGCAGTGAATATATCTGAAGTAGAACCATCCCCGAGTATGGAGATCGACCCTGTAGGGGGAACCCTCCCCACTAAAGCGGAGATTCAAGACATGTTTTTAAAGCTTGAAAAAGCAATTAAGGCAGAAATTCTTAATGTAAGGACTGACATGGGTCACCTCCTTAAGAGAGTGGAGGAAGTGGAGAAGGTGGCGGAAACGCAGGGAGAGGAAATCTCTACGTTAAAAAATCAAGTAAAAACATTACAGAGGGGTCAACGCGAATTGATGCTCAAATTGGAAGAACAAGAAAATCAAAATAGGCGACAAAACCTAAGAATTAGATCTCTACCAGAGCAGAGAGGAGAAGATCTGACCATGGCAATAAAAGAAAATTTTAACCCTCTCCTGGGAAGGAATCCAGATTCTGAGTTGAAAATTGACCGAGTCCACAGGATAAGAAAACCCCCAAATGCGAGAGATGAGGCGCCTAGGGATGTTATAGTGAAGTTCCATCAATTCGAGGATAAAGCGAAAATATGGAGTAAATTAAGAGGGGCCCATCCGGTGAAATACAACAATCAAGAAATCCAAATATTCTCAGATCTTTCTGCTGGAACTTTGGCGAGGAGACGTCAGCTGAAACCGTTGTTAGACATATTAAGGGGGGCAAATTTAAAATATAGTTGGGGTTTCCCGCTCTCTGTGAGTGGGATGAAAGAGGGCAGGACCTTCAAAATGAGATGTTCTGGAGATCTTCAGGACTTTTGTAGAAATTTAGATATTGTTTCCCCTATCATCCCAGAGGGGTTTTTTCCGTAGTAATGGGTGTTTGAACGCAGAAAATTTTAGAGAGAGTGTGGCTGGCGGGGGGGGGGGGGGTGGATAGCGGTCGGGAGGGCAGGGGGAGGGGGGTGGGGGGGACTGGGGAGGGGGGTGTGTAAGTGTTTTTGAAGGACCTCTGGGGACCCCCCCTACGAAGGTGGGGGGGCGCCGCTGTCCATGACCAGGTTCCCACTCCATGGCACGAGGGAGCGTGGTGGCATGAGTATAGTAAACTTGGCACTGCGATCCAGGGGCCAGGTAGTGGCGGGGGATGGGGGGGGGGGAGGGAGATGGGAGGGGGGTGGGAGGGTTGGGGTGGGGGGGTGGGAGGGGATCAATCCCGTGCAGACTCAGGACATACAGAGCCCCTTGGGTAAACAAAAGGTCTTTAGCGAGGCTCAAGGACCAGGTTGAATGAATATTAAATGTCTGACATACAATGTTAAAGGGCTAAATTCCCCAAATAAAAGGCATAGGGTGCTGAGAGAGCTGCATCACTATGGGGCAGATGTGGTATTTTTGCAGGAAACTCATCTAGTATGGGAAGCAGGTATAAAGCTGTACTCTAGGTATTTTCCAAAATGGATATACAGCGATTCCCCTATAAAACGGGCAAAAGGGGTGGCAATAGGCTTTTCAAAAGGATTAAATTATGTCCTAATAGACAGGAAGACAGATCCGGAAGGGCGCTTTCTTTTTTTAAAGATTAGAATTGGTGATAGGACCCTCACCCTTGCCAACGTCTATTGCCCAAATCGAGATCAGATTAAATATCTTTCCCAGGTACTAAACAGTCTGATGGAATTCAGAGAGGGGGAGATGATACTGGCAGGAGACTTCAGCTTTAGCTTGGACCCATCCTTGGATAGTTCTTCAAATGTACGGGGGATGAGTAAAAGTCTCTTGAGAAGAATAGGGAAAAAACTACATGACTGTCAATTGATTGATGTGTGGCGGGTTCAACATGCAAGGGTCAGAGATTATACTTTCTTCTCCCCCGTGCATGGGACTTATTCGAGATTGGACTATCTGATGGTGGATCATAGCCTGTTGGATGTAGTTGAAGAGACTGGGATTGAGATCAGAACACTGTCAGATCATGCCCCGGCCACGATGAAAGTGAGATTAAAAGGAGTTCAAAAACCCCCATTTACATGGCGCTTAAACGAAAACTTAATTAGAGATGTTAAGATTGTTGAAAAAATTCAGCAGGAAATAGATTCGTTTTTTCTAATAAATGACACGGGTGAGATCTCGGGGCTACTGTATGGGAAGCTTTTAAGGCTTATATAAGAGGGGTTTTGATTTCCGTTGGGGCAGGATTGAAAAAAGAAAGAACAAAAAAAAAGGAAATACTTATGACAGAAATATTTAAGTTAGAGCAGACCCATAAAGCCCATAGAGGATCAGATAGGACCCCATTGCAGCAGCTGACCATTAAGAGAGATGAATTAAGAGATTTAATGGAGGAGGAGATGAACCAAATCATGAATAGACACCTCAGAGATAAATTTAGATGGGGAAACAAAGTAGGTAAACACTTGGCGAAAATCCTGCAGAAAAAACGAGATTCAAATTTCATCGATAGGATCCAAAACAAAAAAGGGGACATGAGGTTCTCATCGAGAGAAATTGGTGAGGAATTTAGACATTATTTTTCATCTTTATATTCTGTCGACACAAAAAGATGTAGTAGAGGGGAAAAAGATAGGGTGGAGGATTTTTTATTAGAGGCGGGGCTTAATAAACTGGCCGAAAAGGACACAAAAGAACTTGATAACCCCATAACGGAAGAAGAAATCCGCCTGGCCCTAAAATCTTCTCCTACCGGGAGGAGCCCCGGTCCAGATGGTTTTACGTCCGGTTTCCTCAAAAGATTTGGGGACTCACTGGTTCCGAGACTTTGTCGGCTCTGGAACGAGCTCGGGAGGCAGGGAGCACTGTGTGATGGAGCTCTGTTGGCTGCTGTAACCTTAATTCCTAAGGAGGGCAAGGATCGCACCCTATGTTCTAGTTATAGGCCTATTGCGCTAATAAACGCAGACATTAAATTATATGCGAAGGTGCTCGCAACGCGGTTTAAGGAGAAAATGGCGTACCTGGTCCATCCGGACCAGGTGGGTTTTGTCCCAGGGAGGGAGGGTAGAGACAATGGGGTGCGGCCCTTGCTTATCTCAGAGGCCATCAAGAGCAGCGGAACCCCAGGTCTATTTCTGTCTATAGATGCCGAGAAGGCCTTTGACAGAGTAGACTGGAGTTTCATGATTAAAATGCTTGAAGCAATGGGAGTGGGAGAAAAAATGATAAAATGGATCAAAATTCTATATAATCACCCCTCAGCCTTTGTAAAACTCAACAACGTGGCCTCAGCGCAGTTTGAAATGAAGAATGGGACTAGGCAAGATTGCCCGCTCTCCCCCCTCCTATTCGTCTTAACTTTAGAGCCCCTGTTAGCTGCTATATGAAAAAATCCGGACATTAGAGGTTGTATAGTGGGGAAGGAGGAACATAAATTGGCCGCTTATGCTGATGACATCCTTCTCTACATTACGAACTCGAGGATCTCGATCCCCAATTTATTGTCTATAGTGAAGAAGTATGGAGAGCTCTCAAATTACAAGGTTAATTTGGGAAAATCTGAAGCCCTAAACATCAACATCGATAAGAAAGAAGAGGAGGCGATTAGGGAGAATTTTCACTTTCCAGTGAAAGATAATATCCAATATTTAGGGGTTAAGTTATCAAATTCAGTAAAGAAGATCTATGCATTAAATTATTTACCACTATTGGACGAAATTCGAGCAGAAACAAAAAAGATGGGGCAACTCAGTTAAAATGGTGTTGGCCCCAAAAGTGTTTTATAAAATGCAGATGCTTCCAATCCCGTTGCCTCAAATCTATTTAAAAAAATTAACACAAATAATAAATGGGTTTGTGTGGAACAATAAGAAACCCAGGGTAGCACATAAGGAGTTATGTAGAGAAAAAGCACAGGGGGGGGGGCTGGCTATGCCAGACTTTAAAAAATATTGTAACGCAATAGCAATTGCACGAGCAGTAGATTGGGTTAAGGGGGGGTATAATAAAAGATGGGTTAATTTGGAAATGGGTTTAAGTAGCGCACGTTTGAAAATTTTGTTATGGAATCCTCCACGGTTCAGAAAGTTAGGACCAGACACACATATTATTACACAACACACATTTAAAATGTGGGATTTGATGCACACAAATAATAGTTGGGAATATAATTCACCACTGATTTATTTAAAAAACTATGAGATGTTTCCCCCGGGTATGGAGGAAGTGGGAGGAAACTGGATTATAAACAATGAGATACAATTAAAGGATATTATGAAAAAAGGGAAAATTTGTACTTTTCAGCACTTAGACACACAGAGATATTTTATGAAAATAAATGGCTGGCGGTATGTACAGCTCTCACACTTTGTAGAAAGTCTCCCAGGGCACGTAAGAGAGGAAAAAGACCTCAGACCAATAGAGAAAATATTCTGCAGTGATAAGACTGGGGATATGTCTCTAGGATATATAAAATGTTGTTAAACTGTGGAGAGATGGAAGTGCCGCCATTCATTAAAAAATGGGAGAGGGATTTGGGGGTGACCCTAGAGGAAAATGTAGTGGGAAATGTTTTGAAGGCAACACACAGCTCGGCAATAGATATAAAAACGATAGAAACAAACTACAAGTGTTTAACTAGATGGTACGCGACTCCGGAGATAATTAACAAATTTCAACCAGATAGGTCCCCGAACTGTTGGAGAGGGTGTAGGTTGTTGGGGACTATGGCCCATCTGTGGTGGAGCTGTCCGATGGTTAAAAAGTACTGGTTGGAGGTAATCCAAATCATAGAGGAGATTACAGGTAAAATAATTCCTTATGACCCCTGGATATGCTTGTTTCACAGCTCGGAGGGAGGAAACCGAGAGTATAACGGGTCCATTATCCCCATGCTGTTGAATGCAGCAAAAAGTGAAATCCCTAAAAAATGGCAGAAGGTCGATGGCCCCAATATCAAGGATTGGTTCCTAAGAGTGCAGGAAACATATACCTTAGAGAAAAGGGAGAGAGACCCGCCAAATGTGGAGCATGAGATAGGGGGAGGTAGATGGGCAAGTTGGGTGGCTTTTAAGAAATCTGTGAGGTACGCGGAGAAGAGGTTGAGTCAAGGTTGACACCAAGGGGGCGGTTAGGTGAAAGTACCTGGTTGGAAATATAAGTAAAGAGTCTGCGGGGGGGGGGGGGGGGTTGGGGGGGGGGGTTGCTAAGGGGATATAAGGGGAGGTATTATTGTATAGGAGTATAAGTGAATGCAATTTTTTTTGTATGGATATAAATAATTTAAATAAAGAATTTAAAAAAAAAAAAATACCACATCTGAAATTAACTGTGAAGCTTAGCCAGTTGAACTTTGATCTACTTATGAGGAACAGACTGGGTGAAAGTGAACGACCCAAGGTGGGTGCTCTACGTGAGACCACCTGAATCCCTTTAGAAAGGATATTGCTGTTAACTGGGTCATTGTAAAAAAGGGGAGATACCTAGTAATGATTATTTTAATTTTAGTGAATTCCGAACTGTGTGGTGTTGAAAAGACTGGGACATGAAAAGATTTATATGCTTTTTGTTTTGTCTTTTATTGTGGTTTCTGTTTTAAAAGTGAATGTCTGGGAATAGCCCTCACTGTATCAAGTGCTTTATGAATGAGTGTGTCATGATAACCCCGGGCTTTGAATCTATGTTTGAATCCATGTTGCTAGCTTCAATGTTAAAAGTTTCCGGTGTACTACATAAACGTTTTAATCTTAAAAATTGTCCGTATGGTACCCCTCTGATGGTATAACTAGGATGTGCAGAGTCGGGTCTAAGTATTGCCTGCAATAGGTTTTCTATAGAGACTAGTATGAACCCTTCCCGCTGTACCCACTAATCTCACATCTAGGAATTCAATGGAGTTAAATTGCAGGACTTCTGTAAATTTCAGATTTAAAGTGTTGTCATTGAAATATGACAACCAAGCCTCCAGAACTGCATCTTTGTCAGACGTAATAAACAAGAGGTCATCAATGAAACGACAAAAGAATACAGTATCCAAACGGCGGGGGCTATCTGGTCCGAAGATGCGAGACCTCTCCCACCAACCCATAAATAGGTTGGCTAGTGAGGGTGAAAATTTCGCTCCCATAGAGGCCCCGCATCTCTGGAGGTAATAGCCTCCATCAAACATAAAAAAATTATGTGTTAAAAGGTATTCTAGAGCCTGCAAAATGAACTCCTGGAGAACCAGAGAAAATTTTCCTGACTTTTTTAAAAACCAGCTTGAATACCCAAATGGTGAGGGATGCTGGAATATAGACTGGTAACATCACAACTTATCCACCTGTAACTCTCATCCCATTAGAAATTCTGAAGTTTGCTAAGCAAATGTTTGGTGTCCCTCAAATAACCAGGTAGCCTGGTTGTTAAAGGCTGCAGTTGGGAATCAACCCACTCTCCTAGGCGCTCATTAAGTGAGCCAATGCCAGCTACAATTGGTCATCCAGTAAGGGGATTTAACCCCTTATGGACCTTCGGTAAATGATGAAACACTGGCATGATAGGATGTTCCGGAATGAACGATTCTTTGTCTTTTTGTGTGAAGAGACCTGCCTGCACCGCTCTGTCTAGCAGGGCAGACAGTTCTCTTTTAAAAGGAGCAGTAGGGTTGGATTTGAGTGGTTGGTATGTATATGTGTCAGATAATTGATGTAAAGCCTCTTCTTTATAGACTTCTGAATCTAATACTACAACCATCCTACCCTTATCCGCATTCCTAATGATAATGCTATCATCTGCTAATAGTTCCTTGAATGCTTGTCTTTCATTCAAAGATAAATTGTCATTTACTGATCTCTTATGGCAACTGCGAGCCAGGCGCGTTAAATCTCTTTCCACCACCACGTTACGTTACTTGGCGACTGGGAGAAGCCTTGAGGACCTTAAGTTCTCGACAGAAATCTCCCCCCAGGCTCTGGGGATCATAATCCCAGAGACCTGTTCTGCCATAATTCAGGTCCTGCAGAAGGACTATATGAAGGTAAGTTTTTTTTATCCTTTAACATTACATGCTATGTCTTTAATGTTTGCTAATGTATTGTATTAATTTCATCGTTACCTAATTACCATGCTTGGAATATGCTGTGAATGTCCCCTTTATCTTCATGCATGCATGTTTTTTTTTCGTAAATCATTTTTTGCCCTACATGCATATTTGCCTTCACTAACCTCCCCACCCTTCAATCCTGGGCCTATATACACCTATAGCCTATAGTCCCTTTAACAATGTATATTGTCAGCTCCATTGCACTGCTTTACCCTCCCCCACCCCCTCAAATGTCTCCAAATGTCATGTGTGGTCTTCTACTAAATTTGAACCCCCACCCCCCCACATACAAATTGATCAATGGGCCATCAGAGGGGGTGAGTAATCTTATACGTGGGCCTTATGTTTTAGATTTTTAGAAACAATACTTGTAAAAAATGTTAGACTGCTGTTGTTCAAGAATGTTTTTGTGTAATCTGCTAGCAAAGTTATGTTTAAAAGTACTTGTGTAGGGGCGATCGATGGGAAGCATGTTTGCATTGTGCCACCACCCCATTCGGGGGGTCTTACTACTTTAAATATAAGGGGTTTTATAGTGTAGTATGGATGGCGGTGGTCTCGGCACAATTGGATTTTATGTTCGTGGATGTGGGGAAGAATGGCCGGATGTCGGACGGAGGAGTCTTCGCACAGACCGAGTTGTGCCAGCGTCTCCAGACTGGTGGCCTGGGATTGCCACCTGATGCCGAGAACGTTGAGGGACTCCCCTCTGTTTTCATCGCAGATGAAGCCTTTGCTCTTGGCGAGCACCTGATGAGGCCGTTCCCCCAAAGGTCCCTCATCCTAGAGAGGAGGGTATTTAATTACCGGCTGGCCAGAGCGAGAAGAGTTGTGGAGAATGCCTTCAGGATTATGGCCAGCCGGTTCCGTTTGTTCCTCTTGGCCATCATTATGGCGGACTATAAAATCAATTATGTCATCATGGCTTGTTGCATTCTACATAATTTTTTAAGAAGACATTCTTCAACATATCCCACTTCTGTTGGGCCTGAGGCCGGACTTAGTGATGAATCTGCACTCACAGGCCTGGATACTGGCCGTACTGGCTTGGCCCCCCAAACCGCCCGTCAAGCGCGGGACAGATATGTCAATTATTTTAATGGTAGGGGGGCCATTGCAATGCCAGAACATCTTTAAAATTTTACAAAATAAAAAAAAATATTTTGGATAAAATCTCTTGTTTTTATTCTTGTTTGCATTTATTTTTGGCTGTCTCCTAGTGCACTTGTAGTGGCAAGTGCATTTCCCTTTAGTCAATAAGGCCCTTTGTCACTGTAAACACCAAAAAAATTAATAAACTGGTATTGAGTATTGAAATAATAAGCCACACACATTGTAGTAGTAAAAACATTTTACTGTGCGCACATTCAAGGGTGCGTTTTTTTTAAAACGTCATTTTTTTTGTTTTTAACAATATAATTTTTTTATTTTTTTGGGGTTATTTTAGGCATATTTATCAAAAAATATTTGTTTTGACAAATTTTTGCTTTACAACAGGGTTTTTTCACACATAATAAAAAAAAAAAAAACAACAGGAACTTACAAAGTTCAACATGTCAAAAACTGTGCTGGTGATGTCACCCATGTAAAAGCAAAATTTAGCAGATTGTGAGTCCAAATAAAGTCAACATGTGCTATCTCCCATCATGGGGGATCAATGGACGTGTTTTGTGTGTGCAATCCCTTTCCTCTCACAAACTAACATTATGAGGAAGGGGTTGCAAACACAAAACAAGTACATTGAGATTCCCCGATTGGCAGATAGCACATGATGACACACAGTGTGCATCTGCTAAATTTGGCTTTTACTATTTCACAACTTTAAAAAATTACAAAATATAAAATTTTCCAATGAAATGAAGAATATGATTGGTGTTTTAGGCAAAAAGTGATTATATTCTCCCCAAAACATAAATCATGTTCTTCATTTCCTGTTGCATGCTGTCCAGCCGATTTCTCACGCTGTCAATTTGTTCTCGCATTCGATCAATTTGGCCATTCCACACCATTATCTGCCCAATCAGTCTTTGTGCACTGTCTGTGCTAAATGGCTCCACCGCTTGGCCTTCCACAACCAGAACATCACCTAAAATTTGTGGACAAAAATGTATTTAGATATATGCACGCCTAAATAGATTACCTTAAGCTGGGGTGTCAGTCACTCACTTGGTGTGGTGCAAATCTCGCCTGCTTCCTCCACCTCTCCTTCCTCAAGATAGTTGGGTGGGCGTGGTCTTGGGCTGGGGCTTGGGGTAATTCCAGATTCGGGCTGGTGACTTGGGGGGGTCCTGGGATCCTCTGACTGTTGTCTGAGTCTTTTCTCCCCTATGAGAATGAAACAAGAGGTATACTTAACACAGTAATATTTCTGGCCAGAAATAGGAATATGAAACCTTGCTTTGAAGTGGTAGACAATTGTCTGTTTGTTCAAAAAAAATATTTTAAGACAGGATTCAGATTCACTTTTAACAAAACTGCAATGCTTAACATTTTTATGCAACTTTCACAGATGGAGACACCTCAAGTATCCCCTGGAGCCTCTGTGTGGATTACCCTAAAAAATGTTCTTAAGTGTCACACAGTGCACTAGTGCTCGTGAGTCCAGATGTGTAAACAGCTGCTATGTCCTGTCATTACATTACACTGAATCATTTTTTATAAAGCATTTTAGTTTCAAACACATCTACACAACATCCAAAACTTATTTTAATACGACAAATTATCAAGCCCTAAAGGTATGTACAACCCTTTACCATCGCATTTCTTGCAAAACAAACGCCATTTTATTATAATCCATAAGTAGTTTCAAAAGAACGATCTTTACGAACGATGCTGTATAAATGAAAAGCATATGAATCAGCATGCAAGTTAAGTATCTCAATAGGAACACACAACAAGTACTTACTTTTTTTAAGCACCTTCTTTATTTGGCAATATTGTTCAGGCTCCCTAGTTTTTAGGTCAGACCAGCGCTTCCTCAATTGTTCTTTAGCCTGTTTACTTCCAAATTTTTCCTCAATAGTGGTGACAACTGAGGACATTACTTTGTCCTTCCACATATTGGGTCTGGTGTACGGTCCTTTTTTGCCATCACAGTCCTCCCTCCTCAATAAGGCCACCATCTCCACCATCTCTTCAAAGGCCATGTTGGTGGCCTTATATCTCCTCCTGGATCTGGATGTTTGTGGCTCCGGGCTTTCCTCCATGCTAGTGCCAGATAATCTCTCCGCCATCTTTCTCTATATACTCCCACTGCGCAACAAAGAGTGAAGGGGCGGGGAAAAATCGTCCTAAAGAACATCAGGGGCGGGTGACGCAGGCGGAGCTTGTCACATGCGCAGTGTGTATAAAGCTAGTACGCTGGCCTACGTATGTCCGAACGGAAGTATCGAGTGTCATAAACAAAGGTAAAGATTGAAACGTGGATGTGTGTTTTGTGTATCTGTTGTGTGTGTGTGTACCCTATATTCTGTAAAAAATAATACTGGGAATTTGGACTGACATTACCGTTTTTATCTTGTGTCTTGTCTTTCAGATAAAATAAATCCCTTTTAAGGAAGAGGATTTTTTCACTCAGTTTATTGACCTCTATCAAGAGAACCTAAACCTGTGGGAGGTCAAGCACCCCTTGTATTTCAATAAGCAAGCAAGGCAGGCAACACTGGGGAGACTTCTGGAGTTTGTAAAGACTCGAGTCCCCCAGGCAGACATTACGTTGGTGGAAAATAAAATTGGGATCTTGCGGAATATGTACAGGCGGGAGCACAAGAAGATACAGGATTCCCTCAAATCAGGAGCAGCAGCAGACAAGGTTTATGTCCCCAAGCTGTGGTACTACCCCAAACTGAGATTTCTGGATGACCAGACAGAAGCAAGGCAATCGCTTTTGACCCTTCCCTCCACCCTTCCCTCCACCTCCACCCTTCCCTCCACCCAAACTGAGGCGTCCCAGGAAGAACCGGGCCCTTTCATCCTTGATGAAGTGGATGCGCCCAGCTGCCAGGTATACTTTTTTTGGGAATTTTGGATTGTGTAAATTTTAATGATATAAACTAAAATGTTTGAATTGCTTAAAAATAAGTGATTTATTCACAATTATTATGTATATATATCACTAGACAGTAGTGGCCAAAAATGTACTTCAAAGATTGGTGAACAGCTAGAATAATGGTGGGGTCAAAAGGATAGCCTTTTAGATTTGTTTATAATTATATTTGCAAGTCATGAGCTGAAAATGTCCCTTTTTTTTATACACAGGATGAGCTCAGCCAGGAGAAGGCCATGCCCAGTGGTAGAGAGGAGGAGGCCTTGCCCAGTGGTAGAGAGGAGGAGGCCATGCCCAGTGGCAGGCAGGAGGTGACTGGGCCTAGTAGAAGCCTCACCAAATGCCAGGTGCTTCCCCTCCGCATTACCACCAATAGGTCCAGGAAGATGACCCAAACAGAGGAGGAATCACTTGCCCTCATTCGGGAAGCCAGCCAAATGCTGAGTAACCCCCCCCCCACAATGTTGAAAAGGCCTATGGTACTTATTTGGCCACCAGGTTAATGGAACTTGAAGGGGCAACGCCTCCTCTGTGAGGGGATTTTTTATGAGGCCCTTCAGAAGAGGTTGAGGGGCCAGCTTACTCAAACAAGCCATATTTCGGATGAAGCCCCTCCTCCTCCTCCTCCTCCTGCCACAAGTACACCACCAGAAGCACAGCCTCCAAGGAAGGCTGCAGAGAAGCGTGGAGGGAAGGCTGCAGGGCAGCGTGCAGGGAAGGCTCCACGGAAGAATCGAAAGTGATTGCCTGGCTTCAGTCTGGTCTGACAGAAGACGCAGATTGTGTTCCCTATTCTATGGACTCCACAAGATCCCAATTTTGATTTCCACTGACTTGATGTGTGCCCTGGGGGACAAAAGGCTTCACACATTCCAAAAGTGTCTCCAGTGTTGCCTTCCTCATTTATGTTTTTCCCAGAATAAATGGCTATTTTATTTACCTAAAATTATTTACTATGTGTTTTTATTCAAAAAGGACATTTTGTTTGTGTGTAGGCAGGTACATGTCAAAAAGACAATGGGGGTTATTTACAAAAGGCAAAATCATTTTGCAACTCAAGTGCAAAGTACAAGTGCAAAGTGCACTTTATAAATTGCACTGCAAGTGCACTTGTTGGAAGTGCAGTCGCTGTAAATCTGAGGGTAAGATCTCAAATGAGGGGAAGCTCTGCTGATTTTATAATCCAATCATGTGCAAGCTAAAATTATTTAATTTTTGGTTTCCTTGCATGTGCCCCTCGGATCCACAGCGACTGCACTTCCAAGTGCTCTTTCAGTGCAATTTCAAGGGAACTTTGCACTTGTAGTGCTAAATGAATTTGCCTTTTGAAAATAACCCCCCTATGTCAAATTAACAAGGGACACCAACCTCATTAAGGTTCATAAACAATACAAAATAATAAGGTTTTTGTGGTAACTCCATAAAAAAATTAAACATTTAAATCAATAGATTTTTGAGAATTTATCACAAATTGTAAAATATATATTGATGAAATATAAAAGTTCAAAAGATGAGTAAAAAAAATAATTTGCTACATTATTTTTGGAGATCTGACTTTTTAAAACTATAATATTAGTCATGACATGAGGATAAATAATGAAGAAAGTAGTTTGTGAGAACTCTGTGTGAATATAAGCAGAAAAACAACTTCATTCTTCTCGCATTATAAAGAAGACAAGAATGCGCTGTATTAAAAGATCACAGAATTAGCATGTACTTGCTTCAGAGCATGCCTCGGTTTTGGTCTGTCGGCAAACAGACGAACGGTTTGTACTCTAGAAAGCCGAGTCCGTCTGAAAGATTTGAAACATGTTTCATTTCTAGGTCCGTCGAACTTTTGGGGGAAAAAAAGTCAGCTGGAGCCCACACATGATCGAATTATCCGACGGAGTCCGGTCTGCCGGACCAAGTCTGCCGTAAAGTCCGCTCGTGTGTACGCGGCATTAGTGTTTGCAACTTTGTCTTATCTAAAAAAAGTAAAAATCAACAGAAGAAGTTTTTTTAATGGAATAGATTAAAGCGGGTGTGCACCTATTTAATATTTTTTTTTTTTAGGAGTTCATTCAGAAACTTTTCAAATCATGAAAATGTACTCACATGTTCTGTGAAGTAAGTCCGATTGTGGCCGATTTCGTTGAAAAGAATAACTTTTAAAAATCAAAGACGGCGGTTCCCATCTTCATTGTGGGCATTTGAAACCCAGAAGGATGTATTTCCGGGATGCGGTGAATGCTGTCCTCCCAGCATTCACCGCTCGTTCCCGCGCATGCCCAGTGTCATCGCCGTCTGTTATCCGCAATGTCTCCTGGGATGAAAGACAATGAGATCCCAGGAAACATTGCGGGGAACGAAGGATATGACGTCAATACCCGCAAAGTCCACGCCCACAGCCGCAGGGACAGAAAAAAAGAAAGACAGATAACGTAAGGTAGGTAAAAAAAAAAAAAAAAAAAAAGCTCCATATGGCACTCGGTGTTGCTTTTAGAAGCCACCGAGATGCTGATTAAAAAATGGGTGAAGATCCGCTTTAAATGGTCCAGCATGGACCAATGTAAGTATGCATATTCTATAGCTGTGGGAGTGCTCTAAAAGCAAAGAATTACTTTATGAAAGTAACATTGAAGCATCAGTTTTTTTTTTTCCTTTAAAATAACAAACATGTCATACTTACCTGCTATGTTTATTGGTTTTGCACAGAGCAACCCTGAACCTCCTTTTCAGTGATCTCCCACCAGTACTCCTGACTCCTTCTCATTATTTAGTGCTCCCATAGGAAGCTCCCATGGGCTATGGCTTTCTCGAATCACCCCACTCTGTAGCATGTTGCGGAGCAAGTTCTTAACCTGGCAAAGGACTGGAGAATGTGGTGGTACTGCTTCCAGATGGTTGGAGCTCACTCTCGAGCTGCCTTATCTCGTCCATTGATACAGAGAGGGCAATTCGGCCCTGCCCCTGCTCCCTCATCACAGAATATGATTGACACTTTATTAATCCGTGTGAGGAGGGACAGACCTGGGAGAGCCGCTGCTCTCATGCACATCGTTAGATCCAGATCAGTCCAAGGTAATATGGGGGGGGGACATATGCAGCACAGAAGCTTTTTTACCATAATGCATAGAATGCATTAAGGTTAAAAAAAAACTAAGGCATTAGAACCACATTAATTTGTGCTACTATAGTGATCACCAGTGTCTTCTTGGTCCTTTGCTGAGTGCTAACCATTATGCCTTACTGCATAATTAACACAGAATGTAATTCACTTGGCATGGCCAAAATTCACAGAACACCTCTGAGTGGACAAGGTGGAGAGGCATTGTGATTAGGGATGAGCTTCGTGTTCGAGTCGAACCCATGTTCGACTCGAACATCGGCTGTTCGACCGTCCGTCGAATTGCGAACGTTATGGGCCGTTCGCGCCAAATTCGTGTGGCGCGTCACGGCCCATAATTCACTGCGGCATCGCAGTGCATTGCTGGCTGATGATTGGCCAAGCATGCACTATGACCCGCATGCTTGGCCAATCACAGCGCCGTCAGTAGAGAGAGCTGTAATTGGCCAAAGCCAGGGTGGCTTTGGCCAATAATGGCTCAGGGGATTTAGTACACGCCCCACACTATATAAGGCCGCCTGCACGGCGGCCCTGTGTAGTGTGTTCCGGTGTGCTGATAGAGAGAGAGACAGACAGTGTCATTTGATTTGAGTTAGCTAGATTAGGCTAGATCTGTTCCTGCTATTTACATTTAGTGCAGTGCGTCCTGCTCACAGTGTTCAGCTAGATCCGTTCCTGCTATTTACATTTAGTGCAGTGCGTCCTGCTCACAGTGTTCAGCTAGATCCGTTCCTGCTATTTACATTTAGTGCAGTCAGTGCGTCCTGCTCACAGTGTTCAGCTAGATCTGTTCCTGCTATTTACATTTAGTGCAGTCAGTGCGTCCTGCTCACAGTGTTCAGCTAGATCCGTTCCTGCTATTTACATTTAGTGCAGTCAGTGCGTCCTGCTCACAGTGTTCAGCTAGATCTGTTCCTGCTATTTACATTTAGTGCAGTCAGTGCGTCCTGCTCACAGTGTTCAGCTAGATCTGTTCCTGCTATTTACATTAGTGCAGTGCGTCCTGCTCACAGTGTTCAGCTAGATCCGTTCCTGCTATTTACATTTAGTGCAGTCAGTGCGTCCTGCTCACAGTGTTCAGCTAGATCCGTTCCTGCTATTTACATTTAGTGCAGTGCGTCCTGCTCACAGTGTTCAGCTAGATCTGTTCCTGCTATTTACATTTAGTGCAGTGCGTCCTGCTCACAGTGTTCAGCTAGATCCGTTCCTGCTATTTACATTTAGTGCAGTCAGTGCGTCCTGCTCACAGTGTTCAGCTAGATCCGTTCCTGCTATTTACATTTAGTGCAGTGCGTCCTGCTCACAGTGTTCAGCTAGATCTGTTCCTGCTATTTACATTTAGTGCAGTGCGTCCTGCTCACAGTGTTCAGCTAGATCCGTTCCTGCTATTTACATTTAGTGCAGTCAGTGCGTCCTGCTCACAGTGTTCAGCTAGATCCGTTCCTGCTATTTACATTTAGTGCAGTCAGTGCGTCCTGCTCACAGTGTTCAGCTAGATCTGTTCCTGCTATTTACATTTAGTGCAGTCAGTGCGTCCTGCTCACAGTGTTCAGCTAGATCTGTTCCTGCTATTTACATTTAGTGCAGTGCGTCCTGCTCACAGTGTTCAGCTAGATCCGTTCCTGCTATTTACATTTAGTGCAGTGCGTCCTGCTCACAGTGTTCAGCTAGATCTGTTCCTGCTATTTACATTTAGTGCAGTCAGTGCGTCCTGCTCACAGTGTTCAGCTAGATCCGTTCCTGCTATTTACATTTAGTGCAGTGCGTCCTGCTCACAGTGTTCAGCTAGATCTGTTCCTGCTATTTACATTTAGTGCAGTGCGTCCTGCTCACAGTGTTCAGCTAGATCCGTTCCTGCTATTTACATTTAGTGCAGTCAGTGCGTCCTGCTCACAGTGTTCAGCTAGATCCGTTCCTGCTATTTACATTTAGTGCAGTCAGTGCGTCCTGCTCACAGTGTTCAGCTAGATCCGTTCCTGCTATTTACATTTAGTGCAGTCAGTGCGTCCTGCTCACAGTGTTCAGCTAGATCTGTTCCTGCTATTTACATTTAGTGCAGTCAGTGCGTCCTGCTCACAGTGTTCAGCTAGATCTGTTCCTGCTATTTACATTTAGTGCAGTGCGTCCTGCTCACAGTGTTCAGCTAGATCCGTTCCTGCTATTTACATTTAGTGCAGTCAGTGCGTCCTGCTCACAGTGTTCAGCTAGATCCGTTCCTGCTATTTACATTTAGTGCAGTGCGTCCTGCTCACAGTGTTCAGCTAGATCTGTTCCTGCTATTTACATTTAGTGCAGTGCGTCCTGCTCACAGTGTTCAGCTAGATCCGTTCCTGCTATTTACATTTAGTGCAGTCAGTGCGTCCTGCTCACAGTGTTCAGCTAGATCCGTTCCTGCTATTTACATTTAGTGCAGTGCGTCCTGCTCACAGTGTTCAGCTAGATCTGTTCCTGCTATTTACATTTAGTGCAGTGCGTCCTGCTCACAGTGTTCAGCTAGATCCGTTCCTGCTATTTACATTTAGTGCAGTCAGTGCATCCTGCTCACAGTGTTCAGCTAGATCCGTTCCTGCTATTTACATTTAGTGCAGTCAGTGCGTCCTGCTCACAGTGTTCAGCTAGATCTGTTCCTGCTATTTACATTTAGTGCAGTGCGTCCTGCTCACAGTGTTCAGCTAGATCCGTTCCTGCTATTTACATTTAGTGCAGTGCGTCCTGCTCACAGTGTTCAGCTAGATCTGTTCCTGCTATTTACATTTAGTGCAGTCAGTGCGTCCTGCTCACAGTGTTCAGCTAGATCCGTTCCTGCTATTTACATTTAGTGCAGTGCGTCCTGCTCACAGTGTTCAGCTAGATCTGTTCCTGCTATTTACATTTAGTGCAGTGCGTCCTGCTCACAGTGTTCAGCTAGATCCGTTCCTGCTATTTACATTTAGTGCAGTCAGTGCGTCCTGCTCACAGTGTTCAGCTAGATCCGTTCCTGCTATTTACATTTAGTGCAGTCAGTGCGTCCTGCTCACAGTGTTCAGCTAGATCCGTTCCTGCTATTTACATTTAGTGCAGTCAGTGCGTCCTGCTCACAGTGTTCAGCTAGATCCGTTCCTGCTATTTACATTTAGTGCAGTGCGTCCTGCTCACAGTGTTCAGCTAGATCTGTTCCTGCTATTTATTTTTAGTGCAGTGCGTCCTGCTCACAGTGTTCAGCTAGATCCGTTCCTGCTATTTACATTTAGTGCAGTCAGTGCGTCCTGCTCACAGTGTTCAGCTAGATCCTTTCCTGCTATTTACATTTAGTGCAGTGCGTCCTGCTCACAGTGTTCAGCTAGATCTGTTCCTGCTATTTACATTTAGTGCAGTGCGTCCTGCTCACAGTGTTCAGCTAGATCCGTTCCTGCTATTTACATTTAGTGCAGTCAGTGCGTCCTGCTCACAGTGTTCAGCTAGATCCGTTCCTGCTATTTACATTTAGTGCAGTCTGTGCGTCCTGCTCACAGTGTTCAGCTAGATCTGTTCCTGCTATTTACATTTAGTGCAGTCAGTGCGTCCTGCTCACAGTGTTCAGCTAGATCTGTTCCTGCTATTTACATTTAGTGCAGTGCGTCCTGCTCACAGTGTTCAGCTAGATCCGTTCCTGCTATTTACATTTAGTGCAGTGCGTCCTGCTCACAGTGTTCAGCTAGATCTGTTCCTGCTATTTACATTTAGTGCAGTCAGTGCGTCCTGCTCACAGTGTTCAGCTAGATCCGTTCCTGCTATTTACATTTAGTGCAGTGCGTCCTGCTCACAGTGTTCAGCTAGATCTGTTCCTGCTATTTACATTTAGTGCAGTGCGTCCTGCTCACAGTGTTCAGCTAGATCCGTTCCTGCTATTTACATTTAGTGCAGTCAGTGCGTCCTGCTCACAGTGTTCAGCTAGATCCGTTCCTGCTATTTACATTTAGTGCAGTCAGTGCGTCCTGCTCACAGTGTTCAGCTAGATCCGTTCCTGCTATTTACATTTAGTGCAGTGCGTCCTGCTCACAGTGTTCAGCTAGATCCGTTCCTGTTATCTTCCTACTGACAGGCAGGCTTGTCTGGTTACAGTATATAAAGCTACCTGAAGAAAATTACAGGTGTTCTATCCCAGCTTAGTGCAGCTACAGGCCATTAGTATGTCTGGAAGGCCAAGAAGGAGAGGCAGACAGTCACAAGCCAATAAGAGAGGGCAAGCAGGCTCTGTGTCTAGTGCTGGTCGTGGAGACGGTGCATCCTCATCAGCCCGTGGCCATGGGACACGCTTGGCCTTTTTTTCGGCAGCTGGCCGTGTTGAGCCGCAACATGCAGAAAACTTGGTCGAGTGGATGACCAAGCCGTCCTCATCCTCCTCATCCTCTCTCACCCATGCCCAGGGTGCTTTGTCTGGTAAAGCAGCGGCCTCTTCCCTCAGCTCAATGTCATCAGTGACTCCTTCCCTAGCTCCACCATGTCCTCATGAGGATTCCCTCGAACTGTTTGACCACAGTGTTGGGTACATGCTCCAGGAGGATGCCCAGCGTTTGGAAGGCTCTGATGATGATACTGAGCTCGATGAAGGCAGTAACATGAGCACGAACAGAGGGGGTGCCCAAGAAGGACAGCAATCTGGCAGTCATGCTCCCCCTGCTGCAGCATACTGCCAGGTTTGCTCCAGTGATGAGGAGGGAGGGGATGATGAGGTCACTGACTCAACGTGGGTGCCTGATAGGAGAGAGGAGGAGGAGGAGGAGGAGGAGGCGGCACATCACCAACGAGGCAGGATGCCCTCCAGGGGCCAGCCTAAGGGCAGCACATTGACTGCATCACACCCCAAAGCTCCACATGTGCAGGGCGCTGCAGTCTCTGCGCGTTATTCAAAAAGTTCTTTGGTGTGGGCCTTTTTTGAGACGAGTGCATCAGATCGCACTGCTGCTATTTGCAACATATGTCTCAAGCGTATCTCGCGTGGCCAAAACATCTCCCGCTTGGGTACCACATGCTTGACCAGACATATGTTGACCTGCCATGCAGTTCGTTGGCAAGCATATCTAAAAGACCCACACCAAAGAACAAAGAGGATCTCTCCTTGCTCCTCATCAGCTGAGATTTCCAACCCCACTAGACCTTCAGTCCTCTCTGAGACCTGCAGTGAGAGGAATGAAGGTGTAGAATTAGGTGTGTCACAGCCAAGTACTTGTGGGCAATCTGCTTTTGGTACACCGACGTCAGATTGTACCAGGCAAATTTCCCTGCCCCAGCTGCTGCACCGCCGAAAGAAGTTTGCTCCCAGCCATCCACATGCCCAGCGGTTGAATGCTAGCTTGGCAAAATTGCTAGCACTTCAACTGCTGCCTTTTCAGTTGGTAGACTCTGCCCCCTTCCGTGAGTTTGTGGAATGTGCGGTTCCTCAGTGGCAGGTACCCAAACGCCACTTTTTCTCACGGAAGGCGACTCCATATCTCTACCGGCATGTGGAAGGCAATGTCCATGCCTCGCTGGACAGGGCGGTCAGCGGTAAGGTGCATATTACCGCTGACTCATGGTCCAGCAGGCATGGACAGGGACGTTACTTAAGTTTCACGGCGCATTGGGTGACTCTGCTGGCAGCTGGGAAGGATGCAGGACAAGGTGCAGTAGTGTTGGAGGTTGTTCCGCCACCACGCCTCCAAAATGCTGATTGTGACACACCTCTCTCCTCCACCCCCTCCTCTTCTTCTTCCTCCATGGCCTCTTCCTCGGAACCAGCGGTGCTCCGTAGGCATTCAAGGGGCTACGCAAGTACGTAGGCCAAAAGATGCCATGCGGTGCTTGAGCTGGTGTGCTTGGGGGACAGGAGCCACACTGGGGCAGAGGTTCTGTCAGCTCTGCAGGGGCAGGTTCAGAGGTGGTTGACGCCACGACAACTTAAGGCAGGAATGGTGGTTTGCGACAATGGCACCAACCTCCTCTCTGCCCTCCGACAGGGACAACTGACCCATGTGCCCTGTTTGGCTCACGTCCTTAACTTGGTGGTGCAGCGGTTCTTGGGCAGGTACCCGGGCTTACAGGATGTCCTGAGGCAGGCCAGGAAAGTCTGTGTGCATTTCCGCCGGTCATATAATGCCAGTGCTCGGCTGACGGACCTCCAAAAGGAGTTTAACCTGCCCAAGAACCGCCTAATCTGTGACATGCCCACCAGGTGGAACTCGACATTGGCCATGCTGCAGCGGCTGCACACGCAGCAGAGGGCCATCAATGAGTACCTGTGCGACTATGGCACCAGGACAGGGTCAGGGGACCTTGGTTTTTTTTCCCCACGCCAGTGGGCCATGATCAGGGATGCATGCACTGTCCTGTCACCATTCGAGGAGGCCACGAGGATGGTGAGCACTGACAGTGCATGCATCAGTGACACTGTCCCCCTTGTCCACCTGTTGGAGCACACGCTGCGTGGAATAATGGACAGGGCACTTGAGGCAGAACAGAGGCAGGAAGAGGAGGACTTCCTTAGCTCTCAAGGCCCCCTTTATCCAGACAGTGTTCCTGCGTGCCCGCCGATCACACAGGAAGAGGACGAGGAGGAGGAGGAAGATTGTGTCAGTATGGAGGTGGAGCCTGGCACTCAGCATCAGCAGTCTTTAAGGGATCAGTCCCAAGGAACACATGGACTTGTACGTGGCTGGGAGGAGGTGGCTGCGGACGTTGTTGTCCTTAGTGACCCAGAGGACTCCGGACCGAATGCCTCAGCAAACCTACGCTGCATGGCCTCCCTGATCCTGCAAAGCCTGCGTAAGGATCCTCGTATTCGTGGTATCAAGGAGAAGGACCAATACTGGCTGGCAACCCTCCTTGATCCACGTTACAAGGGTAAGGTTGCGGACCTTATCTTGCCATCGCAGAGGGAGCAGAGGATGAAACATCTTCGGGAGGCCTTGCAGAAAGGTCTGTGCAACGCGTTCCCAGAGACTGGGAGGTTACAAACTCCTGTTTCTGGACAACGTGTTGCTGAGGCTTCGGTCAGTCAAAGAAGGAGCGGTGGAGAAGGTGGCCGTCTGACCGATGCGTTCAGACAATTTTTTGGTCCGCAGCCCCAAGGTATGATCGGTTCCAGCAACCATCGCCAGCGTCTGTTTTACATGGTGCAGGAATACCTAGGGGCAAGATCAGACTTGGACACCTTTCCCACCGAAAATCCTCTGGGTTACTGGGTCTTGAGGATGGATCACTGGCCAGAGCTTGCACAGTATGCAATTGAGCTACTGGCCTGTCCTGCATCCAGCGTTCTTTCGGAACGCACATTCAGTGCTGCTGGAGGCGTGGTAACCGATCACAGGGTGCGTCTGTCCACTGACTCGGTCGATCGGCTGACCTTCATAAAAATGAATCAGTCTTGGATCACCACAAGCTACCAAGCACCTGATGCTGATGTAACTGAATAATTTTTTTCAGATCCCTTCAAAGACTGCCTATGCTGATGCTGAGTGACTATCCCTGAGTAATTATCCTCTTCCTCCTCAATCATCACGCTGATAGCTTTTAAGAACATTTTTGGTTCTGGGCGCCACCACCAGTGCCTAAGGCACAATTTTTCAGCCCCTGTTTAACAGGGGCGTGTAATTACAATTTTTGATGTAATACTTTGCAGCAGGGCTCGTTCCTGCATTCCAACTAGAGTGTCTGTGAGGGGTTGCAGTGTTGTGGCACCAGCACCAGTGCCTAAGGCCCAATTTTTCTGCCCCTGTCTAACAGGGGCGTGTAATTACAATTTTTGATGCAATACTTTGCAGCAGGGCTCATTCCTGCGTTCCAACTAGAGTGTCTGTGAGGGGTTGCAGTGTTGTGGCAGCAGCACCAGTGCCTAAGGCCCAATTTTTCTGCCCCTGTCTAACAGGGGCGTGTAATTACAATTTTTGATGCAATACTTTGCAGCAGGGCTCGTTCCTGCGTTCCAACTAGAGTGTCTGTGAGGGGTTGCAGTGTTGTGGCACCAGCACCAGTGCCTAAGGCCTAATTTTTCAGCTCCTGTTCAACAGGGGCATGTAATTACAATTCTTGATCTAATATTTTACAGCAGGGCCCTGTGAGGGCTTACAGTGTTTTGGCCACAGCAACACCTAAGGCCCAAATTTCTGCTGAGTATATAGGGCAGGACCCTACTTTCAAACATCTAACTTACAAACGACTCCTACTTGCAAACGGAAGGAGACAACAGGAAGTGAGATGAAATCTACCCCTAGGAAGGGAAATTCTCGCATGTAAGAGTTAATATGGGAAAACAATTTCTCCTTTCCACTGATGCTTTCCAATCCTTGTTCCACAAAAAAACCCAAATTTTCAAAAAACATTTTTCATTGGGACAAAAAAGTGAGGTGAAATCTTCTGAAGAGGAGGAAAGACGCAAAACAAATGTCACAGGGGTGATAACCCTTCCCTATGTTTTCCAAAAAGCTTAGAAAAGATTTTTTGGCTGGAGCTAAACACGTTAAAAATGTTCAAAATTACAAACAGATTCTACTTAACAACAAACCTACAGTCCCTGTCTTGTTTGCACCGCCTGTATACTGCTGTTCAGAGTATATAGGGACCTTTCCTTATTTTAATTTGGGTGCGGGGTTCCCCTTAATATCCATACAAGACCCAAAGGGCCTGGTAATGGACTGGGGGGTACCCATGCCGTTTGTCTCACTGATTTTCATCCATATTGCCAGGACCCGACATGACATTAAACCCGCAAGCAGTTTTAAATGAGATTTTTTCCTTTAAAAATGACATTTGGTGCAGGGACTGTTCTAAACATGGCAAACACGCGTCACTTTACAGGCATACTATAGACACCCCCCAGGTACGATATTTAAAGGAATATTTCACTTTTTTTTTTTTACTTTAAGCATCATTAAAATCACTGCTCCCGAAAAAACGGCCGTTTTTAAAAGTTTTTTTTGCATTGATACATGTCCCCTGGGGTAGGACCCGGGTCCCCACACCCTTTTTAGGACAATACCATGCAAATTAGCCTTTAAAATGAGCACTTTTGATTTCGAACGTTCGAGTCCCATAGACGTCAATGGGGTTCTAACGTTCGTGCGAACTTGCGGTCCGTTCGCGGGTTCTGGTGCGAACCGAACCGGGGGGTGTTCGGCTCATCCCTAATGGTGATGACATCACAATCTCCATCTCATCCAGTCAGAGAATATGCATACTTAAATGCTGGACCAATATAGCTATGCAAGAAAAACCCTACCTGGAGTTCAGCTTTAAAGTGGAGTTCCACCCAAAAGTGGAACTTCCACTCATCAGATTCCTCCCCCCCTCCGGTGACACAGTTGGCACCTTTCAGGGGGGAGGGGAGTACAGATACCTGTATATTACAGGTAGGGATGAGCTTCGTGTTCGAGTCGAACCCATGTTCGACTCGAACATCGGCTGTTCGACCGTCCGTCGAATTGCGAACGATATGGGCCGTTCGCGCCAAATTCGTGTGGCGCGTCACGGCCCATAATTCACTGCGGCATCGCAGTGCATTGCTGGCTGATGATTGGCCAAGCATGCACTATGACCCGCATGCTTGGCCAATCACAGCGCCGTCAGTAGAGAGAGCTGTAATTGGCCAAAGCCAGGGTGGCTTTGGCCAATTATGGCTCAGGGGATTTAGTACACACCCCACACTATATAAGGCCGCCTGCACGGCGGCCCTGTGTAGTGTGTGTTCCGGTGTGCTGAGAGATAGAGAGAGAGAGAGACAGTGTCATTTGATTTTAGTTAGATAGATTAGGCAGAACAGTCAGTCAGTTAGCTGCACTTACAGTGTATTGTGTATATATATGCATCCCAGGTGTTGCATATATATATATACACTGTATTCAGTTTAGCTAGATCCGTTCCTGTTATCTTCTATCTAGACTATTTAGTGCAGTGTGTCCTGCTCACAGTGTTCAGCTAGATCCGTTCCTGCTATTTACATTCAGTGCAGTGCGTCCTGCTCACAGTGTTCAGCTAGATCCGTTCCTGCTATTTACATTCAGTGCAGTGCGTCCTGCTCACAGTGTTCAGCTAGATCCGTTCCTGCTATTTACATTCAGTGCAGTGCGTCCTGCTCACAGTGTTCAGCTAGATCCGTTCCTGCTATTTACATTCAGTGCAGTGCGTCCTGCTCACAGTGTTCAGCTAGATCCGTTCCTGCTATTTACATTCAGTGCAGTGCGTCCTGCTCACAGTGTTCAGCTAGATCCGTTCCTGCTATTTACATTCAGTGCAGTGCGTCCTGCTCACAGTGTTCAGCTAGATCCGTTCCTGCTATTTACATTCAGTGCAGTGCGTCCTGCTCACAGTGTTCAGCTAGATCCGTTCCTGCTATTTACATTCAGTGCAGTGCGTCCTGCTCACAGTGTTCAGCTAGATCCGTTCCTGCTATTTACATTCAGTGCAGTGCGTCCTGCTCACAGTGTTCAGCTAGATCCGTTCCTGCTATTTACATTCAGTGCAGTGCGTCCTGCTCACAGTGTTCAGCTAGATCCGTTCCTGCTATTTACATTCAGTGCAGTGCGTCCTGCTCACAGTGTTCAGCTAGATCCGTTCCTGCTATTTACATTCAGTGCAGTGCGTCCTGCTCACAGTGTTCAGCTAGATCCGTTCCTGCTATTTACATTCAGTGCAGTGCGTCCTGCTCACAGTGTTCAGCTAGATCCGTTCCTGCTATTTACATTCAGTGCAGTGCGTCCTGCTCACAGTGTTCAGCTAGATCCGTTCCTGCTATTTACATTCAGTGCAGTGCGTCCTGCTCACAGTGTTCAGCTAGATCCGTTCCTGCTATTTACATTCAGTGCAGTGCGTCCTGCTCACAGTGTTCAGCTAGATCCGTTCCTGCTATTTACATTCAGTGCAGTGCGTCCTGCTCACAGTGTTCAGCTAGATCCGTTCCTGCTATTTACATTCAGTGCAGTGCGTCCTGCTCACAGTGTTCAGCTAGATCCGTTCCTGCTATTTACATTCAGTGCAGTGCGTCCTGCTCACAGTGTTCAGCTAGATCCGTTCCTGCTATTTACATTCAGTGCAGTGCGTCCTGCTCACAGTGTTCAGCTAGATCCGTTCCTGCTATTTACATTCAGTGCAGTGCGTCCTGCTCACAGTGTTCAGCTAGATCCGTTCCTGCTATTTACATTCAGTGCAGTGCGTCCTGCTCACAGTGTTCAGCTAGATCCGTTCCTGCTATTTACATTCAGTGCAGTGCGTCCTGCTCACAGTGTTCAGCTAGATCCGTTCCTGCTATTTACATTCAGTGCAGTGCGTCCTGCTCACAGTGTTCAGCTAGATCCGTTCCTGGTATTTACATTTAGTGCAGTGCGTCCTGCTCACAGTGTTCAGCTAGATCCGTTCCTGCTATTTACATTCAGTGCAGTGCGTCCTGCTCACAGTGTTCAGCTAGATCCGTTCCTGCTATATACATTTAGTGCAGTACGTCCTGCTCACAGTGTTCAGCTAGATCCGTTCCTGTTATCTTCCTACTGACAGGCAGGCTTGTCTGGTTACAGTATATAAAGCTACCTGAAGAAAATTACAGGTGTTCTATCCCAGCTTAGTGCAGCTACAGGCCATTAGTATGTCTGGAAGGCCAAGAAGGAGAGGCAGACAGTCACAAGCCAATAAGAGAGGGCAAGCAGGCTCTGTGTCTAGTGCTGGTCGTGGAGACGGTGCATCCTCATCAGCACGTGGCCATGGGACACGCTTGGCCTTTTTTTCGGCAGCTGGCCGTGTTGAGCCGCAACATGCGGAAGACTTGGTCGAGTGGATGACCAAGCCGTCCTCATCCTCCTCATCCTCTCTCACCCATGCCCAGGGTGCTTTGTCTGGCAAAGCAGCGGCCTCTTCCCTCAGCTCAATGTCATCAGTGACTCCTTCCCTAGCTCCACCATGTCCTCATGAGGATCCCCTCGAACTGTTTGACCACAGTGTTGGGTACATGCTCCAGGAGGATGCCCAGCGTTTGGAAGGCTCTGATGATGATACTGAGCTCAATGAAGGCAGTAACATGAGCACGGACAGAGGGGGTGCCCAAGAAGGACAGCAATCTGGCAGTCATGCTCCCCCTGCTGCAGCATACTGCCAGGTTTGCTCCAGTGATGAGGAGGGAGGGGATGATGAGGTCACTGACTCAACGTGGGTGCCTGATAGGAGAGAGGAGGAGGAGGAGGAGGAGGAGGTGGCACATCACCAACTAGGCAGGATGCCCTCCAGGGGCCAGCCTAAGGGCAGCACATTGACTGCATCACACCCCAAAGCTCCACATGTGCAGGGCGCTGCAGTCTCTGCGCGTTATTCAAAAAGTTCTTTGGTGTGGGCCTTTTTTGAGACGAGTGCATCAGATCGCACCGCTGCTATTTGCAACATATGTCTCAAGCGTATCTCGCGTGGCCAAAACATCTCCCGCTTGGGTACCACATGCTTGACCAGACATATGTTGACCTGCCATGCAGTTCGTTGGCAAGCGTATCTGAAAGACCCACACCAAAGAACAAAGAGGATCTCTCCTTGCTCCTCATCAGCTGAGATTTCCAACCCCACTAGACCTTCAGTCCTCTCTGAGACCTGCAGTGAGAGGAATGAAGGTGTAGAATTAGGTGTGTCACAGCCAAGTACTTGTGGGCAATCTGCTTTTGGTACACCGACGTCAGATTGTACCAGGCAAATTTCCCTGCCCCAGCTGCTGCACCGCCGAAAGAAGTTTGCTCCCAGCCATCCACATGCCCAGCGGTTGAATGCTAGCTTGGCAAAATTGCTAGCACTTCAACTGCTGCCTTTTCAGTTGGTAGACTCTGCCCCCTTCCGTGAGTTTGTGGAATGTGCGGTTCCTCAGTGGCAGGTACCCAAACGCCACTTTTTCTCACGGAAGGCGATTCCGGCTCTCTACCGGCATGTGGAAGGCAATGTCCATGCCTCGCTGGACAGGGCGGTCAGCGGTAAGGTGCATATTACCGCTGACTCATGGTCCAGCAGGCATGGACAGGGACGTTACTTAAGTTTCACGGCGCATTGGGTGACTCTGCTGGCAGCTGGGAAGGATGCAGGACAAGGTGCAGTAGTGTTGGAGGTTGTTCCGCCACCACGCCTCCAAAATGCTGATTGTGACACACCTCTCTCCTCCACCCCCTCCTCTTCTTCTTCCTCCATGGCCTCTTCCTCGGAACCAGCGGTGCTCCGTAGGCGTTCAAGGGGCTACGCAAGTACGCAGGCCAAAAGATGCCATGCGGTGCTTGAGCTGGTGTGCTTGGGGGACAGGAGCCACACTGGGGCAGAGGTTCTGTCAGCTCTGCAGGGGCAGGTTCAGAGGTGGTTGACGCCACGCCAACTTAAGGCAGGAATGGTGGTTTGCGACAATGGCACCAACCTCCTCTCTGCCCTCCGACAGGGACAACTGACCCATGTGCCCTGTTTGGCTCACGTCCTTAACTTGGTGGTGCAGCGGTTCTTGGGCAGGTACCCGGGCTTACAGGATGTCCTGAGGCAGGCCAGGAAAGTCTGTGTGCATTTCCGCCGGTCATATAATGCCAGTGCTCGGCTGACGGACCTCCAAAAGGAGTTTAACCTGCCCAAGAACCGCCTAATCTGTGACATGCCCACCAGGTGGAACTCGACGTTGGCCATGCTGCAGCGGCTGCACACGCAGCAGAGGGCCATCAATGAGTACCTGTGCGACTATGGCACCAGGACAGGGTCAGGGGACCTTGGTTTTTTTTCCCCACGCCAGTGGGCCATGATCAGGGATGCATGCACTGTCCTGTCACCATTCGAGGAGGCCACGAGGATGGTGAGCACTGACAGTGCATGCATCAGTGACACTGTCCCCCTTGTCCACCTGTTGGAGCACACGCTGCGTGGAATAATGGACAGGGCACTTGAGGCAGAACAGAGGCAGGAAGAGGAGGACTTCCTTAGCTCTCAAGGCCCCCTTTATCCAGACAGTGTTCCTGCGTGCCCGCCGATCACACAGGAAGAGGACGAGGAGGAGGAGGAGGAGGAGGAGGAAGATTGTGTCAGTATGGAGGTGGAGCCTGGCACTCAGCATCAGCAGTCTTTAAGGGATCAGTCCCAAGGAACACATGGACTTGTACGTGGCTGGGAGGAGGTGGCTGCGGACGTTGTTGTCCTTAGTGACCCAGAGGACTCCGGACCGAATGCCTCAGCAAACCTACGCTGCATGGCCTCCCTGATCCTGCAAAGCCTGCGTAAGGATCCTCGTATTCGTGGTATCAAGGAGAAGGACCAATACTGGCTGGCAACCCTCCTTGATCCACGTTACAAGGGTAAGGTTGCGGACCTTATCTTGCCATCGCAGAGGGAGCAGAGGATGAAACATCTTCGGGAGGCCTTGCAGAAAGGTCTGTGCAACGCGTTCCCAGAGACTGGGAGGTTACAAACTCCTGTTTCTGGACAACGTGTTGCTGAGGCTTCGGTCAGTCAAAGAAGGAGCGGTGGAGAAGGTGGCCGTCTGACCGATGCGTTCAGACAATTTTTTGGTCCGCAGCCCCAAGGTATGATCGGTTCCAGCAACCATCGCCAGCGTCTGTTTTACATGGTGCAGGAATACCTAGGGGCAAGATCAGACTTGGACACCTTTCCCACCGAAAATCCTCTGGGTTACTGGGTCTTGAGGATGGATCACTGGCCAGAGCTTGCACAGTATGCAATTGAGCTACTGGCCTGTCCTGCATCCAGCGTTCTTTCGGAACGTACATTCAGTGCTGCTGGAGGCGTGGTAACCGATCACAGGGTGCGTCTGTCCACTGACTCGGTCGATCGGCTGACCTTCATAAAAATGAATCAGTCTTGGATCACCACCAGCTACCAAGCACCTGATGCTGATGTAACTGAATAATTTTTTTCAGATCCCTTCAAAGACTGCCTATGCTGATGCTGAGTGATTATCCCTGAGTAATTATCCTCTTCCTCCTCAATCATCACGCTGATAGCTTGTAAGAACATTTTTGGTTCTGGGCGCCACCACCAGTGCCTAAGGCACAATTTTTCAGCCCCTGTATAACAGGGGCGTGTAATTACAATTTTTGATGTAATACTTTGCAGCACGGCTCGTTCCTGCATTCCAACTAGAGTGTCTGTGAGGGGTTGCAGTGTTGTGGCACCAGCACCAGTGCCTAAGGCCCAATTTTTCTGCCCCTGTCTAACAGGGGCGTGAAATTACAATTTTTGATGCAATACTTTGCAGCAGGGCTCGTTCCTGCGTTCCAACTAGAGTGTCTGTGAGGGGTTGCAGTGTTGTGGCACCAGCACCAGTGCCTAAGGCCCAATTTTTCTGCCCCTGTCTAACAGGGGCGTGAAATTACAATTTTTGATGCAATACTTTGCAGCAGGGCTCGTTCCTGCATTCCAACTAGAGTGTCTGTGAGGGGTTGCAGTGTTGTGGCACCAGCACCAGTGCCTAAGGCCCAATTTTTCTGCCCCTGTCTAACAGGGGCGTGTAATTACAATTTTTGATGCAATACTTTGCAGCAGTGCTCGTACCTGCGTTCCAACTAGAGTGTCTGTGAGGGGTTGCAGTGTTGTGGCACCAGCACCAGTGCCTAAGGCCCAATTTTTCTGCCCCTGTCTAACAGGGGCGTGTAATTACAATTTTTGATGCAATACTTTGCAGCAGGGCTCGTTCCTGCGTTCCAACTAGAGTGTCTGTGAGGGGTTGCAGTGTTGTGGCACCAGCACCAGTGCCTAAGGCCTAATTTTTCAGCTCCTGTTCAACAGGGGCATGTAATTACAATTCTTGATCTAATATTTCACAGCAGGGCCCTGTGAGGGCTTACAGTGTTTTGGCCACAGCAACACCTAAGGCCCAAATTTCTGCTGAGTATATAGGGCAGGACCCTACTTTCAAACATCTAACTTACAAACGACTCCTACTTGCAAACGGAAGGAGACAACAGGAAGTGAGATGAAATCTACCCATAGGAAGGGAAATTCTCTCATGTAAGAGTTAATATGGGAAAACAATTTCTCCTTTCCACTGATGCTTTCCAATCCTTGTTCCACAAAAAAACCCAAATTTTCAAAAAACATTTTTCATTGGGACAAAAAAGTGAGGTGAAATCTTCTGAAGAGGAGGAAAGACGCAAAACAAATGTCACAGGGGTGATAACCCTTCCCTATGTTTTCCAAAAAGCTTAGAAAAGATTTTTTGGCTGGAGCTAAACACATTAAAAATGTTCAAAATTACAAGCAGATTCTACTTAACAACAAACCTACAGTCCCTGTCTTGTTTGCACCGCCTGTATACTGCTGTTCAGAGTATATAGGGACCTTTCCTTATTTTAATTTGGGTGCGGGGTTCCCCTTAATATCCATACAAGACCCAAAGGGCCTGGTAATGGACTGGGGGGTACCCATGCCGTTTGTCTCACTGATTTTCATCCATATTGCCAGGACCCGACATGACATTAAACCCGCAAGCAGTTTTAAATGAGATTTTTTCCTTTAAAAATGACATTTGGTGCAGGGACTGTTCTAAACATGGGAAACACGCGTCACTTTACAGGCATACTATAGACACCCCCCAGGTACGATATTTAAAGGAATATTTCACTTTTTTTTTTTTACTTTAAGCATCATTAAAATCACTGCTCCCGAAAAAACGGCCGTTTTTAAAAGTTTTTTTTGCATTGATACATGTCCCCTGGGGTAGGACCCGGGTCCCCAAACCCTTTTTAGGACAATACCATGCAAATTAGCCTTTAAAATGAGCACTTTTGATTTCGAACGTTCGAGTCCCATAGACGTCAATGGGGTTCTAACGTTCGTGCGAACTTGCGGTCCGTTCGCGGGTTCTGGTGCGAACCGAACCGGGGGGTGTTCGGCTCATCCCTAATTACAGGTATCTGTACTCACTTCCGGCATAGATAGCCGCAGAATCTGCGGTTATTTACGCCACTTCCTGCTCCCTCCCCGCTGCCTGCTGGGAAACACACGGGTCCCAGAGGCAGCAGGGACCATTCGTATTGCGCTGCGCGACTCGCGCATGCGCAATAGGGAACCGGGAAGTGAAGCCGCACGGCTTCACTTCCTAATTCCCTTACCGAAGATGGAGGCGGCAGCACCCGAGGACGGAGAGACGGTTCGGCCTCGGGTGCAGACATCGCGGGCGCCCTGGACAGGTAAGTGTCCATGTTTTAAAAGTCAGCAGCTGCAGTATTTGTAGCTGCTGACTTTTAAAAAAAAAAATTTTCGGCGGCGCTCCGCTTTAAATCACTGGACTTTTAAAGCACAATCGTATGTAAATGTAGGCAGGACAGGAGAATTTTGAAGACATTAAACAGTTGTCAAGAACAGTATTTCAAATAAGTATTATGATGTTACATTTTATACAGTAAAAAAGAACAATTTTATACATAGAATCAGAAAACTAGCCTTATATGTATTGTATAATCTATATTATTACCATGTTCTATTCTTTATCATCTCAGCTCCTGTGTGCTTTCATTGCTGGTGGGCTTCAATTCCTGTTCCTCTGTGCGTTCTGCTGGATGTCTATTGAGAGTGTTCTGCTCTTCATAACTGTCCGAAACCTGAAGGCTGTCAATTATATGGCCTCCCAAAAATCAAACTTCCAAATTATGTGTTTACTGGGGTTTGGGGTTCCATCTGTGATTGTGGGGATCTCAGCAGCTGTTCATCCACATGAATACAGGACAGAAAAAAAGTAAGTTCTAGTTACATAGTTACATAGTTACATAGTTAGTAAGGTTGAATAAAGACACCAGTCCATCCAGTTCAACCTGAGTGAGTACACACTCACATCAGTCCCTACCCTCAAGGAGCCCACAATCCAAGGTCCCCAAATCACATTCATATACTAGGGCCAATTTTTGGACAGAAGCCAACCTACCAATTAACCTAGCCAATTAACCTACCAGCATGTCTTTGGAGTGTGGGAGGAAACCGGAGTACCCGGAGGAAACCCACGCAGGCACAGGGAGAACATGCAAACTCCAGGCAGGTAGTGTCGTGGTTGGGATTCGAACCAGCGACCCTTTTTACTGCTAGGTGAGAGTGCTACCCACTACACCACTGTGCCGCCCGTAAAGTCTTATTATCTTTGTTGTTTGAGAGCCATGTATATCTGTTTTGTTTTTCACCTGCAGAGCTTGCATGTAGTATCTAGTACAAGTTTATAATGGCCTAGCTAGGGGTTAAGCCCACCCTTCCCTCACAGCCTTCTGGGACACATCACAGGTCCCAGAAGACTGTGGGACCATCACAAAGCACAAGACGGCTTGAGCAATGTGCAGTGGGAAACCAGCTGTGAAGCTGCAAGGCTTCATTGCCGGTTTCCTGGTTACCCTTACTTAAGATGCCAGTGCCTTGACCGGAGCTGATTGAAGAGGTGTTTAAACAAGCCTAATCTACACCATTGTGGTACTTTGAGCATACATATAAATATTACTTATATCATTTCAATAATTTCAAATATTATTATTAATATTTTAAATGGTTAGCTATACGGATTAAAATGAATCTAAGCCAAAATAAAATTATAACATATTGCAGGTTACCCATCCTTAGATGTGGTAGCTGTATTAGTTTTCCCTTTTTAATTTTTTTTTCCTGGTGATTCTGCTAGTAACACAATTCCTGTTCTAGGGTGACAAAGCTCGCTCAACAGGAACAGGACTACTGAATCTTTCCCTTTCCTCTTGCCCATAAAATAGTGGGGCGTGGTCTGTAGTCCTCAGAGGTAACTGCAAACAGTGTAACTAATAAAGATTCAGTATAGTCAGAGAGCTTTGTAAATTATGAGCTGACATTTATTTATTTATTAGGGTTTACATACAGTGCCTTGAAAAAGTATTCATACCCCTTGCAACTTTCCACATTTTGTCATGTTACAACCAAAAACATAAATGTATTTTATTGGGATTTTATGTGATAGACCAACACAAAGTGGCATATAATTGTGAAGTGCAAGGAAAATGATAAATGGTTTTCAAAATCTTTTACAAATAAATATCTGAAAAGTGTGACGTGCATTTGTATTCAGCCCCCTTTACTCTGATACCCCTAACCTTCAGAAGTCACCTAATTAGTGAATAAAGTCCACCTGTGTTGTAATTTAATCTCAGTATAAATACAACTGTTCTGTGAAGCCCTCAGAGGTTTGTTAGAGAGCCTTGGTGAACAAACAGCATCATGAAGGCCAAGGAACACGCCAGAAAGGTCAGAGATAAAGTTGTGGAGAAGTTTAAAGTAGGGTTAGGTTATAAAAAAAAGTATCCTAAGCTTTAAACATCTCCGGAGCACTGTTCAATCTATCATCCAAAAATGGAAAGATTATGGCACAACTGCAAACCTACCAAGACTTGGTTGTCCACCTAAACTGACAGGCTGAGCAATGAGAGCATTAATCAGAGAAGCAGCCAAGAGGCCCATGGTAACTCTGGAGGAGCTGCAGAAATCCACAGCTCAGGTGGGAGAATCTTTTCTACAGGACAATTATTACTCATGCACTCCACAAATCTGGCCTTTATGGAAGAGTGGCAAAAAGAAAGCCATTGTTAAAAGAAAGCCATAAGAAGTCCTGTTTGCAGTTTGTGAGAAGCCATGTGAGGGACACAGCAAACATGTGGAAGAAGGTGCTTTGGTCAGATGAGACCAAAATTCAACATTATAGAAAAAGTCAATTCTATCAGTGTTGTGCAAACTGTTGGCACTATATAAGTCCTGTATAGTGATAATTTACTATGCATCTTGCTGAAATTGTGTTATACACTGTTTCAGCACCATGGGCAGCAGTTGTCACCCAAAAGATTTGCCTAAACACGAAAAATAGTCGCTAGTATACCATAAATAAACACCATGTAAAAATTAGATCCATATCAGGTATAACGATAAACCATACTCAACACAAGATGTCTGCCTATACGGACGACCTCATGTTCACACTCACTACACCCTCTGTCTCTCTTCCAAACTTGCTACAGGAATTTGCAACATATGGAGCACTCTCCAACTTAAAAATTAATTTTGCCAAATCGGAAGTGAAGGGCATAGACGCAATCACGACTAACACACATACAAGCCAGTTTTAAACTGAAATGGACGACGACTGCATTAAAGTACTTGAGCACACAGATCCCACATACATTCTCGCAACTTTACAACTTCAATTTCCCACCCCTACTGAGAACAATTAGAACACTGCTAAACCAATGGAAGACAGCCTTACACTCCTGGATAGGACGGTGTAACATTCTAAAAATGACAATTCTCCCGAAATTCCTATACCTCATGCAAGCGCTTCCTATCTATATCCCTACATCCTATTTTAAACAGATACAATCCATGTTTACAGAATTTATATGGGCCAAAAAGAGACCCAGGCTCGCACATAAACTTCTAATCTTACCCAAGCATCATGGTGGTCTGGCGGTGCCGGATATTCGCGCATATCACCATGCAGTTCATTTGGTGAGGCTAATAGATTGGTGCCGACACCAAAAAAACAAGATCTGGACACAAATAGAGCAAGACCAAAGCGTGGTCCCCCTCAAAAGGGCCCCTTGGTGCTACATGACCCTACCGACAGAAACAAAATACCACCCACTGATAGGTAACACAATACGAATCTGTGCCCGACTTATCTCTCAAACATCCATATCCTCCCCCAACTCACCTCTATACCCCATATTGGGGAACCCTGAGTTTACACCGGGAATACAAGATGTGATCTTTCAGGGTCTGAGCGACACGGGCCTACACCAGGCCTCCCACTTCAATGCTGGAGGACGCTGGTACACAATCGCAGAACTTTCAGACCCGGAGGGCCCATTTCGCCTGGACTTCTTAAGGTCCCGTCAGCTGGGACACTTCCTTCACTCCCTGAACCCTCCAGCAGCCAACGATACACCCCTCACAACATTAGAAGATCTATGCGACACTTCAGGAACCATAACGCTATCCTTAACCTACAATCTCCTAAACACGCCGCAAGCAGATTTCTGTCCTCCGGGATTAATTAAATGGGAACGGGAATTAAATTGCCACTTCAGTTCGGCTAAACGTCAACGCATCCTTAGATTTACTCACAAGTCCTCCATCTGTGCCAAAACTCAGGAGACAAATTATAAATTTCTATCCAAATGGTACAGAACCCCAGAATTACTCCACAAATTCTTCCTGGAGAAGCCTGATCTTTGTTGGCGGTGTCGGGCAGACAAGGGAACTCTAGTGCGCATTTTCTGGTCTTGCCCTATCCTGAACCACTTCTGGCTTACAGTGAGGGAGGTTACCCAGAAATTTACAGAACACATTATACCAGATGACCCTGCATTTTTTCTCCTGCACGCCTCTGACATTTCGGAGTGAATATACAAAAAATCCGTAATCAGACACCTGATAGACGCAGCCAAAGCCTGCATCCCAATTCACTGGAAAGCCACGTCTCCACCTACAATTGCCTCGTGGCTTACAAAAATAGAAGAAATAAAACACATGGAAGATGTCATCCTCACAGCGCAAAATAGGCAAGAAACATTCACTAAAACTTGGCGGCTATGGAACACCTTTATATTCTCGGAGGAGGGTCAAGCATTGAGAGATCCCATTGTAGCTATATTAAAGCACACCCTCCGACACAACACGCTTCCTCCTGCTATCTGTTGCAGCGGCCACAAAACACCATGTAAATACCCTAAGAATACTCTCCCTGACACCCCAGGTCCGGGGGACTGAACCCCTCCTCCTTCCTTCCTCTCCCCCTCTACTCCTGACCAATTTCTCTTTTTTCTTTTTGCTAACTTCCATTCTACTATTCTTTTCTGCTCTCTCTACTCACACAATTAGGGCTCCCTTTCTCTGCTTTTATTTTAAAAAAAAGAAGAAAACTAAGGGACTGGGCGCACGGACTCAGACACCTAAAGCTATAACCAAAACTGATACATACACACTCGAGAGAAGGAACTTTCTGTTAGCATTGCATACCTATTAAAGAGTCACAGAGTTGGTCACCAGAGTTACATGTGATTCCTCTATACCTGAGCTCAACAGGACGTGCTTTGTGGCCAGGAATACCGTCCGACTGGACATGCTCATTGTATACTCTGGTTGGTAAATGTGTTTATATGTTAACATTTGTATTACTGTGTACTTTGTCAGGCCATGTCGTCCTTGTCTCTGTTATAAATAATTAAAAAAAAAAAATTAAATCCAACAAGATTTGCCCAGCCAATGCCATATAATACATAGATGCATTCTTTTATCTTATCACAAATTCCTTCAGGCCCCACGTCAAGTCACTCTACAAATCTTGCTCCCTTCACTTCTGTAACATTTCCAAATTTTACTAATTTACACCCTAGTTATCTCTCACCTCAACCCTTCTCATTCACCTTCCTTTACACAGGCTATCTCCTCTTCAGTCAATCATAAATATTACTGCAAGACTCATCCACCATACATTCTGTGTCTGCCACTCCTCTCAGTCAATACCTTCACTAGCTTTCAGTAACCAAACATATAAAATTCAAAATATTAACAACAATCTACAAAGCCATCCACAACTCTGCCCCCAGCTATAGTACATCACCAACCTCATCTCAAATTGTCAAACCACCCCCTTTGCTCTTCCCAGGATTACCACCTCTCTAGCTCCTTACTCACAACCTCCCACGCTTGCCTCTAGAGCCTCTCCTGTTTTCTGGAACTCCCTACCCCAATCTTTCCTATCTGCACCTCATACCATATTTCTACTTTCTCCAGCAGCTTATACTTTTTTAATCACTTACCCCTCCCTTTTATGTTGTAAGCTTTCACAAGTGGGCCTCTGTAACCTTCAAATATTGAACTGTTTTGTAACTGTACTGTACTTTGCAAAGTGCTGCACAAACTGTTGGCAATATATACTGTAAATCCTGTATAATGATAATAACCCCATTAAGTTTATCCCATTATTTTTGAAAGCCATTGTTGTTTGTTTGCCATTTAACCTCATTAGTGGTTAGTACTGCTGTCATTGTTACATATTTTAGAAAAAGTACTGGTTTGTGTTGCGTTATATCCTTTTGTGTTCTAATCATATTGTATATGGTAGATGTGAACTATATTTTATTGTTCCTTTTGATCAGTTGCTGGCTCGGTCATGGTATTGTTTGGAGCTTTCTTGGTCCAGTTTGTGCATTTATCACAGTAAGTACAGCAAATTATTCATACATTTTCATAGTTGTTAAATTACTGTGGATCTGATTTATCCATGTCCAATGAATGAATGAGCTTTCAATCAATACATCCGTTTTTATTGTCATCAGCTTGACACTGTTTATTTTTTGGTCAGAGTTGAGAGCAATGCCTTTACATATAACCTCCCTATAACCCTCACATGAAATCTATCTGTAACCCTCACACCAATTCTCTCTGTAACAAGGACTTTTTATACTAACCCTCCTTGAAATTTCAACAGCTAAACTAACTCTCCCTATGGTAAATTTAAAGGAGAAGTCCAGCCTGAGCTCATTCGGCTGGGCTTCTTCTATGGGTCACAGGTGTGCAACTAGTTTTGCACTCCTGTGACCCGTTTTCAGCAGAGAGCAGTCTGAAATCCGCTCTCTGCTGACATCACACAGATTAGTCCAGGCACCGCGTCATCGCGACTTTGGAAGTCTGGATCCGCCAGGTGCCTGGACTGATGGCAGTTTCAGCCTCTCAGCGAGCTGCTGAGATGCTCGCTCCTCGCCCCTCCACAGTTCAGCTCTACAAAGAGCGTGGAGGAGCAGAGCAGGAGAGCTGCTGTCTGACAGGTAGCAGCTCTCCACTCGGGGAGGTGAGAGAATCGAGCCATTGGCGGTGTTCTGTGGCTCAGTTCTCAGTGAAGAGGCAGCAGGGGGACAGATGCAGCATAGGCCTAGGTAAGTATGATCATGGGATGAAAAAAAAATCCCATACTTCTCTTTTAAGGTAAAATCTTGATATCTAAGCTATCTCTCTCTCTCACCATGAGAAGTAGCAGTGGGTCTTACGTGTGCCAACACCATCTGTCTTGAGGGGCGGAATGCTGCCGGACCAGACTGTACCCAATTGAGGAAGCTTTCAGGATGGATGGCGTGTCCCTGGACTTTGATTTGTGTGAAAATGGTTCACTTGCTCAATTAACTAAATAAACAAGACCATGAGTGAAAAACAAAAAATAAATGACAAAATTGTATAATAAGTCCAGGAAAGGATGAGAAAAGAAATTTATAAAGTCCAAGTGCAAACAATGATATATAAACAACTGCTCAATTCGTATCTTGATTAAAGGTGTAACACATCCAATGAAAACAAAAGGTGAAAGACAGCAACCAGCGCCACCTATAGATGAAATGGCCGCTCACCGTAGAAAATGACCATGAGGTCAAACAAAGCTTTAACTCCCAAAGAAATAGCTGCTAGGATCCACGCTGCATATCTCCAGAAATGCTTGCTTAAACACCCTTGTTCCTCGCCAATCAATCGACAATCACTCCTTAGATGTGGAATTTGCCAGGCGCCATTTTGTGAGAATGTGTCGTTATGTGACATGTGAAGTCTTGTCCTGGAGGAGGACAGTATATTGTGTTTAAGCAAGCGTTTTTGGAGATATGCAGCATGGATCCTAGCAGCCATCTCTTTGGGAGGTAAAGCTTTGTTTGACCTCATGTTCATTCCCTGAGGTGAGCGGCCATTTCATCTATAGGTGGCGGTGGTTGCTGTCTTTCACCTTTTGTTTTTTTTGGATGTGTTTCACCTTTAATCAAGATATGAATTGAGAAGTTGTTTATATATCATCGTTTGCACTTGGACTTTATATATCTTTTTTTCTCATCCTTTTCTGGACTTATTATACAATTTTGGCATTTAGGTTTTGTTTTTCACTCATGATCTTATTTATTTAGTTAATTGAGCAAGCGCACCATTTTCACAAATATCAATATTCACGTTAGTGTTGGAGTGCACTTACCTAAAGGTTGCAGCTGTTCATTTCCTCTTTTTGTTTCACTTGTTTTATTGCCAGCACATTATTTGAGTTATACACACAGCAGCGCACAAGTATACCATTATACATTCAATTTGTGTCCCTGGACTTTCCCTACTCATCTGGATTCTGGAACCTCTCCCTGATGCGAAGCACTGTGCCCGAAAGGCAGGTGACCGGTCCCTACTCTATCCACACTTTAAATGTGTGCCACACCCGGGAACCAGGGTCTTAAATAGACTCTCCATTCTATGACCCAAGTTGGCCACCAAAGTCCCATGGAATGGCAGCATCCAGTTGGATGCTGCCTCTCTGTGACCAAGGAGATCATAGAGGAACGAAGGTCCTCTCAACCTCCTCCTCAGCCTGCATCACGGCTACAGACGGGCACCACCTGCAATGGAGAAAATAGACTGCACCTTCCTATGCCCACCCCCCCTTGACAGATGCTGTCCTTGGCATTCTAACAAAGAAAAGTACACAGGAAAACAGGAAACTGAAACAAACATGGTTAAAACAATAGCAACAACATTTCAAACAACATAATCAGAGTACTTTGGAGGAAGCTGGCTGTGGTTCGACCGCTTAGGGAGCTGAGCTTTAGTGTCCTCTGTGAAATCCCCATTTACAGTGGGGACGGAAATTATTCAGACCCCCTTAAATTTTTCACTCTTTGTTATATTGCAGCCATTTGCTAAAATCATTTAAGTTCATTTTTTTCCCCTCATTAATGTACACACCAGGGGCGGACTGACAACTCATGGGGCCCCCGGGCAATAGGAGATCCTGGGGCCCCTTGTCCCCACTCATGTGTTCCCACCCACACTGAAGCCACACCCACACAAATCCCCACCTACATTTTGCACTGCCCACCCTACATGCGTTTGTCACAGAATTACATTAAAGAAAGTGCAACAACGGTACCTTTCCAAAATGAAAGTGATTGTAAAGGCTCGTTTTTTTTTTTTTTAAATAACAAACATATCATACTTACCTTCACTGTGCAGCTCGTTTTGCACAGAGTGGCCCCGAACCTTGACATCTGGGGGTGGCTCTCGCGGCTCCTCCGCACATCAGATAACTCCCTAGGAGAAGTGCTCTCCTGTGGGGGGGGGGGGGTTACCTTGCGGGTGGGCTCCCGTGTCCAGCATTTGTGTCTATAGACGCATGTTTACATACATGTGCTCATCCTACATAAAGCTTTTCATATAGAGCATGTGTGGGGATCATGGGGGTGCTTTACATTTTTTTTTAATTATGTTTATTAACTTTATATAATTTTCACTGATCACCAATGTAAGGAACATTCTTCCCACTGATCACCAATGTATAGAAATATTCTTCTCACTGATCACCAATGTAAGGAACATTCTTCCCACTGACCACCAATGTAAGGAACATTCTTCTCACTGATCACCAATGTAAGGAGAATTCTTCTCACTGATCACCAATGTAAGGAACATTCTTCCCACTGACCACCAATGTAAGGAGCATTCTTCCCACTGATGACCAATGTAAGGGACATTCTTCCCACTGACTGCCAATGTAAGGAACATTCTTCTCACTGACCACCAATGTAAGGAACATTCTTCCCACTGACCACCAATGTAAGGACCATTCTTCTCACTGACCACCAATGTAAGGAGCATTCTTCCCACTGATGACCAATGTAAGGGACATTCTTCCCACTGACTGCCAATGTAAGGAACATTCTTCCCACTGACCACCAATGTAAGGAACAATCTTCCCACTGTTTATTTAATCCATATTGAGCACTATATTTGATTGGCTGCTTCTGCTCGGCACACACGCACAATCACAATCACGCACATGATGATGAAGTCAACATCATGTGCGATTGTGCGTGTGTGCCAGGCCTAAGCAGAAGCAAACAGCCAATCAAATATAGTACTCAATATGGATTCAAGAAATATGCATAGCCATAGATATCATAAATGACTACAGGAGATAACCAGAGACTAGGGATGCGACTACAGGAAATAACCAGTGACTGCAAATGCGACAACAGGAGATAACCAGAGACTGGGGATGCGACTACAGGAAGTAACCAGAGACTGCAAATGCAACTACAGGAAATAACCAGACTGCAAATGCAACTACAGGAAATAACCAGACTGCAAATGCAACTACAGGAGATAACCAGAGACTGGGAATGTGACTATAGGAGATAACCAGACTGCAAATGCAACTACAGGAAATAACCAGACTGCGAATGAGACTACAGGAGATAACCAGAGACTGGGAATGTGACTATAGGAGATAACCAGACTGCGAATGCAACTACAGGAAATAACCAGACTGCGAATGCGACTACAGGAGATAACCAGAGACTGGGAATGTGACTATAGGAGATAACCAGACTGCGAATGCAACTACAGGAAATAACCAGACTGCAAATGCAACTACAGGAGATAACCAGAGACTGGGAATGTGACTATAGGAGATAACCAGACTGCGAATGCAACTACAGGAAATAACCAGACTGCGAATGCGACTACAGGAAATAACCAGAGACTGGGAATGTGACTATAGGAGATAACCAGACTGCGAATGCAACTACAGGAAATAACCAGACTGCGAATGTGACTACAGGAGATAACCAGAGACTAGGGATGCGACTACAGGAAATAACCAGACTGCGAATGCGACTACAGGAAATAACCAGAGGCTGCGAATGCGACTACAGGAAGTAACCAGAGACTGGGGATGCGACTACAGGAGATAACCAGACTGCGAATGCGACTACAGGAGATAACCAGACTGGGGATGCGACTATGGGAGATGACCAGACTGGGGATGCGACTACAGGAAATAACCAGACTGCAAATGTGACTACGGGAAATAACCAGAGGCTGCGAATGCGACTACAGGAAATAACCAGAGACTGGGGATGCGACTACAGGAGATAACCTGACTGCGAATGCGACTACAGGAGATGGCCAGAGACTGGGGATGCGACTACAGGAGATAACCAAACTGCAAATGCGACTACAGGAAATAACCAGACTGCGAATGCGACTACAGGAAATAACCAGACTGTGAATGCAACTACAGGAAGTAACCAGAGACTGCGAATGCGACTACAGGAAATAACCAGGGACTGCGAATGCAACTACAGGAAGTAACCAGAGACTGCGAATGCGACTACAGGAGATAACCAGAGACTGCGAATGCGACTACAGGAGATGACCAGACTGTGAATGCGACTACTGGAAATAACCAGACTGCGAATGCAACTATAGGAGATGACCAGACTGCGAATGCGACTACAGGAAGTAACCAGAGACTGCGAATGTGACTACAGGAGATAACCAGACTGCGAATGCAACTATAGGAGATGACCAGACTGCGAATGCAACTATAGGAGATGACCAGACTGCGAATGCGACTACAGGAAATAACCAGAGACTGCGAATGTGACTACAGGAGATAACCAGACTGCGAATGCGACTACAGGAAATAACCAGACTGCGAATGCGACTATAGGAGATGACCAGACTGCGAATGTGACTACAGGAAATAACCAGAGACTGCGAATGCGACTACAGGAAATAACCAGACTGCGAATGCGACTACAGGAGATAACCAGAGACTGCGAATGCGACTACAGGAAATAACCAGACTGCGAATGCGACTACAGGAAATAACCAGAGACTGTGAATGCGACTACAGGAAATAACCAGACTGCGAATGCGTCTACAGGAAATAACCAGACTGTGAATGCGACTACAGGAAATGACCAGACTGCGAATGCGACTACAGGAAATAACCAGACTGTGAATGCGACTACAGGAAATGACCAGACTGCGAATGCGACTACAGGAAATAACCAGACTGTGAATGCGACTACAGGAAATGACCAGACTGCGAATGCGACTACAGGAAATGACCAGACTGCAAAGGCGACTACAGGAGATGACCAGACTGCGAATGCGACTACAGGAAATAACCAGACTGCAAATGCGACTACAGGAAATAACCAGAGACTGCAAATGCAACTACAGGAAATAACCAGACTGCGAATGCGACTACAGGAAATAACCAGACTGTGAATGCGACTACAAGAAATAACCAGACTGGGGATGCGACTACAGGAGATGACCAGAGACTGGGGATGCGACTACAGGAGATAACCAGAGACTGGGGATGCGACTACAGGTGATAACCAGAGACTGAGGATGCAACTACAGGAGATAACCAGACTGCAAATGCGACTACAGGAAATAACCAGACTGTGAATGCAACTACAGGAAATAACCAGAGACTGCGAATGCAACTACAGGAAGTAACCAGAAACTGCGAATGCGACTACAGAAAATAACCAGCGACTGCGAATGCAACTACAGGAAGTAACCAGAGACTGCGAATGCGACTACAGGAGATAACCAGACTGCGAATGCGACTACAGGAAATAACCAGACTGCGAATGCGACTATAGGAGATGACCAGACTGCGAATGTGACTACAGGAAATAACCAGAGACTGCGAATGCGACTACAGGAAATAACCAGACTGCGAATGCGACTACAGGAGATAACCAGAGACTGCGAATGCGACTACAGGAAATAACCAGACTGCGAATGCGACTACAGGAAATAACCAGAGACTGTGAATGCGACTACAGGAAATAAACAGACTGCGAATGCGACTACAGGAAATAACCAGACTGTGAATGCGACTACAGGAAATGACCAGACTGCGAATGCGACTACAGGAAATAACCAGACTGTGAATGCGACTACAGGAAATGACCAGACTGCGAATGCGACTACAGGAAATAACCAGACTGTGAATGCGACTACAGGAAATGACCAGACTGCGAATGCGACTACAGGAAATGACCAGACTGCAAAGGCGACTACAGGAGATGACCAGACTGCGAATGCGACTACAGGAAATAACCAGACTGCAAATGCGACTACAGGAAATAACCAGAGACTGCAAATGCAACTACAGGAAATAACCAGACTGCGAATGCGACTACAGGAAATAACCAGACTGTGAATGCGACTACAAGAAATAACCAGACTGGGGATGCGACTACAGGAGATGACCAGAGACTGGGGATGCGACTACAGGAGATAACCAGAGACTGGGGATGCGACTACAGGTGATAACCAGAGACTGAGGATGCAACTACAGGAGATAACCAGACTGCAAATGCGACTACAGGAAATAACCAGACTGTGAATGCAACTACAGGAAATAACCAGAGACTGCGAATGCAACTACAGGAAGTAACCAGAAACTGCGAATGCGACTACAGAAAATAACCAGCGACTGCGAATGCAACTACAGGAAGTAACCAGAGACTGTGAATGCGACTACAGGAGATAACCAGAGACTGCGAATGCGACTACAGGAGATGACCAGACTGTGAATGCGACTACAGGAAATAACCAGACTGCGAATGCAACTATAGGAGATGACCAGACTGCGAATGCGACTACAGGAAGTAACCAGAGACTGCGAATGTGACTACAGGAGATAACCAGACTGCGAATGCAACTATAGGAGATGACCAGACTGCGAATGCAACTATAGGAGATGACCAGACTGCGAATGCAACTATAGGAGATGACCAGACTGCGAATGCGACTACAGGAAATAACCAGAGACTGCGAATGTGACTACAGGAGATAACCAGACTGCGAATGCGACTGCAGGAAATAACCAGACTGCGAATGCGACTATAGGAGATGACCAGACTGCGAATGTGACTACAGGAAATAACCAGAGACTGCGAATGCGACTACAGGAAATAACCAGACTGCGAATGCGACTACAGGAAATAACCAGACTGCGAATGCGACTACAGGAGATAACCAGAGACTGCGAATGCGACTACAGGAAATAACCAGACTGCGAATGCGACTACAGGAAATAACCAGAGACTGTGAATGCGACTACAGGAAATAACCAGACTGCGAATGCGACTACAGGAAATAACCAGACTGTGAATGCGACTACAGGAAATGACCAGACTGCGAATGCGACTACAGGAAATAACCAGACTGTGAATGCGACTACAGGAAATGACCAGACTGCGAATGCGACTACAGGAAATAACCAGACTGTGAATGCGACTACAGGAAATGACCAGACTGCGAATGCGACTACAGGAAATGACCAGACTGCAAAGGCGACTACAGGAGATGACCAGACTGCGAATGCGACTACAGGAAATAACCAGACTGCAAATGCGACTACAGGAAATAACCAGAGACTGCAAATGCAACTACAGGAAATAACCAGACTGCGAATGCGACTACAGGAAATAACCAGACTGTGAATGCGACTACAAGAAATAACCAGACTGGGGATGCGACTACAGGAGATGACCAGAGACTGGGGATGCGACTACAGGAGATAACCAGAGACTGGGGATGCGACTACAGGTGATAACCAGAGACTGAGGATGCGAATACAGGAGATAACCAGACTGCAAATGCGACTACAGGAAATAACCAGACTGTGAATGCAACTACAGGAAATAACCAGAGACTGCGAATGCAACTACAGGAAGTAACCAGAAACTGCGAATGCGACTACAGAAAATAACCAGCGACTGCGAATGCAACTACAGGAAGTAACCAGAGACTGCGAATGCGACTACAGGAGATAACCAGAGACTGCGAATGCGACTACAGGAGATGACCAGACTGTGAATGCGACTACAGGAAATAACCAGACTGCGAATGCAACTATAGGAGATGACCAGACTGCGAATGCGACTACAGGAAGTAACCAGAGACTGCGAATGTGACTACAGGAGATAACCAGACTGCGAATGCGACTACAGGAAATAACCAGACTGCGAATGCGACTATAGGAGATGACCAGACTGCGAATGTGACTACAGGAAATAACCAGAGACTGCGAATGCGACTACAGGAAATAACCAGACTGTGAATGCGACTACAGGAGATAACCAGAGACTGCGAATGCGACTACAGGAGATGACCAGTCCAGACTGCGAATGTGACTACAGGAGACAACCAGACTGCGAATGCGACTACAGGAAATAACCAGACTGCGAATGCGACTACAGGAAATAACCAGAGACTGTGAATGCGACTACAGGAAATAACCAGACTGCGAATGCGACTACAGGAAATAACCAGACTGCGAATGCGACTACAGGAAATGACCAGACTGCGAATGCGACTACAGGAAATAACCAGACTGTGAATGCGACTACAGGAAATGACCAAACTGCGAATGCGACTACAGGAAATGACCAGACTGCGAATGCGACTACAGGAAATGACCAGACTGCGAATGCGACTACAGGAAATGACCAGACTGTGAATGCGACTACAGGAAATGACCAGACTGCAATGGCAACTACAGGAGATGACCAGACTGCGAATGCGTCTACAGGAAATAACCAGACAGCGAATGTGACTACAGGAAATAACCAGACAGCGAATGTGACTACAGGAAATAACCAGACAGCGAATGCGACTACAGGAAATGACCAGACTGCGAATGCGACTACAGGAAATAACCAGACTGTGAATGCGACTACAAGAGATAACCAGAGACTGTGAATGCGACTACAGGAAATAACCAGACTGCGAATGCGACTACAGGAAATAACCAGAGACTGTGAATGCGACTACAGGAAATAACCAGACTGCGAATGCGACTACAGGAAATAACCAGACTGCGAATGCGACTACAGGAAATAACCAGACTGCGAATGCGACTACAGGAAATGACCAAACTGCGAATGCAACTACAGGAAATGACCAGACTGCGAATGCGACTACAGGAAATGACCAGACTGCGAATGCGACTACAGGAAATGACCAGACTGTGAATGCGACTACAGGAAATGACCAGACTGCAAAGGCAACTACAGGAGATGACCAGACTGCGAATGCGTCTACAGGAAATAACCAGACAGCGAATGTGACTACAGGAAATAACCAGACAGCGAATGTGACTACAGGAAATAACCAGACAGCGAATGCGACTACAGGAAATGACCAGACTGCGAATGCGACTACAGGAAATAACCAGACTGTGAATGCGACTACAGGAGATAACCAGACTGCGAATGCGACTACAGGAGATAACCATGTAGCCAGTTTTAAAATTTAAACTTTCAGCAATGCACAGCTATACGGGGGGGTAAACAACATTTCCAGGGATGGTTTAGCAAAAAAAAAGGGGTCTACAGGCCTTTTATATAATGTAGGCAGAAGGACCTACCTGACCAGTCGGGCTCACCTCCCGCTCTCAGAGGTCCGGGGGCGGAGCTTTCGTCGGTAGGGGGCGGAGCTTGCATTGGTAAGGGGCGGAGCTTTCGTTGGTAGGGGCGGAGCTTTTGCCGGTAGGGGGCGGAGCTTTCGTTGGTAGGGGCGGGGATTTTTGTGGTCCAGAGCGGAGCTCTCAGAAGTGCAGGAGAGACGCTCAGACTACATGAGGAGAGGAGGGGCGGGGCAGGGTCAGTGGAGCTCCCTGCCCCGCCCCTCCCTGCTGACAGAGCCTCTCTCAGCCTAAGCTGAGGTCTGCTCGGGCAGCGGGCTGGCCGCGGTGCTGAGAGCTGTAATAATCCAAGAGGACGGGGTTTTCATGCGGTGCGGCGGGCGGCTTTTTTCCGCTGCTGACTGAGCCGCTCATGGGGCCCGTCCTGACGTCGGGCCCTCGGTCGGCGACCGAGTGACCGTATGGTCAGTCCGCCCCTGGTACACACAGCACCCCATATTGACAGAAAAACACAGAATTGTTGACATTTTTGCAGATTTATTAAAATTTCCCTGCACTTGGCCGCATTCATCTTTCCCTCGATTGCAACCAGTCGTCCTGTCCCTGCAGCTGAAAAACACCCCCACAGCATGATTCACTGTTTGGACTGTATTGGACAGGTGATGAGCAGTGTCTGATTTTCTCCACACATACCGCTTAGAATTAAGGACAAAAAGTTCTATCTTGGTCTCATCAGACCACAGAATATTATTTCTCACCATCTTGGAGTCCTTCAGGTGTTTTTTAGCAAACTCCAATGCGGGCTTTCATGTGTCTTGCACTGAGGAAAGGCTTCCGTCGGGCCACTCTGCCATAAAGCCCCGACTGGTGGAGGGCTGCAGTAATAGTTGACTTTCTACAACTTTCTCCCATCTCCTGACTGCATCTCTGGAGCTCAGCCACAGTGATCTTTGGGTTCTTCTTTACCTCTCTCACCAAGGCTCTTCTTCCCCGATAGCTCAGTTTGGCCGGACGGCCAGCTCTTGAAAGGGTTCTGGTCGTCCCAAACTTCTTCTATTTAAGGATTATGGAGGCCACTGTGCTCTTAGGAACCTTAAGTGCAGCAGAAATGATTTTGTAACCTTGGCCAGATCTGTGCCTTCCCACAATTCTGTCTCTGAGCTCTTCAAGCAGTTCATTTGACCTCATGATTCTCATTTGCTCTCACATCCACTGTGAGCTGTGAGGTCTTATATAGACAGGTGTGTGGCTTCCCTAATCAAGTCCAATCAGTATACTCAAACACAGCTGGACTCAAATGAAGGTGTAGAACCATATCAAGGATGATCAGAAGAAATGGATAGCACCTGAGTTAAATATATGAGTGTTACAGCAAAGGGTCTGAATACTTAGGACCATGTGATATTTCAGTTTTTCTTTTTTAATAAATCTGCAAAAATGTCAACAATTCTGTGTTTTTCTGTCAATATGGGGTGCTGTGTGTACATTAATGAGGGAAATAATGTACTTAAATGATTTTAGCCAATGGATGCAATATAACAAAGAGTGAAAAATTTAAGGAGGTTTGAATAATTTCCGTCCCCACCGTACATAGTCATCTTCTGCTGGTAGTACCAGAGCCTCGGTAGATGACAGTAGTTAGGACCAGTCATATTCCATTCACCCAGGCTCAAGGCTGGCTCTTCAAAAGACCAAAACAATCAGCTGGGCCTGGAGAAGTCTCTGGACTATCCACAGACACTGTTCTGGGGCTTTCTTCTGCTGAGTCTGATGGGGCAAGAGGCTCTAGTACGAGAGGAGCCATGTACCATTTGTCGGGAACTTCTTGTACTGGTGGGACATCCAGGGAGTCAGAGAACGTGCTGTCTCCGGCAGGTTTGGAAGAGCAATCACCACTTAATGCACAGGGTCTCAAATGGTTTCGGCATAGCTGTCACTTATTGGTGTTGGGATCCTACAATATCGCATCATAAACTGGAGTCAGTAAAAAACGGCCAACAATCAACCCATGTGTATGGCACTGGATCCGTGTCATACACATGAACAAAAAAAACTAGTAGTGTGTACCATAACACAGACTGGAACCTGAAATCTCCTAGACATTCCTCCATTAGGTGCTGGAACATACTGGGGGCATTACTAGGGGTGTACCTAGAGCATTTGGCACCCAGGGCTGGTCCTATATCTGGCACCCCCCTTCACTGATTATGCCTGTACGCACTCAGCCATCTCACACCTGTACACACTCAGCCCCTTCGTCATACCTGTACGCACTCAGCCCCCTCATACCTGTATGCACTCAGCCACCCTCACACCTATACGCACTCAGCCCCTTCGTCACACCTCTATGCACTCAGCCCCTCATACCTGTACGCACTCAGCCCCCTCACACCTCTAGGCACTCAGCCCCTTTGTCACACCTTTACGCACTCAGCCCCCTCATACCTGTACTGATACAGCTTCCCTCACACCTGTACACACTCAGCCCCCTTCATACCTGTACACACACAGCCCTTTCATCACACATCTACACACTCAGCCCCCCTCATACCTGTACGCACTCAGCCCACCCACACACCTGTAGACACTCAGCCTACCCTCACACCAGTAGAAACTCAGCCCCCCTCTTACACCAGTTGACATTCAGCCCCCCCCCTCACAGTACACACTCAGCTGCCCCCCTTCCTTCTGTACACACTCAGCTGCCCCCCTCACACCTCTACATACTCAGCTCCCCCCTCACACCTGTACACACTCAGCTGCTCCCTCAAACTAGTACACACTCAGCTGCCCCATCACACCTGTAGACACTCAGCTGCCCCATCACACCTGTAGACACTCATCTGCCCCCTCACACCTGTAGACACTCAGCTGCCCCCCTCACACCTGTACACACTCAGCCCCCTTCATACCTGTACACACTCAGCCCCTTCATCACACCTCTACACACTCAGCCCCCTCATACCTGTACGCACTCAGCCCCCCTCATACCTGTACACACTCAGCCCACCCACAAACCCGTAGACACTCAGCCCCCCCTTACACCAGTAGACACTCAGCCCACCCCCTTACACCAGTTGACATTCAGCCCCCCTCACTGATGTAGACACTCAACTACCCTTCACACCTGTACACACTCAGCTGCCCCCCCCTTCCTTCTGTACACACTCAGCTGCCCCCCTCACACCTATACATACTCAGCTCCCCCCTCATACCTGTACACACTCAGTTGCTCCCTCACACCTGTACATACACAGCTGCCCCATCACACCTGTAAACACTCAGCTGTCTCCCCTCACACCTGTAAATACTTAGCTGCCCCCCTCACACCTGTACACACTCAGCTGTCCCCCTTACACCTGTACATACTCAGCTCCCTTCATACCTGTACACACTCAGCCCCTTCATCACACCTCTACACACAGCCCCCTCATACCTGTACACACTCAGCCCACCCACACACCTGTAGACACTCAGCCTACCCTCACACCAGTAGACACTCAGCCCCCCCCTCACACCAGTAGACACTCAGCCCCCCACACCTGTTGACATTCAGCCCCCCTCACAGATGTAGACACTCAACTACCCTCCCCCTTCACACCTGTACACACTCAGCTGCCCCCCTCACACCTGTACATATTCAGCTCCCCCTTCACACCTGTACACACTCAGCTGCTCCCTCACACCTGTACACATTCAGCTGCTCCCCCTCACACCTGTAGACACTCAGCTCCCCCTCACACCTGGAAACACTCAGCTGCCCCCCTCACACCTGTACACACTCAGCCCCCTTCATACCTGTACACACTCAGCCCCTTCATCACACCTCTACACACTCAGCCCCCTCATACCTGTACGCACTCAGCCCCCCTCATACCTGTACACACTCAGCCCACCCACAAACCCGTAGACACTCAGCCCCCCCTTACACCCGTAGACACTCAGCCCACCCCCTTACACCAGTTGACATTCAGCCCCCCTTACTGATGTAGACACTCAACTACCCGCCCCCTTCACACCTGTACACACTCAGCTGCCCCCCCTTCCTTCTGTACACACTCAGCTGCCCCCCTCACACCTGTACATACTCAGCTCCCCCCTCATACCTGTACACACTCAGTTGCTCCCTCACACCTGTACACACTCAGCTGCCCCATCACACCTGTAAACACTCAGCTGTCTCCCCTCACACCTGTAAATACTTAGCTGCCCCCCTCACACCTGTACACACTCAGCTGTCCCCCTTACACCTGTACATACTCAGCCCCCTTCATACCTGTACACACTCAGCCCCTTCATCACACCTCTACACACAGCCCCCTCATACCTGTACGCACTCAGCCCACCCACACACCTGTAGACACTCAGCCCACCCTCACACCAGTAGACACTCAGCCCCCCTCACACCAGTAGACACTCAGCCCCCCCTCACACCAGTAGACACTCAGCCCCCCCCCACACCTGTTGACATTCAGCCCCCCTCACAGATGTAGACACTCAACTACCCTCCCCCTTCACACCTGTACACACTCAGCTGCCCTTCTCACACCTGTACAAATTCAGCTCCCCCTTCACACCTGTACACACTCAGCTGCTCCCTCACACCTGTACACATTCAGCTGCTCCTCCTCACACCTGTAGACACTCAGCTCCCCCCTCACACCTGGAAACACTCAGCTACCCCCCTCACACCTGTACACACTCAGCCCCCCTCACATCTGTACACGCTCAGCTGCACCCTCACACTTGTACACACTCAGCTTCCCCTCTCAGACCTGTACACACTCAGCTGCCCCCCCATCTGTGTATATGTCAGGCCCCTGCACACACACATAAGTAAACATACGCACAGCAAGGTCTTGTTTCTGCATGTACACTCAGCAGCCCTCCTCACATCTGTACACACTCAGCTGCCCCCTCATACCTGTACACACACACTCAACTGCCCCCCTTACACCTGTACATACTCAGCATCCCCCCTCACACCTATAGACACTCAGCTGCTCCCCCCCACACCTGTACACAATCAGCTGCCCCCTCACACCTGTACACACACAGCCCCCCTCAAACCTGTACACACTCAGCTGCCCCCCACCCATCTGCATATATGTCAGGCCCCCACATACACATCAATAAACACATGCACAGCTCTGCCCCCCCCCCCCCACACACACACACACACGAACAGCCTCCTCCCTTCACTTGTACTCACAGCCCCCACTTGTAAGGTGGTCTTCCTTGTCCCATGTCTTGTTTCTACATGTCCCTTTGAAAAACGAAAGGAGCTGAAATCCAAAAATGCAGTACAGGCAGCACACACAAGGGGCACACATACAGAAAGCAGCCAGAGGTGGCAGTAAAGAGCCCGATGTGAGCTCAATGACACAGAGCAGCAGCAGCTGCCAACTCGCATGAAAATGGAGAGCCAGCACAGCTACAAAGCACCCCATGTACCCGCCCAGCCTTGTCCCGGCCCTGAAAGCCGGCCTGACACCCCCCCCCCCCCAATGTGTGGCACCCGGGGTGGACCGCCCCCCGTAGGTACGCCACTGGGCATTACTCAGCCCAAAGGGCAAGCGGTTAAACTCGAATTGTCCCAGGGGAGTGATAAAAGCAGTCTTTTGACGATCTTGGTTTTTCACTGGGACTTGCCAGTAGCTGCTTGTCAAGTCAAGGTTGGAGAAATACTTAGCTTAGCCCAGAGCCATGAGCAACTCCTCCACCCAGGGTAGCAGGTAGGCATCCCAGTGGGTGCAGGCATTTAACCTGCAGTAGTCCACACCAAATCGCATCCTTCTTTGGCACCAGGACCATGGGGGCAGCGCATGGGCTATGGCTTCAAACCACCCCAAACTGTAGCATGTTGCGGAGCAAGTCCTTAACCTCCTGGGACAGGGCTGGGGGAATGTGGTGGTACTGCTTCCAGATGGTTGGAGCCCCCTCATTAGGAATTGGGTGGTCGATGCATCTGTAGTCTTCTGGGCTGGTGGCAAAGACCAATAGCTGTTTCTATAGCAGCTGGTGCAACAGCCGCTGCTGTAGTAAAGGATAGTCCCAGGAGAGGAATGGCTAGTTGTTCCAACAGTAGTTCATCCTGAGCCACTGGGAGTAGAAGTCATACTCCATAACAGTGACCTCAGACCCCGTGTCATTTAGGCATGTGACCTCTTGTCCGTTAACAAGCAGGGGCGGACTGACCATTGAGCCACTCGGGCACTGCCCGAGGGCCCTGGGCCACTAGGGAGCCCCATCAGGGTTGCCAGCCTCAGTAAAACTAGGGACAGTATGTAAAAATCTGTGTTTTTTTTACATCTGTCTCTGAAATGTCCCTTACCAACATCCTTTTGGTCTAAAAATCCAGAGATTATAGCTGTCCCACCTCTCCAGTACCTTCTCAAACAATAGAAACATGTCTGTGTATACTGTGTGTACATGTATGTGTATACTGTGTGTGTGTATACTGTGTGTGTGTATACTGTGTGGCCCCATAATCTCTGATTGTCTGGGGGCCCCATAATCTCCTATTGCCCGGGGGCCCCATGAGTTGTCTGTCCGCCTCTGTTAACAAGGGCATTCACCACTGGACTTGGCACGGCCATGGACTATGGTTTGATGGGACCTTGTGCTGACTGTGCCAGGGGTCATCCCTCTGCCCCAGAGACCACTAGTTACCAGCTGCCTGCGGTACTGGATTCAGGCTGACATTGTCCATGTCCACAACGGCCGCACTGCCAGCACTTTCGAACCTCCTCTGGGCCCCTCTGTAATGTATTCTTGCTCTTAGACGGATGGGACAAATCCCATTTGAATGTGGACCTTTCTTGCTTTAAAGAGGCCACGTCTTGGACTAGTTTGCTTCATGATGTATGTATGGCTGACAGAGATGAAAGGGCCAAGGCTTCTTCTTTCAAGTGTAAGGGTTCATCATTTTTGTCACTGCCACAATTGCTTCCGCATCTTCCTGTTCGCGGGCAACCGCGAGTTGTGCTTTAATTTGCTCCTGTAGGGCTCTGACTGGGCCAGCCTTCATTCTCACCGCGAGCTGGTTCCTCAGTAGGTGGTCTGAGGCAGTTATATCAGCATAGCCATGCACATCCCTCTTCTCTAAGCATTTCCAGAGGTTCTGGAGTGCTACCGCAAAGTGGGTGAGGCTTTCTTTCTCCTCCTGCCTCTGGACAAAGAACGTCCACCTCTCCCTCCAGACATGTTGCAATCTGTTCCAGGCTGGCCCGGTCCTCTTCCAGAAGCAACATCACTTCGGCTTCGTCCTCTAAGGAGTTAACAGCCAGGTCCGCAATCAGCCGGGTGGTAACTTGATAAAGGTGCACAGCACTCTCTAGTCTCTAATTCTACTCAGCTAGGGGGAATGTTGAAGCCATTAAACTTAGGCACTAGGGCCAAGGCCGATCCTAATGTTGCCATGATGGTTCCCAGTGTTGCTAACCTACCAGATTGAAATTTACTGACACCACACCCAAAATTTACTGGCACAGCCACGTTTTTACTGGCATTTTCAAAAGTTACAAAATTTTAAGTTTCAATAGTTAGGCTACAAACAAGGACAATATGCAATTAGCAATGTGATTTAAGGTAGATATTAAGACAAAAAACATATTTTTTATTTTTTTTTCGACGTAGTAAGTAAGCAGCTCAGGGACAGGATTTATGAGGGCAAGCAAATACAATGGGCAGGCATACATACATGAAATTGACTCTCACAGTGACACTGCCAGCAGTGTGCAGCAGCACAGATGATGACACCTCACCAACATGACACGTCTCCTCCTGAGTCACAGTGACAGTCTCCCTCCATGCCAAGTGCTCCGTTCAGTCCACTTTAGTCCAAACAGCGCTGACAGTCCCGCTCCTATTTGCCTTGCTCCTATCCCGCAGATTCGCACACGAGTCTCTGGCCACTTCACTCAGGCCCCTTGCATGATGACATTACACGACATACGCAGGCAGAGGCACTTGGATGATCTCGGGCGGCTCCAGACCAAAACTGAACATGCGCAATTCTGAGCCGAGCGTCACAGCCATATTTTTTACTGGCAACCTATTCCTATCACTGGCATTTACTAGCAGGAGAAAAGTGCCAATTTTTTAATGGCTGCCAGTAAAAATACTGACGGTTGGCAACACTGATGGCTCCTGCTCCTCCTTTCTCACCCGCTGCAAGAAGGGACAGGTGGGGTTGCCACCTGTCCGGTTTTGACCCAGACATTCCAGGATTTGAATCCTGTGTCCTGGTTTTGAATCCATCTCAAAATCGGACAAATCATTAAAACTGGATTGCGGCTTTCTCCATTGCTGCCTAATGAGGAGAGGATGTAGTGAACCCAGTGGAGAGCGGAGGCAGGGCTGTGTCTCTGAAAGCACAGTAAGGACAGAGTGTGATCACGGAGGACACCTCCGGCCGGCTCAGGTTACACTCTTCTTTCTTAGAGCCCTTTCACACCGGGCCGCCCATAGCGTCGGTGGTAAAACGCCGCTATTTATATCTGCGTTTTACCGTCGGATTAGCGGTGCATTTCGGCCGCTAGCGGGGCGCTTTTACCCCCAGCTAGTGGCGCGAGAAAGGGTTAAAACCGCCCACGATGCGCCGCAATAGCGGCGTTTTGCCGGCGGTATCCCAGCGCTGCCCCATTGATTTCAATGGGCAGCAGCGGTGAAGGAGCGGTAAACACACCGCTCCCTCACCACTCCAAAGAAGCTGCTGGCAGGACTTTCACACTGGAGACAATGCTGCAGCTGTTTGAGGGCGGATTGCAGGCGCTATTTTTAACGCTATAGCACCTGCAAAACACCCTCGGTGTGAAAGGCATCTTAGTAACACAGGTGGTCCTGCTGGCTCAGCTCTGGAGATAGGGGGGAGATCATCTGATAGTATATCACCATAGCTGTAGCTCTGTGTGTCTATTGGTCAGACAGTGTGTAGTGTCCCTGGGGTGGAGGAGGGGCTCTTCATTATTCAATGCTCTTCAGGTGTCAACAGTAGCATAGACCTGTGTCCTGCTGGGGAGGGGGGTCTCTAGGCTGTACTCTGCTGTCACTGTCCAGGTCTCCTCTGCCCACACTTCCCCGGACTTGTTCTTAGTATAGCCTGAGCTGTGATCTGTCATATGGAGGGTTGTATGAGGCCATAGCCCAGATCTCTGCATGGATTATTTTATGAAGTTTACTCATCTTCTGCCTTTTATTGCTCTATAGGAGTTCACACGTCATATCACAGCTGTGTGTGGTGGTGTAGGTGTATTTCTGCAGTCAGCCACTCCATGCAGCGCAAGCACGCTTACAATGCATTGCATCGTATCTGTGTAAATTCTGACAGCGCAGCGTGTCGCTTCACATAGTACTCATCCCTAAGCATTGTAATGTATCGCACAATATTTACATCCATACATTGTGTTACATCATACAATATTCACAGCTGTACATTGTACTGCGTCATACAGCACTCACACCAATACATTGTACTGCATTGCTATACACTATGCCACATTGCATTATATTGAACATTACATACTTCTCTCACCAAAATGTTCATTGTCTTAACAATAGCTGGTCGCTAAGCAGTCCCTGACTATTTTAGCCACTTCAATACCAGGCACTTTCACCTCCTTCCTGCCCAGGACAATTTTCTTTCCACAAATAGAGCTTTATTTTGGTGCTATTTAACCACTTCAATACAGGGCACTTAGACACCTTCCTGCCCAGACCAATTTTCAGCTTTCAGCACTGTCGCAGTTTGAATGACAATTGCGCGGTGATGCTACACTATACCCAAACTAAATTTTTATCATTTTGTTCACACAAATAGAGCTTTCTTTTGGTGGTATTTGATCACCTCTGCGGTTTTTATTTTTTGCTAAACAAATAAAAAAAGAACGGAAATTTTGAAAAAAATAAAAGTTTTGCTTTTGTTTCTGTTAAAAAAAATTGTAAATAAGTAAGTTTTCTCTTTCACTGATGGGCACTGATAAGGCGGCACTGAAGGCACTGATAAGGCGGCACCAATGAGCGGGCACTGACGATGAGCACTGATATGCAGCACTGATGGGCACTGGTAGGCGGCACTGATGGGTGGCACTGATATGCAGCACTGATGGGCATTGATAGGCGGCACTGATATACACTCATGGGTGGCACTGGTTGGCACTGATAGGCGACACTGGGCACTGAAAGGCAGCAATGCTGGGCACTGATAGGGGGGCACTGATAGGCGGCACTGCTGGGCATTGATGGGCACTGTTAGGCAGCACTGATGGGCACTGATACGTGGCACTGATACGCGGCACTGATATGAGGCACTGATAGGCATCCCTGGTGGCACTGGCAGGCATTGGAGTGGGCACTGATTGGCAGCTGCCTGCGCATTGATTGGCAGCTGCCTTTGCACTGATTAGTATTTCCCTGGGGGTCTAGGGGGCATACCTGGTGGTCCAGTGTGGCTGGTTTCCCTGGTGGTCCTGGGCGGCTTCCCTGGTGGTCCTGGGCAGCTTCCAAGGTGGTCCTGGGTAGGATCCGAGGGGGGGCTGTGCTGATAAACAATCAGCACAGACCCCCCTGTCAGGAGAGCAGCCGATTGGCTCTCCTCTACTCGCGTCTGTCAGACGCGAGTGAGGAAAAGCCGATCACCGGCTCTTCCTATTTACATTGTGATCAGTCGTGATTGGACACGGCTGATCACGTGGTAAAGAGTCTCCGTCAGAGACTCTTTACCTAGATCGGTGTTGCAGGGTGTCAGAATGACACCCCGCAACAACAAACGCCGCGACACGCGCCCCGGGGGCGCGCAGCGGCTCAATATCCTGATCACATCATGTGACGTCCGGTCAGGAATATCAAACCACTTTGCCGCCGTCATTTTGTAATAGGGCGGGCGGCAAGTGGTTAAACACCACTGGGGTTTTTATTTTTGCTAAACAAACTAAAAAAGACTGACATTTTTGAGAAAAAAAAAGTTTTTCATTGTTTTGGTTATAAAATTTTGTTTTCTCCTTCACTGATGAGTTGGCACTGATGAGCACTAACAGGTTGCTGTGATGGGCACTGACAGGCGGCACTGATGGGCAGCACTGATGAGGTACTGACAGGTGTTACTGTGGGGCACTGATATGGGTACTGATGGGCACCTACAGCCGTTTCTGATGGGGCACTGACTGGCAGCTGATGGGCACCTTTTTGGCAGCTGTGGTTGCACATCTGATGGGGCTGTGCTGATAATCAATGTGCTGATTATCAGCACAGACCCCACCCCTCTGACTGGGAGAGACGCCGATCGGCTCTCCCTGTCAGCGCGAACCGAGGAAAGCAATTTACAGGCACTTCCTGGTTCACGCGATGATCAGCTGTTATTGATCACAGCTGATCACTTGGTAAGAAGCCTCTGTCAGATCGGAGATGTGGTGTATCAGACTGACACGCCGCACTTGCGATCGCAGCACTGCGCGCCGGCATGTTGTCCTGCTGGATGTCATATGAGGTCCAGTCAGGATAACAGAACCAACGCCTGGCCATCATTCTGCTTTAGACCGGGCGTCAAGTGGTTAAATAAGGTCGGCTCAGATAAAATGTTAGCTCTGATTATTTTCAATATACACAAAATCATATGTACTAGAAGATATATTTTTTTTACGTTATGTTACGTTAATACATTTTCGAATAATTCGTTATTTCTGTAGAGGGTTGATATTCGTTATACTGAATCTCGAATTATGACGAATTCATTCGTTATATGCGCTATAATTTCGTTCGTATTCGTTGAAATTCGATATTTATGTATATATATAGATATATATATATATCTATATATATCTATATCTATAGATATAGATATAGATATATATAGATATATATATATATATATCTATAGATATAGATATATTTATATATCTATATCTATATATATATATTCGTGATAATGATTCGTAGTTTGGAAAGTCGCTTGTTTATTGAATCTTTTAACACACACAATGACAATATCTCTTCTTCTCTGCTCAAATACAATACAACACCCAGTTCTCAGGAATGCACTTTGCAGTAATCCAACCTCCAGCACAAAATTAATCAGCTGATTGGACTGTAAGATTTACTTTGAGTTGACCTTTTATTTCATTAGATCTTTAACGAATTACCAAACCATGTCGAATTCATTCGTATCCGCTATAATTTCTTTTGTATTCATTGAAATTCGATATTTGTGTATGTATATTAATTTGTGATAACGATTCATAGTTTGGAAAGTTGTTTGTTTATTGAATCTATTAACACACACATTGACAATATCTCTTCTCCTCTGCTCAAATACAATACAACACCCTTCTCACTCAGTTCTCAGGAATGCACTTTGCTAGTAATCCAACCTCCAGCACAAAATTAATAAGCTGATTGGACTGTAAGATGTACTTTGTGTTGACCTCTTGTTTCATTAGATCTTTAACAAATTACCGAATCATGTCAAATTCATTTGTTATTTCCGCTATACAGGGCTTTTTTTCAGGGGGAACTTGGTGGAACTCAGTTCCACCACCTCTGGCTCAGACCCTTGGGGGGGGGGGGCCTGCTCACCACAATCACTTGTAAACACAAAAAATGTGGTTTCTGTGTTTTACAAGTGACAGCTCTGCAATCTGTGTGTAACCCCCCTGATGCACTCTGTATGTAATGCAATCCTAGTGTTTAATGCCCCTTTAAGACTCTCCTACTGTTCGTTAAATTTGACTGACCACACCCACTTTTTGATGTGATTTGGAAGGTGTGTGTGGGTGGAAGAGTTTTGGGGGGTCGTGGTTGAGTTCCAGCACCTATTGTTTGAGAAAAAAAGCCCTGCCGCTATAATTTCTTTCATATTAGTTGAAATTCGTTATTTTTTTATTTGGACATTCGGATGCATCCGAATGTCCGAAAGATGCAAAATTCGGCCGAATTTATATTCGTTACGAAGCGAATTGCACAAGCCTACTGTAGGGTGCCAAGATCAAATGTGCAGAACAGCCATAGCCAGTCCTTATTGATTGCATTGGTTCATAAAATATATGCATTGACACACTGTACACTACATTTGTAGTTTTGCTTTCTGTTGCTACTGTACTATCAAAAATTGCTAATCCATTGAACCTGGACTTTGAGATGAATTGCAAGCATTTAGTTATGATCATTTATGTAAATGCAAGCTCTTGCGCTGTTAGTTAATTCAACAGTTTTACTTTACTTTTATCTTAATCTTACCTTTTAATAGATAAACATGATTCTATTGGTGCTCACTTTTTGGCTTCTGAAGAAGAGGATGGCGTCTCTGAACACCAACGTGTCTACCCTAAAGAATACTCAGTAAGCATTAATTGAAATACTCTAAATTATTCGCTCTGCATTTAGAGGCTCAGCCCACCCAAAACACAAAGTTCAGTTTGTGGGTGGACACCAGTGTTTAATAGGGATGAGCTGAACACCCCCCGGTTCGGTTCGCAGCAGAACATGCGAACAGGCAAAAAATTTGTTTGAACACGCGAACACCGTTAAAGTCCATGGGACACGTACATGAATAATCAAAAGTGCTCATTTTAAAGGCTTATATGCAAGTTATTATCATAAAAAGTGTTTCAGGACCTGGGTCCTGCCCGAGGGGACATGTATCAATGCAAAAAAAAGTTTTAAAAACGGCCGTTTTTTCGGGAGCAGTGATTTTAATAATGCTTAAAGTGAAACAATAAAAGTGAAATATTCCTTAACCCCCTGTTCACACCTATGCGAATTAGATGCGGCTTACACCACATCCAATTTGCAGGACATTTAAAATACATTCATATAAATGCATCTGGTTAACATATGTGCGTTGCATTCGCACTGCGCATTGCACAAAAAACATGTGCGTTTTCTGGGAATTGCGGTGCGAATTACAAGCCCATTATCTTCTATGGGAACCCATCTGATTCGCAGATGCATTGCGTTCTGAACATGGATTTTCTCCTTCTCCTCACTACACCTCCCCCTCCCTGCTCACTGATCCGCAGCTAAAACGCAGAGGAACCTCTGAACAACTGATTTTTATCTTCCCAGTGAAACCTGAGCTTCAATTCACACCGCACATATGTGAACCCAGCGCCAAAATTTTTTTTAAAAATGGTGTGGGAGTCCCCCCAAAAATCCATGCCAGACCCTTATCCGAGCACACAACCTGGCAGGTCGCAGGAAAAGAGGGGGGGACGAGAGAGCGCCCCCCCCCCCCTGAACTGTACCAGGCCACATTCCAAAAAGCCCCCAGGTACGAAATGTAAAGGAATATTTCACTTTTATTGTTTCACTTTAACGGCCGTTTTTAAAACTTTTTTTTGCATTGATACATGTCCCCCGACAATACCATGCATATAAGCCTTGAACATCGGCCTCATCCCTAGTGTTTAATCAATCACTACTTATATTTCTTAAGGTATCCAGCATGACGGTGCTTTCCCTGAGGTCTTGGCTATGCCTCTTGGCTAATGCATGCTAATGTACTTCTATTAAAGTCAGTTAAGAGTGTTTTGTACATATTTTCATTATCATGAGAACTAAAACAAAATCTATAGTTCATGTGTTTTCCATGTTATCCTTAACTGCTTCTATTGAAATCAGCCTGACTTTTACAGACCTCATTAGCTCAAGCTCAAATTTTCACACAAAACTGGATGAATCAGAGGAGGGACTCCTCTCTCCATCCTCCACTCCCCCTTCCTCCTTCCTGTTCAGAGAATTGTGCAGAGTTTCAATCAGAGCAATAGAAAGTCAACAAACCAACAGGTTCTGCTGTGATCTTTTTATAAACCAATAATATTCTGTGAATAAAGATCAACAACTAAGTGGCTCTTTGGGAAAAAGACCATAAAAAAGCTATAACTGAAAAAATATCGCATTTTTGAAATGTGCCCAAAATAATGTAGGTGACAAAACGAACATGGGAAAAAAGATATCCGGTCTGCTGAGAACAAAAACTGTATCTTTGTACTAATGGTAAAATGTGTTTCTTGAGTTTATTAAGGTGCACCGGATTCAGGAGGATTTGGACACTTACAAACAAAAAAGCCACTGGTCGACTAGGTATAACCCCTTTCACTCCCAGCAATAGTAGGGGTAGATCACAAACACAGAGGGGTGGGACCTCTGCCCATTAATTACCTCCATGGTAATTACAAAAATCATGCTTTCTTTCTAGTTCATTTAGAGACACAGAATTTAGTAATTTAGAGAAAACTGAGATGGCCAAAAGCAGTCCAACTGAGGGGTGGGCAACACAATAAACAAAACACTAAAAAGGCACACATAACAAGAGGACTTATCTGCAGCTTTGAGTTATTTACAGGCCCAGGGTTTATGGTTGAACTAAGCCCCTGGTTTATACCTGGCCTTGGAATTTGAAGCCTGGAAGAAAGGAAAGGATATCTTCTTGGCGTTAGTGGTAGTTTTCCCAGTTTGAGGCCTAGGCCTCTTCTGCTGCAGCTAATGAATAGCCTCAGGCTGGCTATAGACGGATCGCAATCTGATTTGTTCAGCAGGGATCGGTCGAATTGCGATCAGTTTGTATGTCCGTCCCTGCTCCACAGATGTCACTCCTTTGCTTGATCTATTGATTGACTTCTGCTAAAGGAGATTATTGGGGCAGAAACCCATTATGTCTTGGGCCTCGTTTTATTCTGGCCAAACTCACCAGATATAATCTGTGGCTAGACTTGAAAATTACTCTTCACTGACAGTCACTAGCCAACCTGACAGGGCTAGAGCAATGTATCCAAGAGAATGAGCCAAATTGTGGGGATTAGTAGGGCGGGCAGGGATCTATCGCAAAAACTCACATCTACTGTATAATTGCAGCCAAAGCTTGTTCTACAAAGTATTGACTCAGGAGCTGAATACTTATGCAACAAACCTTTACTTTTTGTTAATAAACATTATTGTCACAGCTATAAGGCCTCATGCACACTGGACGTTATAATCATGTTATAAAAACGCCAGTAGCTTTGCAGTGAGTTTTTCAAAAATTTTCGACGTTTTTGCAATAGTGTTTTTTAGCATATTCCAGCGCTTTTCAGCGTTAGCGTTTTTTTCTTCAATGGGATCAAAAACATTAAAAAAAACTGGTGAGCCTTGTCTTTGAGCGTTTATCGGCGTTTTCTGTGTTTTTTGACGTTAGTGAGTTTTTACAACTGAAAAATTCCTCTCTGGACTCACTAGTTTGGGGATTTTTTTACAGCCAAAAAATGCCCCAGCCAAAAAATTGTTGATAACAGCCTATGTGTGCATGGACACATAGGATAACATGCTGGAGAGTTTATTAACTGTAGAAACAAACATCTGAAGCCAAAAACAGCAGCTGTAAAAACGTCCAAAAACATCCAGTGTGCATGAGGCCTAAGAAATTCCAAAAACAGTGTTCATGGGTGCTTCATACACACCAGCTTTAGACACTCAGTTTGTGCTGGACACTCAGCAGTCATATTCACTTCCCACCTATCTTCTGCTCCTTGCTTCAGGTTAATGTCATTCAAAGCTGTGGCCCAGCTCTTCATCCTTGGTTGTACCTGGGGCATTGGCTACTTCCAGTTTGGACTACAGTCTTTGGTCATTTCTTACCTCTTCACCATCTGTAACAGCCTCCAAGGGGTGTACATCTTCCTTGTACACTGTCTGCTCAACCAACAGGTATTCTTTTCCTTTTCCTCTTACTATATTTATATCAACAAAACTTAAATATGGAAACATTTTTTTTAGAAAGGTATTAATTTGTAACCTTGCTTTGAATGAAGGCTGAGACAACTGCAGGTTGGGGGTTGCTGGACAGCTAGTCAGACTCAGGAATGAGGGAGTTTGGCATTTTTAGTAAGGGTGAGGATTGTGGATAGAATCATAGAAGTAACTAAAGACAACATCAAAGTGAAAACTAAAAGTACAGATCCAGGGGAAGTAGAAATTCATAGAGGAGGTTAAAGGATAAATTCACCTAATTAAAAACCCCTAACCTGCATCCATTGCCCCCAAACTATCCCAAGCTGAAACGCCCCATCCCAATGAAGCTTCTCTAATTGAAGCAGCCTTGTGGTGCTGCCTATGCCTGCACATTAAGCCACGTTTCATGGAATCCTAAAATACTTTGTGTCCTAAGGAGGTAGACACAGGAAATGAGCTGTGCAAAAGTAAGAATGTAGAATGATGGGAGCAAGAACTACAAAAGAGATATACCGTATTTATCGGCGTATAACACGCGCTGGCGTATAACACGCACCCCAAGTTTAGGAGGGAATTTTAAGGAAAAAAACTTTTTAAGGAAAAAAACTTACATTTAAATGCCCATCAATGCAGCCTTGCACAGCGTCCATCTGCATGCTTGTCAGTGTCATTTGCAGCCTTTGCAGCCTTTGCAGCTTTGTCAGTGTCATTTGCAGCCTTGTCAGTGTCCATCTGCAAGCCTTGTCAGTGACATTTGCAGCCTTGCCCAGGCTGCAGTTAAACTGCAGTTACTTGTCAGTGTCACTGCAGTTTGAAAATGGCGCCGCCGAGATACACAGAGCCGGCTCTTCTCGGCTCCTCTCGTAGTCACGCCCAGTCCCGCCCTATGATGGACATAACACAGGTCCAATGGCGGGACTGGGTGTGACTGTGAGCGGAGCCGAGCGCCGCCCATATACACACATAGCCGAGTGTACTCGGCTAGGTTCGGCTAGCTCTGCTCACAGTCACGCCCAGTCCCTGTGTTATGTCCATCATAGGGCGGGACTGGGCGTGACTGAGCGGAACTAGCCGATCCTAGCCGAGTACACTCGGCTATGTATGTATATCGGCGGCCGACACTCGTTCCCCTCACAATCAGCAGGGGGGGATCAGCGTATAGCACGCACCTGCGATTTTCCCCTCATATTAAGGGGAAATAAGTGTGTGTTATACGCCGATAAATACGATAGACAGACACTATAGTAGATACTACAGCTAGACATTGATGGGGAGTATGATGAGTTGCTGGGGGGGCCGTATAAGTGGACCAATTAATGTACTATAGATTTTTTCATGTTCCCTCCCATTCATAAATGATTTTTCAGGTCAGAGAAGAGTACCGCAAATTGCTCCATAAACTTTGTACACAGAATAAGCAGAAACAGGATATAACTACCACCAGTACACTTCAAAGTACCTCTAAACCAGTAAGTTAAAAAAGTAACTTTTTTCCATTTTTAATAATTCTGGTTCAAGGGGTCCCATCTACCACTATGTTTGAAAGGATGGGCAGAGTCTTGCAGCAATAGAAAATTAATTATAAATATTACGTGTGAGCGGTTAATTCGCCTCTTAAAGTTTTGTGTTACATGATACAGACCAGACGTTCCAAAATTGAATAAATACTGATTTGTTGGAGAGTATTGGAAGCAGGTACAGTGAGGGGAAAAAAGTATTTGATCCCCTATCGATCAGCAAGATTTCTGGCTCACAGGTGTCTTCTATACAGGTAACGAGCTGAGATTAGGAGCACTCCCTTAAAGGCAGTGTTCCTAATCTCTGCTTGTTACCTATAAAAAAGACACCGTTCCACAGAAGCAGGACTGAAATCCTGCGATGCCCACAATGTCCCCCTTCTCAAGAAAACACATGTACAGGCCAGTCTGAAGTTTGCTAATGAACATCTGAATGATTCAGAGGAGAACTGGGTGAATGTGTTGTGGTCAGATGAGACCAAAATCTAGCTCTTTGGCATCAACTCAACTCGCCGTGTTTGGAGGAGGTGGAATGCTGCCTATGACCCCAAGAACACCATCCCCACCATCAAACATGGAGGTGGAAACATTATGCTTTCGGGGTGTTTTTCTGCTAAGGGGACAGGACAACTTCACTGCATCAAAGGGACGATGGACTGGGTCATGTACCGTCAAATCTTCGGTGAGAACCTCCTTTCCTCAGCCAGGGTATTGAAAATGGGTCATGGATGGGTATTCCAGCACGACAATGATCCAAAACACACGGCCAAGGCAACAAAGGAGTGGCTCAAGAAGAAGCACATTAAGGTTTTGGAGTGGTTTAGCCAGTCTCCAGACCTTAATCCCATAGAAAATATGCAGATGGTGCTGAAGGTTCTAGTTAACAAATGTCAGCCTCGAAACCTTAATGACTTAGAGAGGATCTGCAAAGTGGAGTGGGACAAAATCCCTTCTGGGATGTGTGCAAACCTAGTGGCCAACTACAAGAAATGTCTGACCCTTGTTATTGCCAACAAGGGTTTTGCCACCAAGTACTAAATCATGTTTTGCAAAGGGGTCAAATACTTATTTCACTCTTTAAAATGCAAATCCGTTTATAACTTTTTTGAAATGAATTTTTGTTGTTATTCTGTCTCTCACTGTTAAAATATACCTACCATTAAAATTATAGATTGCTCATTTCTTTGTCAGTGGGCAAATGTACAAAATCAGCAGGGGATCAAATACTTTTTTTTCCCTCACTGTAAACAGCTTTTGTTTGTGAGGTCATTGCTTTTCCAGGATTACTATTCTCAGTATCCCCCACAATGAAATAATCACATGAATGTACATGGGTGTTCTCTGGAGAGTTGAGTTGAACTGAGTCCTGAATATCAACAATATTGTGTAGATAACCAGACTTCCTGGGGTCTATATATTTAAAAAAATTGCTTTGCGAATGTCGTTATGCTTGTGCAAGCATAATGATAATATTTGTTGTAATATCTGTGTACTACTTTTCCTTTTGCTTTTCGCTGTACAATTATACATTTTTCTAACATTTGGTCAGAAGAAAAAAATAGCTGAAGAAGAAAAAAAAAGCCTAATGCCCCGTACACACGGTCGGACATTGATCGGACATTCCGACAACAAAATCCATGGATTTTTTCCGACGGATGTTGGCTCAAACTTGTCTTGCATACACACAGTCACACAAAGTTGTCGGAAAATCCGATCGTTCTGAACGCAGTGACGTAAAACACGTACGTCGGGACTATAAACGGGGCAGTAGCCAATAGCGTTCATCTCTTAATTTATTCTGAGCATGCGTGGCACTTTATGCGTCGGATTTGTGTACATACGATCGGAATTTCCCACAACGGATTTTGTTGTCGGAAAATTTTATAGCAAGCTCTCAAACTTTGTGTGTCGGAAATTCCGATGGAAAATGTGTGATGGAGCCTACACACAGTTGGAATTTCCGACAACAAGGTCCTATAACACATTTTCCGTCTGAAAATCCGACCGCGTGTACAGGGCATAACACTATAGTCTAAGAACATTCGACCAGCAGGGGGAAGAATACCAGGGAGATTTCTGCACTGTGTACAGTCTATAGAGAATCTTGTGAGAACAGGAGTTCAGCCAAACAAACCTCCAGATGCAGTATGAAACAAACCATTTAGCAGTTGTTTTATTTCCACTGTTAAATGTGACAGCTTCCTTCTGGTTGTTAGGGAGCTGGCACCCGCCAGTATCCCAACAACCAATGGCTCATCCCGACCCAGTACATTCAGCTGTCAGCCAGGGATTGTAATCAAACAGGTGAATGTAAACAAACAGCATGGATAATGTAAACAAAATGTCACGGGGTTCCCCCCAAAATTCCTATGAGGCTTTTAGGTCTGGTATGCATTTTAGGGGGGACCCATGAAAGAAAACAGCATGGGCTTCCACCCTATTCCATACCAGACTTTTTAAGTCTGGTATGGCTTTTAAGGGGGAACCTTGACCATACTAGACCCCTATCCAAGCATGCAGCCTGAGTGGCTAGAAAATGGGGGAGTGACCGTCCGCCCCGCCGCCTCCTGAATCATACCAGTCTACATGTACTCAACATGAAGATGTACGTTTCCAGGAAGTACCTCCTAGCAAAGTACCTTGTCTCCATGTCGATGAGGACAAGGGCCTCTTCCCCCTGACCTGGTGTTTGTAGTAGTCTGTAGACATGTGCATAGTCCGAATGCATTTTCGTCCGAATTTCTGGATTTTCGCGTTTCGTTTTAACTAAACAATAATGAACATGCAGAATCCGATATCCGAAAGATCTAAAATAAAGAGATGCTTTATTTTCTTATCTATTATATATTCATATCGTTGCGACAACAGTTCGATATAGATAGATAGAAGATTCGACATGACGGTTACAATAGCGATCTGTGTCTATCCAACCTGCAGTTGAATGTGCCTAACCTAACTCTAATGCCACGTACACACGAGCGGACTTTACGGCGGACTTTGCCCGGCGGATTTTTCGACGTACTTTACGACGGACTTTCTGAATGAACGGACTTGCCTACACACAATCCACCAAAGTCCGTCGAATTCATACGTGATGACGTACGACCGGACTAAAACAAGGAAGTTCATAGCCAGTAGCCAATAGCTGCCCTAGCGTGGCTTTTTGTCCGTCGAACTAGCATACAGACGGCGGACTTTTCGACCGGACTCGATTTCAACGGATAAATTTTAAACAAGTTTCAAATCTAAGTCCGTCCAACTTTTGAGCAAACAAAGTCCGCTGGAGCCCACACACATCAAATTGTCCGACGAAATCCAGTCCGCCGGGCAAAGTCCGCTGTAAAGTCCGCTCGTGTGTACGCGGCATAATAGTCCAAGATTATCCGACATAGAGAGAAAAGATTTAACATTATAGAGACATGAAGATTCGACAAAGCAGCTAAAGTCATACGATCGCCGCGAGTGGACATTTACGGTCAAATGCTACGCCCATTAGCTATGAGAGAATTCTAATGTTGTTTGACTAGTAATAATAATTATAATTATTACTAGTCATACAACATTATAAATCTACTATAGCTTGTGGGCGGAGCATTCGGCCAGAAATGTATGATCGTGGCATCGTACAGTTTAGCTGCTTCGTCGAATCTTCTTAGAACATCCGACAGACACCATAAGTCTTCAATTAACAGATTCGACCTTAATTAATTCGGATTTTCATACAAATGCATCTTTTAATGAAACAAAATAAAAAAAAACGAATTTCAGGAGTAACTAAATAAATGTATTTTTCGGACAAAACCGAAATCCAGAAACAAAACGGAAAATTTATATCAAATACTTACCGTAATTTTCCTTTCCTGATGGACTCCATGGCAGCCTACGTATGGGTTAATCCCGCCTCTCATACCTCATAGGACCCCACTCCCATAAATCTTTGCTTCCAGCCATAGACCGTGTTCCGTAACATAGCCTACTCCAGCAAATGGGAGGGAACTCCTGCTGCCATGGAGTCCATCAGGAAAGGAAAATTACGGTAAGTATTTGATATAAATTTTCCGTTTTCCTGACAGACTCCATGGCAGCCTACGTATGGGAAATGACTAGCCATACACTCCCGGGTGGGAAATTGCTGGTTCAAAGAAAAAAGGTTTATTTGGCACCGTCAACAGACAAGACATGCAAACCAAAATTAACCGAAGACAAAGAAGCCGGTTCTACACAATAGTGTGTCATAAAGGTGTTGATCGACGACCAAGAGGCCGCCTTGCAGATTACTTCCGGGGACACATGACGGGAAGCTGCCCATGATGTAGAAACGCTCCTAGTAGAATGGGCGGTCACCGCTTCTGGAGGAGCCAGACCCTTAGCTGCATAAGCCCCTTGTATAGCCTGAACGATCCAAGCTGCAATGACTCTGGAGGAAGCACGTAAACCCTTGTTCTTTCCTTGAAAATAAACAAACAAATGATCGGATCTTCGGAAAGAGGCAGTGACTTCAAGGTATTGCCTTAAAACTTCTCCCACATCCAAAGGGTGAATGCTAGAGTCCTCAGTTGTCCGGAAAATTGGAAGAACAATCTTCTGATTCTCATGAAAAACCGATGTTACCTTAGGATTTGATCCGAGCATAGGAATCAGGACCACCCGGTCAGGGAAGAAGGTAAGGAATGGTTCTTTACATCCTAGAGAACTGATCTCGGAGACCCTTTTGGCTGAGGTTATAGCCACTAGGAATACAGCTTTGAGAGAGAGATCTTTAATAGCTGCTTGATCCACACGTATTTCCTTTTCAGAAAAGAAATTTAGGACAAGGGGAAGATCCCACTTAGAAAACCTTGGCTTTCTTTGAGGCCTGAGTCTTATCGCTCCTCTGAAGAATTGCCTTGTAAGGGGATGCCTGGCCCAGGATATACCTGTGAAGGCAGAGATTGCGGAAACCTGAACCGGAAGAGAGCTTACTGATAAGGATAGATCCAGGCCTGTTTGCAAGAAACCAAGAATATCCTGAATCCTAGGGTCAGTACAGGAACCATCAGTGGTGGAAACGTAATCCGCAAATTTCGACCAAATTCTTTGGTAAACTCTATTTGTACCTGGTCTCCTGGCATTCAGTAGAGTCGAAATAGCCGCACTTGGACATCCTAGGGCTTCCAACCTTCCCCTCTCAAGAACCAAGCCGTCAGATGGAGCTGGGACGGACATGGGTGAAGAGATGTTCCTTGTAATAGGAGATCTGATCTGGCTGGGAGAGGAATTGGATTCCGGTAGCTGAGTTGTAGTAAGAGGGGGAACCACGGTCTGTTGGGCCAATATGGAACAACTGCCACTATTTCGACCTCTTCCCACCTGAGCCTCGATAGGAAGCGAAGAATGACCGGAACTGGTGGAAAGGCATAAGCCCTGTGGAATCTCCACTGGTCCGTCAGAGCATCCACTCCGAAAGCCTGGGGACAACGACATCTCGTGTAGTACTTCTCCATTTTGTGGTTGCAAGGAGACGCAAACAAGTCCACTTCTGGTGACACTCCCAGAGACAGGATCCAATTGAAAACTTCCGTGTGGAGAGACCACTCGTTGTTGTCCAGGACAAACCTCGAGAGGAAGTCCGCCTGGACATTTTGGACTCCTGGAAGATAGACAGCTGTCAGATTTGATAGGTTCGTCTGAGCCAAAGACATGATAGGACTCACTTCCTTCAGAAGGGAGAGACTGCGTGTGCCCCCTTGTCTCTTGATATAAGACACCGCTGTCGTGTTGTCTAGCCTCAGGAGGACTGAGGCCCCTGATGTTAAGTGGAGAAAGGCTCGTAGAGCACAGAGGGCAGCTCGGAGTTCCAGGACATTTGAAACTACGCCCCGGGATGGGAAATCCCACTGACCCTGGGCTATCTCCGTCAGACAGAGAGCGCCCCAGCCTCTGCTGCTGGCATCCGTTGTCACCGTGATCCAGGAAACGGGTGCTATGGAATGGCAATTGAGGAGATTCCTCCGCTGCAGCCACCAGGGGAGACTCTCCCGCATGGACGGGGTTATCCGAACCAGATGGTCTCGAGAACCCGGATCCCACTGTTGTAGAAAACCCTTCTGAAAAGGGCGCATCCTCCATTGAGCCCATTTCACCATGGGGGCTGTTGCTACCATGGTGCCGATTATCCTGAGACACTGAGAAGCTCTGAGCAGGGTAGATGACATTGCCAGGTGAATTCTGTCCCGAATCAAAGGGATTTTCTCCAGAGGCAGAGAGATGGTGCTCTTCAACGTGTTGAACTGGGCTCCAAGGAATATCAGAGACTGTGTCGGATCTAGATGACTTTTTTCCCTGTTCAACAGCCAACCGAACTCTGTCAGTGTAGAAATGACTTGATCTCGGTGTGACACTAGTTGATCCCTGTCCTGCGAAAGCAAGAGTAGGTCGTCCAGGTAGTGGTGTAAACGGATACCCTTGACCCTGATCAATGCCACGACAGCCAGTAAGAGCTTCGAAAACACTCGAGGCGATGTTGTAAGCCCGAATGGGAGACATGTAAATTGGAGGTGTCTCTGACCCACTGCAAAACGTAGGTACTTCTGGAAGTCTCTCGTAATCGGTACGTGAAAGTAGGCATCTTTCAGGTCTATGGAGACTAGCCAATCGCCTGGCTGTATTATCTGACGAATTGTTAGCAGTGTCTCCATCTTGAATTTTTCATTCTTGATGAAGGAGTTCAGGTATGTCAGGTCGATGACTGGCCTCCAGGAACCGCTCTTTTTGAGGACCATGAAAAGGGGGGAATACACCCCTTGAAATTTCTCTTCCGACGGCACCGGGACGGCAGCCCCTTGAGCTATCAGAGAATCCGTGTATGACAGAAGAATTTGTTTCTTTTCTTCCTGGTGAGGAAGGACTGTGGGGACAAACCAGTGTAAGGGTGGATTGCAGAACACCCACGAATGGCCTGATGAGACTGTTTTGACCGTCCAGTAGTCCCTGATCGAGGCTGCCCAGACGTGCTGAAAAAGGAGTAACCGAGCCCCGACTTGCTCCGCCTGGACAGGCTTCATATCAAAAGGACTTAGAAGCCTCCCGTCCACCAGAAGAGGATGTCTTCGAGGACTTCTGACCAGAAGGTTGATTTCTCTTCCAGTTTCTCCTGAAATCACGGCCCGGTCTATAGCGGCGGGCATCTCTAACGCGTTCTTGGTCTTGCCTGGGTTGAGGTCTCCTCTGCCCCAAAAGGCGGCGATCCTGGGGTAAGAACCCTGACTTACCCCCTGTGGCACGGGTAATGGCGGAATCAAGTTTGTTCCCAAAGAGGGAGGAACCCTCAAAGGGAATTCTACACCAGGCCTGTTTAGAGGCAGGATCCGCAACCCATGGGCGCAGCCACAAAGCGCGCTTGGCTGTGACTGAGGAAAGCATGACCCGTGCCACTAGGCAGATAATATCCAGGGATGCTTCCCCTAAGAAGACTGACGCCAGTTTTAGTTCATGGATTGGTGAACTCTTGACCAAATCTTCAGACACACTTGCTAATGCCGCATCCACATCATCTGACCAGGACTCCATAGCTTTCGACAGAGCTGCGAGAGCCAAGGCTGGTTTACAAGCCATACCTGCCGTAATATAGATGCGTTTAAGATCAGTATCGATCTTCCTTTCCAGACCATCCTTAAATGAAACGGTATCCTCTAGAGGGAGGGTGACATGCCTCACCAGCCTCATCAAAGCAGCATCAATGAGCGGAGCTGACTCCAGATGCTTTACCTCTTCGCTCTTAAACGGATACATCTTGGCCACTTTGGAGATTAGTGAGTTCTTCCTCTCAACTTTACTCCACTCATCTGAAATGATTTCGCCAAGCTCTCTCAGGAAGGGGAAATTTGGTTGATCCTTTTTGAGATGCTTAAAGTATTTCCTCTGTTTAGAGGGTGCTTCTACTGGTTCTTCCCATCTCAATGCGTCTTTAACCGCCTTGACCAACCGTGGCACCAGGGAGAAATCAAAACCTGCGCCAGGATCATTCAGATCAGTCTCGCTTTCCGAGGATCCGCTTAAGGAGGGACTGCGTCTAGAGGGACCAGGAGTCCCAAGGTCGACTCCACCAGGAGCTAGCACTGGAGCAGAGGGAGAGATAGCTGAACGATTGGGATCCGTTCTGATCAGGGATTCCTGAACCACTCTTCGGACCATAGCTTCCACCTGCTGGTCCCCAGCTCCTCTTTCTTTTGCAGCTCGGGCATAGCATAGCTCACAGAGGGATTTCCCTTCTGGGACCTGAGCTTTACATCCCCAGCAAGCCCTTTTATCGGAGCGGCTAGAATGGCGGTGAGAGTGACGCCCAGATGTAGACTTGGGCTCTTCACTATGGCGCCTAGAAGCTGATCTAGAGCGCCTTGAACTTGATGACTGTTTTTGATGATGCGATCTGGAACGATCGGTATCTTCACGTGCTGAGGGTCTATGTTCAGACCTAGGAGGGCTGTGGAAAATAAAAGGAAATAAACAGAATCCAGAAAGAAACAATCCCAAAACAATCAAGCAGAAGGAATAAACAATTCCTACCTGCAGTGCAAGGGTTGGCCACTGGGGGGCGGTGACACGTCCATAGCAGAAAAACCAGGTATCTGAAATGAACAATTCCTTGTCAAACACAGGGATCAGAGAGAGAGAAAGGGGCTTGGACAGCCAGCAGCGAAGTTTCCTACCTTGCCAGGGAATAAGCACTGCACCGGGAAGCCGCCGTATACACCCGCAGACAACCCAAGTAATAGCTGTATTCTGACAGCTATTTAAACTTGGCGCCGCCGATGACGTCACCGCGCCCCCCAGCGTCGAAAAACGGGGCTCGCGCGCATGCGCGGCCGCCGCCATTTTCCCGGGACTGCGCATGCGCGAACCAAGCCTCACTCCCAGACGAGGATCGCACTGTGCAGGGACCCGGAAGACGCGGCGGAGTGGGACGCAGATGCGTTCCAGCCGCCATAGAGGCCAGAAAAGGAGATACAGGAACGAACAAACACACAAAAACAGCTGCCATATATGAATGAAATAATGCAATATACGATACCACCGCACGATCCTGGTCCAGTCTGATTTGGGGACGATCATCCACTGCATGGCCGGGCATCAATAAGGGGGGGGCCTCCTGCTAATAGCAAGGACGTTTGGCCAGTTGCCGCTTGCCTGCCAATGGCAAGGCTAGTAAGCTCTTCATGGCATCGCAAATCTGCCCGTATCCACCCTGCTAATAGCTGGGACTGCTGGACTCCAGAACCGCCATCAGAACCACCGTGCAACCAGAACCGGACCGCAGAAAACTTCATAAGGTAAGACAGGGTTCGACAAACCCCGGGCGCCAGGTCGCATTTGCGACTAGAATTAGCGACCTGGCGCCTGGGGCAGCACAGCTGAGGTATCCTGTGTCCGTTCGACACCCCCCCCCCCCTCCCGGCGCGATCGCGATGGGCCGCGCCGGTAATTGAGGCCGCGGCTTTGCGGCCTACTGCAGTCCTATGGTTCCTTCTGCAATCAGGCGCCCTCTGGTGGTGGCCGTTGGTATGACAAGACATCCATCAATGCTAATGGAGCTTTCCCTTACCTGTTTTCACTGCCCGCTCATCTCCTTCACTTTACTTAGAACCCCCAAACATTATATATATTTTTTATTCTAACACCCTAGAGAATAAAATGGCGGTCATTGCAATACTTTCTGTCACACCGTATTTGCGCAGCGGACTTACAAGCGCACTTTTTTGGGAAAAAATACTTTTTTTTAATTAAAAAATAAGAAAACAGTAAAGTTAGCCAATTTTTTATATTGTGAAAGATAATGTTACGCCGAGTAAATTGATTCCCAACATGTCACGCTTCAAAATTTCGTCCGCTCGTGGAATGGCGACAAACTTTTACCCTGTAAAATCTCCATAGGCGACGTTTAAAAAATTCTACAGGTTGCATGTTTTAAGTTACAGAGGAGTTCTAGGACTAGAATTATTGCTCTCGCTCTACGGATCGTGCGATACCTCATGTGTGGTTTGAACACCGCTTTCATATGCGGGCGCTACTCACATATGCGTTCGCTTCTGCAAGCGAGCTCGGCGGGACGGGGCGCGTTTAAAAAAATTATTATTTTTTCTTATATATTTTACTTTTACACTGTTTTTTAAAAAAAAATAAAAATGGTTTCACTTTTATTTCTATTACAAGGGATGGGGTACATTTACATTTTTTTTTTTCTTATTTATTTTAACTTTTATTTTTTAACTGTTCTTTTTTTAAAAAAAAAAAGTCACATTTATTCCTATTACAAGGAATGTAAATATCCCTTGTAATAGAAAAAAAGCATGACAGGACCTCTTAAATATGAGATCTGGGGTCAAAAAGACCTCAGATCTCATATTTACACTAAAATGCATTAAAAAAAAAAAAATTGTCATTTGAAAAAAATACTAATAAAATGTCCCTTTAAGAGCTATGGGTGGAAGTGACGATTTGACGTCGCTTCTGCCCTGCAATGACTTGGAGATGGGCGGGGGGGCCATCTTCCTCTCACTCGTCTCCATGTCAGGCCAGGGACAGATCCGGATCGGCTCCGCCGTTACCGACTGCCACGGTAAGCGGTGAAGGGCACCGGAGCGCGGCGGTAGGGGGGGCCCTCTCCTGCCGCCGATAAAAGTGATCTCGCTGCGAATCTGCTGCAGAGACCACTTTTATCTGAAAGAGAACCGCCGGCTCTTGAAGAAGATACCGGGGTTATGGTAGCTAGCTGCTACGATAACAATGGTATTTCTCTTCAAAGACAGGACGTATATAGTCGTCCTGCGGGAAGGAAGTGGTTAATTAAAATGAATTTATTATTTGTCATCTCCCTGCTTGGCCCCTTTCACACGGCTGTCTGATCAGGTTCGCCTGTCAGTTTTTCAGGCGGACCTGATTGGATCCTTAGCGGGAATATGGTGGTCTTGTGTCCCTGCATGGCAGGAAATAAAAGCAGTCACATTCGTTCTAGTCATCTCTGTGTAAATTTAAGATTGGTTAATTTTTATATTGAAAATAAAGCTGTCGGTCGTTTAAAAAAAAAAAAAAAAAAACCTGGCTCCTAACTTTTTTAGCTGGCTCCTAGATTCCAAGCAAATTTGTCAAGCCCTGAGGTAAGATACACCTTGGTCCTAGGAGGAGGACAAAAAAGGAACACGGTCTATGGCTGGAAGCAAAGATTTATGGGAGTGGGGTCCTATGAGGTATGAGAGGCGGGATTAACCCATACGTAGGCTGCCATGGAGTCTGTCAGGAAAATATTTCAGTGTGCACATGTCTAGTGGTCTGCAGGCAGGGGGGCTTATTGGAATCTGAAAGCCCTCATTATAAACATTTCACAAAAAATTCAATGGTAAAAAAATACACAAACACTTTTTGACGAGTACTTTAATAAAATAAAAAAAGTCCCACAATGTAAATACAGCGTCAGTCATGTCGTCCAACAATGCCGATCTATGTTAATCAAGATGCCAGATGCCTACAACTCGCTGAATGAAAAAAAAAAAAACACATCCACCAACATGTCCAAACCCACCACAATACAAGCAAAGGCTCTGGGTCTCTAGGTTACGTGATTGAGCACCTGACCATATTTGGTCAATGACATTAATGGGATTCCTATGATGTGATTGACCAAATATGATCATATGCTAACAATCAAGAGGAAGCGTTAACATTTAGCAATAGTAATAAAACAGCTGCTAAATATTTACTTCACAGTGCAGTTTTATTCAGTCGAACACCCATTCGTTCGGCTGTTTGTACATAGATGTACACAGTACAGAATTCTCCCTGGTATTATTTCCCCTGCAGATCAAATAGTGTTAAGCTATTTTCTCTATCGGTGAATGTTAACTCTCATGGTCGAATGTTTTTATAACTATTTTTCTGTTAAGACTGAAGGCTAGGGTATGTTATATTTGCTTGGTGAAAGGCAACAAAAGGACACTAGTACACACATATTAAAAACATTACGGATATTTTTCTTTATGCCTTCACAAATGTTGAGACATTCACAATATAATTTTTTTACAAATAGACCCCCTTGTGTCAATCAACAGATACAGGGGGTTATTTACTAAAGTAAAATTCACTTTGCACTACAAGTACACTTGGAAGGTGCAGTCGCTGTAGATCTGAGGGGAAGATCTAAAATGAGGGGAAGCGCTGCTGATTTTAACATTCAATCATGTACAAGCTAAAATGCTGTTTTTTATTTTCCTTGCATCGTCCCCCTCAGATCTACAGCGACTGCCCTTCCAAGTGCACTTGTAGTGCAAAGTAGATTTGTCTTTCATAAATAAACCCCAGAGTCTTTATTTGGTGGGGCAGAACTTGGCTCCACCCAACTGCAACTGAGTTGTTTTACACGGGTAACCAAGAGAGAAGATTGTATGCCGTTTGTGGGCCAAATTAGGAATGGCTTAAATATTGCAAGATGCGATCTGGTCCACCAGTTTACAGGACAAAAAACAGAGCAGTTCTAACACTGTGTTTAATGTTTTTAAAAACAAAAATAGTTATTGCAAGGGAACCTTATCTTCAATATTACATGGAAGCCAGACTTGCATTTCCTTGGTCGGGGTCATTTATTGCCATCTTTTAAGGAGGTCACTTTCCTTACACTTAATTTTCACATGTTTTTGCAGCCATTAGCCACCTCCACTGACTGTCATGCTGATTGTGCCCTGACAAATCCAATGGACTTCAATAAGGATGCGGCCAGTACAGACAATTCTCCAGCTGAGAAGAAAGAGCAGAGCGTGTAGCCGACTTGGTGAAGAAGATGATTGCGACAATCTGAAACAAGCAAATAATCTCACTAGGGTTGACGTATAAAAGCCGAGGACATCTAAAAATGTAGCTGGTTTCTAAAACAAATAATCTTGTGGTTGCATATAGTAACAGTGCCTTGAAAAAGTATTCATAGCCCTTGACATTTTCCACATTTTTGTCATGTTGTAACCAAAAACGTAAATGTATTTTTTTTGGATTTTATGTGATAGACCAACACAAAGTGGCACATACCGTATATACTCGAGTATAAGTCGTTCCGAGTATAAGTCGAGGCCCTAATTTACCACAAAAAAATGGGAAAAACTTATTGACCCGAGTACAAGACGAGGGTGAGAAATGCACAGCTACTGTAAGTGGAAAAGAGGGTCAACAATGCCCATTTGCAGCATCACTGTGCCCATTTGCATGCCTCACTGTGCCTATTTGCAGCCATAGGTCCCCTGAACTTCAAACTCGGTAGTTAAGGATTCCTAGATGCCCCCTAGCTGCAGCCAAAATTTGGGGTCTCTGAACCCAAAGGGTCCCGAAATGACATTGCTGCAGATGGACACAGTTGACTGAATTTGGGGCCCTGTATGTCGGGGCCACTTAGTGCTAAGAACCCCAAATTTGGTGTGCAAACCCAGTGGAACTAGCAGCATAAAATTTCCAAAGCTGGGGTTTCTAGCACCAAGTGGCCCCGAGATACAGGGCCCCAAAAATCAGTTCGGAAAATGTCAAGCACTTTTCTGCAGCAGAGAATGACATTTTCCGAACCGGTTTTGGGGCCCCGTATCTCGGGGCCACTTAGAGCTAGGAACTTCAGGTTTGGATATGTTATGGTACCAGTTCCACTGGGTTTGCACACCAAATTTGGGGTTCCTAGCACCAAGTGGCCCTGAGATATGGGGCCCCAAATTCGGTTCAGAAAATGTCAAGCACTTTTCTGCTGCAGAGAATGACATTTTCCAAACCGATTTTGGGGCCCCGTATCTCGGGGCCACTTAGAGCTAGGAACTTCAGCTTTGGATATGTTGTGGAACCAGTTCCACTGGGTTTGCACACCAAATTTGGGGTTCCTAGCACCAAGTGGCCCTGAGATACGGGGCCCCAAAATCGGTTCGGAAAATGAAATTTTTTGCTGCAGAAAAGTGCTTGACTCGAGTATAAGTCGAGGGGGGCACTTTCAGCACAAAAAAATGTGCTGAAAAATTTGACTTATACTCGAGTATATACGGTAATTGTGAAGTGGAAGAAAAATTATAAATGAGTTTAAATTTTTTTTACAAATAGATATGTGAATAGTGTGGCGTGCATTTGTATTCAGCCCCCCCCCCCCCCCCCGAGTCAATATTTTGTGGAACCCCCTTTCGCTACGATTACAACTGCAAGGGGATGTCTCTACCAGCTTTGCACAATCTGAAATAGCTCAAGCTCTGTCATATTGGATGGAGAGCATCTGTGAACAGCAATTTTAAAGTCTTGCCACAGATTCTCAATTAGATTTAGGTCTCGACTTTGACTGGACCATTCTAACACATTAATATGCTTTGATGTAAAACATTCCATTGTAGCTCTGGCTGAATGTTTAGGGTCATTGTCCTGATGGAAGGCAGGGCCGGACTGGGAATAAAAACCAGCCCTAGAAAAAAAATCATACCAGCCTCATAGCATTATTATACCAGCCCAACATCATTATGTAATTCTCTCATTCATAAAAGGGAAAACCATGCATTTTAAAGCACATTTGAAGAGTGTATTATATATAGATAAGACAGCTATGAAAGCAGATAGGGCTTTATATATATATATAAGAGCAAATTCCAGTTAAAAGTGGTAAAAGTGTAGCAGTCATCAAGGGGGACCCAAGGGACTGTGAGGGGGGCTGTGGTGACCAGAGACCACTTTCCACGGAAAGAATACACTAAGTTAAGGGGTGGCTGATTTAAGGGGGGAACTTTTATATCAATGCCCTCTTACATTATGGTATTCACTCCCCCCTTACATCACTGACCCCCCTCAGACTGGCTTGGCAGCGCTGATGCTGACCTCCAGTGCCCATCAAATGCAGCCTCACCAGTGCCCATCAAATGCAGCCTCATAAGTGCCCATCAAATGCAGCCTCACTAATGCCCGTCAAATGCAGCCTAATCAGTGCCCATCAAATGCAACCTCACCAATGCCCATCAAATGCAGCCTCACCAGTGCCCATCAAATGCAGCCTCACCAATGCCCATCAAATGCAGCCTCACCAGTGCCCATCAAATGCAACCTACCAGTGCCCACCAAATGCAGCTTATCAGTGTCCACCAAATGCAGCTCATCAATGCCCACCAAATGCAGCTTATCAGTGCCCACCAAATGCAGCCTTATCAGTTCCCACCAAATGCAGGCCACCTGTGCAGTGCACACCAAATACAGCCCACCTGTGCAATGCCCACCAGATGCAGTCCACCAGTGCAATGCCTACCAAATGCAGCCCACCAGTGCAATGCCCACCAAATGCAGCCCACCTGTGCAGTGCCCACCAAATGCAGCCCGCCAGTGCAATTCCCACCAAATGCAGCCCACCAGTGCAATGCCCACCATATGCAGCCCACCTGTGGGCTGCATATGGTGAAAATTTGAAAACCATTTATCATTTTCCTTTCACTTCACAATTATGTGCCACTTTGTGTTGGTCCATCACATAAATTCCCAATAAAGTACAATTTTGGTTGTAACATGACAAAATGAGAACAATGTCAAGGGGTATGAATACTTTTTCAAGGCACTGTACATAGTTACATAGTAGGTAAGGTTGAATAAGGACAATAGTCCATCAAGTTCAACCTGTGTTGGTGTATGTGTGTCAGTGTCGATAATAATTTCTTATATCCCTGTATATTGTGTTTACTAAGATGCACGTCCAGGAGTCTTTTAAAAATATCACCACCAATTGTGAAAGAGAGTTCCACCTCCTTATCGCCCTGACTGTGAAAAGACCACTAAGCAGCTTTAGGTTAAACCTCTTCTCCAATCTCATTGTGTGGCCCCATGTCCTCTTACACTCCCTGAGACTGAATAGGTTTTTTCCTACGCTGGGATCACTAAAAAAGGTATTTGTAAATCGCTATCATATCCCCTCTCAAGCGTTTCTTCTCCAGCGAGAATAAATTTATTGCTTGTAGTCGTTCCTCGTTTTTGTTTTTTTGTTTCATAAATTTTATTGTGTATCAAAAAAGCATACAGTACATCATATATATATATATATATATATATATATATGTATATATATATATATATATATATATATATATATATATATATATATATATATATATATATATATATATATATAATATTTTTTTTTTTTTTTTTTTTTTTCAGTGAAAACATGGGGGAACGCAGGAGGTGTGCTGGAGGGTTTATTGATGCTGTCTGCTGGGGGATATATTGTCACTGGAGGGGATCTGTTTTTGCATGGGGGTCTATTGTTGCTGGGAGAAATCTATTGTTGAGGGAGAGGTCTATTGATGCTGGCTGCTAGGAGATCTGTTGTTGCTGGGGTGGTGTTTTGTGCAGGGGTCCATTGTTGCTGGGGGGGATCTAGTGTTGTGAGGAGGATCTGTTGGTGGAGAGGGAGACTATATATTGTTGGGGGGTATCTATTGTCGCTAAGGAGGATCTATTGGTGCTTGCAGGGGTCTATTGTTGCTGGGGGGTATCTGTTATTGCTGGCAGCAGGGGATCTATTTTGTTCCTTGGGGGTGGAGACAAGGGGTGACTCAGAAGGGGGGAGTTCCTGCACCTGTCCTTTGGGGAAAAGAGCCCCGGTCATATGTCATCAGATAAATGTACAAATGTTTCATATTTGCTGGAAAAAATAGTGTTGGTATGACCAATAATGATGTATTTGTGTGCTTGACCATGCAGCTGAGTTTTGTAATAAAAAGGAGCAAGTGCTCATGAAATTTAAGCATATATGTGGATGTATATGGTTTTTGCTTTGTGCCTTCCCAAGAAATATCTATCTATTAGAGACCTATGGGTGATAAGGGTAGTGGGATTCTGTCCTGGGATTGACAACCACGGATTCTGTAATTTTATAAGTTGTTGGGGTTTACCCCTGTGTGAGTTTTACCCTATATAAGGTTACATTCACTAGGTTATTCCAGTATGGGGGTGTCAAGGAATTCAGTAATAATTGTTATGTGATTTTTAAACTATTCTTTTTTGTCATATATATGTTTCTGTCAAATATGTTTTCATTTTTTTGGTTTAAAAAATTCTTAGTATGTAAACCCTACCAATAAACTTCTCTTTTTTGCTTCCTTTTGGTGTGTTAAATATACTATTGAAAACATGTTTTAATCAGTTGTAGCCAAGGGTTTGCTACTATAGTTATTATAGTTGAATAGTTTGTTGTTGTTTCAAATGAGTTTGGCTCCCTCTAGTGGCTGCTGGGCTCTGTTAGGATTTTTTCCTATTCTTTGAGAAGGAATACAGCAAAGTATTGTGGGAGATGTAGTTTGGAGGAGGAAGTGACTCTGTTAGCTGGCTCAGCCCTGAACTACATGACAGACAATGCGAAGCGTGCAGCACTGCCTGCTGGGAGGAGTGATAAAAGGAGAGGCGGGGCCTGTTTTCAGCCTCTCTTGACTCCATTCAACACCTGCCAGCAGGAGGTCTGTGTGTGACCAGGAGTGAGAGACTGCGACCTATACAGCGGAGAGCGGGATTGCCTGTCTCTGAGGGATCTCAGAATACAGCCTTTCCATCCTTGCAAGCGGACCGGCCTGTGCTTCAGAGCAACTGGAAGCCCCTGCACTTCAGCCCATCAGGAGTTGCAGCACAGCGCGGCAGCACCATCTTCACAAGACAAGGACACCAGGAAGGGATTCCGGACAAAGCCTCACGGCCATTTGAGTCTATTGTGGTGAGAGGGTACCTGCCCATTCCAGTAGAGATTACAGTATTGCTGAGTGAGTTCTTTCTATAGACTGCTGGTGAGACTTGTAGTTCCACGGAGGTGAATCTACTTCTTCACAGGCATCATACAGCTGGACTTTGGGGCCTTATATTTCTCCCCTGCGCTGTAAGGTCAGTACTGTATTGCACTCACATGTAAGGAGGAATCTGCAAGTGGTGATATTTCTTCAGTTTAACAGCCATCAGCATATCTTTTGCTCTACAGTCATTTCTTTTCCTTTGTGCTTGTGGATTACAAATACTGCATTTTAAAAATCAGGCTAGCTTAAGATATCCGGAGTTGAAAGAACTTTCATCATCTTGCTCTTTTACCAAGCATTGCTGCTACACTCATAAGTTGAACTCTGAATTACAACCTAGGGGGAGCCATAGAGTATATGCTAGATTTTACACTGTGTTCTTGAATGTAAACAATATATACTGCATTTTGGTCTGTGTTGAGGCCTCAGTGGGAAGGTATTTAATATTTGATTTGAAGATACTGAGTACCTATTCCTCTGTGCACCTATTCACATATAGTCCTTAAAGTGATTATAAGGTTATACGTTCTATATATGTGCATTAAGTGATAACACTTGCCAATCATAATTTGTGTTCATTCATGCCCTTCATTGTGTTTCATTAATTATTTAATAAACTTTTCTGAGTGGTTCAGTGATATTGTGTGAGTTTCCTATTGCTAATGTCACATTGCAGAATGAAACCCAAGTTGTCAGAGGTAAGAGAGGATCTGCAGAGTCAGGGTAGCCAGTGGGGTATAGAATCAATCAGCAGCCCTCACTGGGGTACCGCTAAACAGTCTTGCAAATAATACCCGTTGATCGTGTTAGAAGTTCAGAGCTGTTCTGTACACACTTCCTGTGTTATCTTATAGAGCATGTAAACCCAACATTTCATATTCCCGATATGTGCCTGCTGTAGCGTGTACTTGTATGAGAAAGTATCCTGTTCTCTTTGTATTGCTTTCTTTATGTGAAATCCCTGGTGTTAGTGCCAGTCCCTCTGCTTTCCTGTTAAAAACTGAAAACACTGAATTCTCTATCTATACTGGGAACTCAGAACTCAGTGTGCACTCCTTCAATATCAGACTTGTCCTGACACGACCCCCACCTCCCGCACAGCCATTCACTGCAAAGCCCAGTGCACTGCTGTTTCTCCTCTCCCAGCTCTTATGCAGCTGAGAACAGAGAAAATGTTATTACATATAAAAAGAGGGGAAAAAAGGTATTTATGATGTTTTTTTAAATAAGGCTTTAAATAGCCTTAGCAGGCGCGCACACCACCACGTGACGTAGGAGCCGATGCGTGTGGTCACGATGTCCGCCGGGCACCCGCGATCGCTCCTGAGAGAGACAGAACAGGGAATCTGTCAGTGTAAACAGACAGATCCCCATTCTGTCAGGGAGAGGAGAGAGATCTGCTGTTCCCAGTGATTAGGAACAGTGATGTCTCTCTACTCCCTGTCAGTACACTGCCCCCACAGTTGGAAACACCTCCCTAGGACACATTTAACCCCTTGATCGCCTCCTAGTGTTAACCTCTTCCCTGCCAGTAAAATGTATACAGTAATCAGTGGCTATTTTTAGCTCTGATCGCTGTATAAATGTCAATGGTCCCAAAAAAGTGTCAAAAGTGTCTGATCTGTCCACCACAATGTCGCAGTCCCACTAAAAATCGCAGATCGCCGCCATTAGTAGTAAAAAAAAATAATGATAAAAATGCCATAAATATATCCTCTATTTCATAGACGCGATAACTTTTGCGTAAACCAATCAATATACACTTATTGCGATTTTTTTTTTACCAAAAATATGAAGAAGAATATATATTGGCCTAAACTGATTTAAAAATGTGGATATTATTATAGCAAAAAGTAAAAAATATTGGGTTTTTTCAAAATTGTCGGTCTTTTTTTGTTTATAGCGCAAACAATAAAAACCACAGAGGTGATCAAATACCACTAAAAGAAAGCTCTATCTGTGGGGAAAAAAAGGGCATCAATTTTGTTTGGGTACAGCGTGGCACAATTGTCAGATAAAGCGATTGTACTTCATTGTACTGCGGCAGGTCAGCACGATCCCGCGAACCGTCGTAGCTGTACGTCGGCTCCTTTAAGCGGGATAGCAGGCGCGCGCAGACAGATTCACGGACAGATGCAGATTTTACAAATTGTTCATAAATTTACTGAAAGTTGGCAACCCTGATTTGCAGTGGGCACACAACATTACCAGTTCTTGTCAAGCAAGAAAAATCCACATTTGAACACCCAAACAGACTAAGTTTGATCCAAATCTGGGTTCAGATTGAACCCTGAGTTCATCTCTATCAGTTGAATAATATGTAAAAAAAGTGTAGCGCTAAGTGCCGGTTCACACTGCTGCACTGCGAATTTGTTCCGTTTTTTTGTCCTGTGTGAGGTGCGATTTTACCGCGAATTTACCGCGATTTTAACGCGATTTTACCGCGAATTTCAGTAGTTGGTCATAGCTGCGATTGATGTTCTAGCCAATGGAATCATAATGGAAAAAGAAAAAAGGTGTTAACTTCCTGTGTATTTCCTGTTTTTTGTGGAGAGTAGTGTGGTGGAATTCGCACATATTTGAACCAACAATGCGATTCCAGAACGATTTACATTGATGTCTATGGAGGCTAAATTCGCAACGCAACGCAGTAAACTCGCACAAGACCCTTTTCTTTATCGCATCGCATTCGTAGGGGAATCGCAACGCATGTATGTGAACGACGGTCATTGAAAACAATGACTTTATGGATGACATGCGAATTTAGAATGTTCTTGACGCATCAAATTCGTCATGAACTCACATCAGTGTGAACCGGCACTTAATGTACCATAAATGGAACACCATAGGTGTGTGAACCAAGGTGGAAGGTAAGTGAAAGAACTATAACACAAAATAATAGTGTTCAAACCTTGTGAGGATAAACAAAAAACAACACAATACAATAATGGTATATGATAACTAAAACATAATAGAGTCCAAACACTGAAAAAAGGAATACAAATGAACCTCATAAAAATATGTCCAATCAGATGGCTGTGTTACAATCCTCTGTGACAAATGATGGAATGATGTAGGCAAAAAGATGGCTGCGTGGCACATACAAAACGGGATGGACATTCATCTAATGGAAGGTTGTAGATAAATACTTCTTACCAGACAAGGTGGAGCCACCTGTGATACGACAGTGGGTCAATCGGCTTAAGTTGGCCGAAAGCCAGATGCTCATCGGTAATACCAACTCGGAGGTAGACGGAGCCAGTAGAGGGATCACACCAGAAGCAGACGATGGATCAATCCGCAGGTATGGTTACAGGTATGGCAACCAAATATCCAGGACTCAAGTAGATCTTCCAAGCAGGTAAAGATTGGACCTCAATTGAGGATCCAAATGGGGGACCAGTGACAAAATAGAACGTTGTCACATTAAAACCATGTAGCCAAAAGAAAAAAGAAAAAAAAGCTCCATATGGTGCAGATCATAAAGACTGGAAGATTGTTAATCTTATAAAAAGTACAAAACGTCAATCACAGATGATTGCATAAAAAGTGATCACAAAAAAAGGTATTAAAAGCAATGTGGGAAGCATGTATAGCAAGCCCAAACTGGATCTCTATCAGTGACCATTATGTTTCACTTTCTTAAAACGAAGTATAAAAATGTGCTCACCAATTTGGTACATTTAATGAAAAGATCAGGGCTTTTTTTCAGCAGGAACAAGGGGGAACGCAGTTCTGGCTCCTCCAGAACTGAATTTATGTAATGGCAAGGGGTGCTGGGATGTTCTGGAGGGTCTAGTAATGCTGGCTGCTGGGGAATCTATTGTTGTTGCAGGGGATCTATTTTTGCAGGGGGTCTATTGTTGCTGGGGAGGTCTATTGTTGCTGGTGGGGGATCTATTGTTGCTGATGTAGGTCTTATGTTGCAGGTGGTCAATCTCTGCTGGGAGGGATTTACTGTTGAGGGAGCAGTCTGTGTTGCTGGCTGCTGGAGGGTCTATTGATGCTGGCTACTGGGGAATCTATTGTTGCTGGAGGGGATCTATTTTTTCAGGGGGGTCTATTGTTGCTGGGGAGGTCTATTGTTGCTGGTGGGGGATCTATTGTTGCTGATGTAGGTCTTATGTTGCAAGTGGTCAATCGCTGCTGGGAGGGATTTACTGTTGAGGGAGGCATTTACTATTGAGGGAGGGGTCTATTGATGCCTGCTGTTGGGAGACCATTGTTGCTGGGGTGGATCTATTTTCCCTTGGGTGTCCATTGTTGTTAGATCTATTTTACTGCTTTCATTATCATTAACATATTCCATACCAAAAAGCACCACAAGATGATACTTAGTTCTGAAAGGGGTGGTACTGGGAGGTGGGGCCAAGGAGTGGGGCTTGGAGGTGGGTGGGGGGCGGAGTCAAGGGGTGTCTCTAAAGAGAGGAGTTCCTGCACCTATTCTCTGAGAAAAAAAGCCCTGGAAAAGATAATTAATATAAAATGCACTTGCAAAGTGATAACTTGATAAATGCCAGAGCCAGCCAGTGAGTTTTTATTTAAACACATTTTTTCTTTTCAAATAAAACAAGCTTTATTGTTCATTGAGGATAACATATTACATTAGACTGAACTCCCCCTTCAGTGTTTTTGGCATTTGAAACTTCCAGGAGTGTTAGATGCCCCGGTGTGCACTGTGGGTCCATCCTGACATAAGGACTTACATAGTTACATAGTTACATAGTAGGTGAGGTTGAAAAAAGACACAAGTCCATCAAGTCCAACCTATGTGTGTGATTATGTGTCAGTTGAGGAAGGTACCAGCGAAGTGGGGGACACAGACATCTAATGCCGCGTACACACAGTCGGACTTTTCGACCAGACTGGTCCGACGGACGCCAACGGACCAGATCCAGCGGACAATCCGATCGTGTGTGGTCTTCACCGGACCTTCAGCTGACTTTTCCAGTCGCAAATCTGATGGACTTTAGATTTGAAACATGCTTCAAATCTTTACATTGTAACTCCGCCGGACCCAGAAATCAGCTCGTCTGTATGCTAGTCCAACGGACAAAAACCCACGCTAGGGCAGCTATTGGCTACTGGCTATCAACTTCCTCATTTTAGCCCGGTTGTACGTCATCACGTACGAATCCGTCGGACTTTGTGTGATCGTATGTAGTTAAGTCCGTTCGTTAGAAAGTCCGCCGCAAGTCCGCCAAAAGTCCGTCGAAAGTCTGTCGGACGGGCTGTCGGACTTTTGTAGCCGAAAAGTCTGACCGTGTGTACGTGGCATAACTTTTGAAAGTTTCAAATGCCAAAACACTGACTAAGGGCTGCTGGGCTGGAATGGAGGTAAAGTAAGACACATGGGCTGCGGGAGAGGAGAGTACAACAGCTCTTCTCTTGCAGGTTACCATTATTTCAAATATTTGATTCCCTGACAAGGTTATTTTAATTCAGTAGCTGACTGACAATTGTTTTGTCTCTCCCGGTCATGATTTAGTAAGGGGAGCCACCAGTACTGTGTACTTTTTTGCCAAGCTTTGTCCTTTTGGTTTCATCAGAAAGCTCTTCCATTCTATAAGGCATTGTTCTCTTGCTCTCTACAATTCTATAATGTCTCTCTCTAACTTGTCTATTTTAGTTTTTTTCTCGGAAAGTAAGAACTGTAACAGCATGGCCACATGGGAAGAGTTGCCTTTAAATACACTAAATTACCAAAAGTATTGGGACACCTGCCTTTACACACACACATGAACTTTAATGGGATCCCAGTCTTAGTCCCTAGGGTTCAATATTGCGTTGGCCCGCCCTGTGCAGGCATTGGACAGGAATGCCTAATCCACAGAGTGCAGGGGTGTGCAATATAAAAGTAGTAGGGGACAGGCGTATGCAATGCACTAAATGTGCTGAAAGGAGAGTTTTGGAAAGGGGGGATTTTTGTGCCATGTACATGCACAGTTAAGGGGTCAGGAGTGTGTAATGCACAGAGAGAAATGTAAAGTTAAGGGGTCAGGAGTATGTAATGCACAAAGTGCAGGGTTCAAGGGTGTGTTACACACATAGTTCAGGTGTCAGGAGTATGTAACACACAGAATACAGGGTTTAGTTGTGTGTCAGGGGAGTGCAAAATTTCCATTTTTTCTCCCACCAAAAAAAACCTCTTAGCTTACTAAAAATCCAACATTAATCTGCATGCTCACCCCCAGCATAAAATACAAAACATGACTAAACAAAAATAAAAAAATTCTCTCCTGCCAGGTAAAAATCGATTCTTTCTGCTGAAACAACCCCCAGCCCAAATCTTCCTACCTCTTCAATAATCTACTCTCAGCACAAGTCTTCATTCTACCCCCTCCAATTTCTCCTCCAGAAATCTTTCTTCCCACTTCTGGAACACAGGAACACCCTACTGACCACACCCACTTTTAAACCACACAACAGCAGGCTCCTACTTGTATCCACCTACCCCTCACCCCCAAAAAAATAATCATTCACCCATTTTTAACCACTTAAGGACCAGCCTCGTTTTGGATTTTAGGTGTTTACATGTTTAAAACAGGTTTTTTTGCTAGAAAATTACTTAGAATCCCCAAACATTATATATGTTTTTTTTCTAACACCCTAGAGAATAAAATGGCGGTTGTTGCAATACTTTTTTTTGCACCGTATTTGCGCAGCGGTCTTATAGGCGCACTTTTTTTTTGGAAAAAAATTCACTTTTTTGAAAAAAAAAATAAGACAACAGCAAAGTTAGCCCAATTTTTTTTTATATTGTGAAATATAATGTTACGCCAAGTAAATCGATACCCAACATGTCATGCTCCAAAATTGCGCCTGCTCGTGGAATGGCGTCAAACTTTTACCCTCAAAAATCTCCATAGGCGACGTTTAAAAAATTCTACAGGTTGCATGTTTTGCATTACAGAGGAGTCTAGGGCTAGAATTATTGCTCTCGCTCTACCGGTCACGGCGATGCATCACATGTGTGGTTTGACCACCGTTTTCATATGCGTGCACTACTTGCGTATGCGTTCGCTTCTGCGCGCAAGCTCGTCGGGACGGGGGTTTTTTAAAAAAAAAAAATGTTATTTTTATTATTTATTTTACATTATTTTATTTATTTTTACACTGTTTAAAAAAAAATGGTGTCACTTTTATTCCTATTACAAGGAATGTACACATCCCTTGTAAAAGAAAAAAGCATGACAGGACCTCTTAAATTTGAGATCTGGGGTCAAAAAGACCTCAGATCTCATATTTACACTAAAATGCAATAAAAAAAAAAAAAAAGTCATTTAAAAAAATTACATTGAAAAAAATATGCCTTTAAGAGGCGTGGGCGGAAGTGACGTTTTGACGTCGCTTCCGCCCAGCAGTGTCATAGAGACGAATGGGCGCCATCTTAGCCTCACTCGTCTCCAGGCACAGGAGGGAGACGGACGCGATCTACTCCGCCGCTACCTACAGCTCCGGTAAGCGGCGGAGGGCACCGGATCGCGGCGGGAGGGGGGGCCCTCTCCCGCCACCGATAAAAGTGATCTCACAGCGAATCCGCCACAGGGACCACTTTTATCAGAAAGCGGACCGCCGCACAAAAACGGGGATACCGGGGTTGTGGCAGCTAGCTGCTGCCATAACAACGATATCCCCCTTCAAAGTTTGGACGTACATCGGTGTGCGGCGGTCCAGTGGTAACATGCTGCAGGCAGCTCCAACTGAGATTTTGGATTAAAGCGACTGAAAGCCCTTCTTTTTTTTGTTAAAATAACAAACATGTTATACTTACCTGCTTTGTGCAATGGTTTTCATATACCTCCCAATTTTTTGAGATGGGAACGAGGGACACCTATTAGCAAATATATGTAGGCTTAGGACATGCCCCCTGCCATGCCCTCTCAAAGGAGAATTATACCAAAAAAGGATTAGTTACGCCCACAAGTGCTTTTTTTTTAACCACTACTATTTCTTTATACTGGCTTTGAAATTTACAAATGCAGCAATTTAGCAATTGGATGAAAGGTTTACCACGGTAAAACACTTTTTGAAAGATAAATATTGCATTGCATATACAACGATATAGATCAGACCAAAATGAGGGACAAGTGAGGGAGGAAAGAGGGTCAGAGGGACATTGTTCCAAATAAGGGACAGTCCCTCCAAATCGGGGACATTTGGGAGCCAGTGGTGGCCCGTCCATAAGAGGTGCATGGGTGCTGCCCCCCTATCCATGAGTCCAGCCCCTAAACTATACGCAGGGCGCTTGATGCATGGATTCCAATCTAGGGGGGGTTTAAGCACGTGATTAGAGCCAGAGGCTCTGAAAGGCTTCAAGATAGGGTGGGCTCATGGTGCAGAGCACTGCACTCGAAGCCCATCCAGTTGTGTGACACTGTTATTATTATTATTATTCACGATTTATATAGCACCAACAGTTTACACAGTGCTTTACAAAGTAGAGGGACAGCAGAATTACAGTACAGTTCAATACAGAAGGGACAAGAGGGCCCTGCTCGTAACGCTTACATTCTTTTTTTTTATAAATCTTTATTTATTTTTCAAACAGAAAATTTTCTACATACACATAAAAAAAACCCCTCCAGCTGAGAGGGTCTTAATATATCTCATAACATCGTCTCTCTATATCCCCTGAACTACCTTCTGAGATTACCTCTCCCACTGGGCCCCCCTCCCCCCAGCCTCCCCCCCAAACCCCCCACCCTCCTCTCACCTCACCCCCGCAGACTCTCATCCTCTCTTCCAGTCCTTAACAACCTTACCTTACTCCCCTTGAGCTATCTTAACACTACTTCTGCAAATTTCTCTGTTTTTTAAAAAGCCCCCCAAGGATTCCACTTCCCCTTTTCTCCTTCTTGACTCCTATCTAGATGTTCCTTCCGCTCCGTATTCTCTAATCTGTAAATTTCATCTACTTTTGTGATCCGATCTTTAATCTTTGGAGGTTCTATTTCTTGCCATTTCTTTGGGATTACGTTTTTAGCTGCATTGAGTAGAATTGGTGTCAATGAGGACTTATACCCCTTCTTCCCTCCTTCCAGGCCATGAAATAGGCAGCTCCAGGAGTCCAACCGTATACTCTTCCCTGTTATCCCCTCTATCAACCCTGTCACCTCCTGCCAGTAAATCTTGATTTTGGGGCAATCCCACCATAAGTGCGCCATTGTACCAGGACCTCCACACCCTCGCCAACAGTTAGGGGATTTATCTGGAGAGAATTTACTCACTCTAGTCGGGGTCATATACCACCGGGCTATACACTTTTAATTACTCTCCCTTGTTTTCATATCCACTGCTGTCCCATGCGTAGCCTCCAAGATACGTTTCTCCATTTCCCTGTCACATTGAGATCCCAGATCCTCCTCCCATTTTCTGATGAACGGGGGCGGATCTTGTCCGCCCCTACTCATCAGAATTTTATACACCTCTGAAACCGTCCCTTTTAATTTTTCTCTAAGTGCCATTTTCTCTAACCCCCTATAGTTTGCCTCCTCCCTTAAGGGGCCTGGAAGGCTTCTAATAAAATGTTTTAATTGATTATACCTCCACCCATTTATTAATAGTTTCTCCCTTAATGCTTTTCAATTCCTCCAGGGTTTTTAATTTACCTCTACTTATTATATCCCTTATTTGTGTTCCCTTCTCAAAAATCCAGTTCCCCCCTATCGAGCCCATTCCTGGGGGAAAAAACGGGTTATTTTTTATATAAATTAACGGTGAGTTATAATCCCATTTATTTAATTGGTGAGTCTGGTCCCAAACTTTAAGTGTATGGTGCATTATATAGTGTGTATCTTTACCTAGATTCCTGTAGTGTGGTGGGTTCCATATCATATGACTCAAACATACCTTACTTAACCCTATTTCTAAGTTCACCCACCTTTTATTATTACTACTCTTGCCCCACTCCAGTGCCCGTGCTATTACAATTGCTCTATAGTAATTTCTAAAATCAGGGAGAGCTAATCCCCCACGCGTTTTCTCTCTACATAACACCCCGTGCGCAATTCTCGGTTTCTTGTTACCCCACACATATCTATTAATTATCTCCGACAGGACCCTGAAGAACTCCCGGGGGACTGGAATGGGAAGCATCTGCATTTTGTACAGTATTTTAGGTGCGAGCACCATTTTTACAATATTTATTCGCCCCGCCCAAGAGGCAGGGCCATGCATTATTCTTTTTATTTCAGTTCTTATTTCATTCAGAAGAGGTATATAGTTTATCCTATACAGGCCACCCCTGGAGTCAGTCAGCCTCACTCCTAGGTACTTGATACTATCCCTCCATGGAAAGTGGAACACCTCGGCTAATCTATTAGCTTCTAGCTTATTTATATTGATCTTTAACGCTTCGGATTCTTCTATATTGATTTTAAAGTTTGCTAGTTCACTGTACCTCCTCATTATGGCCAACATATTGGGGATTGAAATTCTGGGCTTTGAAATATAAAAAAGAATATCGTCGGCAAATGCCGCCAATTTGTGTTCCTCCTCGCCTACTACACTTCGACTGATGTCCGGGTGTCTTCTGATCATATTAAGGAGTGGCTCCAGGGCCAAAACAAAAAGGAGCGGGGACAACGGACAGCCCTGCCTGGTGCGGTTCTGCATAATGAAACTAGCAGAGGGCACATTATTCACCCTTACGAAAGCCGCCGGGTGATTGTGTAGGATTTTTATCCTTCTTAACATTGCTGGCCCTATTCCCATTTCCTCCAGCGTGCTAAACATAAATCCCCAGTCTACCCTGTCGAACGCCTTTTCTGCGTCGATCGACAGGAGTAGCCCTGGGGATCTGCTTGCCTTAAATGCCTCCAGTATAAGGAGAGACCGCACCCCATTGTCTCTTCCCTCTTTTCCGGGAACAAATCCCACCTGGTCCGGATGAACCAGGCAGGCCATTTTCTCCCTCAGCCGGAGTGCCAATACTTTCGCATATAATTTGGTGTCTTCGTTTAATAACGCTATTTACCGATAACTCGAGCATAGGGTGCGGTCTTTCCCCTCCTTGGGAATCAGTGTCACTGCTGCCAACAAGGCGTCCCCACACATTTCCTGGTTTCCCAGGCCGTTCCACATCCGGCATAGCCTGGGAACCAGGAATTCCTTAAATTTTTTATAAAAACTTGTCGTGAAGCCGTCCGGCCCAGGGCTCTTACCCCCTGGGGATTGCTTCAACGCTCTAAAGACCTCATCTTCCGAAATTGGTCTTTCCAGCTCCATTGAGTCTGTTTGCGACAAGGTGGGGAGGGCTGCTTCCTTTAGGAATTCTCTTACGATTTGTTCCTTCTTCCCCCCCTGTTTTTCCTTTTGTCCCACTGCATAAAGAGAAGAAAAATAGTTTCGGAATTCCTCCGCTATCTCTCTCGTTGAGTATCTCATTTCCCCCTTCTTGCTCTTTACCCTCTCTATATAATTCTCCACTCTTTTTTTCCTAATAGTTGCGGCCAGATGTTTCCCTACTTTATTCCCCTTTATGTGAAAATCCTTACTGTATTTATACTTTCTTTTGAGGGCTTCTGTTTCTAACAGATCTCTCAGCTCTTCCCTTTTTATTATCAGTTCACTTAGTACCTTTTTGCCAGTTTCCTTGTTAGTCTTGTGAAGATGTTCTAATTTGTATATCTGTTCTATTAGTCCCTCTTGCCTTCTCGCTCTTTCCCTTTTCTCCCCTGTACCAATTGATATTAGCACCCCTCTAAAGTAGGCCTTGAAAGTCTCCCAAATAATTGTCGCCGGGACCTCTTCAGATTCATTAGTGTGAAAAAAACCCTCGATCTCTCTCTGTATCCTTTCAGCAATATGCTCTTTCTCTAAAAGAAATTCATTCAGCCGCCAAGTATATGGGATCCTTTGAAGGCCCTTTAGCACCAATGTCATCACTACTGGCACGTTATCTGACAGGGTCTGGATGTCTATCTTTGAGCTTAGAACAGAGTCCAGTAAACTATGGTCAACTAACAAATAGTCCAGCCTTGAATAGGTCCCATGTACCTGTGAATAGAATGTGTAATCCCTCTCCTTAGGGTGCAACACCCTCCACACATCAATCAACTGCTGGACCTGTAATTTCTTCCCAATTCTTGCACATCCCCTCTTATCTTCCCTCTGGGAACCAATTGACCTATCCAAGGCTGGATCTAGACAAAAATTAAGATTGCCCGCTAGGATCACTTCCCCTTCTTTAAATTCTTCCAATCCAATCAGGGTCCGGGCAAAGTACCCCATCGGATCTCTGTTTGGACAGTACATATTAGCCAATGTATAAATTTTTTCATTTATCTTTATTTTCACGAACAAAAATCGTCCTTCTGGATCCACCCTCTTGTCCACTAAATTAAATTTCATCCGCTTTGAGAATCCGATAGCCACTCCCTTCGCCCTTTTGGATGGGGAGTCACCATATATCCATACCGGGAGACCTTTTGAGGACAGCTTAATACCCTCCTCATGCACTAGGTGTGTTTCCTGCAAGAAAGCTATATCTATGTCCAATCTCTTTAATTCCTGACCCAATTTCCACCTTTTCCCTGGTGAATTAAGACCTTTCACGTTATATGATAGGCATCTAATTTCCATTGCCACCCCACTTTACGTGTGCCCTCATATCCCGCAGAAACACCTCTGCTTTTCTCTGCATAGGCCCTCCATCTTTGCACAAGGAAATACAAGAGTTAAAACAAGAAGAGAATAGGTAAACCACACAAAAAGATAAACAAGGTCCCTCACGCTGTACCCTAAATCTGTGGGTACCAGAGAATAGGTAAACAAAAAGAAAAGAAAGATAAGGTCCCTTAAGCTGAACCCTGAATCTGCGGGTGCCCGCCCTCCCCCGCCCCCCCTTTCAAGTCCTCAATCGCCGTCGTATGCTGCTCCGTTATATCCTCCACAATTTCCACTCTTTTCAATAGATGTCCCAGATCTTCTCTGATATTAAGAATCTCTGCCTTCAACACGTTCTCTAATTTAATAAACATGTCCTGAATCTCTGTTTTTGTAGGTAAAAGCTCCATATTTACTTCTGTACTTGTTTCTGATTCAGGCTCAGGTGAGGCTGCTAATCTGGAATTATTTCCTGTTGCTCCCTTATTTTTAGCGGGGTCTTTCTTTTTGTCTTTTCCACTTTGCTGTTTATTTTCCATACTTGGGCTTCTAGCTTGTGTTTCTGTCATATATTTTTGGATGGTACTTGTATTTAAGCTGTCCCTTGGTTTTTTAGCCTCTGCAGCCTTAGTGGTGCGCCCTTTCATATTTTGGTTCTCCCACCTTCCACCTCTCTTGTATGACTTTTTGGGTCTCCTTACTTCACTCTGTAACCCCTAATTGTGCTCCTTATATTCTTGCAACAGATAGTTACACACTTATAACACTCAGGGATTTATTCAAAGTCCTACCTGGTGTTGTCTTGTAGAAGGGGTCACAGAGCTGATGTTCCTCCTCCTGCAGGGCTGGCAGGAACACTCTTCACTGTTTCCAATGTCCACAGACTCCGCAGCTTGTTTCACAAGGTGTTTATCTTCTGTGGTGTGAACCAAAAACCTCAGAATCCTTCTCCCCCCATGGACGGGAGGTGGGGATGAGGGAGATAAGGAAAGGCAGAAGGGGAGGGGTGTCTCAGGTCCTTCCTCCTAGCTTGCCTGGGGGGGGGGGAGCGGGGGGAACGGGGGAGCGGGCGGAAGGTGCCTCGGCGAGCGTCTAGGGGGGAACACCTGAACCGGACCGGCTTCACTTCCGAACGAGCCCGGGGCTCGCCTTCCCCGTATTGCACATGTTGCTGCCGCTGCCAGTCCCGTCACTAGTTCCGGGTTCAGGCTCTGCTTCACTTCCCCTGCTAGTTGCTGACTGACTAGCGGCTGCCGGCCGCTTCCATGCTATTAAAGCCGCTGTTTTGTGGGCTCAGCGTGGCTCTCACCTCACGCTGTCTCCCTCACCATTCTCCTCCTCCTCTGTCCTCCACCTCCCCACCGCAAGGCTCCTCCCCTACCCCTCACACATCCTCCTGCACAGTGGCTTTTAACCCCACTTTCTTCTCTCTGATCCTGCAGCTCATGATCATAACGCTTACATTCTAAAGGGAGGGGGTGGTGGTACAAAAAGCAATAGATGCAGGGAATGATTTGATGGGGGGTGGCTTGGGGACAATTGTTAGGTGGGTGTGGGATAGGCTTCCCTGAATAAGTGAGTTTTCAGGGATCTCCTAAAGGTGGACAGGTTAGGGGCTGGGAATTCCAGAGGATGGGAGAGGCTCTGGAGAAGTCCTGAAGACGAGCATGAGAGGAGGTAACAAGAGAGCTAGAGAGCAAAGGTCCTTGGAGGAGTGGAGGGGATGATTTGGGTGATATCTGCAGATGAGGTTGGTGATGTAGCTGGGGGCGATGTTGTGGATGGCCTTGTATGTTGTGGTTAGCATTTTGAATTTTATACGGTGGGCTAGGGGAAGCCAGTGAAGGGATTGGCAGAGAGGGACAGCAGTCACAGATCGATTAGTGAGGTGTATTCGTCTAGCAGCAGCATTCATAATAGACTGAAGGGTGGATAGCCTGCGTAAGGGTAGGCCATTAAGGAGAGCGTTGCAATAGTCAAGGCGGGAAATAATCAAGGAGTGAATAAGTTGCTTTGTGGTGTCATTAGTTAGGAAGGGTCGAATTCTGGAGATGTCGCGGAGGTTAAGGCAGCAGGATTAAGCCAGTGATTGGATGTGGGGGCTGAAGGAGAGGTCAGAGTCAAGGATTATATACAGCACCCTGGCATGTGTGGAGGGACGAGTGGTTGTGCTATTGATCTTAATGGTAAAGTCATGGGGGGGACGGGGAAGGAGGAAATATTACAAGCTCAGTTTTAGAAAGATTGAGTTTGAGAAAGTGGTGTGACATCCATATGTCATTCAGTACGTTTGAGATCCGTGATGAGATCAAGGGGGTGAGTTGAGGAGTGGAGAGATAGATCTGGTTGTCAACGGCGTAGAGGTGGTATTGGAAGCCATGGGAGGTTATCAACTGGCCCAGGGAAGAGGTATAGAGCGAGAATAGGAGGGGCCCAAGGACAGAGCCTTGGGGTACCCCAACAGAAAGAGGAAGAGGGGCGGAGGAGATGGAGTTGTAAGTGACACTGAAAGTGTGCTAAGATAGGTAGGAGGAGAACCAGGATAAAGCAGAGCCACAAAGGCCAAGGGAGTGTAGTTTGCTGAGGAGGAGCAGGTGGTCAACTGTGTCGAAGGCAGCAGAGAGGTCTAAGAGTATGAGTATGGAGTAATGGCCATTGGTTTTAGCAGTTAGTAGGTCATTGGTGAGTTTTAGTAGGGCCGTTTCAGTGAAATGTTGTGGACGGAAGCCAGACTGTAGGGGTCGAGAAGGTTGTTGTCTGTGAGGTAGCGACTCATTCGGTCATGGACAAGGCGTTCAATGAGCTTGGAGGCAAATAGAAGCAGGGAGATGGGTCTTAAGTTATTCAAACAGGTGGGGTCCAGTGAGGGTTTTTTTTAAGTATGGGGGTAACCAGTGCATGTTTGAGCAGGGAAGGAAAGGTGAGAGAGGAGAGGGCGAGGTTGAAGATGTGGGTTAGGGAGTTTAGGATAGAGTGGGAAGGTGGTCGCAGTAATTGTGAGGGGACAGGGTCAAGGGGCCATGGAGAGGAGTTTATCAACTTCATCGGTGGTAACTAGGCAGAAGGAGGAGAGTACTAAGTGTGGTGTTGGACCTGATGTGTTGGGTAGGGGAGGAAGTTGAATGCTGGATATCTCCTTGCGAATTGTGTCAATTTTGCTTTTGAAATGGTTGTCAATATGTTGAGCGGTAAGCAAGTTGGTGGGTGGGGGCAGTGGGGGCTGAAGTAGGGGGGAAAGGGTAGAAAAGAGTTGACAAGGTTTGGATGAGACGGTTTTGATGAGAGTGTTGTAGTAGGTTTGTTTAGCAGTGTGGAGGCAGGAGTTGTATTTGAGAAGGGCAGATTTGTAGAGGGTAAAGTCTTGCAGGGACTTTGATTTACGCCACGCTCACTCAAGAGCGCGGCTGCGTCTCTTGAGACTTCTAAGTGTCGTCGGTTTGCCAGGGTTGTGACAGAGGGGGCCTGGTTCTGAAAGAAAGAGGAGCAAGTACGTCAAGGGAGGATGACAGCATGTTGTTGTAGATGGAAGTGGTTAGGTCTGGGCAGGACAGGGGTGCGATTTTGTCGTAAAGGCCATCAGTAGCAGAATGAAGAAGGGAAGGGTTGAGGTTGCAAAGGTTTCTACGGGTAGTGGTTTGTGGGTTGGCAGCATGGGAGGTAGGAGAAAAGAATAGTGTGAAACGGATAAGGTTGTGATCAGAGAGAGGAAAGGGGGTGTTAGAGAGGTTGCAGGGAGTGCAGCGATGGGAGAATACGAGGTCGAGAGTATTGCCTAGGGTTGTCCCGATACCGATACTAGTATCGGTATCGGTACCGATACCGAGCATTTGCCCAAGTACTTGTACTCGGGCAAATGATCCGATGCTTCACCCAATACCTGGACAATCAGGGTGATCGGTGCGGAGGGGGAGTTACAAGCACCGATTTCAATAAAGCCTGACAGCCATTTCTCCACTTCTCTCTCTCCCCCCCCCCCATCAGCTGCTTTAGTGAAATCTACACAGCGGTGATCAGTGCTTGTAATTGCCCCCAAAGCCGCACCTATCACCGCTGACTGTCCCTGTATCCACCTTCAGTCCCCCTCTGTTCTGCTGCTGTCCCCCTCAATGTCCCCCTCCGTGCTGCTGTCCCCCTCCGTTCTCCTCCGTGTCCCCCTCCCCCCTCCGTTCTGCTGTCCCCCTCTGTTCTCCTCCGTTCTCCTCCTCTGCCCCCTTCGTTCTGCTGTCCCCCTCAGTTCTCCTCCTCTGCCCCCTCCATTCTCCTCCGTGCTGCTGTCCCCCCTCCGTTCTCCTCCTCTTCCCCCTCCATGCTGCTGTCCCCCTCTGTTCTCCTCCTCTGTCCCCTCCGTTCTCCTCCGTGCTGCTGTCCCCCTCCGTTCTCCTCCTCTGCCCCCTCCGTTCTCCTCCGTGCTGCTGTCCCCCTCCGTTCTCCTCCGTGCTGCTGCCCCCCTCCGTTCTCCTCCTCTGCCCCCTCCGTGCTGCTGTCCCCCTACATTCTCCTCCTCTGCCCCCTCGATCTTTCAGGATGGGGAGCAGAGATAGGAGCCAGTAAATCTGGCTCCTTTCTTTTCCGAATGAACAGACAGTGATACCTGACTCTGTCCATTCACATAACTGAAACATCGTAACCTGTGTTTACGATGCTTCAGTTTATGAATGGGGAGGAGCCTCTGTCTCCTCTCCATTCATTTTTACTGCAGTTGAGGCTGCTCAGAAGGGGACTGGGAAACATGTGTCCTCAGTCCCTTTCCCTGTCTCAAAGGGGAGATGTCAGGGGTCTATTAAGACCCCTAATATCTTGCCAAAGCCCCCCAACAGGGCTAATAATAATAGTATAATATTTTTTTTTTTTTAAAGAATTGCAACAAATAATAAAAAGAAATTAATTGTAAAAAAATAATAAAAAATAAAATAAAAAAACACACTGACACTGTCCACCCCCCCCCCCCCCCCTTTAAAAAAAGAGAAAGCATTGTAAAAAAAAACATAACAAAATAAATTGTAAAAAATAATAAGAAAAAATTGATTATAAAAAATAAATTTGTAAAAACAAAAAACTACTGACACACGTGCCACTGTCACATGAGATTAAAAAAAGTATCGGTATCGGCGAGTACTTGAAAAAAAGTATTGGTACTTGTACTCGGTCTTAAAAAAGTAGTATCGGGACAACCCTAGTATTGCCGTTGGTGTAAGTGGTGGTTTTCTTCCATTGTGTTTGGTTAAAAGAGGAGGTTAGGTTGAGCAGTTGAGAAGTGGTTGCAGTATTAACATTGATTGGAATGTTAAAGTCACCTAGGATGATGGCAGGTACTTCAGAGGAGAGAAAGTAGGGTAGCCATGTAGAGAAGTCATCCAGAAAGCGTGAGACCAGGAGGTCGGTAAATGACTGCGACCCTCAGACAAGCTGGAGAGAAAAGACGAATGCAGTGCACTTCGAAAGAGCAGGGGGAAAGAGGGAGGTGTGGGAAGAACCTCGAAGGTGCATTGTGGGGAGAGAAGTCCGACGCCACCTCCTTTTCGTCCACTGGGTCTGGTGGAGTGAGTCCAGAGGAGGCCACTGTGGGACAGGGCAGCTGGAGAGGTAGTGTCGAATTCCTGGAGCCAGGTTTCGGTTATAGCAAATAGATCAAGGGATTTGGAGAGGAAAAGGTCATTGACAGAAGCTAGTGTCACACTAATTTTCCTCTGGGCCAATGAGGAAGCGGGTCCTGAGACCCATTTCCCAATTGATGGAAAGGAGAAGCTGCGCTGGCCGCCGGGAGTAGGAGGGAGGAGATGAGAGGAGAAGCAGAGGAAGCTAGCCGGCCACCCGGAGGGATGCCCAAGGAGAAGCTACACTGGCTGCCAGTGAGGAGGAGGAAGGAGACGCAGGGGAAGCCGGTCACCCGGAAGAAAGCCCGGGGTAAGTGTTGCGGTCGGGTGACCGACTGGAAGGGAGGTGCAGGTGATCCAATGGGGGGGGGGCTGGCTTTGCACTGTTTCTCCCCCCCCAAAAAAAAAACACCACCTGCCACCACTGTTGGGAGCCATGAATTTGGAGCAGCTGGGCATGCCAACTAATCAACTTCTACCTTTCATTTTCAAAGCATAACTGAAAAAACTGAAAATGTTTGCCTGCCATGCACAGCTGTTCCAATCTTGACAATTTCTCCCAACTGTCTCCCTAAACTTAAAAAAAGACTTGAAAAACATCCTCTGCACTACCTTTATCTGAATCAAAATTGTAATGGATTCAACTTTCAAGTTTTATAAAAGAGTTAAGTCATCCATTGCTGTGTGTTGAATGCACACGCTGCGCATATCTCCAGCTTTGTGATATATGGGAAAGTGGGACACATTATAGCACAAAATATTAGGCAAAGTAGACACCCCTGCCATACCTCCAGCAACACGGACCATGAGGATTAATGTGCTAAAATTACTAGTTTAACACAATTCTTATCACTGCTTTTCATTTATTTTGACTTTTCAAAATAACAAATAGAATAATTTACATTTTGGATAAAGAATGTAGTGGAGTAAAACACTTTACTATACTGTATTAATAATACATTTTTGTATTCTGTAGCGCTACCCCCCTTGAGGATCACTTGGTTAAAAGGGTTTCCATTCACTCTTGAGGCCCCAACTGAGTTTTTCCCCTCTTTCACTGACACCCAATTCATAAAGCTATTAATAAGCACTTTTGAAAGTGTGAAAAGCGTCACATCCTGTATTCCATTGTTTGCTGTGGCTTGCATTTCTTGGATTATTACCTCTTTTTAATAAAGGCATTGACTTTGAGTGTGGCTGTCCTGAACTTTCTCCTTAGCCAATTGCCTATGCTTAGCCTGCACCTGCTGTTCCTATTCTGAGGAGAGCTATATTTCTGGGCACCCTTCCTAGAGGGGCATCCCTCTTCCCTTTGCTCCTGGACTTTGTACAGAATCACAGTATATATAAAACAATAAAATAAGTGGTTAAAGGGAAGCTTCAGATGGCAAAGATGTTTTTATTACAAATTATGTGAGCAGACTGCAGTTCCTCTTTAATTAGCACTCTATGCCATGGGTCTTCAAACTATGGCACTCCAGCTGTTCAGGAACTACAATTCCCATCATGCCTAGTCATGTCTGTGAATGTCAGAGTTTTACAATGCCTCATGGGATATGTAGTTCCGCAACAGCTGGAGGGCCGTAGTTTGAGGATCCCTGCTCTATGCTGTAAGCATTTGACTTCAATGGTAATTCTAGTAAACCTGAGCTTCGTATGTGACAGGACCTCTTTTAATTTAATTAGTCCTACAGTACGGAAATGTATAAACGTTCAGCCCCAGCTCTGGATGCGGAATAGGTCCTCCCTGAGAACATAAGCAGAGAAATAATAGTAAAACTAAATCTCAAGGATGTCCTGAGCCAAGGACTAAGGTTTACTTTTGTGACATTAACCTAAAAGTAAAACATAACACATATTATTGGCCAAACGTTGGAGCTCTTTAAATGGTGCATTTTGGAGTCCCTAATGTCTTTCTCTTCTGTGAAACTTTTAGCAAGTGAGAAGACATACGGTGAAAAGATTTAATAATCTCCTGGTCAAAGTAGCAGCTAGAGGTATTAAAGGTATGAATTTAACCGCTTGCCATCTGGGTCAATTCTGGCACTCCGCTCCTACATGAAAAATCATAATATTTTTGCTAGAAAATTACTCAGAACCCCCAAAAGGTATATATGTTTTTTAACAGACACCCTAGGGAATAAAATGGTGGTCGTTGCAACTTTTTATGTCACATGGTATTTGCGCAGCAATTTTTCAAACACGTTTTTTTGGGGGGAAAAGTCCCCTCCCACCGCTTGTAAGAACAATCAGGCGGCTGAACAGCCACTATGATTGTTCTTACGGTGCAGGGAATCGCCGGCTGAAAATATCAATACTGGGATGATGCCTGTAGGTGCAGGCATCATCCCGGTATAACCACTGAAACGGGAGGAAGTCCATACAGAAGGTACATCCATCTTCAACCGTCTCTGGATGGTCTTTGGAACCTTCTTTGCATGGTTCTTCAGCGGGTGCCTGTAGTCTCTTCTCACACCTCCGTTCACCCCCCTGCCTCATGGTGATCTCTCCTCAGACCAACAAGCTTAAGTATTTAGCTAGCCCCCCTTCTTGCAAAGCAGGCTGAGCTTGGTAGTTCCACCCTCTGTAGAAATCAATGGGGCTGTATTGTGGGCCGTGGTCCTCTGCTGCTGCTTGATTGGCTCCCTCTCCCTGCCAATAGGGACACAGGAAGAGGAGAGGGAGGGAGATAAATCCCCCACAGGGACTGACAGGTGTGCTCTCCTTCAGTGAGTGCCTGTGTCAGTGTCTATTCAGTCCGGTGGTCGCTGGCAGGAATGGTGGGAGGTGCGGGACCACGGGTGATAGAGTAGCCCCCGCTACACTCTCCCCCTACCAAAGAACCTTTGGTCCGCCAAAGGAGGTAAAGAGTCTATGACCTATTACATGCTTTTAAAATACACACGAAAAAAAAAAAAAAAAAACAGGTTAGTGTGCACAAGAAACCATACAATTTACATCTGCATAAAACCCTGGCAGAGAAACACCCCACCAATTAGCATAGGAGGGGAGGTTGCCCTGCCTACAGGCCACCTTAACTGAAATGGCCCAGCTAGATGTGCCAGGGGGTGAGTGTCAGAAACCAAGAAATCAGGTTGAGACAGAAGTACAGTTAAATCACACTTGTTTAATAATAAAAGTAAAAAGAACAAACATAGTCAAAACATAGCCAAAGTTCAGTAACCGGAACGTATCGTCAGCCAAGCCAGAAGTCTGGGATCAATGTAGTGGAACAGCAAGCAGGATCTGGAGCCAGAAGGGATGTTAGCAAAGCATGTCTTGAACAGGATAGCAGGAAATTGTTTCTGTGATGTTGACCAAGGCAAAGGCAGAGATCCTCTGGACTGGACGGCTTAAGTAGGCAGGACTGACGAGCAGGATATCATCAACAGCTGAGTAACTGTGGAGAGATAGGAGCTGGCAATTATTTAACAGCTGAGCAACCAGCTCAGAGAAGGAAGGGCTGAGCCCAGCCCTGACAGTGAGTTGGGATTGTCCACCACCAAATCTGCAGTGGAAGGGTCAGTTGCTTCAAGAGTCCTTTTTGCAATGAGAATGACCTCCTCAGAGCTTTTACCCAAAGTATCATATGTTAGTCTTTTGGGCGGGTGAATAACCCTTTGCTCTTGCTGTTCTTTAGGTTCTGGGGTTACAGGCACACTAGTCTCTTCTTCTTCCTGCATATCAGCTTCCTCAATGAAGGATGGACAGTCTTAGGGGTCTGTTGTCAGCAGGGAAGATTGAGGGTCTTCCAACTCTTCAAAGGGTGGACTTTGAGGTACAAACTCAGGAGCCTCTGGCCTGTTTTCATCTTCAGCAAGGGGTACAGAGTGAGATCTAGTCACTGGCCAGGATCTTTGAGAGGCCGTGAGTGTGGACTGTAAATCTGGCTGTGGTGGCACATGAACTGCTTCTGACAGAGGCAACAGATGATTTCTCAGCAGTACCTTGTCATCTGGCTGTAGGTTCTGCACTCGTACCCTGAGGTCAAAGTTTATTTTGTTTCAGTGTCCTCGGGCATATGAGGCAGCTTGAGCCATCATAGGCGGTTTTCAGACGTCTCTGCAGACGATCCACATACCCTTTGTGGAAAGTTGCTGAGGTATGGTCGAGGGATGTGCCGAAGGCCAAGTCTACTGGCAGCCGGGCCTACGGTCCGAACATCAAACTATAGGGAGAGTAACCTGTGGCATCATGGGCGGTGCTGTTATAAGCATGCACAATAGCCACTATACGCTTGCTCAAGTGCTGCTTTTGTTCTGAATTTAGAGTTCCAAGCATATCCAGGAGGGTTCGGTTGAATCTCTCTGGTTAAGGATCTCCTTGAGGATGATACGGGGTGATTTTAGCCTTCCTGATGCCCAACAGGTCTAAAAGTCTCTTGATGAGACTACTCTTGAAATCTCTCCCTTGATCAGAGTGGATGCGTTGGGACAGACCACAGTGCACAAAGAATTTCTCCGTGAAGATCTTGGCCACCATGGATGCTTGTTGGTCCCTCATGGAAAACGCCTGGACATACCGAGTGAAATGGTCAGACACTACCAGGATATTTCCCTGCCCGCTCAGATCAGGCTCCAAGCACAGAATGTCAATGAATCACCAGCTCCATGGGTCCTTGACTCTGAAGATGGTCCATTGGGGTCTTCCTTTGGATACATCCTTTGGATACATCTGATGCAGGAGTGGCAATAGTCCTCAACTTCAGCCTGCATGCAGGGCCAGTAGAACCGGTCCCTCACCAGGAGAAAAGTCCTCTTGTGCCCTAGGTGGCCATGGTTGTCATGTAGGTGTCAGGGCTGGGTTCAGAAAAATTAGGGTTAAAACGGCGCTACCTGAAAAACCTGTTTGGCTCAGCCTATACAGGAAACAATATGCAAACTTTTTTTGTATATATAAAGGATCTTCAAACTTATATAAGAAGAAAAGTTCAGTGTTATGACAACTGAAGACAAATGTTAAAAAAGGCTGAAATGCATGTGTGTGGATCAGCATATGGTTGCATGCATCCTACATGGGGAGAAGTATATAAGGCATGTCAGAGAAAACTTTTTTTACATCCCATATATTCCTGATGGATCAATATTCTCTCTCCAAATCAGGAACTGTATTCACCACTATTTGCAAAATGAAAGCATGCTATGTGTAGCAAAAAACATATATAAATACAATTATAAAAATTCCTGTAAGGAAAAAATTGCATACACCATAGGTATATAGGTATATCTCAATATTTATACAGTTCATATGTTGTGGTGATTGTAGCAATATATAATAGTCCAGATGATGCAGTCTGCTGAACTGGTCAAGAGCTTCCCTCCCTCCCACCCTGCATACAGACACCGAGGAAATCAACTCGAAGATGATGTCCGAGTTCCCGTGTCCCAAATCGTCTTGCTTCGCCTCTTGCTAGGCCATAAATCATCTGAGGAGGGTTTAACCGCAGTATGATCCACCGGGATACCATTGGAAACATCTGAAGCATAACAGCAGTAGCAGCAAAGCTCCTGTTAGCACTACAGGCCTGATACCCCTGCAGGGGTTTCGACACTTGGTGAGTGAGTAATTTGAGGGGGGATCACAGAAGTCACCATTCAACCCTGTACACATGAAAGTCACTCTGGGGAATATCTTGCCTGGCTGTCGTATGAAGTGCATGGGACTATTATATATTGCTACAATCACCACAACATATGAACTGTATAAATATTGAGATATACATATATACCTATGGTGTATGCAATTTTTTCCTTACAGGAATTTTTATAATTGTATTTATATATGTTTTTTGCTACACATAGCATGCTTTCATTTTGCAAATAGTGGTGAATACAGTTCCGGATTTGGAGAGAGAATATTGATCCATCAGGAATATATGGGATGTAAAAAAAGTTTTCTCTGACATGCCTTATACACTTCTCCCCATGTAGGATGCATGCAACCATATGCTGATCCACACACATGCTTTTCAGCCTTCTTTAACATTTGTCTTCAATTGTCATAACACTGAACTTTTCTTCTTATATAAGTTTGAAGATCCTTTATATATACAAAAAAACATTTGCATAATGTTTCCTGTATAGGCTGAGCCAAACAGGTTTTTCAAGTAGCGCCGTTTTAACCCTAATTTTTCTAAATACATCTATTTGGCAGGGCACCCCTAGTGAGTGTCTTTGTTTAAGGGAGGCAGCAACCTGTGTAGATTTTGCCTATATACCTGTCCTAAGCGCGGTTTCCCAGGATTACTATTACAGGGCTGGGTTCAGCCCCTCCTTCTCTGAGCTGGCCGCTCAGCTGTCGGCTAATTGCCAGCTCCCATTTCTCTCCACAGTTACCCAGCTGTTGTTGATTCTGCTCATCAATCCTGCCTACTTAAAGTCGTCCAGCTCACTTGATCTCTGCCTTCGCCTTTGTCAACATCACAGAGTCTTTCTCCTGCGTTCCTGTTGAAGACTTGCTAGGCTGACGTTGCTTCTGGCTCCTGATCCTGCTTGCTGTCCTACTACGTTTATCTCTGACTGTCACGTACCTGGTGATGGAGCCTGATATGCAGAGGATGGCCTCTCTTACAACTCTGACTTGGAGCCCCTGATAGAGCTGACAGGAAGCACCGAGATGCAGAGTCGCACAAGTGCCTGGCGGGATCGCCGAACCTGGAGCTGAATCGGAGCACTCGGCCGGGCTGTAGAGGTGTCTGTAGGAATCCCAGAGCAGTGGTAGGCAGGTAGCTGGAGCGAGTAGACAATCGGTCCCCACAGGCAGAATTGCAGGTACAGCAGAAGGGATGGTGGCACCCTCGAGGCTGAAGAGAAGGCAGGTACAGGCAGGCCGGGTCATACACAAACGGGCATGTCAGGAACAGAGGCTGAAGCGGAAGCAGAATCAGATTACAGGCCGGGTCGTCAGCAGACTGGCAGCGAAGTAGCAGAAGGAGCAGGCAGATGCAGAGTAGAGGACAAGCCGAGGTCGGATGCAGGCAGGAAACAGGAACATCAAGAAGCAAGCCGGGTCACAACAGGAACGGAAGTCGGGTAGGTAATTGCAGGATACACAGGGAACGCTGTAGAGCAGACAGCACTGAGTCTGGAAGCTGTCACAGGGTGTGTGTGCACCAATGGCATTCTGACAGGAGCAGAGGTAACAGGTCATCTTCTTCGGCAGCCATCTTGGGTGCTGGCATGCCCTTCCTGACAGGCAGAGGTAACAGGTCGTCTTCTTCGGCAGCCATCTTGGGTGCTGGCATGCCCTTCCTGACACTGGCTCTCTGACATTTGCTTGGCTGACTACCTGATCCTGTTACTGAACTCTGGCTTGTTTTGACTACGCTTACTCTGTTTACCTTATTATTATTATTATTATTATTATTATTATAAAGTGTGATTTAACTATACTTCTATCTCGGTCCGATTCATGGTTCCTGATAGTAGGGCAGTTAATACTGTCTCCGTATGTTTTTCAGGTAGGAATAGCTGCCATTTTTCTTCAGAATCGTCAGAGGGGCCCCTTCGGTAGACCAACCCTCTGTGCACCTGAAACCGATCCCACTCTCGGTGCAGCAGATGGGTTTCCTTCAGGGAGTCAGTGAGGAGCAAGTCAGGGCATTGGCTCTCCAAGGCCTTCAATGCCAAGCTACAGGGAGGGTCCTCAAACTGGTCCCTCCGCAGGTCTTTGACAGCTTGGGCAGACCTTCATCCCCGACTTGGGCGACATTGCAATAACATCTGGGTACACCAGCGGCTGACACTCCAACCTCTTCGGTCCTGGATCCTACTCCAGGTTGATGTTCTGCTCCTTGACATAAGGCTCGTACCCTTCAGGTGTCAGCTGGGCCTATTCTTCTGGAGGGTCTCTGGAACAATGGGGCCTTCTTGACAAAGCATCCGTGTCTTGTTTTCTGACCTCGGTCGGTACTTCAGGCTGAAAATAACCCCCGATAGAGCAGCCAACCATCTGTGACCGGTGGCGTCCAACTTGGTGGTAGTGAGGATGTAGGTGAGAGCATTGTTGCCGGTCTTGATCACAAACTCCGCTTCATACAGGTAATCCCTCAGCTTATCCACCACCGCCCACTTCAAGGCCAGGAACTCAAGTTTGTGCATGGGATAGTTCTTCTTGGCGGGGGCCAAGTTCCGACTCACGTAGGCAACAGGCCGTAGATGGCAGTCATGCTCTTGATATAGCACCCCACCTAGCCCATCTCGACTGGCGTCAAAGTGTAGCTCGTATGGCTTGGTTGGATCTGCATAGGCCACGATTGGAGCGGTTGTTAGGCTTCACTTCAGCTGCCTAAAACCTCTTCACACTTCGGAGTCCATTGTTCCTGAATGGGCTCTCTGGGTTTTCTGGGCCCTCCAGCTGGTCTGACAGGCTTCGCCAGATCAGGGTCAGCGTCTTAGCGAATCCCTTGACAAATCTTCTGTAATAAGAGCAGAATCCCAGAAATTACCTAAGCTCAGTCACGTTGGTAGACCTCGGCCAGGAGGTGACAGCTTCCAGCTTCTGGAGGTCAGTGGCCACTTCATCAGCAGACACAATGTGACCAAGGTAGTTGACCGAGGGTTGATAAAACTGGCCCTTTTCCAGAGACAGCTTCAACCCCCTCATCATGGAGTCTCTGCAGGACCTTCTGCAGAAACTCTTCGTGGTCTTCCAGGGTCTTGCTGAAAATGATGATGTCGTCTAAGTACACCAACACATCGATCAGTTTCATGTCACCCAAGGTCTTCTCCATTAGCCTTTGGAAGGTGGCTGGGACTCCAGACAGGCCTTGATGCATAAGGTCAAATCCAAAGATCCTCTCCGGGGTAATGAAAATGGTCTTCTCCCGATCCTCAGGGTGCATGGGGACTTGGTAATACCCACTCTTCAAATCTAGCATGCTGAACCACTTCGCTCGTGACAGGCTCTGCAAGGCATCTTCTATCCTTGGGGTGGTATATTGGTCAGGAATGGTCCTTCGGTTCAGGGTCCGGTAGTCAATACCCAGCCTCAGTGAACCATTCTTCTTCTATACCACCACTATTGGGGAAGCGTATAGACTCTGGGACTCTCGGATGATACCGGCCCTCTTTAACTCTGCCAGTTGTTCATGCAGATCCTCCAAGTCCCCTAAAGGAATCCATCAAACTCTTTCCCTGAATGGCTTATGCACTCAAAGAGATGGATCCGGTATTGGGCACTTTTTGCACACCCCACATCAAATTCACTCTTGGAGAATGCAGCCTGCCATCTCAGAAGCTGAGTCTTGGCCCTTTCTTTCCATTCAGGCAAAAGGGGAGTATTCTTCGGATAGAGCTCCTCCACAGAGATCCCATCCTTTGCCCCCCCACCAAATCAGACGGCGGGACTGGGGTGGCCAGATTCACTTGTCCCAGCAACATCTGAGCCGGCATCTTCACTGGTGAGGCTGTTATGTTGCGGACACTAACCAAGATCTTCCTGTGACTTCTTTGCAACCCTTTGGTTGAAACCACCTCGGGAATTATCTCCACTCCCATGTCTTTTCTCTGTCCGTCTGATTCAAGGACAATGAAAGGGCCTGCTTGCTTCCAATTTATCTTGACAGATGCTCGTAAATAGGCCACTTTACCAGGCTGTAACACTTTCTCACACTGGTCCAAGCGCCAGATCTTTCCCTTCTGTTTTTGTACCAGGTGCTGGTAGGCTTGCCTCAGCATGGGGTGCACACTTGTAGTTGAAGTGCCCGGCTCCAGAACAAGAGGTGTCAACAGACTTCTGACAAGATCAGTATTGGTCCCTATGATGAGAGAACTCTTACTGGCCCCTGGTGGGCGAGGAGAGACCACTGCCTGAGTTTCAAAAGTCTCGGCTTTCCCAGCCATGGAGGGATCGAAGGTCAGCTTGACAGGTAGATAGCCATCATAGGGGAAGTTCTGAGTCACAATGCCCCATATCTGCAGCTCTTCCAGCTTCTGCAAAGGCAGGTGCTTGAGGTGCCTGTCATAGAAGTCTCTGTAGAGAAGTGTCACTTAAGCTCCAGTATCCAGAAGGGCCTTGGTGTAGACTCCCTTTACTTGGATGGGAACAACAGAAGAAGGTCCCACCAGCTTGTCAGGGAGCATGGAGGAAGTGGTGGCCCTGGCTTGTTCGGTGGTTTGTATCCGTACTCCTCTCTGCGAGGTTCTGATCGGGCTTAAGTCTGTGCTAAGTTCTGGGAGTCTGGTGTGCATTGACTCTTCGACACTAGGCAGCATTTGTCAAAAGAAACAGGACACTGGGTTGCTTGGAGGCAACAACGGGGGGACCCTCTGCAAGGGTTTGGACTTTCGCTGCTGTCTCTTCGTGTCATTAGTTTTGAGCCAGCTACCGTAGATGGGCACCCGGTTGGCTCCTTCACAAGAGCCCTCCGAAGTTTCCCTCTGGCCTCTGGAACTGTGCTTCAGGCTTCACTGGGTTTGGACACACCTGTCAATTAATGTCCCACATAATTTCAGCATACCTCGGTATGCTCAATAGCACTCCTCACTGGTGCACGTGAAAATGCTCATCACCGGCTCCGATATAGACACTAGTATGGATCTCCATAATATCCTTGTAATTATGGATAATCAAACATTATAATCACTTGATCTTACCGGATCTAATGAATATCAATTGGCCGGGTGATTTTTTGGCCAGAAAATTTGATAAGTGGGGGGCTAGCCCCCCTCATTAATCACTTAATAAGTGATTATTAATTATGTGAGATCTAATCTCATCCTTATGTACTACCACCTAATATCTCTAACGTTAAAACCACTTGATCTTACTGGATCTAACGAATAGCTATTGGCCTGAATGATTTTTGGTCAGAAGATTGCATGTGTGGGGGCTAACCCATCCTTATGTACCACCTAATATCTCCATTTTTATGTGAAATATTTCTGAAATGATGTGAGATCTAACGTTAAAACCACTTGATCTTACCGGATCTAATGAATATCTATTAGCCTGAATGATTTTTGGCCAGAAAATGTGATAAGGGGAGCTAACCTGTCCTTATGTACCACCTAATATCTCTATTTGGATGTGGAATATCTCTGAAATGATGTGAGATCTAACGTTAAAACCACTTGATCTTACTGGATCTAACGAATATCTATTAGCCTGAATGATTTTTGGCCAGAAAATTGCATGTGGGGGGGCTAACCCGTCCATATGTACCACCTAATATCTCTATTGTGATGTGGAATATCTCTGAAATGATGTGAGATCTAACGTTAAAACCACTTGATCTTATTGGATCTAATGAATAACTATTAGCCTGAATGATTTTTGGCCAGAAAATTTGATAAGGGGGGGGCTAACCCGTCCATATGTACCACCTAATATCTCTATTTTGATGTGGAATATCTGTGAAATGATGTGAGATCTAACGTTAAAACCAGTTGATCTTACTGGATCTAATGACTATCTATAAGGCTGAATGATTTTTTGCCAGAAAATTGCATGTGGGGGGCTAACCCGTCCATATGTACCACCTAATATCTCTATTTTGATGTGGAATATCTCTGAAATGATGTGAGATCTAACGTTAAAACCACTTGATCTTACCGGATCTAACGAATATCTATTAGCCTAAATCATTTTTGGCCAGAAAATTTGATAAGGGAGGGCCAGCCCATTAATCACTTAATAAAGCTCTAATTATGTGAGATCTAACGTTAAAACCACTTGATCTTACCAGATCTAACAAATAGCTTCCAAAATAGCTAACTGTTTGGTCGATTTTTTGATAAGGGGGGGCTGACGATGGGTTAGCCCCCCCCCCCAGCAAATAACTGTTAATATTGCTTCTTCTGTGTGAGATCTAACGCAAACAACGGTTGATCTAACCTGATCTAACAAACTGCATAAGATTTTTTTCAAAAATTTTGATATGGGGGGGCTAACCCGGCAGAGGTGGAGATTTCCTCCAACAGCATACAAATCCCAGAACTCCCTGGGAGAACGTTCTGTGTTCTGAAATGACTCAATTTCCAAAACATGCCATTTTGTGGCTATTTTTGAATATAGCACCTGTAACGATCCCAGGTGTTACAATTGTATAAAGATCCTTACATCAGGCCAAAAAGAGCAACAACTGAGAAAGAAAGAGGGACAGACAGATTTGTTTTGAAAAGAGAGACAATTCCTCCAAATGGGGGACAGTTGGCAGGTGTGCATTACATTCTCCCAACATAAGGACCAAGCATCCACAAACAGTTCCTGGCAAACTGTTTATGATCAGGAGCCAGTAGGATGGGTTCCAGCTCATGTGTCCACTGCGACAGCTAAACATAATGGTTGCATAATCTGGAACTTTGCCTCCCATTGTTAAGATCCACTGCCAGGTGGCATCAGCAAGGGGTAATATGCATGGCACAGCAACACCTCTATAACCATGCTATTACAAAATTCAAGGTACCCTCATAATTAAAATAAAAATAGTGCTGTGCTGTAATAAGGTATCTTAAAGTATACACAATGCAATGGTGCATATCATATGGCCAAAACTAGGCAAATCGCGTATAAAGTAACAAAGTGCAAAAGTGCCAATGATAATAAACTAAATAGACATCTGCTAAAAAATTAACAATAAATCAACAACAAATGTCCCTAGTTCCTGATGAACGTTCAATAGCATAAGATAAGATGTAGTATCATAAAATGTCCTTTTCTTCTTGAAATAAAAACAGTGAAAATCAAAAACGCTATCAGCTATGTCCAAAAGATGTCTTCTTTATATGCAGTGCAAAAAAGCAAAATGAAGTGTTGAAGAACTGGTGATGACTTTCTCATATAAAGTGCAAATGAATAGTAACTTCTTATCTTCAGTGCAATACGTGGTATATGCAAAATAAAGTGCTGAAGGGCTGGTGATAACTTTCTTATATAAAGTGCAGATGGATGGTGACTTTCTATCTTCAGTGCAATACGTGGTATGTGCATGTCCCCTTACCTTACTGCTGTAAGGTAACAGCGTGTAAGTGTGTCTTTGCGGGTAACGGATATGTTCCCTATGGATCTGGGTATCCAGCGACCTCTGGATCTTGCGTTCCTGGATCTGCTGGTGTGTGTCCGCCTATGCAACCAATAGCTCTCTGCCAGACATGGCTGGTTCAGCAAATCTCATTAATGGGCGTGAGGAAGTATAAAAGGAAGAACAGGGGGGATGCTCAATAGTATAGTAGTTTTTTGAAAGTATTTATTAAGAACAGCAAACACAATTAGAGTACTCACATTTAAAATGCATGTAAATGCAAAACAAAACATGAGCAGCAAGCTCGTCGATGTCACTTCCGGTGCCTGTACGTCCTGACGCGTGTTCGTCACGGTCACGTGACTTCATCAGAGCAACCCTGATGAACCTGTTACCTTACAGCAGTAAGGTAAGGGGACATCCACATACCACGTATTGTACTGAAGATAGGAAGTCACCATCCATCTGCACTTTATATAAGAAAGTTATTACCAGTTCTTCAGCACTTTATTTTGCATAGGCCAAGTATTGCACTGAAGATAAGAAGTCACTATTCATTTGCACTTTATATGAGAAAGTCATCACCAGTTCTCCAGCACTTAATTTTGCTTTTTTTGCACTGCATTTAAAGAAGACAACGGACATAGCTGATCGTGTTTTTGATTTTCACTGTTTTTATTGCAAGAAGAAAAGGACATTATATGATACTACATCTTATCTTACGCTACTGAACGTTCATCAGGAACTAGAGATGTTTGTTGTTGATTTATTGTTCATTTTTTAGCATATGTCTATTTAGTTTATTATCCCTGACACTTTTGCACTTTGTCACTTTTTATGTGATTTGCCTAGTTATGGCCGTATGACATGCACCATTGCATTGTGTATAATTTTAGTATACCTTATTACAGCGCAGCACTATTTTTATTTCAGTTTACTTTAACCTCCCTGGCGGTATGATTATTTCAGATTTTAGATGCTGAAAGCAGTACCATTATTTTGCACAGAAATTTTGCGTTTTATATTGTAGGCCTGTAATTCTTAGGAATAGTTCATTTAAATCTGTCCAAACAAGAGTCTAGTAGACATCCCGGGTATGATAAAGTTTGAAAAACGAAATAAAAAATTATAATATAATAAATAACTATAAATAATTATAACAAATAATAATATAATAATAATAAAAATTATTCAATAATGTAATCAAATCAAAAACACTGAAATTTGCTCAGTTGCAGAATTGTAGCTTTTGTTACTTTTAGTGTTTGATGACGGATCTCCTCACAAATCACTATCGCTCAATTCTGCAAGTGATTATAAGTTATTATCGCTTTTTTTCTAGCTCGTCTAAAACCATTTTTGATGTAAAGAGACAGTTTTGGTTGCTATGGACAATCTACAGTTTACAGGCAGAAAGAACAGTTTTTATATATATAAAACTGCATGCAGGACACTGGGCAGACCACTAGGGACAAAGGGGATGTGTAATTATTTGATACAGTACTGTAATCTGTAAGATTACAGTATGCTGTATCTGTACTGTGTGCTTCACTTTTTGAATTTGCCGCCGAACTCCGTCCCCGTGCGTCGCAACGCTCGCAGGGAACGGAGCTCGGCACTGTGAATCGAGTGAGACACAGCGGCTCGCCGATCACAGCGAGGAGACATCGCAGGATCCAGGGGACAAGGTAAGTAAACTCTTCCTGGATCCTGCGATGCAATCCCGAGTCTGGCTCGGGGATACCGCTTTTGGTATGAAAAATCCACCCGAGCCAGACACGGGAATACCGCCAGGGGGGTTAAGGTTCTGGCATTACCTGCAGTGTTTGCAGCAGTATACGCTTTATCTATTTAGTGGCGCTGGGATATTTTTATTTTATTACCCTCATAATTGTTGCAGATCTTATTTTGGTCCTAAAAAAGGACAAAACAGATGCTGTTACATTTTCTGACACGTTAGCCAAATTACACAAAGTACACAATATAAAAAGAGGAAGAGAATCCATTTAAGCTTGGAGTGTAATTAAATAAAAACAAAGACAGTCTATTTTAAAGAGAAGGGAAGAGACAAAAACATACAGAAAGCCAAATCACCTAATGAATAACAAATAAAAGTTTTGCATAGGAACCAGAAAAAAGTGTCAGGTCACAATGGAGAATAATATCTAGGAAAGAAAAGGGTGGTGGAAAACACATGCAAGAAGTGTAGCTATAAACTAAGTTAGCTGGAAAAACACACAAAAGCACAAACCTTCAAAGGTTATCGGGAACCCCATTTAGTGTTATGAGAATGAGAGATCCAGGAAGGTGGATGATGTGCAACTTTCTACTGATCACAGGTACATTTCTGTGTATGTCCAAGCTTTAGCTTCTTTAATATTACTTTTAGAGCTATCTCAGTCTCCTAACCATTTCAGTCCCAGAAGATTTGGCTGCTAAATGACCGGGCCATTTTTTGCGATTCGGCACTGCGTCACTTTAACTGACAATTGAGCGGTCATGCGACGCTGCACCCAAATAAAATTGACATACTTTTTTTCCCACACATAGAGCTTTCTTTTGGTGATATTTGATCACCTCTGCATTTTTTATTTTTTGTGCTATAAACAAAAAAAGAGCAACAATTTTGAAAAAACGCAATATTTTGTACTTTTTGCTATAATAAATATCCCCATTTTTTTTAAAAAAAAGCACATTTTTTCTCAGTTTAGGCTGATATGTAATCTTCTACAAATATTTGGTAAAAAAATCGCAATAAGCCTATATTGATTGGTTTGCGCAAAAGTCATAGCGTCTACAAAATAGGGGATAGATTTATTTATTTTTTTACTAGCAATGGCGGCTATCTGCGATTTTTATTGGGACTACGACATTATGGCGGACACATCGGACACTTTTGACACATTTTTGGGACCATTGGCATTTATACAGTGATCAGTGCTATAAAAATGCACTGATTACTTTAAAAATGTCACTGGCAGGGAAGGGGTTAACACGACGGGGCGATCAAGGGTTTAAGGGGTTAGGGGAAGGTTTTAACACCAACCGCTCAGTGTCTGCCAACCCTCTCCTCCAATCCCTACACTGGCTCCCAATCACCCAGCGAAATAAATTCAAAATACTAACCACAACATACAAAGCCATTCACAATTCTGCTCTGAGCTACATCACCAATCTTGTCTCCAAATATCACCCAAATCGTCCTCTCTGCTCTTCTCAAGACCTCCTACTCTCAAGCTCTCTCGTCTCCTCCTCCCATGCTCGTCTCCAGGATTTCTCCAGAGCCTCTCCCATCCTCTGGAACTCGCTACCTCCACTGGTCCGGCTATCACCTACTCTTGCTACCTTCAGGCGATCTCTGAAAACTAATTTCTTCAGGAAAGCCTATCATGTCTCCAACTAATCTCCTACCACTTCCACCAGCTCATTCCCCACAGTTACAACCTTTTTGTACCACCTGCCCCACCCTATTAGATTGTAAGCTCTTCTGAGCAGGGCCCCTTTTAATCCTCTTGTATTTTATTGTATTGTAACTGTATTGTCTGCTTTTTATATTGTAAAGCGCTGCGTAAACTGTTGGCGTTATAAAAATTCGGTATAATAATAATAATAATAATAACTGTGTTCCCTGCTACGTGTGGGAGGGGACTGACTAGAGGAAGTGACGGATCGTGGTTCCTAGCTAATAGGAATACACGATCTGTCACTCCTCTCAGAACAGAACGGGGATTTGTGTGTTTATACACACACTTCCCTGTTCTGCCTCTCATGCTCGCGATCGCTCATGGCCGGCGGTCATCGAGACCATCAGCCACGAGCATTGGCACGCCTGCTGTGCTGATCCCACGAGCCGAAGTATAGCTACGACAGTTCGCGGGATCGTGGCGACCTGCAGCAGTAAAATGACGCCGGCTGGTCTGCAAGTGGTTAAAGAGGAAGTAAACCCTGATGGGTTTTACTTCCTCTTTTTTTCCCTCTAAAGGTAAAGCATAATGGGCTACTATGCATCGCATAGTAGCCCATTACGTGTCACTTACCTGAAACCAAAGCCTGCAATGTCACTAGCAACGAGCGTCCATTATCACCCCTCTTCCTACCGGGGCCGCGAACTCCAGCTCTGTGACTGGAGTTACCGCATGACCCCCTTTGGAAACGACATGATCTGCCCTTTCTAAAGTGCGCATGCCTCGTGGACATCGGCACACAGCTTTATTGTAAATATCTCCTAAACCATCTCCTAAACCATACAGGGTGTACAACCACTTTAAAAATCGGTGCATAAACTTTATTGATTTACTTTAATGATTTGTAAGTTATGTAGAATAAGTTTATAAATAATTTTTCTTATATGATGATATATATATAATTATGTATATATGATCGAGAATGATGTTGGTTAAGAGAATTTTAGATAGAAATCAGTAAGCTATATACACTATAAGGCCAGAAGTATTTGAACACTCCACCAAATTATTGTTCAGGTGTTTGCAGTGAGAGGTACAGTTAATACTACAACATACAGAAATATATTAGGCAATAGTTGGCTTCCAAACGTGTGGTAACAGTTTTGGGAAGACCCTTTTCTATTACAGCATGAATCTGCCCCTGCACATAAAGCCAGTTTCATAAATTCATGATTTAAGGTGTGGAGTAATTTTAGAGAACGGACCTCAACCCTACTGAACTCCTTTAGAATTAATTGGAATACCATTTTTGAGACAAGTCTTCCAACCTCACCTGATCTAACAAATGCTGAAGAGACTTTCCAGAAGACTGGAGGTTGTTATAGCTGTAAAGAGTGGAGGGGGACTCCGTATTAATACCCAGTTTTTTGGAATAGGGTGTGCAACAAGCTCATGAAGGCAAATTGGTTAGGTGTTCACAAACTTTTGACCATATAGTGTAGCAATAGCAGAGCGAGCCCACAAGATAGAACGAGTAAGGGCATAAGAAGGTGTGAGGAGGATCCTCAGATCTTACAGACTCCCTTTGGAAGTTTAATACTAAAGTTATTAAAGACACAAACCCCCCAGAAACATGTTACATAATTATCACTTATGTATTGGGTATTGCTTCTTTGCATTTGAAAAACATTTGAAACATACAGTATATCAAGCACAGTTCAACAGATTCCAATTTACTTCAATGGTCTAGGGTAGACGGCATTATTGAGGCTGTATTCATCATGTTTTGTGCATTACTTGGATAAAGCAGTTATACTCCTTATGTATATACATTGCTGCATTTTGCATTTCGAACAAAAGGCTGGGTTTGGCAACATTGCCCGTCTACACCACCCCTTATACAATTAGGCTGAAAAAAGACACATGGCCATTATTTTTTTTTTGCATGTGTGCTGTAGAGATGGGTAGGCCACCGAAAAATTGGGAAAAAACAACTTTTTCCGTTTTTTTTTTTTTTTTTTCAAAGTAGTTTTTTTTTTTCAAAGTAGTTTTTTTTTTTTTTTAGAAAAATTGGAAAAAAAAAGAAGTGTGGAATATGTTCTTTTACAATGATAAGTAATATACTGTATCTATGACATGGTATTCAAATGATATAACATGAAGACCTTAAGGAAAAATTTGAGACTTTATGTAAAGTTCTTGCAACTGAAGACAAGCAATCCTGAAATACAGTTTAAGCAACTCAATGAAGTTCTCAAACAAGAGAAATATGCATTTCTGCCACTATGGGTCACTGCAGGGTAAAGGCTCCAGTTTAGTTTAATTGTGAGCTTCATCTTGTGCCTCCTACAGTTGGGTGATTGTTGGGATACAGTAGACGTTAGTTTCTGACCTCTCAGGCCTTAAAGTTTATTGGTTAAAATAACAAACACTGTGCAATAGTATTGCACAAAGCGACCCTGATCCTCCTCTTCTCATGTCCCCCACCAGCAATCTCGGCTCCTCGTCTTCTTCGTGTGTCCCCTATAGCAAGCCGTTTGCTATGGAGGCACATTGTGTCTGCTCTGCTCCCTACCGAGCTGTGTGTCCATGGAGCCACGCTCCATAGACACACAGCGGGACTTAGCCCTGCCCCCACTTCCTCCAATGGCTCATGCTGCTGTTCGAGTTTCTATGTGAAGAGGAATAGAGGGGAGAAAAGATGCAGCCGTGCACAGCACTAGATCTCTTCTCTCCTCTCTTCCCCTTCACACAGGGAATGATAGAGAGCAATAAAACATGTTTTTTCTTAATGCAAGGAATGCATTAAGGTAAAAAAAGTTTTTAGCTATTGTAACACCTTAATTGGCAGGTAAGAGGGTAAATTTGTCTGACAAATTAGTTTTTCTCTTTTAACTTTTAAATGATTCCTATTATTGCTCTCCAGGGATGTCCGGTGAGGTCAGTGACTGGTGAGGTACTGGCTAGCATCAGAGCCAGATACACACAGGTTACATACACCACGATCGTTAGAGTGAGAACAATAATTCTAGTACTAGACCTCCTCTGTAACTCTAAACATGTAACCTGTAAAACATTTCACAGCGTCGCCTATGGAGATTTTTAGGTACGGAAGTTTGGCGCCATTCCACAAGTTTGCGCAATTTTAAAGCGTGACATGTTAGGTATCTATTTACTGGGCCTAACATAAAAAGAAATATTGCTGCGCAAATACCATGTAACATAAAGGGTTGCAACGACCGCCATTTTATTCCCTAGGGTGTCTGCTAAAAATATATATATAATGTTTGGGGGTTCTGAGTAATTTTCTAGCAAAAAAATATGATTTTTACATGTAGGAGAGAACTGTCAGAATTGGCCTGGGTGGCAAGGGGTTATTTACCATAAGTAATATACAAATAATTATTATATATTGTTTTTAAGGTAATTTACTATATTTTCAAAATCTGTACTCAAGCAGGTGGCTTAACTGACAATGTACTGAAGTTTGAAGTTATAACTTCAAACCAGTAATTTCACAGTAAACAGATAAACAATAAATTATTATGTCAAAATACAGTGAAAACCCAGGCCTTCTTCCACTATCTCAGCGCTATGGAGCTAGTAAATCTAACAATAATAAACACTATGCATTAATCACAGTGATTCAATAAATCAATGAACCACAGCGATGCTAAAGTGTCAGCTGCTGCTTAAAATGCAATAAATAGCCAAAAAAACTGTTCATACAAAATAGTAAATTGTGCAGTATCTCAATGAGTACAATGATTACAAAAGCAGCGCTACCATCATTTCTTCTTATGACCAGCTTTCATATGATAAATAGCACATGAGAAAACATGAATGACAGATGGTGATAAAGGTCCAGAGAGACACAGATGGAGGTCCTATGATATTGAAGATGTGCACCTCACACCAGACTCCTCAAGCCATGCGTCACACTCCCCTTAGGGGTTCTCACTCACCAGAAAGTAGAACACATCAGGCCTTGATATTTTACCAACGAATGTCATCCACATCGTGGAGAGTGTCCGAGCTGTACTGGATATCCCATAGGTATTCGGATAGAAAAAAACTCACAATAGCGTAACTCCGTTTTCTTATCCTTTATTCTTCTCAAATGACAGGCTCCATAAAAACTCACAGTTGGATGGTTCTTATCTTATCAGCATTAAAAAGCATTATTCACTGCACAGAAGAGATACGAGATTCTTGTGTATTATGCAAAGTCCAGGAACAGAAGGGAAAGGGAGATCACTGCTCCAAGTGGATCAAATGGAAATAAACCTCTTCTCAGAATTGAAGCTGCAGGTGCTGGCAATGCATATAGCAACAGGGGTGAGAAGATACTGGACAGCCGCACTCCAAATATCATGATATAATAATTTTTATGAATAAAGGCTAAATTTTTTGGAGTGCGGCTGTCCAGTATCTTCTCTTGCCCCTATTCTGTGTGTATTAGGAAGACAGTGTCCACCGCTTACTTCCAGTTGTCTCTTCCTGACCGTGGAATGCAAAACATCACTTCAGGTCACCATAAGGTCACGCACTGATGCGTTTCGTCATTACGACTTCCTCTGAAGGCGCTGACCCAGGTGTCACTGACCCACCCATATTTAACTACTTAACGACTGCGCTATAGCCGAATGATGGCTACAGCGTGGCTCGATAACTCTGGGAGGGCATACATTGAGGTTCTCCCAGAATCTTGCTACCTCTGGGTAGGGATGAGCCGAACACCCCCCGGTTCGGTTCGCACCAGAACCCGCGAACGGACCGCAAGTTCGCACGAACGTTAGAACCCCATTGACGTCTATGGGACTCGAACGTTCGAAATCAAAAGTGTTCATTTTAAAGGCTAATTTGCATGGTATTGTCCTAAAAAGGGTTTGGGGACCCGGGTCCTACCCCAGGGGACATGTATCAATGCAAAAAAAACTTTTAAAAACGGCCGTTTTTTCGGGAGCAGTGATTTTAATGATGCTTAAAGTAAAAAAAAAAAAGTGAAATATTCCTTTAAATATCGTACCTGGGGGGTGTCTATAGTATGCCTGTAAAGTGACGCGTGTTTCCCATGTTTAGAACAGTCCCTGCACCAAATGTCATTTTTAAAGGAAAAAATCTCATTTAACCACTTCAGCCCCGGAAGGATTTACCCCCTTCCTGACCAGAGCACTTTTTACAATTCGGCACTGCGTCGCTTTAACTGCTAATTGCGCGGTCATGCAATGCTGTACCCAAACGAAATTTGCGTCCTTTTCTTCCCACAAATAGAGCTTTCTTTTGATGGTATTTGATCACCTCTGCCGTTTTTATTTTTTGCGCTATACACGGAAAAAGACCGAAAATTTTGAAAAAAAATGATATTTTCTACTTTTTGTTCTAAAAAAAATCCAATAAACTCAATTTTAGTCATACATTTAGGCCAAAATGTATTCGGCCACATGTCTTTGGTAAAAAAAATGTCAATAAGTGTATATTTATTGGTTTGCGCAAAAGTTATAGCGTCTACAAACTAGGGTACATTTTCTGGAATTTACACAGCCTTTAATTTATGACTGCCTATGTCGATTCTTGAGGTGCTAAAATGGCAGGGCAGTACAAAACCCCCACAAATGACCCCATTTTGGAAAGTAGACACCCCAAGGAATTTGCTGAGAGGCATGTTGAGCCCATTGAATATTCATTTTTTTTGTCCCAAGTGATTGAATAATGACAAAAAAAAAAAAAAAAAAAAAAAATTACAAAAAGTTGTCACTAAATGATATATTGCTCACACAGGCCATGGGCATATGTGGAATTGCACCCCAAAATACATTTAGCTGCTTCTCCTGAGTACGGGGATACCACATGTGTGGGACTTTTTGGGAGCCTAGCCGCGTACGGGGCCCCGAAAACCAAGCACCGCCTTCAGGATTTCTAAGGGCGTACATTTTTGATTTTACTCCTCACTACCTATCACGGTTTTGAAGGCCATAAAATGCCCAGATGACATAAACCCCCCCCAAATGACCCCATTTTGGAAAGTAGACACCCCAAGCTATTTGCTTTGAGGCATGTTGAGTCCATGGAATGTTTTATATTTTGACACAAGTTGCGGGAAAGTGACAATTTTTTTTTTTTTTTTTTTTTTTTTGCACAAAGTTGTCACTAAATGATATATTGCTCACACAGGCCATGGGCATATGTGGAATTGCACCCCAAAATACATTTAGCTGCTTCTCCTGAGTACGGGGATACCACATGTGTGGGACTTTTTAGGAGCCTAGCCGCGTACGGGACCCCGAAAACCAAGCACTGCCTTCAGGATTTCTAAGGGCGTACATTTTTGATTTTACTCCTCACTGCCTATCACAGTTTCGGAGGCCATGGAATGCCCAGGTGGCACAAACCCCCCCCAAATGACCCCATTTTGGAAAGTAGACACCCCAAGCTATTTGCTGAGAGGCATGGTGAGTATTTTGCAGCTCTCATTTGTTTTTGAAAATAAAGAAAGACGAGAAAAAAAAATTTTTTTTTTCTTTTTTCAATTTTCAAAACTTTGTGACAAAAAGTGAGGTCTGCAAAATACTCACTATACCTCTCATCAAATAGCTTGGGGTGTCTACTTTCCAAAATGGGGTCATTTGGGGTTTTTTTTTTGCCACCTGGGCATTCCATGGCCCCCGAAACTGTGATAGGCGGTGAAGAGTGAAATCAAAAATTTACGGCCTTAGAAAGCCTGAAGGCGGTGCTTGGTTTTCGGGGTCCCGTACGCGGCTAGGCTCCCAAAAAGTCTCACACATGTGGTATCCCCGTACTCAGGAGAAGCAGCAGAATGTATTTTGGGGTGTAATTTCACATATTCCCATGGCATGTTTGAGCAATATATCATTTAGTGACAACTTTGCGCAAAAAAAAATAAAAAAAATAAAAAATTGTCTCTTTCCCGCAACTTGTGTCACAATATAAATTATTCCATGGACTCAACATGACTCTCAGCAAATAGCTTGGGGTGTCTACTTTCCAAAATGGGGTCATTTGGGGGGGGTTTGAACTGTCCTGGCATTTTATGCACAACATCTAGAAGCTTATGTCACACATCACCCACTCTTCTAACCACTTGAAGACAAAGCCCTTTCTGACACTTATTGTTTACATAAAAAAATAATTTTTTTTTGCAAGAAAATTACTTTGAACCCCCAAACATTATATATTTTTTTTAAAGCAAATGCCCTACAGATTAAAATGGTGGGTGTTTCATTTTTTTTTTTCACACAGTATTTGCGCAGCGATTTTTCAAACGCATTTTTTGGGGAAAAAACACACTTTTTTACATTTTAATGCACTAAAACACACTATATTGCCCAAATGTTTGATGAGATAAAAAAGATGATCTTAGGCCGAGTACATAGATACCAAACATGACATGCTTTAAAATTGCGCACAAACGTGCAGTGGCGACAAACTAAATACATTTTTAAAAGCCTTTAAAAGCCTTTACAGGTTACCACTTTAGATTTACAGAGGAGGTCTACTGCTAAAATTACTGCCCTCGATCTGACCTTCGCGGCGATACCTCACATGCATGGTGCAATTGCTGTTTACATTTGACGCCAGACCAACGCTTGCGTTCACCTTAGCGCGAGAGCAGGGGGGACAGGGGTGCTTTTTTTTTTTTTTTTTTTTTTTTTCTTTATTATTATTATTTTTTTATCTTATTTTTAAACTGTTCCTTTCATTTTTTTTTTTTTTATCATTTTTATTGTTATCTCAGGGAATGTAAATATCCCCTATGATAGCAATAGGTAGTGACAGGTACTCTTTTTTGCAAAAATTGGGGTCTATTAGACCCTAGATTTCTCCTCTGCCCTCAAAGCATCTGATCACACCAAGATCGGTGTGATAAAATGCTTTCCCAATTTCCCAATGGCGCTGTTTACATCCGGCGAAATCTACGTCATAAAATGCTCGTAGCTTCCGGTTTCTTAGGTCATAGAGATGTTTGGAGCCACTCTGGTCTCTGATCAGCTCTATGGTCAGCTGGCTGAATCACCGGCTGCATTTTCAGGTTCCCTGTTGAGACAGGAGAGCCAGAGAAAAACACGGAAGATGTTGGGGGGGGGGGGCATTCCCTCCCACTGCTTGTAAAAGCAGTCTAGAGGCTAATTAGCCACTAGGATTGCTTTTACATGAAAGCCGACCGCTGGCTGAAAAGAATGATACCAAGATGATACCTAAACCTGCAGGCATCATTCTGGTATAACCACTCAAAGTCGTGAATGGCATACCTGAAGACAAAAAAATGGTTAACAATAAAGCACAGTAAACGGTAAGGTATAAAAAATTGCATACCTGAAAAGCAAACATGATAAAACATAATAACAATAACAATAACAATAACAATAAAACATTGCAGAATAGAATACAGTAAAAAAGAGCAGAACAATAGAGAGAGAATAGAGAGAGAGAGAACAATAAAACGACAACTATTTTTATTTTATATTTTTGTTTGTGTTTTTTTTTTTTTACACTTTTTTTTGTAACTAACTATAATAACTGTAACCGGTTCCAGGTTCGGGTCTCTCAAAATGCGATGGCATCTTGGGAGACCCTGTGAAAGTGTGCCTAGTCTGTGCAATGTTGTACCCTACGCTAATACTCAACTAGTGCATGGTAGCGTTCAAAACATTCACCAATGCAAAGACCAGGATTGTCAGGACAGGAGGGACAATAATAGCGGGTGTCACGGCTATATCCGCGCTTGCTGCAGACACAACATATTTTTTGGGGGGTTCGCTGGGTAGGGGTACTCGGGAGGACATAAAGAAAATGCCTCTCATGCAGCCGACTGCATTTGGTTGGGGATGTGAATGGGGGAAGTACGGGCGCTGCAGAAGCGGTGGGTTCCCAATTAGGATTGGCGAATGCAGCAGGAAGGGCACTATGGGCATGACGGGCCTGTGTTTGTCTTTTTGGTGGCAGCGGGACACTACTTGTGCTTGCCACCTCACCAGCTTGAACTGCACTTATGGGACTCGCCACGTCACCAAGTGTTACTGCAGTGCTGGTTTGACTACGACCGGGGTGTACTAGGCCGCTGGTGCTTGCCAGTTCACCAAAACGCTACAAAAAAAACTGTTAGCGATCACAGGGATCAGGCCTGACTCTGCGAACGCTGCAGTTATGCGTTTAGAGTTTTGTAAGTGACAGTGATCGATCGATACTGCACTTGGGTGGGCTGGGCCGGGCCGGGCGGAGGGGCAAAACGCAGGTGCTAGCAGGTATCTGGGCTGATCCCGCTAACACTGCGTTTTTGGGAACCCTAAACTGCTGGGGACGCTAGTATAGATCTGATCGGATCAGATATTGATCTGTTCAGATACTATACCACTAAGGGAGGCGTATGCTGCGTGCGTGGGTGTTAGCGGTACTGGCGCTAATCTGACGCTGCCTGGGGCTGGTGCTTGCCAGTTCACCAAAATGCTACCAAAAAAACTGTTAGCGATCGCAGGGATCAGGCCTGACTCTGCGAACGCTGCAGTTATGCGTTTAGTGTTTTGTAAGTGACAGTGATCGATCGATACTGCACTTGGGTGGGCTGGGCTCGCCTGGGCGGAGGGGCAAAACGCAGGTGCTAGCAGGTATCTGGGCTGATCCCGCTAACACTGCGTTTTTGGGAACCCTAAACTGCTGGGGACGCTAGTATAGATCTGATCGGATCAGATATTGATCCGATCAGATACTATACCACTAAGGGAGGTGTATGGTGCGTGTACGGTGCGTGCGTGGGTGTTCGCGGTACTGGCGCTAATCTGACGCTGCCTGGGGCAACGCATATCACCGCCGGGCGATCAGGGGGCTAAACCTTTATTCGGTAATAAACGGCGGGTGCCCTGACACTATAAAAAATAAACTAACTAACCAGCGTCACCCGTAACAGTTATACGGTGATCAGTGGTGAAAGGGTTAACTAGGGGGCAATCAAGGGGTTAAAACATTTATTAGATAGTATATGGGGGTCCCTGTCGCTATAAAACACTGACGGCGAACCTAAATATTTACGTCCCTAACTAGCGTCACCAGTGACACTAATACAGCGATCAGAAAAATGATCGCTTAGCGACACTGGCGACAGGGGGTGATCAAGGGGTTAAAACTTTATTAGGGGGGGTACTGGCGCTAATCTGACGCTGCCTGGGGCGACGCATATCACCGCCGGGCGATTAGGGGGCTAAACCTTTATTCGGTAATAAACGGCGGGTGCCCTGACACTATAAAAAATAAACGAACTAACCAGCGTCACCCGTAACGGTTATACGGTGATCAGTGGTGAAAGGGTTAACTAGGGGGCAATCAAGGGGTTAAAACATTTATTAGATAGTATATGGGGGTCCCTGTCGCTATAAAACACTGACGGCGAACCTAAATATTTACGTCCCTAACTAGCGTCACCAGCGACACTAATACAGCGATCAGAAAAATGATCGCTTAGCGACACTGGTGAGGGGGGGTGATCAAGGGGTTAAAACTTTATTAGGGGGGGTAAGGGGGGTACCCTAGACCTACAGGGGGGTTACAGTAACTGTCCTAACACTGCTAACTGTCACAAACTGACACTATGCAGTAATCAGGAAAAAAAAAAAAAAAAAAAAAAAAAAACCTGCTTGGTGTCAGTTTGTGACAGGGGGGGGGGTGATTGGGGGGGGATCGGGGGGCGATCGGGGGGGGATCGGGGGTGTAATGTATGCCTGGCATGTTCTACTGTGTGTGTTTGTGTTGTGCACTTACTTACATGTCATCTCTCCTCGGCGCTGGAACGGAAACTGACAGCCGAGGAGAGATGACATCACATCCTCTGCCTCTGTGTACTATACAGAGGCAGGGGATGTTTGTCAGTGGCTGGGAGCGATCGCGAGGGGGGGGCCACGATCGGATGGTCTCCCCCTCGTCTCTCATCGCTCCCAACCAAATGCCGACCGCAGCTGGCACCGGGGGGGGGTCCGATCGGACCCCCCACCCGCGGGAAGGCAATCACGTTTCAGGTACGTGATTTTGCCTGCCCGTGCCGCTCTGCTCACGTATATAGGCGTGAGGCGGTCGGCAAGTGGTTAAAACTGCTTGCGGGTTTAATGTCATGTCGGGTCATGGCAATATGGATGAAAATCAGTGAGACAAACGGTGGATCAAGAAGGGTTGCCATTACCAGGCCCTTTGGGTCTTGTATGGATATTAAGGGGAACCCCGCACCCAAATTAAAATAAGGAAAGGTCCCTATATACTCTGAACAGCAGTATACAGGCGGTGCAAACAAGACAGGGACTGTAGGTTTGTTGTTAAGTAGAATCTGTTTGTAATTTTGAACATTTTTAACTTGTTTAGCTCCAGCCAAAAAATCTTTTCTAAGCTTTTTGGAAAACATAGGGAAGGGTTATCACCCCTGTGACATTTGTTTTGCGTCTTTCCTCCTCTTCAGAAGATTTCACCTCTCTTTTTTGTCCCAATGAAAAATGTTTTTTGAAAATTTGGGTTTTTTTGTGGAACAAGGATTGGAAAGCATCAGTGGAAAGGAGAAATTGTTCTCCCATATTAACTCTTACAGGAGAGAATTTCCCTTCCTAGGGGTAGATTTCATCTCACTTCCTGTTGTCTCCTTCCGTTTGCAAGTAGGAGTCGTTTGTAAGTTAGATGTTTGAAAGTAGGGTCCTGCCCTATATACTCAGCAGAAATTTGGGCCTTAGGTGTTGCTGTGGCCACAACACTGTAAGCCCTCACAGGGCCCTGCTGTGAAATATTAGATCAAGAATTGTAATTACATGCCCCTGTTGAACAGGAGCTGAAAAATTAGGCCTTAGGCACTGGTGCTGGTGCCACAACACTGCAACCCCTCACAGACACTCTAGTTGGAACGCAGGAACGAGCCCTGCTGCAAAGTATTGCATCAAAAATTGTAATTACACGCCCCTGTTAGACAGGGGCAGAAAAATTGGGCCTTAGGCACTGGTGCTGGTGCCACAACACTGCAACCCCTCACAGACACTCTAGTTGGAATGCAGGAACGAGCCCTGCTGCAAAGTATTACATCAAAAATTGTAATTACACGCCCCTGTTAGACAGGGGCAGAAAAATTGGGCCTTAGGCACTGGTGCTGGTGCCACAACACTGCAACCCCTCACAGACACTCTAGTTGGAATGCGGGAACGAGCCCTGCTGCAAAGTATTACATCAAAAATTGTAATTACACGCCCCTGTTAAACAGGGGCTGAAAAATTGTGCCTTAGGCACTGGTGGTGGCGCCCAGAACCAAAAATGTTCTTACAAGCTATCAGCGTGATGATTGAGGAGGAAGAGGATAATTACTCAGGGATAGTCACTCAGCATCAGCATAGGCAGTCTTTGAAGGGATCTGAGATTTCAAAAAAAATTATTCGGTTACATCTGCATCAGGTGCTTGGTAGCTGGTGGTGATCCAAGACTGATTCATTTTTATGAAGGTCAGCCGATCGACCGAGTCGGTGGACAGACGCACCCTGTGATCGGTTACCACGCCTCCAGCAGCACTGAATGTGCGTTCCGAAAGAACGCTGGATGCAGGACAGGCCAGTAGCTCAATTGCATACTGTGCAAGCTCTGGCCAGTGATCCATCCTCAAGACCCAGTAACCCAGAGGATTTTCGGTGGGAAAGGTGTCCAAGTCTGATCTTGCCCCTAGGTATTCCTGCACCATGTAAAACAGACGCTGGCGATGGTTGCTGGAACCGATCATACCTTGGGGCTGCGGACCAAAAAATTGTCTGAACGCATCGGTCAGACGGCCACCTTCTCCACCGCTCCTTCTTTGACTGACCGAAGCCTCAGCAACACGTTGTCCAGAAACAGGAGTTTGTAACCTCCCAGTCTCTGGGAACGCGTTGCACAGACCTTTCTGCAAGGCCTCCCGAAGATGTTTCATCCTCTGCTCCCTCTGCGATGGCAAGATAAGGTCCGCAACCTTACCCTTGTAACGTGGATCAAGGAGGGTTGCCAGCCAGTATTGGTCCTTCTCCTTGATACCACGAATACGAGGATCCTTACGCAGGCTTTGCAGGATCAGGGAGGCCATGCAGCGTAGGTTTGCTGAGGCATTCGGTCCGGAGTCCTCTGGGTCACTAAGGACAACAACGTCCGCAGCCACCTCCTCCCAGCCACGTACAAGTCCATGTGTTCCTTGGGACTGATCCCTTAAAGACTGCTGATGCTGAGTGCCAGGCTCCACCTCCATACTGACACAATCTTCCTCCTCCTCCTCCTCCTCCTCCTCGTCCTCTTCCTGTGTGATCGGCGGGCACGCAGGAACACTGTCTGGATAAAGGGGGCCTTGAGAGCTAAGGAAGTCCTCCTCTTCCTGCCTCTGTTCTGCCTCAAGTGCCCTGTCCATTATTCCACGCAGCGTGTGCTCCAACAGGTGGACAAGGGGGACAGTGTCACTGATGCATGCACTGTCAGTGCTCACCATCCTCGTGGCCTCCTCGAATGGTGACAGGACAGTGCATGCATCCCTGATCATGGCCCACTGGCGTGGGGAAAAAAAACCAAGGTCCCCTGACCCTGTCCTGGTGCCATAGTCGCACAGGTACTCATTTATGGCCCTCTGCTGCGTGTGCAGCCGCTGCAGCATGGCCAATGTCGAGTTCCACCTGGTGGGCATGTCACAGATTAGGCGGTTCTTGGGCAGGTTAAACTCCTTTTGGAGGTCCGTCAGCCGAGCACTGGCATTATATGACCGGCGGAAATGCACACAGACTTTCCTGGCCTGCCTCAGGACATCCTGTAAGCCCGGGTACCTGCCCAAGAACCGCTGCACCACCAAGTTAAGGACGTGAGCCAAACAGGGCACATGGGTCAGTTGTCCCTGTCGGAGGGCAGAGAGGAGGTTGGTGCCATTGTCGCAAACCACCATTCCTGCCTTAAGTTGGCGTGGCGTCAACCACCTCTGAACCTGCCCCTGCAGAGCTGACAGAACCTCTGCCCCAGTGTGGCTCCTGTCCCCCAAGCACACCAGCTCAAGCACCGCATGGCATCTTTTGGCCTGCGTACTTGCGTAGCCCCTTGAACGCCTACGGAGCACCGCTGGTTCCGAGGAAGAGGCCATGGAGGAAGAAGAAGAGGAGGGGGTGGAGGAGAGAGGTGTGTCACAATCAGCATTTTGGAGGCGTGGTGGCGGAACAACCTCCAACACTACTGCACCTTGTCCTGCATCCTTCCCAGCTGCCAGCAGAGTCACCCAATGCGCCGTGAAACTTAAGTAACGTCCCTGTCCATGCCTGCTGGACCATGAGTCAGCGGTAATATGCACCTTACCGCTGACCGCCCTGTCCAGCGAGGCATGGACATTGCCTTCCACATGCCGGTAGAGAGCTGGAATCGCCTTCCGTGAGAAAAAGTGGCGTTTGGGTACCTGCCACTGAGGAACCGCACATTCCACAAACTCACGGAAGGGGGCAGAGTCTACCAACTGAAAAGGCAGCAGTTGAAGTGCTAGCAATTTTGCCAAGCTAGCATTCAACCGCTGGGCATGTGGATGGCTGGGAGCAAACTTCTTTCGGCGGTGCAGCAGCTGGGGCAGGGAAATTTGCCTGGTACAATCTGGCGTCGGTGTACCAAAAGCAGATTGCCCACAAGTACTTGGCTGTGACACACCTAATTCTACACCTTCATTCCTCTCACTGCAGGTCTCAGAGAGGACTGAAGGTCTAGTGGGGTTGGAAATCTCAGCTGATGAGGAGCAAGGAGAGATCCTCTTTGTTCTTTGGTGTGGGTCTTTTAGATACGCTTGCCAACGAACTGCATGGCAGGTCAACATATGTCTGGTCAAGCATGTGGTACCCAAGCGGGAGATGTTTTGGCCACGCGAGATACGCTTGAGACATATGTTGCAAATAGCAGCGGTGCGATCTGATGCACTCGTCTCAAAAAAGGCCCACACCAAAGAACTTTTTGAATAACGCGCAGAGACTGCAGCGCCCTGCACATGTGGAGCTTTGGGGTGTGATGCAGTCAATGTGCTGCCCTTAGGCTGGCCCCTGGAGGGCATCCTGCCTCGTTGGTGATGTGCCGCCTCCTCCTCCTCCTCCTCCTCCTCCTCCTCTCTCCTATCAGGCACCCACGTTGAGTCAGTGACCTCATCATCCCCTCCCTCCTCATCACTGGAGCAAACCTGGCAGTATGCTGCAGCAGGGGGAGCATGACTGCCAGATTGCTGTCCTTCTTGGGCACTCCCTCTGTCCGTGCTCATGTTACTGCCTTCATCGAGCTCAGTATCATCATCAGAGCCTTCCAAACGCTGGGCATCCTCCTGGAGCATGTACCCAACACTGTGGTCAAACAGTTCGAGGGAATCCTCATGAGGACATGGTGGAGCTAGGGAAGGAGTCACTGATGACATTGAGCTGAGGGAAGAGGCCGCTGCTTTGCCAGACAAAGCACCCTGGGCATGGGTGAGAGAGGATGAGGAGGATGAGGACGGCTTGGTCATCCACTCGACCAAGTTTTCCGCATGTTGCGGCTCAACACGGCCAGCTGCCGAAAAAAAGGCCAAGCGTGTCCCATGGCCACGTGCTGATGAGGATGCACCGTCTCCACGACCAGCACTAGACACAGAGCCTGCTTGCCCTCTCTTATTGGCTTGTGACTGTCTGCCTCTCCTTCTTGGCCTTCCAGACATACTAATGGCCTGTAGCTGCACTAAGCTGGGATAGAACACCTGTAATTTTCTTCAGGTAGCTTTATATACTGTAACCAGACAAGCCTGCCTGTCAGTAGGAAGATAACAGGAACGGATCTAGCTGAACACTGTGAGCAGGACGCACTGCACTAAATGTAAATAGTCTAGCTGCCTGACCGTGGTACTAATAGGATCAAATAGAACACCTGTAATTTTCTTAAGGTAGCTATATATACTGTAACCAGACAAGCCTGCCTGTCAGTAGGAAGATAACAGGAACGGATCTAGCTGAACACTGTGAGCAGGACACACTGTACTAAATGTAAATAGTCTAGCTGCCTGACCGTGGTACTAATAGGATCAAAAAGAACACCTGTAATTTTCTTAAGGTAGCTATATATACTGTAACCAGACAAGCCTGCCTGTCAGTAGGAAGATAACAGGAACGGATCTAGCTGAACACTGTGAGCAGGACACACTGTACTAAATGTAAATAGTCTAGCTGCCTGACCGTGGTACTAATAGGATCAAAAAGAACACCTGTAATTTTCTTAAGGTAGCTATATATACTGTAACCAGACAAGCCTGCCTGTCAGTAGGAAGATAACAGGAACGGATCTAGCTGAACACTGTGAGCAGGACGTACTGCACTAAATGTATATAGCAGGAACGGATCTAGCTGAACACTGTGAGCAGGACGCACTGCACTGAATGTAAATAGCAGGAACGGATCTAGCTGAACACTGTGAGCAGGACGCACTGCACTGAATGTAAATAGCAGGAACGGATCTAGCTGAACACTGTGAGCAGGACGCACTGCACTAAATGTAAATACCAGGAACGGATCTAGCTGAACACTGTGAGCAGGACGCACTGCACTGAATGTAAATAGCAGGAACGGATCTAGCTGAACACTGTGAGCAGGACGCACTGCACTAAATGTAAATAGCAGGAACGGATCTAGCTGAACACTGTGAGCAGGACGCACTGCACTGAATGTAAATAGCAGGAACGGATCTAGCTGAACACTGTGAGCAGGACGCACTGCACTGAATGTAAATAGCAGGAACGGATCTAGCTGAACACTGTGAGCAGGACGCACTGCACTAAATGTAAATAGCAGGAACGGATCTAGCTGAACACTGTGAGCAGGACGCACTGCATTAAATGTAAATAGTCTAGATAGAAGATAACAGGAACGGATCTAGCTAAACTGAATACAGTGTATATATATATATGCAACACCTGGGATGCATATATATACACAATACACTGTAAGTGCAGCTAACTGACTGACTGTTCTGCCTAATCTATCTAACTCAAATCAAATGACACTGTCTCTCTCTCTCTCTATCTCTCAGCACACCGGAACACACACTACACAGGGCCGCCGTGCAGGCGGCCTTATATAGTGTGGGGTGTGTACTAAATCCCCTGAGCCATAATTGGCCAAAGCCACCCTGGCTTTGGCCAATTACAGCTCTCTCTACTGACGGCGCTGTGATTGGCCAAGCATGCGGGTCATAGTGCATGCTTGGCCAATCATCAGCCAGCAATGCACTGCGATGCCGCAGTGAATTATGGGCCGTGACGCGCCACACGAATTTGGCGCGAACGGCCCATATCGTTCGCAATTCGGCGAACGACCGAACAGCCGATGTTCGAGTCGAACATGGGTTCGACTCGAACACGAAGCTCATCCCTACCTCTGGGGCGCGCACCCGGGAACATCCGTGACCGTCGGGTCCTTCGACCGGTTACCACATGATCGCTCCGGCGTCACGTCCAGCTCCTCTCTCCCCTCTGTGTACAGATCGACACAGAGAAGGGAGAGGGGAGAGATCAGATGCTGCTGCAGCGCTGTGGGCACTACACTCCAGCTATTCAGCCAGCCACCCATCCATACTCAGCCAGCCATCCATACTCAGCCAGCCATCCATCCATCCATACTCAGCCAGCCATCCATCCATCCATACTCAGCCAGCCATCCATACCGAGCCATCCATCCATCCATACTCAGCCAGCCATCCATGCTCAGCTAGCCATCCATCCATGCTCAGCCAGCCAGCCATCCATGCTCAGCCAGCCATCCATGCATCCATGCTCAGCCAGCCATCCATACTCAGCCAGCCATCCATACTCAGCAATACTTATCCATGCTCATCCACCCAGCCATACTCAGCAATACTCATCCATGCTCATCCACCCATCCATACTCAGCAATACTCATGCATCCATCCATACTCAGCAATACTCATCCATGCTCATCCATCCATCCATACTCAACAATACTCATCCATGCTCAGCCATCCATCCATCCATACTCAGCAATACTCATCCATCCATCAATGCTCAGCCATCCATCTATACTCAGCAATACTCATCCATCCATTCATACTCAGCCAGCCATCCATATTCAGCAATACTCATCCATGCTCATCCATCCATCCATACTCAGCAATACTCATCCATCCATCCATGCTCAGCCATCCCATCAACCCTATCCATATTCAGCCATACTCAGCAATACCCAGCCATCCCATCCGTACCCAGCCGCACTCAGCCGTACCCAGCCATCCCATCTGTACCCAGCCATACCCAGCCACCCCATCCGTACCCAGCCATCCCATCCGTACTCAGCCGTACCCAGCCATCCCATCCATACCCAGCCGTACCCAGCCGTACTCAGCCATACCCAGCCGTACTCAGCCATACTCATTCATGCTCAGTCATCCCATCCATACTCAACCATCCCCATCCACGGCTCATCTATTCCCATTCATGCTCATCCATGCCACATCAGTTCTCATCCATGCCACATCCATGCCACTAGAGTGCCTCACAAAAGTGTAATAGGTATTCAAATTAGATTTGATATTTATGCCCCTAGAACGCCTGATGGTGCTCCCTGCATGTTGGGCCTCTCTATGTGGCCACGCTGTGTAAAAGTCTCCCACATGTCGCATCGCCGTACTCAGGAGGAGTAGGAGAATCTCTTTTAGGGTGTATTTGTTGGTATGTGCATGCTATGTGTTACAAATATTGTATAAATGGACAACTTTGTGTAAAAAAAAATGCGTTTTCATTTTCTTTACACATTGCTCCCTCTGGGGCGCGCACCCGGGAACATCCGTGACCGTCGAGTCCTTCGACCGCTTATCACATGATCGCTCCGGCGCCACGTCTGGCTCCTCTCTCCCCTCTCTGTACAGATCGGCACAGAGAAGGGAGAGGGGAGAGATCAGATGCTGCTGCAGCGCTGTGGGCTGGATGTGTAGTGTCCACAGTGCTGATTTGCCCACTCTGCCATTCAGCCAGCCAGCCATCCATACTCAGCCAGCCATCCATACTCAGCCAGCCATCCATCCATCCATACTCAGCCAGCCATCCATACTGAGCCATCCATCCATCCATACTCAGCCAGCCATCCATGCTCAGCTAGCTATCCATCCATGCTCAGCCAGCCAGCCATCCATGCTCAGCCAGCCAGCCATCCATGCCCAGCCAGCCATCCATCCATCCATGCTCAGCCAGCCATCCATACTCAGCAATATTTATCCATGCTCATCCACCCAGCCATACTCAGCAATACTCATCTATGCTCATCCACCCATCCATACTCAGCAATACTCATCCATCCATCCATACTCAGCAATGCTCATCCATGCTCATCCATCCATCCATACTCAGCAATACTCATCCATCCATCAATGCTCAGCCATCCATCTATACTCAGCGATACTCATCCATCCATCCATACTCAGCCAGCCATCCATATTCAGCAATACTCATCTATGCTCATCCATCCATCCATACTCAGCAATACTCATCCATCCATCCATGCTCAGCCATCCCATCCACCCCATCCATATTCAGCCATACTCAGCAATACCCAGCCATCCCATCCGTACCCAGCCATACCCAGCCATCCCATCTGTACCCAGCCATACCCAGCCACTCCATCCGTACCCAGCCATCCCATCCGTACTCAGCCGTACCCAGCCATCCCATCCATACCCAGTCATACCCAGCCGTACTCAGCCATACTCATTCATGCTCAGTCATCCCATCCATACTCAATCATCCCCATCCACGGCTCATCTATTCCCATTCATGCTCATCCATGCCACATCAGTTCTCATCCATGCCACATCCATGCCACTAGAGTGCCTCACAAAAGTGTAATAGGTATTCAAATTAGATTTGATATTTATGCCCCTAGAACGCCTGATGGCGCTCCTTGCATGTTGGGCCTCTCTATGTGGCCACGCTGTGTAAAAGTCTCCCACATGTCGTATTGCCGTACTCGGGAGGAGTAGGAGAATCTCTTTTAGGGTGTATTTGTTGGTATGTGCATGCTATGTGTTACAAATATTGTATAAATGGACAACTTTGTGTAAAAAAAAATGTGTTTTCATTTTCTTTACACATTTTCCAGAAACTTGTAGAAAAAATGACATGTTTAAAAGACTCATTATGCCTCATAGATTATACGTTGGGGTAATTTTTGGGGCGTTTCCATTGTCCTGGTGCTCCAGTTCCTTCAAAAGTGTAAGAGGTAGTCAAGAAATTATATGTGTAATTTATGCTCCAAGAACGCCTGACTGTGCTCCCTGCATGTTGGGCCTCTGTATGTTGCCACGCTGTGTAAAAGTCTCACATATGTGGTATCGCCGTACTTAGCAGGGGTAGTAGAATGTGTTTTAGGGTGTAATTTGTGCTATGCATATGCTGTGTGTGAGTAATAACCTGTTAATATAACAATTTTGTGAAAAAAAAGAGAAAAAAAAACTTAATTTTGCAAAGAATTGTGGGAAAAAAATTACAACTTCAAAAAACTCACCATGCCTCTTACTAAATACCTTGGAATGTCTACTTTCCAAAAAGGGGTCATTTGGGGGGTATTTGTACTTTCCTGATTTGTTAGGGTCTCAAGAAATGAGATAGGCCGCCAGTACATCAGGTGTGATCAATTTACAGAGATTGTCACCATAGCTTGTGGACTCTATAACTTTCACAAAGACCAAATAATATACACCGATTTGGGTTATTTTTACCAAAGAAATGTAGCAGTATAAATTTTGGCCAAAATTTATGAAGAAAAATTACTAATTAGCAAAATTTTATAACGGAAACTGAGAAAAATGCATTTTTTTTTACAGGATTTTCGGTCTTTTTTATTTTATAGCACAAAAAATAAAAAACCCAGAGGTGATTAAATACCACCAAAAGAAAGCTCTATTTGTGTGAAAAAAGGACAAAAATTTCATATAGGTACAGTGTTGCATGACTGAGTAATTGTCATTCAAAATGTGAGATATATGAGGTATAGTGAGGTGTAATGTCATGAACATGCAACAGTACAATGCAATGCATATATCCTGTACTCAAGGGCTCCCCCTAGGTTGTAATGCAATATTCCAAATGCAAAGAAAAACTGATGCATTGTAGAAGATGAATAAAGTTCCTTGTCTTCAGAATCTTCAGCTAGCTAGCTTATGTATTAGACTGCAGTATTTGTAAATCCAAACAGGGCAACAAGTAGAAAGCAAACTGTGGGATAAGTGATGCGCTGGTAATTGTGTACTTGCAAATATAAGGCACTTATAATACTTCCTCCTTGGCAGTGGGTATAGTTCAGTTTTGATTTTATAGTACAGATAAACAAATCCTAAAGTTCCACTGTATGCAGCCTGTGAATAAGTGAGATCACTTCTGTGGGACTACAAGTCTCACCAGCAGTCTGTAGATAACACACTCAGTTAATAATGTACTCTACTGAAATAGGCATGTGCCCTTCTCACCAAGTAGACCCAGAGGCTGTGAGGCTCTGTCCAGACTCTCCTCCTGGTGTCTCAGTATGATGGAAGATGGCTCCGCCACGCTGTATCGCTCCTCCGGATAGCTGAGGTGCAGATGGCTTCAACTGCTCTGAAGCGCAGACCGGTCCTCCTGCTCAATCAACAGGGCCGTTCACAAGGATCCCTCTGTGCATGGGCGTCCGCAAATAGGGGCAAGGCAGGGCACTTGCCCCCCCCCTGGAATCATCAGGTGTTGGCTTGCAGACTCTGTGTTGTGTTTAAATGTCCGCTATCGCGGCTGCCGTGGACTTTTTTTTTTTTAAACGTCTGTTTCTCTGCTGGCTGCTCTGATCTCTCTGCTCTGTCCGGACACTGTCCAGCAGGGCCGCCTTCAGGGGGTACAGCCGATACACATGTACCGGGCCCGAGTGTCTGCAGGGGCCCGGGGCTCGGTGGCAACCAGGAAGTGTGCAGGAGAGAGGAGTCGAAGGAGATATATTGCAGGTCTGCAGGAGAGATGCGGCCGTAAGCTAAGCATAGTAAGCTGGCACGGCTGGGACTCGGGAAATGGTATGAGGGAGGGACTTAACAGCCTTTCAGTTGCTCATTGGCTGAGCAGGAAGCAGGAGGCGGGCTGCTCTGCCTCCTGCTGCCTCCTTAGCCAATAGGTACACAAAGTGCAGTGTCCATCACTGAAGAGCCTCGTGCTTCCTGTCTTGGTGGGAGGGACAGAATTCCTCTGTAAAGAAGCTGCTGCAGAGATCGAGGTAAGTGAAAAAAAAAAGTGTTTTTTCCTGAAGCTGCTAGAAGACATGTACAGTGCACAGCCTGCGCTCCCCTGTTAATATCAATCACTGTATTGCCAGCCCTATTGCTGTCCTTTTAGCAGAGTGAAGGTGAAAGTAACATTACACATGTGCAACATAGGTGTCAGCTTATGTCACCATGTTAAAAGGACAGCACTATGGGTAGCATTACAGTGATTGTTATTAGTCCAGGTTCACTAAACTAGCCAATGCTCTGAAAAGCAATCCATGCGGATTGCTTTTTAAGGCCCCTTTCACATGAGTGGTCCGATCGGGTCCTCCTGTCCGTTTTTTAGGCAACCTGATTGGACCGCCCATTGTTCTCTATGGATCGGCAGATTTAAATGGAAATGTGTCAGTTTACATCCGCCTGTCTCTGATCTGATCTGGCAAAAAGAAACGATGGAAGGGCCCCCATTCCCCTCCATCTGGCCGGATCAGAGGGCAGTTGGGTGTAAACGTACGGCATGAGCAGACACAGGTCTGTCAGTTACCCGCTCAGCTCAGCAAGGGATCCACGGACAGATCCCCTGCTGAGAAAAACTGGATCGGCCCCTGTGAAGATTGCAGCTAGAATGCAGATAAGGCCGGTGTCTTGTCAAATACAGTCCCCTATCCAAAAGTGTCCGCCCTGTACTGCGCAGGCGCAGTACGGAGGACAGACGAGACGCCGAAAGCCTCCGAAGTTCAACAGCTGATCGTCAGCTGTACACGGCGCCTGCGCATTTATTCTTACCCTGTGTCCAGGTTCATTCCCCACTATCCAAGTGGACATAGAGTAAGAATAAATAGTTGCCGAGCGCAGCGAGGCCGTGCCCGAAGCGTGGCGAGCGAAGCGAGCCCGCGAGGGGCCCTCTTGCAAAGCCATCGCTAACAAGTGCCCAAGCGCCGTGTACAGCTGTTGGTCAGCTGATCAACTTCGGACATTTTCGGCATCTCCTTCTCATCCGTACTGCGCAGGCACTGCGCCTGCGCAGTACGGGGCGGACACTATATGATAGGAGGACAGTATATGTCAGAACACCGGCCATAAATGGTTTGAATTCTGTTTAGCAGAGACTGGCTGAGATTCAAACTATGTATCGACAGGCTGAATGTACCCAAGTTAATCGATCGATCAACTTGAGTACGACCAACCTGTCAGATTTTACATACAATTATCGCTAGCAGCTCTTGTAGTCACTAGCAATAATTACTGTGTTCTCCTGGTAGGGGCGGTTTTCCCACCCCCCACTGGGAGAATACAATGCCTCCACAGCAGGGATTCCCCCATCAACACTGTCTGTGTTAATGGGGGAATCAAGCAATTTTTTTCCTGCAACCCGTGGGGCAGAGATGGGGAAAAAAAATCATAATTTGGCCAAAATGGGAAAAAAAGTGCTTGCTTTATATATACTTTAGTATGATACATAACTAGAACATCTAACAGGGTTATGTCATTGCAGGAGATTTCCCCTCACTTTCTGTCTTGATGTCACCAGAACAGGAAGTGAGGGGATCTCCCTGTGGGAATATAGCCAGCAATTGTTTTATATATATATATATATATATATATATATATATATATATATATATATATATATATATATATATATATATACAGTGCCTTGCGAAAGTATTCGGCCCCCTTGAACTTTTCAACCTTTTGCCACATTTCAGGCTTCAAACATAAAGATATAAAATTTTAATTTTTTGTGAAGAATCACCAACAAGTGGGACACAATTGTGAAGTGGAACGAAATCTATTGGATATTTTAAACTTTTTTAGCAAATAAAAAACTGAAAAGTGGTGCGTGCAAAATTATTCGGCCCCTTCACTTTCAGTGCAGCAAACTCACTCCAGAAGTTCAGCGAGGATCTCTGAATGATCCAATGTTGTCCTAAATGACTGATGGTGATAAATAGAATCCACCTGTGTGTAATCAAGTCTCTGTATAAATGCACCTGCTCTGTGATAGTCTCAGGGTTCTGTTGAAAGCGCAGAGAGCATCATGAAGACCAAGGAACACACCAGGCAGGTCCGTAATACTGTTGTGGAGAAGTTTAAAGCCGGATTTGGATACAAAAAGATTTCCCAAGCTTTAAACATCCCAAGGAGCACTGTGCAAGCGATCATTTTGAAATGGAAGGAGTATCAGACCACTGCAAATCTACCAAGACCTGGCTGTCCCTCTAAACTTTCAGCTCAGACAAGGAGAAGACTGATCAGAGATGCAGCCAAGAGGCCCATGATCACTCTGGATGAACTGCAGAGAACTACAGCTGAGGTGGGAGAGTCTGTCCATAGGACAACAATCAGTCGTACACTGCACAAATCTGCCCTTTATGGAAGAGTGGCAAGAAGAAAGCCATTTCTCAAAGATATCCATAAAAAGACTCGTCAAAAGTTTGCCACAAGCCACCTGGGAGACACACCAAACATGTGGAAGAAGGTGCTCTGGTCCGATGAAACCAAAATCGAACTTTTTGGCCACAATGCAAAACGATATGTTTGGCGTAAAAGCAACACAGCTCATCACCCTCAACACACCATCCCCACCGTGAAACATGGTGGTGGCAGCATCATGGTTTGGGCCTGCTTTTCTTCAGCAGGGACAGGGAAGATGGTTAAAATTGAGGGGAAGATGGATGCAGCCAAATACAGGACCATTCTGGATGAAAACCTGTTGGAGTCTGCAAAAGACCTGAAACTGGGACGGAGATTTATCTTCCAACAAGACAATGATCCCAAACATACAGCAAAATCTACAAAGGAACAGTTCACAAATAAACTTATCCAGGTGTTAGAATGGCCAAGTCAAAGTCCAGACCTGAATCCAATCGAGAATCTGTGGAAAAAGCTGAAAACTGCTGTTCACAAACGCTCTCCATCCAACCTCACTGAGCTCGAGCTGTTTTGCAAGGAAGAATGGGCAAGAATTTCAGTCTCTCGATGTGCAAAACTGATAGAGACATACCCCAAGCGACTTGCAGCTGTAATCGCAGCAAAAGGTGGCTCTACAAAGTATTAACGCAAGGGGGCCGAATAATTTTGCACGCCCCACTTTTCATTTTTTTATTAGTTAAAAAAGTTTCAACAATCCAATAGATTTCGTTCCACTTCACAATTGTGTCCCACTTGTTGGTGATTCTTCACAAAAAATAAAAATTTTATATCTTTATGTTTGAAGCCTGAAATGTGGCAAAAGGTTGAAAAGTTCAAGGGGGCCGAATACTTTCGCAAGGCACTGTATATATAAAAAATCAATATAATTTGGACATTATAAGGCAACAATTGCAAGCTATTTACCCACAGTGAAATCCCCCCACTTCCTGTTCTGGTGACACTAAGACAGGAAGTGAGAGGAAATCTCATGCAATGATGTGACCCTATTAGATCTTCTAGTTATGTATAAAAAATATATATAAAGCAAGCACTTTTTTTCCATTTTCGCTAAATTATGGAAGAGTTAAAACCACATTCTTTTTTTTTACCATCTGTGTCCTATTGTGAGGTCACGTAGGCGCAACAGTGAGAGAGAAATTGCTTTGGAGACAGTTGCCACCAGAACCCGAGTCCCAGGATGGAGGAGAAGGGACTGGAGGAGGAGGAGGATGTGGGATGAAGGAGAAGGCACTGGAGGAGGAGGACATGGTATAGAGGAGGATGTAGGATGAAGGAGAAGGGACTGGAGGAGGAGGAGGATGTGGGATGAAGGAGATGGGACTGGAGGAGGAGGAGGATGTGGGATGAAGGAGATGGGACTAGAGGAGGAGGAGAAGGACATGGGATCGGGATGAGACTGAAAGAGGAGGACATGGGATGGGACTTGATGGGACTGCCAGTGGGCGGGCCCTGGGGAATTTTGATGGTCAGGTCTGGGGGTGGGGGGGGGGGGGGCAGGCCTAAAACTGTGTAAGTGGCCCCAAAATTTCTGATGGCGGCCCTGCTGTCTAGTGTTTTTGGCTCCGCAGCTCAGCCTTTCCGCCCTCCTCTTCAGTGATTGGCTGCCTGAGTAGTGTGGTTGTGTCTCATCATGTTGTGTAGATGGATCCGCCCACTCAAGTGCGAGCCACTGAGTGACATGCTGGCAGTCTGCCACTATGTAGATCCGGGCCGACACTGCCATCGGCCACTCAACTGCGAGCCACCCAGTGATATGCTAATGCTACCTGTGCCTAGGCAACAAGAACAGCGAGGAACCACAGGTAACAGCAGTTAGTAGCAGCCAGGACTCCGTAGGTGGTGAGAGGAAGGATGATTGATGGGGAGCATGCAGGTGTAGGTGGGGGAGGTGTCACTTCTGCAGGCATGGCATGGAGTGATAAGTAATATGCTTTCCCTCTCTCTCAGTACTACTGCCTTCCTCTCAATCTTTTATGCCTTCCCTCTTTCTCTCTACTCCTGCTCCCATCCCTTCTCACTACTTCTGCCTCTGTCTTTCACTTTCTTGCTCTGCCTCTTCTGCTGGCTTCTATCTGTACTACCTTCTCTCTCTATACTCCTGTTTTCTCCACTACATTACTTCATTACTGAACTCCTTACTGTCTCCTTAGTTCCACTACTACCTCCATCTCTCACTGGTTCTGTTTCCACATATGTGGCAAATAGTAAACATTGAGAGCATGGGTGTCCATAAAATTATGCCCCCCCCTGAAAAAAGTTCTGCGGACGCCCATGCCTCTGTGGTGGGCGATCCGCTCTCTGCTGTAGGCCGCAGGCTCTTCCAGCCCTGGGCACACACACACATACCTCCTGCTGTGTGTTGAATGGCGTCCCGAGAGGCCGAAAGCCTGCCACGCCTGTCCTTTTATCTGCACACCCAGCAGGCTGTTCTGTGACTTGGCATTGTGGGTCAGTAGTTCCCAGATTGATTTTAGCACAAGAGTCACTTCTTCATTAAACTACATCTCCCACAATGCTTTGTAACACTGCTTCACAGAAACTGTTCACAGAAACTAAACAAAAGTCTTAATAGCATTAAAAGGACACTAGAGGGAGCCAAACTCTTACTTAAAGAACATCACATTATTTAGCATGATAACTTGGTGCTTGATATATACCAGGAATATGCAATTAATGGACCTCCAGCTGTTGCAGAACTAAAAGTCCCATGAGGCATAACAAGACTCTGACAGCCACGAGCATGACACCCAGAGGCATGATGGGACTTGTAGTTTTGTAACAGCTGGAGGTCCACTAATTGCATATCCCTAATATATACTTTACATATTTAGCATGATAACCCTGGCGCTATATAAAATACAAGCATGCGTTCTGGTTAGATATGCTGATCATCCACTAGGGGGCAGTGGTCTGACCGTGAATGCATTTTTAAATACTATATTTCTTTATAGGTCTTTTTCCGAATGAATTTTATTTTTAGAAATATATTTGCACATATGATATAATTAAGGCCTGTCTCGATGACTGGAGAAAAGACTGGCCGGTATTTTATGTTTATTTATGAGCCTTGTACATTTTCAACTCATGTGAGTAGTCCGTATTTGGACTTAAATACATTTTAAATGTTTTACATGTTTGCACAGTGAGCACTTAGATCTCCCCTTTCTTTATATGTATACGGTTTGATGCCCCCACTGAGATTATCGATCTGGAGGAGAAGTTCAAATTAATCTGTTTTTGCTACCTACCTTTTGTGTGGGACCTGCTTGCATGACTACCTGTTAGCTCTGGAGTCCATGCTCTGAGGTGAGCGTAGAACTTAGATTGAAGGTGGAGGGTCTGTCATCATTGATTGATATTGCTGATCTTCACTGGTGGAGTCATCTTTTCATCTCTCTGGGACTTGTTAATCATCAACATATTGGACTGTGTTTTATTGTTTTATTAAGCTGCACTCCTTATATATTTTTATCATTTGTTATTGATTTTTGTGAAAGTCTTTTAGTGTTCAGCTTGCATTTTGGGGGATTTAATATTTTTTGTGCTGATTGCACCTTCTATTTACAACTGCAAACCTACCAAGACATGGCCGTCCACCCAGGGCCGCTGTCAGAAATCACGGGGCCCCCTACAGACTATCTGATGGGGCCCCTTAACCCCGCCCACACCACTGACCACGCCCCCTGTCCCCACCCACTGACTTGAATGCATTTTGAGACCCAGGCACACCCACATTACATATTGGGGCACAGTGGCTTTGTCCCAATAGAAACAAATGGGAAACTGGCACAGGGATGCATGCAACACTTTGTGCATTTCTGTTCTGGTAAAAGATGGCCCTGCACTGGAGATGCATATCTGCAGTGCCATGTGTGAATGGGCCCTAAATGAGGTCAAAGGATGCATTTTACTGTCCTTTTATTATCATTATCCTCATGATAATCACACAATAAAGGTGCTGTGGTTCAATTCACCTGCACTGTGTGACTTTTTAAGATGATAATGTTGATGATCAGATATAGCTGTATCAATCATGGGCAACAGGGACATGGCATAGGTTTGAAGGGGGTGTTTTTCTACTCACTGTACCTTTATTGAGACAAGATGACTGCAGACTTGCTGGTCCACTCTCTGTGTTCATGTCCCCGGTTGCTGGTCACTTGTGACACTGAAAGGGCAAAAGAGTATCTGCTGTGCTATGATCATAATGATGATCATAGGCACACAGTAGGGAGCCTGGGGACTGTACCTTTCACAGCAGTCAGTGTCACTGTGTGTGCCGCTGCTTGCTTGAAGCTGTGCACTGCCACCCACCATCGGATTAGGCATGCTGTGCCCTCTCAGCCACCCGCCCGCTTCACATCAGTCTTCGGCGGCACTTACTGAGGGAGCGGGAGCAGTATACAAGAGAATGACTCCGCCAGGGAAATCATACGCAGCGGGCACCGCAAACGGAACTGCGACAGAGTCAGCACAATATGCAATGCGGTCCTTTCTGCCTGCACCCTGAAAAAGGAAAAAGAGTCCCTTCTCTGCTGTCACCTCCTTGGCCCCTCTGTTGACCTGGTGGGGCCCAGGAAATAGGTATTATTCCCAGGTAAGCAGAGAGTGGAAGTGGGAATGTGGTTTAGCAAAATCCTTTGCATTTTTTCATGCAGAAACTACTGCCCGGGCCCCCTGTTGAGCTGATGGGACCCGGGCCCAGTACAACAGGGCTGGTTGTACTGCCCTATCAGCGGCCCTGCGTCCACCTAAACTGACAGGCCGGGCAAGGAGAGCATTTATCAGAGAAGCAGCCAAGAGGTAACTCTGCAGGAGCTGCAGAGATCCACAGCTAGGTTGGGAGAATCTGTCCGCAGGATAACTATTAGTCATGCACTCCACAAATCTGGCCTTTATGGAAGAGTGACAAAAAGAAAGCCATTGTTGAAAGAAAGCCATAAGAAGTCCCGTTTGCAGTTTGCAAGAAGCCATGTGGGGGACACAGCAAACATGTGGAAGAAGGTGCTCTGGTTAGATGAGACCAAAATTGAACTTTTTGGCCTAAAAGTAAAACGCTATGTGTGGCGGAAAACAAATACTGCACATAACCCTGAACACACCATCCCCACCGTGAAACATGGTGGTGGCAGCATCATGTTGTGGGGATGCTTCTTCAGCAGGGACAGGGAAGCTGGTCAGACTTGTTGGGAAGATGAATGGAGCCAAAAACAGGGCAATCTTAGAAGAAAACCTGTAATGCTGCGTACACACGATCCGACATTCCGACAACGAAATCCTGGGATTTATTTCGGATGGATGTTGGCTCAAGCTTGTCTTGCACACACACGGTCGCATAAATGTTGTTGGAAATTCCGATCGTCAAGAACGCGCTGACGTACAACACGTACAACGGCACTATAAAGAGGAAGTTCAATAGCCAGTGCGCCACCCTTTGGGCTCCTTCTGCTAATCTCGTGTTAGTAGAAGTTTGGTGAGAGACGATTCACACTTTTCAGCCTCATGCTTTTCAGATCGTTACTGCTCTTCAGTTTGTGCTTGCGGGTTCGTATCTGGTTTTCAGTGCATGTAGTCAGTTCGTATCTGGTTTTCAGTGCATATTTTTATATTACGTATTTGGTTTTCAGTGCGTTCTTGTCTGCTCATTTCTGATTTACAGCTCGCTCATCTAAGGCCTTTCTGATTTTCAGTGTGTTCTGTTAGTTCGTTCTGACCAGCCGACCGCTTTGAAGCCATGTTGCGGGTACGTACTCATCTTAGAGTTCGTGCTGTGCAGAGGCTTGGTGTTGGGGTTCTTACTTTGACCCAAGCCCAGTCCATGAACAGGGCGGGGAGGAGTTCATGGACGAAGAATTGGTTGCTGCAGTGTGGCCAATTCTCGCACATGCCTTTGTTGCGGGAGATCCATGAGAATAATCCTGATGATTTCAGGAATTATCTCCGGAAGACGGACCCCATTTTTCACCATCTGTTGGCTTTGGTGTCCCCTTATATTATGAAGCTGGACACCTGCATGCGGCAAGCCATCACTTCCGAGCAGAGGCTCGTCGCCACCTTGCAGTACTTGGCGACAGGGAGAAGTCTGCAGGACATCAAGTTCTCGACAGGCATCTCCCCCCAGGCTCTGGGAATCATTATTCCAGAGACCTGTTCTGCCATCATTCAGGTCCTGCAGAAGGACTATATTAAGGTAAGATTTATCCTTTAACATCACATTATATGTATTTAAATAAATGTATTTTTTAAATAAATTTGTATTTTAAGTTGAAAAATATATCCTTTGATTTACTGCTTGTGTTTCTTTTAGCTCCTAGGTTTTCCAATGGGCTTTTTTTTTGTGGCCATTTTCTTCAATAGTGCAAACGTAATTTCTTAGATACATGAGGTGAAAATCTCTTCTTCAGCTAACTATTATGTTGTGGGTCTGCTACAAACACACTTTGTTTTTGTTGTTAATATATGTAATGCATTAATGATAAAAATATTCATTTTCAGCGCCATGAATTAATTTTTTGGAGTGATGAAAATGGCCTGATTGGGGCAAATTATAAAGCACTGTGGGTGTTATTTACTAAAGGAAAATCCACTTTGCACTACAAGTGCACTGAAAAAAGTGCACTTGAAAGTGCACTGAAACTGCACTTGTAGTGCAAAGTGGATTTGCCTTTAGTAAATAACCCCCATTGTCACTGTAAACACCAACTTAAGCAAAAAACTGCTATTGAGCATTGAAAGAAGAAGCCACACATTGTTAAGTAGAAAAATTCTTACTCTGTGCACATTCACATGTGCGTTTAGAAAAGGGTTTTTGAACAAACCAGCATATTTTTGGTTTAAAATTTTTTTTTTGGACAGTAGAAATATCCTTTTTTTGTGGTAAACAGGCATGTTTTTAAAACCATAAAACAATACACAGCTCAGGAACTTACAAAGTTCAACTTTGATAAATTGAAGGCAATATCAGACATTAGTATGTCCAAACTGGGTTGATATTGCCTTCATCAGATGGGGTGATTGAGGTCTGACTATCGTTTCCTTAGTTGATCCTTGGATTGCTGTACCCCAAAATTCCTGTGCAGACTTTTCACAACTTTAGCCATGATCTTGGCCTTTCTCACATGTGGGTTTAGGTAAGGTCCATGCTTCCCATCATAGTCGGTCCTCTTCAAGATGTCCACCGTCTCAACCATCTCTACAAAGGACATATTCGAGGCCTTAAATCTCCTCCGGGATCGGGACGTTCATGGCTCCGGGCTTTTGTTGTTGCTGCTGCTGTCTTCATGCACTTGTTCTTTCTCCGCCATGTGCTCTCTCACTGCGCCGAAAGATAAGGGGCATGGAATATACTAGAAAGAAGGTTAGGGGCGGGCGGAGTTTAACGCATGCGCAGTGTATATAAAGCGAAACGCGCGTGCGTCGTAAGTACGATCTGTGAGCGGAGGAAGGAGTAGCGGAAGCGCTGATCGTTCTAACAAAGGTACAATTTTAACTTGGGGCATTAGTGGCCTATACTGCTTATAGATTGAGGCCTATATTGGGACAAGATTCTGTGAGTTTAGCCTGACATTAGGTTTGTCTTGTGTTGTGTCTTGCAGATAAAATGGATCGATTCAACGATCATGATTTCCTATCCCAATTCATTGATTTGTACAGAGAGCTGCCCTGTCTGTGGCAGACAAAACACCCTTTTTTACAAATCGACTAAAGAAGAAGGCAGCACTGGATAAATTGCTGGAATTTGTGAAGCCGCAGATTCCCACGGCAGACATCAACTATTTGAAGCCCAAAATTGGTGGCCTGAGGAGCACATATAATAGGGAGCGCAAGAAGGTCCAGGATTCCATAATATCAGGAGCAGCAACAGATGACGTTTATGTCCCCAGACTGTGTGTCAGCAGAGTACTTACCGAGGCTGAGATGCCGATAGCGGTCTGCCCTTGCAACTATGCAAGGACGGGCATGATACAGGGAATGGGTGGCACTAAGGAGCACGGGCCACCAGCAGGTATAGTTCCTTGTGGAGGACTGCAGAGCCGGATCTGGGGGTGCAGGAGTCTTGGAACTGGCTGAGGACCCAATGCTGGGTGGAGTAAGCAAATCTGTAAACAAGCAGAGGGTCAAACACAGGTGACAGGCAAGGCAAGTCTGTTTTAAGCAGGCTGAGGGTCAAACACTGATAGCAGGCAGGGCAAAGTCCGTTAAACAGGCCGAGGGACAAACACTGGAGGAAGGCATGGCAAAGTCCGTTAAACAGGCCGAGGGACAAACACTGGAGGAAGGCAAGGCAAAGTCTGTTAAACAGGCCGGGGGTCAAACACTGGAGGCAGGCAAGGCAAAGTCTGTTAAACAGGCCAGGGGTCAAATACTGGAGGCAGGCAAGGCAGAGTCGAGGGTCAATCCAGGAGAGAAGTAGCGTGGTGGGAACAGTCCGGGTCACAACAGGAGATCAGGTAAGCATAAACACGAAGCAGGAACCAACAGGAGCTGACGACAAACCAGCAACCCATCTGGGCGCTGGAGCCGCTTTAAATAGCCCTGCCAGAGCATCACAACGGGCGTGCGCGAGTCACAGCGCGCACCCGCATGCTATCGCGCATGCCGCTCCATCGGACCGCGCGCGCGCCAGACCGCAAATCCATCGTGCACGCGCACAGGACCGTGGCGAATGCGGCTGGAAAAGACCCTTCTCTGACACTGTGGTACTACGACAGACTGCAATTTCTGTCAGACCAGACTGAAATCAGGCCATCACTCTCAACCCTTCCTTCCACACTTCCTTCCACTCTTCCTTCCACCTCAGATGAGGCTTCAGAAGTCCAACCTGGGCCTTCCACCCAGGAAGAAGATGTGGAGGAGCCCAGCTTGAGTCAGGTATAGCGTTGTTCAACATATTTCAAACATTTTTTCAAAATTGTGTGTGATTGATGAACAATAAACTAAAACTGTCCCTTTTTCATACACAGGAAAGCCTCAGCCAGGAGGAGGCTGTGGAAAGTGGCAGCCAGGAGGTGGCAGGGGAAAGTGGCAGCCAGGAGGTGGCAGGGAAAAGTGGCAGCCAGGAGGTGGCGGGGGTAAGTGGCAGCCAGAAGGTGGCTGGGCCCAGTAACCTGACCGAATCCCAGGTCCCTCCCCTCTGCCTTCAACAAAAAAGGCCCAGGAAGGGGAGGAGTGTGGAGGAGTCAGCACTTGGGTTAATTCGGCAGGCTTCTGCGGCCCTCAGAACCCCCCCAGTCTTCTTGAGGCCTATGCCTGCATGGCTGCCAACAAAATGCAGGAAATGGAGGTGGGCCAACGCCTCTTTTGTGAGGAAGTGATATATATATGGCCCTAAATAAGGGGTTGAGGGGCGAACTCACAAGCAAAACCCACCTGTGTGGGTTAGACCATCCTCCTCCTCCTCCTCCTCCACCTCCTTCACCCCCTGCCACAACTCCAACAGCAGAGCCACAGCTCAGAAGCGAGTGTGGAAGGAAGCGTGGAAGGAAGAAAAGAGGGTAATGGCCTGGGTTCAGTCTGGTCTGGCAAAAGACGCAGGCTGTTGTAAGACCACAGCCTGGGGACATATATCTCACCTGCTGCTGTTCCTGATCTCTCGGAGTCCTGGACCGGATTGTGCTCCCTATTAAATGGACTCCTCAGGCTACCAATTTTGCATGTCAAATAGTTGATATGTGCCCTGGGGTACAAAGGTTTTGCTAATTTCACCACTTTATCCAGCGTTGCCTTCCTCTTTATTTTGTTATGACCCCTTAATAAATGTATATATTTTTTTCTTAAATCATTGGCTATGTGTTATAATTAAAAAAGGACAGTTGGTTTGTGAGTGGGCAAGTACATTTCAAAAATACAATGTCAAATTAACAAGGGACACAAACACCAACCAACCTCCTTGAGGCTAAAAAATACAAGATAATAATGGTGTTGTGGTAACTTGACACACAAAACGAGAAAAAATATTATGGAGATCACTAGAAGAAAAAAAACAGGAGATCTTGATTTAAAAAAAAAAGGAGATCACTATAAACAAAAATTATAAACATTAATCATGGAGATCTGGTGAAAAAATAAAAAAGATTATTCATGAGATCACAAGAAATAATAAAGAAATCAGTTTGTCAGAACTCTGTGTGAATATCAGCAGCAAAACAACTTCATAATTGAAACTAGCATTATAAAGAAGAAGAGAATGAGCTGCATTAATAGATTAAAAAATGTGCAGCATGACGAATGTGCTATCTCCATTACGAACGCTAGTTTTACCAGACCGAGCGCTTCCGTCTCGTACTTGATTCAGAGCATGCATGGATGTTTGTGTGTCGGAATTGTGTACACACCCTCGGAATTTACAACAGCGGATTTTGTTGTCAGAAAATTTGAGAACCAGCTCTCAAATTTTTGTTGTCGGAAATTCCGACTAAAAATTTCCGATCAAGCCTACACGCAGTCGGAATTTCCGAAAAACAAGCTCTCATCGAACATTTGTTGTCAAAAATTCCGACTGTGTGTACGCGGCATTAGAGTCTGCAAAGGACTTGAGACTGGGATGGAGGTCCACCTTCCAGCAGGACAACGACCCCAAACATTCAGCCAGAGCTATAATGAAATTGTTTAGATCAAAGCATATTCATGTGTTAGAATGGCCCATTCAAAGTCCAGATCTAAACCCATTTGAAAATCTGTGGCAAAGCTTGGAAATTGCTGTTCACAGACACTCTCCATCCAATCTGACAGAGCTTGAGCTATTTTGCAGAGAATAATGGGCAAAAATGTCACTCTCTAGATGTGCAAAGTTGGTAGAGACATCCCCAAAAAGATTTGCAGCTGTAATGGCAGTGAAAGGTGGTTCTACAAAGTATTGACTCAGGGGGATCTGAATACAAATGCACGCCAAACTTTTCACATATTTATTTGGAAAAAATTTTGAAAGCCATTTATTATTTTCCTTCCACTTCCCAATTATGTGCAACTGTGTTGGTCTATCACATAAAATCCCAATAAAATACATTTATGTTTTTGGTTGTAACATGACAAAATGTGGAAAATTTCAAGGTTTATGAATACTTTTTAAAGGCACTGTATACTTTAAACCTTTTTCACTGCTCTGTCAGTGGACATGAATTGAGGCCTGGTTGACACCTATGCATTTTTTATGGTTCAATAAGTTTTTATTGATGTTTTCGCAAGAATATTAACATATAAAAACAAGGGAAAAAAAGACAGAATAAAGGAGTAAAGGAGTGTAAACAGTGCCAGTTACCTGACTTATAGTCTCCTAATAAACAAATATTTCTTTTAAATATTAAAATAGTGCAAACGTTTACAAGTGTGAGGGTTATTATAAATGAATTGTTACGTTAAACCCGTATAACAAGTGTTTGTTGACATATGAGCATTAACTACTCTATGTTGGGGTGCCCCTTTGGGAGCCTGCTGCACCCCTGGACATAGGTAGTCTAGGATAATCAACGTATACATAAGTTTCAACAGTGTGATTAGTAACAGATATTTAGATCTCCATTTACATGGGAGATCCTATAGTTATATTGCATCTAGAGAGATATATCAGAGACCTAAAAAAGGGGGAAGAAAGGAAAAACAGAATAGATGAAGGCGAAGTAAGTGTAGAATAGAAAAATAATAGAAGGGGGGGGGGGGTAGGGAGACAGCGAGCTTCGGTCTATGTATGTGGTCTTTACTATAAATGAGGCACAGAAGAAAAGGGGGATGACCAACTAGTTTAGGAGAAGAAGCCGTGCCACGTCCAATAATCTATAGATACAAGACAAAGGGTTCCCCTGGATGGACTTTTCCGGCACTTGCAAAGACAGACAAATGGGGTATATAGAAAGTAAAGGGCGTTTATATATTAATAAAAGATATAATTTTATTAGTGTAGAAAAATACATTAGATAAAAAACAAGCAATAAATGTATAAAGTAACACAAAGAAAACTACATAGTAGCTAGGATAAACAAAAAACAATATATGATGAAAAAGCTCTTCTCAGGCCCGACGCGTTTCGGGGTACTACATATCTGTACGGTCCTTCTTCAGGGGCAAAATTGAGAGAGAAGGTTTCATCTATACTGAAAATGCGATTGATTGCTTGTGAAGATTTATAAAAACAAAACCAAAGCAACCAAAGCCTAGGCGTTACATTTGCTGGATGTTTGGCTGTGAGGTTGTGGTTTTACACTCCTGTTCCCATCTAAGAGACGCCTTCCTGTGACCTCAGCACGCCGCTCTGGCTTGCACGCGCCCGGGTCAGGCGGGACGGGAGTATTGTCACACCTCCCCACGGTAACTGCAGCCTACCACCCTGCACATCTCACCATCTAAACATTTAGAGCTACATTGGCTACGTTACCTATACTTATTGCCATATCCTGTCCTCTTGTGGCCCCTTTTTTGCTTTGGTTTTGTTTTTATAAATCTTCACAAGCAATCAATCGCATTTTCAGTATAGATGAAACCTTCTCTCTCAATTTTGCCCCTGAAGAATGACCGTACAGATATGTAGTACCCCGAAACGCGTCGGGCCTGAGAAGAGCTTTTTCATCATATATTGTTTTTTGTTTATCCTAGCTACTATGTAGTTTTCTTTGTGTTACTTTATACATTTATTGCTTGTTTTTTATCTAATGTATTTTTCTACACTAATAAAATTATATCTTTTATTAATATATAAACGCCCTTTACTTTCTATATACCCCATTTGTCTGTCTTTGCAAGTGCCGGAAAAGTCCATCCAGGGGAACCCTTTGTCTTGTATATTACTATAAATGAGAGGTATAATGGGTATGTTTCCTATGCATTTTTTAGTGCTTTTTGTATTTTGCAGAAATGCACTACATTCCATTTAACATGGTTTCCTAGGGAACACGTTCACAACCGCGACAATCGGATTTGATCAGGAACCGATCAATCCCCAGGCCCAGGCCAAAGAAAATCTAGCCTGGACCTGGTGATCGGTCCTGACGAATGAGATCCTTCCGCTGTCATGTAAGTGTAAACACTGACAGGGGAAGTAATGTCATCTCTCCTCGTGTCGGGCTTTTCGTTCCAGACCGAGAGAAGACATCACAGAGTTGCACAACACTACACTGACACCAGATCAGGTAGGCACACAATTCAACCCCCCCCCCCCCCCAGTTAACCCCTTCACCACCTGTCACTGTGTCACCCAGTGCAGCGTTCAGATTTTTTTTTTGATCGCTGTACTGGTGTCATTAGTGACATTGATCAGTGCTAGGGTAATTAGTATTAGGCTCAGATAGGTCTAGGGAGCCCCCCTACCCCCCCCCCCCCCCATAAAGGTTTAACCCCTTGATTACCCCCTGTCACCTGTGATCACAGTATAAGTGTCACGGTTGACGCAGTTTAGCTAGATTTTTTTTTATAGCGTCAGGGCACCCGCCGTATTTTACCTAATAAAGGTTTAACCCCCTGATCACCTGGTGGGTGATCAAAGTTAGGTTTTAGCGTCAGATAGGGTCTGCGTCACCCCAGGCAGCGTCAGATCAGTGCCAGTACCGCTAACACCCACGCACGTACCATACGCCTCCCTTAGTAGTATCGTGACTTAACGGAACGATATCTGATCTGATCAGATCAGATCTATACTAGCGTCCCGAACAGTTTAGGGTTCCCAAAAATGCAGTGTTAGCGGGATCAGCCCAGATACCTGCTAGCACCTGCGTTTAGCCCCTCCACCCAGCCCAGCCCAGCCCAGCCCCGCCCACCCAAGTGCAGTATCAATCGATCACTGTCACTTACAAAACATAACACACATAACTGCAGCGTTCGCAAAGTCAGGCCTGATCCCTGCGAACGCTAACAGTTTTTTTGGTAGCTAATCCCCAGCTGAACCTTGCCAGAGATTGGAGACCAATTATGGTCTCCAAATTTAAGACCTTCCTGGGCCTATCCCTCCTCAGAAAAAAAAAAAGAGTGAGTTGCGGTCATATTGGTCCACTGACCCAATTCACCATACGCCTGTGTTCTCTGTCTCCATGACCAGGACACAATACGAGCAGATCTTGCGGTTCATGCATTTCAACGATAATGAACTCGTCCTTGGGGTGAGTCTGAATTTGACCGGCTCTACAAAATTCGGCCCCCTCGTAAATCACTTCAACCAACGTTTTTCAGCCTTGTTTACCCCCTATCAAGTTGTCTGCGTTGATGAGTCCCTGATTAAGTTCTCTGGCCGCTTGTCATTCAAACAGTATCTTCCCAGCAAGCGTGCCAGATATGGGGTCAAGATGTATAAGCTCTGTGACAGGGCCACAGGCTATACATATAGTTATATGGTTTACGAGGGAAGAGATAGTTAAGTAGAGCCTGAGAACTGCCCTGACTACATAGGGAGCGCTGGTAAGATTGTGTGGGACTTGGTGTCACCCTCATTCGGAAAGGGGTACCACTTGTATGTGGACAATTATTACACAAGCGTACCACTTTTTAGTCACTTGTTTGATCATCAAATTGGCGCATGTGGCACCGTGCGATCTAATCACCAGGGCTTACCCCAGCGGCTTATAAATTCCCATCTTAGGCTGGGGGAGAGAGCCTGCTTGAGATGTAATAATTTGCTCGCTGTGAAGTGGAGGGATAATAAGAATGTTTTCATTCTGTCCTCCCTTCACACAGACACGACTGTCCAAATTCCTACGGCGACTGGTGTTGTGGAGAAACCCCTCTGTGTCCACAAATATAACCAAAATATGGGAGGCGTGGACATCAACGACCAGTTGTTGGTGCCGTACCTAATTGCCCATAAGGCCAGACGCTGGTACAAAAAGTGTATGTTTTTTTTTTTTCAATTGGCTTAGGTGAATGCTTTTGTGCTATACAAAGCTTCAGGACGAACTGGATCCTCTCTCAAATTCCAGGAAGAGATCATCAGAAGCCTTCTGTTTCCAGACGCAAATGCAGTAAGCCGGCTGCATGAGAGGCATTTTCTGCATGTCCTCTCTGGTACCCCTACCCAAAGAAATCCCCAAAGAAGATGTTGTGTCTGTAGAAAGTGCGGATTTAGGCGTGACACCCGCTTTTATTCAGTGTTGCCAACCCCCTGAAGTGAAATTTACTGGCAGGATGACAAAATTTACAAACGGCACCACTTTTTTACTGGCAGAAATCATGAAAATTACTGGCAGATCCGCATTTTTTACTGGCGCTGCAAAAAAGTACCTAAAATTACTATTTTCAGTGCTAAACAGTGCAAGGATACATATTTGAACTATAAACATATAGATAGTGCTATTAGCAATGTGTTTAAGCTAAACAAAAGTCAAAAAACATATTTCTCCATTGACATGAAGGTCAGGTTACTATAACCCAGCTAGCACTAGGTTCCCTCCTTACATCACAGTCTGCAGGGATACCCCTTACAGTGAAAGGGAACTCTTATGTAAAGGGGAACGCTGCAGATCATGATCTATGGGGGAACTCTGATGTAGAGGGGGCTCTGGTGAGGGGAGTTACTAATTTAGGGGGAAACCTATATATCAGTGCCCCTTACATTATTGTATTCACTCCCCCCTTACTTCAGCAACCCCCCTAGACTGGCCTGGCGGTGCTGTCACTGACCTCCTCTCAGGTGCATCGTGCAGGGCTCAGTCAGATGTCTCCAGCTTGGTGGTTCTGGTTTTCCTATGGTCTCCTCTCCACAGACCACACACGTCTGACTTCTCCCGTGACCCCATGATCCCGGCGGCGCTCCTACTCTTGACTCCTTTCCCGACTCCCCCTCAGAGACTGCAGACATGATGTAGGAATAGGTCAGAGGCTGCGGGCAGGAGATGGTCAGAGGCTGCGGGCAGGAGATGGTCAGAGGCTGCGGGCAGGAGATGGTCAGAGGCTGCGGGCAGGAGATGGTCAGAGGCTGCGGGCAGGAGATGGTCAGAGGCTGCGGGCAGGAGATGGTCAGAGGCTGCGGGCACACGAGATGGTCAGAGGCTGCGGGCACACGAGATGGTCAGAGGCTGCGGGCACACGAGATGGTCAGAGGCTGTGGGCACACGAGATGGTCAGAGGCTGCGGGCACACGAGATGGTCAGAGGCTGCGGGCACAGGAGATGGTCAAAGGCTGCGGGCACAGGAGATGGTCAGAGGCTGCGGGCACAGGAGATGGTCAGAGGCTGCGGGCACAGGAGATGGTCAGAGGCTGCGGGCACAGGAGATGGTCAGAGGCTGCGGGCACAGGAGATGGTCAGAGGCTGCGGGCACAGGAGATGGTCAGAGGCTGTCACTCACTGTGATATATACACACACCTCTCCATGCACAGTGACAGCCATGAGCACACACACAACAGGTCCCGTTATCAGAGTAACTTCATCACAATGCACAGTGTGCTCTGCAGACATGAACACCGCACAGCCCTGGTCATCCCCGGCACACATCGGTCACCCCAGCCCCGGCCTGGCCCACCCAGCGGGGAACGCCGCACTGGTTCGGACTGCAGGCACGGCTGGCAGAACAAAAGGCAGCAGCAGACATGGGCAGTGCCAGGTGCCCGCCTGATAGTGGGTAACCCCGCAGCGAGGGAGAGAGAGCGCCGGAGACAAAGCTGGCAGGCTGGGATGTACTCACCGGAGACGGAGAGTGGAATCCGGGTGATCGACTGATCGGGTGTATATGGAACCAGCAGAAGAAGAGCTTCGGGGGGGGAGAAAGAAGGAGGGGAGAGCATCCAGGGAGAGGGGGGGAGAGGGGAGGAGAGAGTGACTGTTACCTGTCCTGCCGTGGCCGGGCCCGGTAACATGGCTCCTCCTGCTCCCCCCGCTGAACCGCCGAGAACTGAAGATCGAGCGGCGGCCGGCGGCTTCTGTTCAAAAATGGCGCATGCGCCGGCCTGCCGAGCTTGTACGATCTTTCCCGAGTCCTGCAGGCTTCGGAATGGCGCATGCGCAGTTGCATGGCCGGCCCGCAGCCATCTTTTTTACGGGCACCGGCTGCCCGTAACGGGCATTCACGGGCGCCCCGAAAATGGGGTGATTTTTACGGACTGCCCGTAAATTAACGGGCGGTTGGCAACACTGTTGTCCCTCCTGTCCTGACCAACCTGGTCTTTGCATTGGTGAATGTTTCCAACGCTATCACACACTAGTTGAGTATTAGCGTAGGGTACAGCCCCACACAGTCATAGGCACATGTACACAGGGTCTCGGGGTCTCGAAAGATGTGATGGCCATCACATTTTGAGAGACCCTAATCTGCAATGTTCAGTTTATATTTTTTTTACAGTTTTTATAAAAGTGAAAAAAGTGTAAAAAAAAAAACACACAAAACCACAAAAAAAATCAAAAGGTCAAAAATAGTTGTGGTTGTATTTTTCTTCTCTCTCTCTCTCTATTGTTCTCTCTCTTATGTTCACTCTCTACTGTCCGCTCTCCACTCTACTGTTCGCTCACTATTGTTCTATATCTATCGTTCTCTCTGTTTTATTTTTACTATGTTTTATTGTATTTGCTTTGCAGGTATGGTATGTTATACTGTAATGTTTGTTTTATTGTTAATCATCATTTGCTTAGCAGTTATGCCATTCAGCTGCAGCATGAGTTTATTTATCTTGACAGCAACACGTTTGCTCCCACAATACATAAAGCCGTGACTCCATCGCAGACGGAGGTGATTTCACCACCACAGTTTAAAAAAAGCGTATATTTGCCGAAGCATGGAGGCAGGGGTGGAGGAGCAATTTCTCCTAACTTTAGGGGCGGATGCCTCCATGCTTTGGCATATATTTTTTAGGCACAGATTGCGTTAAAAAATATTTTTACTATGTTTTATTGTATTTGCTTTGGTAAGTCTTATGCCCCGTACACACCGTCGGAATTTCCGACAGAAAAAGTCCGATGGGAGCTTTTCATCATATATTCCGACCGTGTGTATGCCCCATCGGACGTTTTACGTTGAAATTTCAGACGCACTTAGATAGAGAACATATTTATATATATATATATATATATATATATATATATATATATATATATATATACTATATTTTTTAGATGGAACAAATTCCTATCGGGAAAACCGCTCGTCTGTATGCTGTTCCGACGTACCAAAAATGACGCATGCTCTGAAGCAAATACGAGACGTCGTACGTGTTGACCCGTCGTACGTGTTGTACGTCACCGCGTTCTTGACGGTCGGAATTTGGTGTGACCGTGTGTATGCAAGACAGCTTGAGCGGAATTCCATCGGAAAAACCTTCAGAGTTTATTCTGACGGCAAAACCGGTTGTGTGTACAGGGCATAACTGTTATACTGTAATGTTACTTTGTTATATTGTTAATCATCATTGGCTTAGCAGGTACGCCATTCAGCTGCAACACTGATTTATTTATCTTGACAGCAACAGTGTTTGCTCCCACGATACGTAAATCAGCGACTCCAGCGTTGTAGGAGGTGATTTCACCACCACAGTTAAAAGGCGGGATTCTAATGGTGGGCATACCCACCAATCAGTCTCTCTTTCTTTGTTCAGCCCACAGGCTGCATAAAAAAAAGAACATTACAATGTATGCCCAACAGGGACCAGCAACGTACTGGTATGTTGCTGGACTTTGAGTGGTTATACCAGAATGATGCCTGCAGGTTTAGGTATCATCTTGGTATCATTCTTTTTAGCCAGCGGTCGGCTTTCATGTAAAAGCAATCCTAGCGGCTAATTAGCCTCTAGACTGCTTTTATAAGCAGGGAACCCGAGAATGCAGCCAGTGGTTCCGCCAGCTGACCATAGAGCTGATCAGAGACCAGAACGGCTTCAATCATCTCTATGGCCTAAGAAACTGGAAGCTACAAGCATTTTGCGACTTCGGTTTCGCCGTATATAAACAGCGCAATTGGGAAATTGGCAAAGCATTTTATCACACCGATCTTGGTGTGGTCAGATGCTTTGAGGGCAGAGGAGAGATCTAGTGTCTAATAGACCCCAATTTTTTTTAAAAAGAGTACCTGTCACTACCTATTGCCATCACAGGGGATATTTACATTCCCTGAGATAACAATAAAAATGATTAAAAAAATGTAGGGAACAGTTTAAAAATATAATAAAAAAGCATATTAAATAATAAAAAAAAGCACCCCTGTCCCCCCCCCCCGTGCTCACGCGCAAAGGCGAACGCAAGCGTAGGTCTGATGTCATATGTAAACAGCAATTGCACCATGCATGTGAGGTATCACCACGGAGGTCAGATCGAGGGCAGTAATTTTAGCAGTAGACCTCCTCTGTAAATCTAAAATGGTAACCTGTAAAGGCTTTTAACATTTGTGCGCAATTTTAAAGCATGTCGTGTTTGGTATCCATGTACTCAGTATGAGATCTTTTTTTTAATTTCATCAAACATTTAGGCAATATAGTGTGTTTTAGTGCATTAAAATTTAAAAAAGTGTGTTTTTTCCAAAAAATTGTGTTTGAAAAATCGCTGCGTAAATACCGTGTGAAAAAAAAATTGCAACACCCACCATTTTAATCTGTAGGGCCTTTGCTTTAAAAAAATATATAATGTTTGGGGGTTCAAAGTAATTTTCTTGCAAAAAAAAAAATAACATAAACAAAAAGTGTCAGAAAGGGCTTTGTCTTCAAGTGGTTAGAAGAGTGGGTGATGTGTGACATGAGCTTATAAGTGTTGTGCATAAAATGCCAGGACAGTTCAAACCCCCCCCCAAATTACCCCTTTTTGGAAAGTAGACACCCCACGCTGTTTGCTGATAGGCATGTTGAGTCCATGGAATATTTTATATTTAGTCACAAGTTTTGGGAAAATTACACTTTTTTTTTTTTTGCACAAAGAAATTATTCAAACAGGGCATGGTTATATGTGAAATTACACCCCAAAATGCATTCTGCTGCTTCTCCTGAGTACGGGGATACCTTATGTGTGAAACTTTTTGGGAGCCTAGCCGCATACAGGACCCAAAAACCAATCACTGCCTTCAGGATTTCTAAGGGTGCAAATTTTTTATTTCACTCCTTACTATCTATCACAGTTTTGAAGGCCATAAAATGCCAAGATAGCACAACCCCCCCCCCCCCCCCCCAAATTACCTCATTTTGGAAAGTAGACACCCCAAGCTATTTGTGGAGAGGCATGATGAGTCCATGGAATATTTTATATTTTGTATTTTGCCACAAGTTGTGGGAAAATTACAATTATTTTTTTTTTTTTTACACGAAGTTGTCACTAAATGATATATTGTTCAAACATGGCATGGTTATATGTGGAATTACCTATTACAGTTACAGAGGCCCTGACATGTCCAGATAGCACAAACACCCCCCCTCCCAATAACCCCATTTTGGAAAGTAGACACCATAAGGTATTTGCTAAGAGGCATCTCTTTTATTTTTGAAAATGAAGAAAGAAAAGAAAAATTTTTTTTTTTTTTCTTTTTTCAATTTTCAAAATTTTCAAAAATTTTCAAAACAAAAAGCGATATCTGCAAAATACTCAACATGCCTGTAAGCAGATAGCTTGGGGTGTCTACTTTCCAATATTGGGTCATTTTTGGGGGGGTTGTGCTATCTGGGCATTTCATGGCCTCTGAAACTGTGATAGGCAGTGAGGAGTGAAATCAAAATTGTACGCCCTTAGAAAGCCTGAAGGCAGTGATTGGTTTTGAGGGTCCTGTACGCGGTTAGACTGCCAAAAAGTTCCACACATGTGGTATCCCTGTACTCGGGAGAAGTAGCAAAATGTATTTTGCAGTGTAATTCCACATATAACCATGCCATGTTTGAACAATATATCATTTAGTGACAATGTTGTGTAAAAAAATAAAAAAACTGTAATTTATCTGTAACTTGTGGCAAAATATAAAATATTCCATGGACTCAACATGCCTCTCAGCAAATAGCTTGGGGTGTCTACTTTCCAAAATGGGGTCATTTGGGGGGGTTTTGTGCTATCTTGTCATTTCATGGCCTCCGAATTTGTGATACGTAGTGAGGAAGTGAAATCACCATTTTACGCCCTTAGAAAGCCAGAAGGCGATGATTGGTTTTCGGGGTCCTGTACACGGCTAGGCTCCCAAAAAGTCTCACCCATGTGGTATCCCCGTACTCAGGAGAAGCAGCAGAATGTATTTTGGGGTGTCATTCCACATATGCCCATGGCATGTTTGAGCAATATATCATTTAGTGATAACTTTGTGCAAAAAACAACTTGTGGCAAAATATAAAATATTCCATGGACTCAACATGCCTATCAGTAAATAGCTTGGGGTGTCTACTTTCCAAAATGGGGTCATTTGGAGGGGGGTTGGTTGTGCTATCTTGGCATTTTATGGCCTTCAAACTGTGATAGGTAGTGAGGAGTGAAATCAAAAATTACGCCCTTAGAAAGCCTGAAGGCGGTGCTTAGTTTTTGGGGGGCAGGTACGCGACTAGGCTCCCAAAAAATCTCACACATGTGGTATCCCCGTACTCAGGAGAAGCAGCAGAATGCAATTTGGGGTGTAATTACACATATAACTGTGGCATTTTTGAACAATATATCATTTAGTGACAACTTTGTGTAATTTTTTTTTTGTCATTTTTCAATCACTTGTGACAAAAAAATAAAATATTCAATGGGCTCAACATGCCTCTCAGCAATTTCCTTTGGGTGTCTACATTCCAAAATGGGGTCATTTGGGCGGGGGGGTTTGTACTGCCCTGCCATTTTAGCACCTCAAGAAATGAGGTAAGTACAGAAAATGTACCCTAGTTTGTAGACGCTATAACTTTTGCGCAAACCAATAAATGTACGCGTATTGACATTTTATTTTACCAAAGACATGTGGCTGAATACATTTTGGCCTAAATGTATGACTAAAATTGAGTTTATTAAAAAAAATTTATAACAAAAAGTAGAAAATATCATTTTTTTTCAAAATCTTCAGTCTTTTTCCATTAATATCGCAAAAAATAAAAATCGCAGAGGCAATCAAATACCATCAAAAGAAAGCTCTATTTGTGGAAAAAAAAGGATGCAAATTTCGTTTGGGTACAACATTGCATGACCGCGCAATTGCCAGTCCTACGGGGCTGAAGTGGTTAATTACCAACACAAACCCTTGTGAATCATATCAACCGCATGCACTGCAGTAATTTTAGCATGGTTTCAGCACCTATTGCTTGGAATATTCTATACAAGCATCAAAATCTTTGTTGGTGGAATCTCAGTTTTTGGTAGATGATGGACAGTTAAGTCATAGCTCAGGTCTTTATTCTATGTCCAAGGTATATACATCTGCTGTGGCAATTATAGGGGGTCCCAATCCCCCAGTTAAATTTGTATATAATATTATAGAGCAAGCAAGAATGGGAACACCTCATGGTGGACAGGAACCACCAAAGGTGAGCAATAAACCTAGGGAGGGACTACAAGTCTGTGACAGTTCTCATTTATCCCGGTCACGGTATAGCTAGAAGTAGTCACATTCTGCTGGACTTTTTCTGTAATTTTAAGTCATACTTACCTAGGTGGATCCAGCATCGCTCCGATGTTGCATCTGTCCCCCACGGGCTCTAACACTGAGAACCGAGCGACCAAACAGCGAGTTGCTCCTCTCTGTGAGTAGAGAGCTGGTTACTGTCAGTCACCGGCTCTCTGCTCTGCCCCTGGAATGCTGGGCTGTAAAGGGGGTCAGTCCAGGCTGCTTGGTGGATCCCAACCATATGGTCGCGATCTTTACCTGGTCTGGTCTCTGTGATGTCATTTGACAGCACGCTTCAGCCCGGTGTCTGCTGAAAACAGGTCACGGGAGTGCAGAACGGAAACAAGGTTTGGCTGTACTTCACCTTTAAAGACATTCATCTGAGCGAATTGCTCAGTTTAGCTGAACTATATAATAAAGTTTATAGTCATGTAACATGTTTTTCCTTGTTCAGCACAGAGCTTGAAACTATTTAATGGCAATAACATACCTATATATGGTCTTTCCTCAGGTTGCAGCCTCTTAGTGATCTATCATATGCAAGGGACCTGTATTCAACATGATGGAGGTGGTTAGTAAATAAGTTGTGTTTTATTCAAACTTTTATATTGTTGTTTATTGTACAGTATTCACATAACCAATATTTGTGAACTTCTGGCTGTTTGCACCATAACTTTCTAAGTAGCTTTTTTGTGATGTTTGTTGGCAATTATATGTTGCATGGCTTTTCCAAATCCTACTGCAAGCCCGCCCCTTCCATCAACCATAGCACACGGCTGTGATATCAAACTCCCAGCCAGTGGCGGCCCGTCCATTAGGGGCGCACGGGCGCCACCCCTCTGCCCATGCGTCCGGCCCCCTAATCTATATGCAGGGCACCAGAGCATGGATTCCAATGGGGGGGGGGTTTGAAGCACGTGAATAGAGCCAGAGGCTCTAATAGGCCTCAAAAAAGGGTGGGCTCAGGGCGACAAGCCCACCCAGTTGTGTGAGACTAGCGAATTAATATTCGCTGTTCTTGCACTGATCCTCCTTCTGGCCAATCAGCATGCATGTCCCAATTGGCTGAAAGGACAGGCGATCCTATTGGATGCCTAGGAGGAGGAGGGAGGAGACACGCGGCGGAAGCCGCTGTGATGCAGAGGAGGAGGAGGAGACCGACTGCAGGACCCCCCCCCCCCAAAAAAAAAAACACCAGCCGCCACTGGTCACAGCCATATAAAACAGCGGCAAGTAATGTTCACAAGTGATCTGCAAACATTGTTCAATCACATCTAACATGCATTGTGCCAAGACAGTTCATTCACTGTCATTTCGGTGCGCTGTCAGGAAGGTGTGCTTGTATACACTGTATATGTGCATTGGAGTTCCAGTCAGAATGGCAGCACAACATAATAGCAATACATTATAGTATTCCAGTGTTACAGAAACACACACATTGTACAATATACACTACTGTAATAGAGTGGATTATAGGATTTTACAAGCATTTTAACTCAGTTCACACTGGGGATTCCTGTCGGGCAGGGAGAGGGAGGGGCGGGAGAGAAGACAGCACATTACATGGTAAGACCTACCCCAAAAATAAGCCCTACCGTGCCTTTTGTTGCCAAAAGTAATATAAGACTCGGGCTTATTTTCGGGGGAATATGGTATGTACCGCTGGACTTTTACACTATATTGCCATTTAATTACAATAAAAAAATGTTTTCCTAAGCCCTCAGTGCTGGACCTCTTGAAAATATTGTGAACTGAATGTTTGCATTAGAAAATGCCAGGTTATAAAATGATAAAGACAGGTACATTTTAAAAAAACTACCCCTCTGTACTGCAAGGGGTAAATCCTCCTTTTTTGCTTAGGGTACCATAAAAAAAAAAAACAAAGGTGCAGCGTATAGCCTGTGTAGCAGGAATGGGAAAAAGGGGCGTTTCAGGAAGTGCTGAGGTGATGGAAGAGAGGGAAGTACTGAGGTGATTAAAAGAGAGAGAGACGGCGCACTACAGAGAGAGTGCTGTCAGCAGAAGAAGAGAGAGTGGAGGAGAGGTGACAGGACTGTGTGGTGAAAGAAGAAGAAAGAGCCGCGCTGTCTAGTGGCACCGGCTAGCCACGCTTTTCCTGAGACTACTGACAGTGCTGACAGGTAGGGATGGGCCAAACACCCCCCAGTTTGGTTCACACGAGAACATACAGGCAAAAAATTTGGCAGAACACATGAACACGTTAAAGTCTATGGGACACGGACATGAATAATCAAAAGTGCTCATTTTAATCATTAATTTTGCTAGAAAATTACGTAGAACCCCCAAACATTATACATTTTTTTTCAAACACCCTAGAGAATAAAATGTTGTTTGCAATACTTTCTGTCACGCCGTATTTGCGCCCTTTTTTTGGAAAAAATACACTTTTTTTGAATTAAAAAATAAGACAACAGTGAAGTTAGCCTAATTTTTTTTATATTGTGAAAGATAATGTTACGCCAAGTAAATTGATACCCAACATGTCACGCTTCAAAATTGCGCCCGCTCGTGGAATGGCGACAAACTTTTACCCTTAAAAATCTTCAAAGGCGACGTTTAAAAAATTCTACAGGTTTTAAGTTACAGAGGAGGTCTAGGGCTAGAATTATTGCTCTCGCTCTACCGATCGCGGTGATACCTCACATGTGTGGTTTAAACACTGTTTTCCTATGCGGCCGCTACTCACGTATGCGTTCGCTTCTGCACGCGAGCTCGTCGGGACAGGGCGCGTTTAAAAATTTTTCTTTTCTTATTTATTTTACCTTTATTTTTTTTATTTTTACACTGTTTTTTTTTTTTGTTTTTTTTAATGTAAACATCCCTTGTAATAGAAAAAAGCATGACAGGACCTCTTAAATATGAGATCTGGGGTCAAAAATAAAATAATAAAAAGATATTTAGACTAAAATGCAATTAAAAAAAAAATGGTCATTTAAAAAAATGATTTAAAAAAAAATGGACCTTTAAGAGCTGTGGGCGGAAGTGACGTTTTGACATCGCTTCCGCCCAGCAATTGTATGGAGACAGGTGGGGGCCATCTTCCCCTCACTCGTCTCCATACCCAGCTACTGACAGGACGCGATCGCCTCCACCACTTACCGGAGCCGTCGGCAGGGAGGGGGGGGGGGGGCCCTCTCCCACCACCGATAAAAGTGATCTCTCGGTGAATCCGCCGCAGAGACCACTTTTATCTTGTAGCGAACCGCCTGCTGAAGAAGAGGATACCGGGGTTATGGCAGCTAGCTGCTGCCATAACAATGATACCCTCCTTCAAACAGCTGACGTAAAACTGCGGTGGGCAGTCCGTAAGTGGTTAAAGGCTTGTATGCAAGTTATTGTCATAGAAACTGTTTGGGGACCTGGGTCCAACCCCAGGGGACATGTATTAATGCAAAAAAAAATTTTTTAAACGGCCATTTTTTCGGGAGCAGTGATTTTTTTAATGCTTCAAGTGAAACAATAAAAATGAAATATTGCTTTAAATATCGTGCCTGGGGGTGTCTATAGTATGCCTGTAAAGTGGCGCAGTGTTCCCAGTACCACAGCAAAATGACATTTCTAAAGGAAAAATTGTCATATAAAACTGCTCGCGGCTGTAATGAATTGTCGGGTCTCAGCAATATAGATAAAACTCATTGAAAAAAAAGAGTATGGGATCCCCCCAGTCCATTACCAGGCCCTACAGGTCTGGTATGGATTTTAAGGGGAACCCTGGGCCATTTTTTTTTTAAAAATGGCGTAGGGGTCCCGCCCAAAATCCATACCAGACCCTTATCTGAGCACGCAATCTGGCAGGCCGCAGGAAAAGAGGGGGGGACAAGAGAGCGCCCCCGCTCCTGAACCATACCAGGCCACATGCCCTCAACATGAGGAGGATGTTTTGGGGTAGCCCCCCAATGCACCTTGTCCCCATGTTGATGGGGGTGAAAATGCCCAGTATGGAAGTGGTTAATGTTTACTGAAATAACTCAAAGAAAATATTGTTACACCGAGGAGATAATAGATCCACTGAGCTTTGAGTAACAGTCCTAGCTCAGCAGAGGAATTCCCCTACCATAACACAAGTAAGATAATTTGGTTGTAACATTATATTATATACATGTATGTACAAAGGAACACCACTGGAACATGACCTGAAAGGATAAGCAAGAGTTAATCATTAATTCTTGCAAAACTTCTAAAGGGGGAACCCAAGCCGGTTTATTTAACCTTTAATCCTAATGAGAGATCAAGTTTAATAAGAATGATATGAGGGGGCCTTTAACCACTTCAATACCAGGCACTTAGACACCTTCCCGCCCAGCCCAATTTTCAGCTTTCAGCGCTGTCGCAATTTGAATGACAATTGCGCGGTCATGCCACACTGTACCCAAACAAATTTTTTATCATTTTGTTCCCACAAATAGAGCTTTCTTTTGGTGGTATTTGATCCCCTCTGCGGTTTTTATTTTTTGCGCAACAAATAAAAAAAGACAGAAAATTTTGAAAAAAAGCACGTTTTTCTTTGTTTCTGTTAAAATTTTTTGTAAAGGAGTACGTTTTCTTCTTCAATGACGGGCACTGATATGGCTGCACTGACGGGCACTGATACGGCGGCACTGATGGGCACCGATGAGGTGGCACCAATGAGGTGGCACTGATGAGGTGGCACTGACGGGCACTGATGATGGGCACTGATAGGTGGCACTGATGCGCACTGATAGGTGGCACTAATGGGCACTGATAGGTGGCACTGGTAGGTGGCGCTGATAGGTGGCACCGATGGGCACTGATAGGCGGCACTGATGGGCACTTGTAGGTGGCATTAATGGGCACTCGTAGGTGGCGTTGATGGGTAGTTATGGGTGGCACTGATAGTTGGCACAGATGGGCACGGATGGGCACTGATAGGTGGGCACAGATGGGCACAGATGGGCACTGACAGGTGGCACCGATGGACACTGATGGGTGGCACTGATGATTCTGATTGATGGCAGTGATGCCCCTAAGTGTGGCATTGCTGGGCATCACTGCAACATAATTGTGCCAATCAGTGCCCATTTGTGGGCACTGATTGGCACAGATTTGGCACTGACTGGGCACATGTGGATGGCCATGGGGTACATACCTGGCCATCCACATGTTTCCCTTCCCTGGTGGTCCTAGTGGCGATCCCTGGTGGTCCAGTGTGGTGATCTGCGGGGGGGCTGCGCTGATAAACAATCAGCGCAGACCCCCCCTGCCAGGAGAGCCGCCGATCGGCTCTCCTCTACTCGCGTCTGTCAGACGCGAGTGAGGAAGAGCCGATCAACGGCTCTTCCTATTGACAGCGTGATCAGCCGTGATTGGACACGGCTGATCACGTGGTAAAGAGCCTCCGCCGGAGGCTCTTTACCAAGATCGGTGTAGCGGTGTGTCAGACTGACACACCGATCCACCGATCGCCGCGATGCGCGCCCCTGCGGGCGCGCGGCGGCATGTTATCCTGAAGGACGTCATATGACGCCCAGTCAGGATAGCACAACCACCGCCCGGCCGTCAATCCGCTATAGGCCGGGCGGGAAGTGGTTAAGCAGTAATGACAGCAATGTCCACGTTGGAGGCCTGATGGTCTTAACTGGCAGTGGGAGCTCATTAACACATACACTATATTACCAAAATTATTGGGACGCCTGCCTTTACACGCACATGAACTTTAATGACATCCCAGTCCGTAGGGTTCAATATTGAGTTGCAGCTATAACAGCTTCAACTCTTCTGGGAAGGCTGTCCACAAGGTTTAGGAGTGTGTTTATTGGAATGTTTGACAATTCTTCCAGAAGCGAGTGAGGTCATTTGTGAGGTCAGACACTGATGCTGGATGAGAAGGCCTGGCTCACAGTCTCCGCACTAATTCATCTCATAGTTGTTCTATCGGATTGAGGTCAGGACTCTGTAGGCCAGTCAAGTTCCTCCACCTCAATCTCGCTCATCCATGTCTTTATGGACCTTGCCTTGTGCGCTGGTCCAAATCATTTGGTGGAGGGGGGATTATGGTGTGGGGTTGTTTTTCAGGGGTTGGGCTTGGCCCCTTAGTTCCAGTGAAGGTAACTCTTAAGGCATCAGCATACCAAGAAATTTTGGACAATATCATGCTCCCAACTTTGTGGAACAGTTTGGGAATGGTCCCTTCCTGTTCCAACATGACTGCGCACGAGTGCACAAAGCAAGGTCCATAAAGACATGGATGAGCGAGTTTGGGGTGGAGGAACTTGACTGGTCTGCAAAGAGTCCTGACCTCAACACAATAGAACACCTATTTCTATTAGATGATGTCTCTTTACTTATGTTGTAGTGACAACTACTTTTTCTCCTAGTGACAATGCTCATCAGGATAATATTGAGTCTAGATCTCCCCAAAAGGTCATAGACAGTATTTAAAACATGACAGAGGTTCTAATTCTTCCCCACTCTATGCAAAATTTTAAAAAAGTTTACAGGACCTTACAGTACCCTCTTACAATGTTGCATCAATGGCTGTCAGTACAGTCCTGTACATTTTCAATGACATCCCATCGCACATGCGATTTAAAGCACGGTAACCCATATCATGTGTTGTGGTGTGCTGCATTGCCAAAAATGGTGCATGTCCTTTTTTTGGATGTTTTGGTGTGTTGCCAGCATGGTCCACCTAATGCAACACACATTAAGGCACGCCAGAAAAAGTGCATGAACACATGACAGTTAATGTGATGCACCAGGTCACAAGGTGTGAATGGGCCCACAGTAGTATTGACTAATGTCAGTAGAATACTTCTATATGGTTTACAGGAGATTTAAACAGGATAGAAAAGGATAAAAAGTTGACCACAGAGAATGAGACAGTTAAAGTGGAAAAACTTAACTATATGTATTCTTAAAAGTGTTCCCTACTTCCTCCTCCAATGTATCCTGCCTAACCTGTTTAAAGGCTATCTGTGTACTATTCTTATTCCACTTCTGTCTGGTCACGTGTTCCCGCAGCTCTGGCTCCCCTGTGTCAGTGAGCAGCTGCTGCAGGGGAGAGGAGGGACAGCCAACAGCAGCTGGGCCATGGGAGCCTATGGGTGACACCACAGCTCCTGGAATTAACAGATCTCAGGTTAAGCAGGATAAGTAGGTGGGGGAGGGTAAGATTTAGAAATAGGTATAGTTTACGTTTTTTACCACTTTAATGGTTAAAAAGAAAGTTAAAGTGGTTGCAAAGTCACAAGGTTTTTTTATCTTAATGCATTCTGTGCATTAAGATAAAAAGCCTTCTGTGTGCAGCAGCCGCCCCAACAGTCATTTAAAGTTACTCAGCCAATCATGAGAGAGAGGGGAGGGGCCGGGCAGCAGCTCCATGTCTGAATGGACACAGGGAGCTGTGACTCGGCTCGGGTGCCCCCATAGCAAGCTGCTTGCTGTGGGGGCACTCGACAGGAGGGAGGAGCACAGAAGAGGGACCCGGGAAGAGGAGGATCTGGGCTGCTCTGTGCAAATCCACTGCAAACAAGCAGGTAAGTATAACATGTTTGTTATTTTTATTGAAAAAAAACAAGACTTTACTATCACTTTAACAAATGACATACATATAAAAATAATATTCACAATATTCTGCCCTTTCACCTTTAACTGTACTTTGTATTTTGTATTGTTTTGTTAAACATTCAGAGTGGTTTTTGTGTAGTTATCAAATGTTGGAAGTGACATATTCATCCTTATTCAACGCTTATTCTTAAAGCTGAACTCCAGGTATGATCTTTATTGCATACGTATGCTGTTCCTATTTGGACCAGTGTGCACATGGATATCTCATAGCTGAGGGGCCACTAGGGAAGCTGACAATCACGGTAGTAGTCACTGTTAGTTTAGTGATAGACACGATCTTCCAAGTCCTGTCCCCTCTGCACATTGAGCACAAGGAGTTATTGCTGGGCACTGAAATTGTGACATATAAAGAATTTATATATGGGGCTTCATATTTAAAAAACAGAAAAATCTGAATTTCTGTTTTTTCAATAGCAAACATAAACTTTATTTTCATAGTGAAGAATCAAGCATTTAATTAATTTCTTGTCTTCGAGTTTTTGTACATCAGATCCAGTGAGTATGAGTGCAGTGTATTGTTTTGTCTATAGATGGCGCTATATGCATGTGTTCTAGATACACCACGCGTCCTATAATTTACCATTTTATCTCTCACACCTACATTTTGAACCAGATCAGATTTTACTTTACAGCACTTACATTACTTAAGATAATCATTTAATACATACATTTTTTAAGGACAAACAAAGCTTTCTTTTTAAGATGCTGTTCTTGCAAAACTAGTTTTTATGCATTCCGTGCAATTTTATGCAATCCTTTTTTTGGTAACAAAAAAAGTAACCAAACAATAAAATGCACTGTTTTCTTTTTTTTTTACCAGTGTCAGTTTAAAGCCTAAGTTTAGCTTAAAACTAAAACCAGAAAAAATCAGCATAAAGGACATAACTTACAGCTTGTATGATGTGTCCTTTGTTGTCATTCTTTTGCTTCTAGTAGAAACCTTCAGCTCCAGAATTGAGAATAAGATTGGTCCATGGAGCTATTTTCCCCTGAGACAAGACGGGGTTAACATTTTTTTAACGGTAAAGGATTTTATGCTTGTTGAAGGTATGCAAATGCTCCAAATGTATTAGAAAGAAGCTAAATGGGTTTAAAGTAAGCGGTATAGGCATAGTGCATGAAATGAAAGACTTTACTTCATGTCAGATGACAGGGGTTATTATAATGCCCCTGTAGCTTACAGTATACAGGAAGAACGAAGAGAAGCTTCTCTAAGAGAAAACATGAACATATTTATGACATCAGAAGGGGGTATTAAAACCATAAAGCTACTTTCACACTGGTGCGGGCGGGCGGGCGCCAGCGGTAATGCCGTGCTATTTTAGGAAAAAGGGTTAAAACTGCTGGGCTTTCACACGGTAGACACAGGAGAGGCTCTTTACAGGTGCTACACAGGCGCTATTTTTAGCGCTGTAGCGCCTGTAAAGCGCCTCAGTGTGAAAGTAGCTTAAGTCGTCTAGGCACTTTGGGATGTATCATAATAAAGAACCTAAGGCTACTTTCACACTGGGGCGGGCGGGCACCGGCGGTAAAGCGGCTCATGACGTCAGAAGGGGCAGGGTCACTCAGTTACGTGTGACCCCGCTTTTGCCTATACAGATGTCACCACGAAAAGACAGCAGTCGGCGGGACACCTCCCATTGAGGTGGAGCTTTTTTTTTTCCCTATTTTTCGCGTCCATTGGTGCTATGATGGAAGAAGGATGGACATTACGGGACACTTTTTTAATAAAGGAAATGTCAAAAATTGTCTTTTGTGGTCTTTACTTTTTAACACTTTTTTGGTGAATGGGTAGGGGTACAATGTACCCCGTACCCATTCACATAGAATGGGGCGGGATCTGGGGGCCCCCTTGTTAAAGGGGGCCTCCAGATTCCGATAAGCCCCCCACCCGCAGACCCCCACAACCACAGGGCAAGGGTTGTGGGGATGAGGCCCTTATCCCCATCACAATGGGGACAAGATGCTTTGGGGGGGACCCCAAAGCACCCTCCCCATTTTGAATGCAAGCAGCCTGGTATGGTTCAGGAGGGGAGAGGGGCACATGCTCGTCCCCCTCTATCCTGACCTGCCAGGTTGCATGCTCGGATAAGGGTCTGGTATGGATTTTGGGGGGACCCCCATGCCATTTCTTTTTGGCGTGGGGTTCCCCTTAAAATCCACACCAGACCTGAAGAGCCTGGTATGGATTTTGGGGGGGACCCTCACAGCATTTTTTTTTGTTAGATTTTGGCGCGGGGTTCCCATTCAATACCACTTCAATACACTGTGTTATATATACTACACTGCCTGCACTGACTGAATATAGAGTCTACACTGAATATCTAGTCTATACTAAATGCAGAGTATATATATATATATATATATATATATATATATATATATATATACTATATATATATATATATTAGACTGTGTGTATATGTATATATATATATATATATATATATATATATATATATATATATATATATATATATAAATATAATACACTGCCTGCATGCCACCAACTAGCCTGCCTGCCTAGTCTAGCTTAATCTATCTCCGTCCACACATTATGATATGTAAGCATCCTTATATAGTGTGGGGCGTGGACTTAGTCCCCATGAGCCATGATTGGCCAAAGCATGCAGATCAGATGCATGCTTTGGCCAATCGTCAGACGTCAATGCACTGCGATCTCGCAGTGCATTATGGGGCGTTCCGTGGTGCTCAAATTTCCCGCAAACGCCCCATATGTTCGGTTTGTTTGCGGGCCAACGAAGACCCGATGTTCGAGTTGAACTTACGCTCATCCCTATTTCTATTGTATTGTATTTTAAATATATATATAAGGAGAGCACTATGGATTGCTTTGCATGAGTTGCACTGTGCCAATATGTTTGAAAAGTTATAAGGCTGTTCAGGAAAAAGAGAAGTGAAGTGGTTCCAAAGGCTGTTTATGCATTAATAACCTCCTGTGATTCAGAGGCCAATCTTTTGAGGTGAGAGCACTACCATGTAGTATGGACAATGAGGAGCACCGTGGAGGAAGAAGATTGGAGGGTGATGAATTTATAAGGATTTTGGTTTACTGTTTGCAACTTTTGGACTATATTGTATTGCATAAAAGATTTTAGTATTTTTCTGTGCATTCATTTTATATGTAATAATTAATTATAAATACTCATACTACTAGACCTTTTTGCAGCCTTTGACATCGTTGACCAGCCCCTCCTCCTCAATAAACTCCACTCTTTTGGCCTTCAAGACTCTGCTCTCTTCTGCTTCTTCTCCTACCTATCACAGCGCTCCTTCAGTGTTACCTATAACTCTGTTTTCTCCTCTCCACTTCCTCTTTCTGTAGGAGTCCCCCAAGGTTCTGTCCTCGGACCATTCCTCTTCTCCATTTACACCTCCTTCCTTGGTCACTTTGTAAACTCCCATGGCTTCCAGTACCATCCCTATGCTGACGACACACAAGTCTATCTCTCTGCTCCTCACCTCACTCCTTCAGTCTCCGCATTACTAACTTACTGACATACTGTATCAACATGGATGTCACAACACTTCCTCAAACTCATTTTTTTGCCCTGTCTCCTGACTTCTCCATCAAGATCAATAATACAACCATCAGTCTCTCCCATCATGCCAGGGTGCTAGATATAATCCTAGACTCTGACCTATCATTTCGGCCCCAAATCCAATTGCTGCCCATCGCTGGATACGTGGATTTCTACTGTTTTTATTTTTATTTTTTTTGAAGCACATGATTAGAGCCTGAGGCTCTAATTGACTTAAAAAAAGGTTGGGATCGGGGTGCAGAGCACAGGGCCCCGAGCCCACCCATCAACATTCGCCATTGTCTTCCTGCTTCTCCACCAGGCCAATCAGGACAGGAAGCAGGTCCTAAGACCGGATTGGCTGGGAAGAAAAGTGACCAGATTGGCCAGGAGGAGAAGCCAGGGAAGCGACCCACGGCCTAGATGGTGGAAGCGTAGGTGGACAAGTGAGCAGGCGAGCTAGCGAGCGGGAGGGTTTGTTTGCCCCCCCCCCCACCCCCCAAAAATGGAGCACCAGCCACTACTGCATAGAAGCTGTAGTATCGGCTTCTATGAATGGAGAAGCTGGATGGAAAAGGTGGACAAAGTTGGGCACTTCACAACTCCCTCCCTTCTATTAGACCCGCTGTACCAGAAGTTTACATCATTTAAAGGCTATGGAGATACCTTCCTTGGATTATACTGTAGGTTTCAGGAGGGGGCCACTGTCTATGTAAATGTAAGCCAGAGATGTGACTTGCTATTCTAGAAAATGTAACTGCTGGCTTGTGAACTTTAAAACAACAAGGTTGCTCTGTGTCTTCTCACACTGTTTTTAAGTGCCAAATTTTCATCACACCCTCCTCCCTATGTAAGGGAAATGAGGAAGGGAGGTGTTTATAGTACACATAAGAAGAGCAGTCTAGTGTGAAAACACTGCTTCTCCATAGATGCAGCACAGAGAGTGAGCGTCGTCACCCTCACAGCAAGCGTATTACTGACAAAATCATTAGGTGAAAATCAAGGGGAAAAAAAAGCCAGAAAAATTCAAACAATTGCAGCCACAACATCTAAGAAGTAGTAAGATGTAATTTGTTATTTTTGGGGTTTAGATACTCTTTAACCACTTGCCGACCGCCTCACGGAGATATACTGCGGCAGAATGGCACGGACAGGCAAAGTAACGTATGGGTACGTTACTTGCCTCCCGTGGGCGGGGGGTCCGATAGGACCTCCCCCCCCCCAGTGCCCGAGGCGGTCGGCTTCTGTCCCCGAGCGATCTGTGCTGAGGGGGAGGCCATCCATTCATGGGCACCCCCTCGCGATCGCTCCCAGCCAATGGCAATCTTCCTCTGCTGCTGTATAGTAAACAGCGGCAGAGGAAGTGATGTCATCGCTCCTCGGCTCGGTATTTACCGTTTCGGCGCTGAGGAGAGAAGACATCGATGTGAGTGCACAACACACACACATACAGTAAATCCCAGTAAAATTTACAGTACAGTACAGTAAAATTTACACCGCCCATCACCCCCCAATCACCCCCTAATCACCCCCCCCCCCCCCCCCCCCGTCACAGTGACACCAAGCAGTTGTTGTTTTTCTGATTATTGCATTGGTGTCAGTTTGTGACAGTTAGTGTGGTAGGGCAGTTAGTATTAGCCCCCTTTAGGTCTAGGGTACCCCCCTAACCCCCCCTAGTAAAGTTTTAACCCCTTGATCACCCCCCGTCCCCAGTGTCACTAAGCAATCATTTTTCTGATCGCTGTATTAGTGTCACTGGTGACGCTAGTTAGGGAGGTAAATATATAGGTTCGCCGTCAGCGTTTTATAGCGTCAGGGACCCCCATATACTACCTAATAAAGGTTTTAACCCCTTGATTGCCCCCTAGTTAACCCTTTCACCAGTGATCACCATATAACTGTTACGGGTGACGCTGGTTAGTTAGTTTATTTTTTATAGTGTCAGGGCACCCGCCGTTTATTACCTAATAAAGGTTTAGCCCCCTGATCGCCCGGCGGTGATATAACTTAGGTTTTAGGGTCAGATAGGGTCTGTGTCGCCCCAGGCAGCGTCAGATTAGCGCCAGTACCTCTAACACCCACGCACGCAGCATACACCTCCCTTAGTGGTATAGTATATGAACAGATCAATATCTGCACCCAAGTGCAGTATCGATCGATCACTAGACATGTGCATTTCGTTTAGTTCCGAATCGAAATTCGGACGAAATTTTCATTATTCGGACATTCGGATGCATCCGAAATACCGATTTACAATACTAACGAATTTAAACGAATCCGAAATGTTTCGAATCGAAAACCCACGGCCGAAATTCGAATCGAATTCGAATCGAATTCGAAACCAAATTCGAAATATATTCGATTCGAAAACAAATTCGAAATCTATTCGACTCGAATTCGAAAACAAATTCGAATCGAATTAGAAAAAATATAAATTGATTTCTAAAAAAAAATACAATAAAATAGAATATAAAATAATAAAACAATAGAATAAACATAAAAGAATCGTAAAGAATAGAACAGAATTTAATAGAATTTAATAAAATACAACAGAATATGACCATCTTCTGAAATTCGAATTTCGAATAGTATAAATTCGAATTCGAAAATAGATTGGAAAATAACAATTTATATATATATATATATATATATATATATATATATATATATATATATATATATATATATATATATATATATATATTCGAATTCATTCTATATGAAATTCGAATTTCGGAAAATGGTTATATATATAAATATATATTTATATATAAATATAAATATATATTTATATATATATAAAACCATTTTCCGAAATTCGAATTTCATATAGAATGAATTTGAATTCGAATAGAAAAGATTAGACTAGAAATAGGAAATAGACTAGAAAAACAATAGAACAGAATTGAGTAAAATATAATGTGTATATATATTATATTTTATTCTATTCTGTTCTATTCTAATCTTTTCTATTCGAATTTGAATTCATTCTAAATGAATTTCGAATTTCAATAGATGGTTATATATAAATAAATATCTAATATATATATATATATATATATATATATATATATATATATATATATATATATATATATATATATATATATATATATATATATATATATATATATATAAAACCATTTTCCAAAATTCGAATTTCATATAGAATGAAATTGAATTTAAATAGAATAGAAAATAATATCATAAAAAAACAATAGATCAGATCAGAAAAAAAAAAAAATATATATATATATATATATATATATATATATATATATATATATATATATATATATATATATATATATATATATATATATATATATAATTTTTTTTTTTTTTTATTGTTTTTCTAGTCTATTTTCTTTTCTATTCGAATTCGAATTCATTCTATATGAAATTCGAATTTCGGAAAATGGTTATATATATATATATATATATATATATATATATATATATATATATATATATAACCATTTTTCGAAATTCGAATTTCATATAGAATGAATTCGAATTCGAATTGAAAAGATTAGACTAGAAATAGGAAATAGACTAGAAAAACAATAGAACACAATTGAGTAAAATATTGTTTTTCTAGTCTATTTTCTTTTCTATTCGAATTCGAATTCATTCTATATGAAATTCGAATTTCGGAAAATGGTTATATATATATATATATATATATATATATATTATATATATATAACCATTTTCCGAAATTCGAATTTCATATAGAATGAATTCGAATTCGAATAGAAAAGAAAATAGACTAGAAAAACAATAGAACAGAATAGAATAAAATATAATATATATATTAGATTATTTTCTGTTCTATTGTATTCCTATTCTAATCTTTTCTATTCGAATTTGAATTCATTCTATATGAATTTCGAATTTCAAAAGATGGTTATATATATATATAAATACTTTTTCTGCAGCAAAAAATTTCATTTTCCGAACCGATTTTGGGGCCCCGTATCTCAGGGCCACTTGGTGCTAGGAATCCCAAATTTGGTGGGCAAACCCAGTGGAACTGGTAACACAACATATCCAAAGCTGAAGTTCCTAGCTCTAAGTGGCCCCGAGATACGGGGCCCCAAAATCGGTTCAGAAAATGTCATTCTCTGCTGCAGAAAAGTGCTTGACATTTTCTGAACCGAGTTTGGGGCCCCATAGCTCAAGGCTACTTGGAGCTAAGAACCTCAAATTTGGTGTGCTAACCCAGTGGAACTGGTACCATAACATATCCAAAGCTGGGGTTCCTAGCACTAAGTGGCCCCGAGATACAGGGCCCAAAATCGGTTCAGAAAATGTCATTCTCTGCTGCAGAAAAGTGCTTGACATTTTCCGAACCGACTTTGGGGCCCTGTATCTCGGGGCCACTTGGTGCTAGAAACCTCAGCTTTGGAACTTTTATGGTGCTAGTTCCACTGGGTTTGCACACCAATTTGGGGTTCTTAGCACTAAGTGGCCCCAAGATATGGGGCCCCAAATTCGGTCAACTGTGTCCATCTGCAGCAATGTCATTTTGGGACCCTTTGGGTTCAGAGACCCCAAATTTTGGCTGCAGCTAGGGGGCATCTAGGAACCCTTAACTAACGAGTTTGAAGTTCAGGGGACCTATGGCTGCAAATGGGCACAGTGATGCTGCAAATGGGCATTGTTGACCCTCTTTTCCACCTACAGTAGCTGTGCATTTCTCACCCTCGTCTTATACTCGGGTCAATAAGTTTTTCCCATTTTTTGTGGTAAATTAGGGCCTCGACTTATACTCAGAACGACTTATACTCGAGTATATACGGTATATATATATATATATTAGTTATTTATTGATATATAACCATCTATTGGATGGTTTGAAATTCATATAGAATGAATTCAAATTTGAATAGAAAAGATTAGAATAGAAGCTGCAGCCAAAATTTGGGGTCTCTGAACCCAAAGGGTCCCAAAATGACATTGCTGCAGATGGACACAGTTGACCGAATTTGGGGCCCCATATCTTGGGGCCACTTAGTGCTAAGAACCCCAAATTGGTGTGCAAACCCAGTGGAACTAGCACCATAAAAGTTCCAAAGCTGAGGTTTCTAGCACCAAGTGGCCCCGAGATACAGGGCCCCAAAGTCGGTTCGGAAAATGTCAAGCACTTTTCTGCAGCAGAGAATGACATTTTCTGAACCGATTTTGGGCCCTGTATCTCGGGGCCACTTAGTGCTAGGAACCCCAGCTTTGGATATGTTATGGTACCAGTTCCACTGGGTTAGCACACCAAATTTGAGGTTCTTAGCTCCAAGTAGCCCTGAGCTATGGGGCCCCAAACTCGGTTCAGAAAATGTCAAGCACTTCTGCAGCAGAGAATGACATTTTCTGAACCGATTTTGGGCCCTGTATCTCGGGGCCACTTAGAGCTAGGAACCCCAGCTTTGGATATGTTATGGTACCAGTTCCACTGGGTTAGCACACCAAATTTGAGGTTCTTAGCTCCAAGTAGCCCTGAGCTATGGGGCCCCAAACTCGGTTCAGAAAATGTCAAGCACTTTTCTGCAGCAGAGAATGACATTTTCCGAACCGGTTTTGGGGCCCCGTATCTCGGGGCCACTTAGTGCTAGGAACCCCAGCCTTGGATATGTTATGGTACCATTTCCACTGGGTTAGCACACCAAATTTGGGGTTCCTAGCACCAAGTGGCCCTGAGATACGGGGCCCCAAAGTCGGTTCGGAAAATGTCAAGCACTTTTCTGCAGCAGAGAATGACATTTTCTGAACCGTTTTTTGGGCCCTGTATCTCGGGGCCACTTAGTACCCCAAATTTGGTGTGCTAACCCAGTGGAACTGGTACCATAACATATCCAAGGCTGGGGTTCCTAGCACTAAGTGGCCCCGAGATACGGGGCCCCAAAACCGGTTCGGAAAATGTCATTCTCTGCTGCAGAAAAGTGCTTGACATTTTCTGAACTGATTTTTGGGGCCCTGTATCTCGGGGCCACTTGGTGCTAGAAACCTCAGCTTTGGAACTTTTATGGTGCTAGTTCCACTGGGTTTGCACACCAAATTTGGGGTTCTTAGCACTAAGTGGCCCCAAGATATGGGGCCCCAAATTCGGTCAACTGTGTCCATCTGCAGCAATGTCATTTTGGGACCCTTTGGGTTCAGAGACCCCAAATTTTGGCTGCAGCTTCTATTCTAATCTTTTCTATTCAAATTTGAATTCATTCTATATGAATTTCAAACCATCCAATAGATGGTTATATATCAATAAATAACTAATATATATATATATATATACCGTATATACTCGAGTATAAGTCGTTCTGAGTATAAGTCGAGGCCCTAATTTACCACAAAAAATGGGAAAAACTTATTGACCCGAGTATAAGACGAGGGTGAGAAATGCACAGCTACTGTAGGTGGAAAAGAGGGTCAACAATGCCCATTTGCAGCATCACTGTGCCCATTTGCAGCCATAGGTCCCCTGAACTTCAAACTCGTTAGTTAAGGGTTCCTAGATGCCCCCTAGCTGCAGCCAAAATTTGGGGTCTCTGAACCCAAAGGGTCCCAAAATGACATTGCTGCAGATGGACACAGTTGACCGAATTTGGGGTCCCATATCTTGGGGCCACTTAGTGCTAAGTACCCCAAATTTGGTGTGCAAACCTAGTGGAACTAGCACCATAAAAGTTCCAAAGCTGAGGTTTCTAGCACCAAGTGGCCCCGAGATACAGGGCCCCAAAAATCAGTTCAGAAAATGTCAAGCACTTTTCTGCAGCAGAGAATGCCATTTTCTGAACCGGTTTTGGGGCCCCGTATCTCGGGGCCACTTAGTGCTAGGAACCCCAGCCTTGGATATGTTATGGTACCAGGTCCACTGGGTTAGCACACCAAATTTGAGGTTCTTAGCTCCAAGTAGCCCTGAGCTATGGGGCCCCAAACTCGGTTCAGAAAATGTCAAGCACTTTTCTGCAGCAGAGAATGACATTTTCTGAACCGATTTTGGGGCCCCGTATCTCGGGGCCACTTAGAGCTAGGAACTTCAGCTTTGGATATGTTGTGGTACCAGTTCCACTGGGTTTGCACACCAAATTTGGGGTACTAAGTGGCCCCGAGATACAGGGCCCAAAATCGGTTCGGAAAATGAAATTTTTTGCTGCAGAAAAAGTATTTATATATATAACCATCTTTTGAAATTCGAAATTCATATAGAATGAATTCAAATTCGAATAGAAAAGATTAGAATAGGAATACAATAGAACAGAAAATAATCTAATATATATATATTATATTTTATTCTATTCTGTTCTATTGTTTTTCTAGTCTATTTTCTTTTCTATTCGAATTCGAATTCATTCTATATGAAATTCGAATTTCGGAAAATGGTTATATATATATATATATATATATATATATATATATATATATATATAATAACCATTTTCCGAAATTCGAATTTCGTATAGAATGAATTCGAATTCGAATAGAAAAGAAAATAGACTAGAAAAACAATAGAACAGAATAGAATAAAATATAATATATATATTAGATTATTTTCTGTTCTATTGTATTCCTATTCTAATCTTTTCTATTCGAATTTGAATTCATTCTATATGAATTTCGAATTTCAAAAGATGGTTATATATATATAAATACTTTTTCTGCAGCAAAAAAATTTCATTTTCCGAACCGATTTTGGGGCCCCGTATCTCAGGGCCATTCGGTGTACAAACCCAGTGGAACTGGTACCACAACATATCCAAAGCTGGGGTTCCTAGCACTAAGTGGCCCCGAGATACGGGGCCCCAAAACCGGTTCAGAAAATGTCATTCTCTGCTGCAGAAAAGTGCTTGACATTTTCTGAACCGAGTTTGGGGCCCCATAGCTCAGGGCTACTTGGAGCTAAGAACCTCAAATTTGGTGTGCTAACCCAGTGGAACTGGTACCATAACATATCCAAAGCTGGGGTTCCTAGCACTAAGTGGCCCCGAGATACAGGGCCCAAAATCGGTTCAGAAAATGTCATTCTCTGCTGCAGAAAAGTGCTTGACATTTTCTGAACTGATTTTTGGGGCCCTGTATCTCGGGGCCACTTAGTGCTAGAAACCTCAGCTTTGGAACTTTTATGGTGCTAGTTCCACTGGGTTTGCACACCAAATTTGGGGTTCTTAGCACTAAGTGGCCCCAAGATACGGGGCCCCAAATTCGGTCAACTGTGTCCATCTGCAGCAATGTCCTTTTGGGACCCTTTGGGTTCAGAGACCCCAAATTTTGGCTGCAGCTAGGGGGCATCTAGGAACCCTTAACTAACGAGTTTGAAGTTCAGGGGACCTATGGCTGCAAATGGGCACAGTGAGGCATGCAAATGGGCATTGTTGACCCTCTTTTCCACCTACAGTAGCTGTGCATTTCTCACCCTCGTCTTATACTCGGGTCAATAAGTTTTTCCCATTTTTTTGTGGTAAATTAGGGCCTCGACTTATACTCAGAACGACTTATACTCGAGTATATACGGTATATATATATATACATATATATATATATATATTAGTTATTTATTGATATATAACCATCTATTGGATGGTTTGAAATTCATATAGAATGAATTCAAATTTGAATAGAAAAGATTAGAATAGAAGCTGCAGCCAAAATTTGGGGTCTCACAGTGAGGCATGCAAATGGGCATTGTTGACCCTCTTTTCCACCTACAGTAGCTGTGCATTTCTCACCCTCGTCTTATACTCGGGTCAATAAGTTTTTCCCATTTTTTGTGGTAAATTAGGGCCTCGACTTATACTCAGAACGACTTATACTCGAGTATATACGGTATATATATATATATTAGTTATTTATTGATATATAACCATCTATTGGATGGTTTGAAATTCATATAGAATGAATTCAAATTTGAATAGAAAAGATTAGAATAGAAGCTGCAGCCAAAATTTGGGGTCTCTGAACCCAAAGGGTCCCAAAATGACATTGCTGCAGATGGACACAGTTGACCGAATTTGGGGCCCCATATCTTGGGGCCACTTAGTGCTAAGAACCCCAAATTTGGTGTGCAAACCCAGTAGAACTAGCACCATAAAATTTCCAAAGCTGAGGTTTCTAGCACCAAGTGGCCCCGAGATACAGGGCCCCAAAAATCAGTTTAGAAAATGTCAAGCACTTTTCTGCAGCAGAGAATGACATTTTCCGAACCGGTTTGGGGCCCCATATCTCGGGGCCACTTAGTGCTAGGAACCCCAGCCTTGGATATATTATGGTACCAGTTCCACTGGGTTAGCACACCAAATTTGGGGTTCCTAGCACCAAGTGGCCCTGAGATACGGAGCCCCAAAATCGGTTCAGAAAATGTCAAGCACTTCTGCAGCAGAGAATGACATTTTCTGAACCGATTTTGGGGCCGCGTATCTCGGGGCCACTTAGTGCTAGGAACTTCAGCTTTGGATATGTTGTGGTACCAGTTCCACTGGGTTTGCACACCAAATTTGGGGTTCTTAGCACCAAGTGGCCCTGAGATACGGGGCCCCAAAATCGGTTCGGAAAATGAAATTTTTTGCTGCAGAAAAAGTATTTATATATATAACCATCTTTTGAAATTCGAAATTCATATAGAATGAATTCAAATTCGAATAGAAAAGATTAGAATAGGAATACAATAGAACACAAAATAATATATATATTATATTTTATTCTATTCTGTTCTATTGTTTTTCTAGTCTATTTTCTTTTCTATTCGAATTCGAATTCATTCTATATGAAATTCGAATTTCGGAAAATGGTTATATATATATATATATATATATAAAACCATTTTCCGAAATTCAAATTTCATATAGAATGAATTCGAATAGAAAAGAAAATAGACTAGAAAAACAATATTTTACTCAATTGTGTTCTATTGTTTTTCTAGTCTATTTTCTATTTCTAGTCTAATCTTTTCAATTCGAATTCGAATTCATTCTATATGAAATTCGAATTTCGGAAAATGGTTATATATATATATATATATATATATATATATATATATATAAAATATTTATATATATAACCATCTTTTGAAATTAGAAATTCATATAGAATGAATTCAAATTCGAATAGAAAAGAAAATAGACTAGAAAAACAATAGAATAGAATAAAATATAATATATATATTAGATTATTTTCTGTTCTATTGTTTTTCTATTCTAATCTTTTCTATTCAAATTTGAATTCATTTTATATGAATTTCGAATTTCAAAAGATGTATATAATTTTTTTTCACTGATCTGTTCTATTGTTTTTCTATGATATATATATATATATATATAAAAAATTTCCGAAATTCGAATTTCATATAGAATGAAATTGAATTGAAATAGAATAGAAAATAATATCTTAGAAAAACAATAGATCAGATCAGAAAATATATAATATATATATATATATATATATATATATATATATATATATATATATATATATATATATATATATATATATATATATATATAAAAAAATAGTACAGAATAGAATAAAATATAATAATAATATATATGTATAAATATATATATATATATATATATATATATATATATATATATATATATATATATATATATATATATATATATAATAAAAAAATAGTACAGAATAGAATAAAATATTATATATATATATATATATATATATATATATATATATATATATATATATATATATATATATATATATATATATATATATATATATATATATATATATATATTATTCTATTCTGTTCTATTGTTATTCTATTCTATTCTTTACTATTCTTTACTATTCAAATTTGAATAGAAAAAAATAGAATAGAATAGAATAGAATAGAGTAACAATAGAACAGAATAGAATAAAAAATAATATATATATATATATATATTTATTATTTTTTTTTTTTTGTAAACGCTATAACTTTTGCGCAAAGCAATCAATAAACGCTTATTGCTATTTTTTTTTAACAAAAATATGTAGAAGAATACGTATCGGCCTAAACTGAGGAAAAAAAATGTTTTTTTATATATTTTTGGGGGATATTTATTATAGCAAAATCTAAAAAATAATGCATTTTTTTCAAAATTGTCGCTCTTATTTTGTTTATAGCGCAAAAAATAAAAACCGCAGGGGTGATCAAATACCACCAAAAGAAAGCTCTATTTATGGGAAAAAAAGGACTTCAATTTTGTTTGGGAGCCAGGTCGAACAACCGCGCAATTTTCAGTTAAAGCGATGCAGTGCCGAATCGCAAAAAGTGCTCTGGTCAGGAAGGGGGTAAATTCTTCCGGGGCTGAAGTGGTTAAAGACTTGTAGTTTTATTAGCTGTTTTTTTTTTTTTTGACAGGGGCGCAGTTTCAGTGCTTGCCATAGGTGCCATTTTCACTAGATATGCCTCTGGGAGACACAGAGAGAGAGAGAAAGAGAATGTAATCATTTTTATTTACCAATGACGGATGCAGTCTGGGGTGCGCTCAATCCCTCTCACAGCTTTTACTGCCATGGTGACGCGAAACCATGCAGCGTTCTTCTGGTTTGCTGAAGAGGAATATTATCTGAATATTATCTGAATATTATCAAATTCGAAAATAGAAATATTTTCGAATGCGATTTGAATTTCTAATACAGTTGAAATAATTTCGAATGCTGTTGAAATATTTTCGAATGCGGTTGAAATATTATCGAATCCGATTGAAATAATTTTGAATAAAGTTGAAATAATTTCGAATGCGGTTGAAATATTATCAAATTTGGTAGAAATATTTTCGAATGCGATTGAAATATTATCGAATACGATTGAAATAATTTCTAATACAGTTGAAATAATTTCGAATGCTGTTGAAATATTTTCGAATGCGGTTGAAATAATATCGAATCCGGTTGAAATATTTTCGAATTCGACCGATTTTCGAATTCGGTCGAAAACGAAACTGATTTGAAAAACGAATTTAATGAATTTAACGAATCTAACTAAACTAAATTAATTAAATAACGAATTAAAACGAAACGAAACGAAACAAATTTTTTCATTTTGCACATGCCTATCGATCACTGTCACTTACAAAACACTAACAGTTTTTTTGGTAGCGTTTTGGTGAACTGACAAGCACCAGCCCCAGGCAGCGTCAGGTTAGTGCCAGTAGCGCTAACACCCACGCATGCACCGTACACCTCCCTTAGTGGTATAGTATCTGAACGGATCAATATCTGATCCGATCAGATCTATACTAGCGTCCCCAGCAGTTTAGGGTTCCCAAAAACGCAGTGTTAGCGGGATCAGCCCAGATACCTGCTAGCACCTGCGTTTTGCCCCTCCGCCCGGCCCAGCCCAGCCCACCCAAGTGCAGTATCGATCGATCACTGTCACTTACAAAACACTAAACACACATAACTGCAGCGTTCGCAGAGTCAGGCCTGATCCCTGCGATCGCTAACAGTTTTTTTGGTAGCGTTTTGGGGAACTGGCAAGCACCAGCCCCAGGCAGCGTCAGGTTAGTGCCAGTAGCGCTAACACCCACGCATGCACCGTACACCTCCCTTAGTGGTATAGTATCTGAACGGATCAATATCTGATCCGATCAGATCTATACTAGCGTCCCCAGCAGTTTAGGGTTCCCAAAAACGCAGTGTTAGCGGGATCAGCCCAGATACCTGCTAGCACCTGCGTTTTGCCCCTCTGCCCGGCCCAGCCCAGCCCACCCAAGTGCAGTATCGATCGATCACTGTCACTTACAAAACACTAAACACACATAACTGCAGCGTTCGCAGAGTCAGGCCTGATCCCTGCGATCGCTAACAGTTTTTTTGGTAGCGTTTTGGGGAACTGGCAAGCACCAGCCCCAGGCAGCGTCAGGTTAGTGCCAGTAGCGCTAACACCCACGCATGCACCGTACACCTCCCTTAGTGGTATAGTATCTGAACGGATCAATATCTGATCCGATCAGATCTATACTGGCGTCCCCAGCAGTTTAGGGTTCCCAAAAACGCAGTGTTAACGGGATCAGCCCAGATACCTGCTAGCACCTGCTTTTAGCCCCTCCGCCCAGCCAAGCCCACCCAAGTGCAGTATCGATCGATCACTGTCACTTACAAAACACTAAACGCATAACTGCAGCGTACGCAGAGTCAGGCCTGATCCCTGCGATCGCTAACAGTTTTTTTAGTAGCGTTTTGGTGAACTGGCAAGCGCCAGCGGCCTAGTACACTCCGGTCGTAGTCAAACCAGCACCGCAGTAACACTTGGTGACGTGGCGAGTCCCATAAATGCAGTTCAAGCTGGTGAGGTGGCAAGCACAAGTAGTGTCCCGCTGCCACCAAAAAGACAAACACAGGCCCGTCGTGCCCATAATGCCCTTCCTGCTGCATTCGCCAATCCTAATTGGGAACCCACCACTTCTGCAGCACCCGTACTTCCCCCATTCACATCCCCAACCAAATGCAGTCGGCTGCATGAGAGGCATTTTCTTTATGTCCTCCCGAGTACCCCTACCCAATGAACCCCCCCAAAAAAGATGTCGTATCTGCAGCAAGCGCGGATATAGGCGTGACACCCGCTATTATTGTCCCTCCTGTCCTGATAATCCTGGTCTTTGCATTGGTGAATGTTTTGAACGCTACCATACACTAGTTGAGTATTAGCGTAGGGTACAGCATTGCACAGACTAGGCACACTTTTACAGGTTCTCCCAAGATGCCATCGCATTTTGAGAGACCCAAACCTGGAACCGGTTACAGTTATAAAAGTTACAGTTACAAAAAAAAGTGTAAAAAAAAAAAATCACACAAAAAAATATATATAAAAAAAAAAAAATAGTTGTCGTTTTATTGTTCTCTCTCCCTCTCTATTCTCTCTATTGTTCTGCTCTTTTTTACTGTATTCTATTCTGCAATGTTTTATTGTTATTATGTTTTATCATGTTTGCTTTTCAGGTATGCAATTTTTTATACTTTACTGTTTACTGTGTTTTATTGTTAACCATTTTTTTGTCTTCAGGTACGCCATTCAGCTGCAGCATGGATTTATTTATCTTGACAGCAACAGCGTTTGCTCCCACGATATATAAAGCTGTGACTTCAGCGGAGGTAATATATGCCGAAGCATGGGGGCAGAGGAGCGATTTGCTCCTAACTTTTGGGGCGGATGCCCCCATACTTTGGCATATATAAATGGTGAATGTATGGCCATCATTAGAAGTGGGTGGATGAAGGGAGGTATTCTAATGGTGGGCATACCCACCGATCAATCTCTTTGTTTCGTTCAGCCCACAGGCTGCATGAAAAAAAAAGATTACAATATATGCCCAACAAGGACCAACAACGTACTGGTATGTTGCTGGACTTTGAGTGGTTATACCAGAATGATGCCTGCAGGTTTATGTATCATTCTTTTCAGCCAGCGGTCGGCTTTCATGTAAAAGCAATCCTAGCGGCTATTTAGCCTCTAGACTGCTTTTACAAGCAGTGGGAGGGAATGCCCCTCCCCCACCGTCTTCCATGTTTTTCTCTGGCTCTCCTGTCCCAACAGGGAACCTGAGAATGCAGCCAGTGATTCAGCCAGCTGACCATAGAGCTGATCAGAGACCAGAGTGGCTCCAAACATCTCTATGGCCTAAGAAACCGGAAGCTACGAGCATTTCATGACTTAGATTTCACCGGATGTAAACAGCGCCATTGGGAAAGCATTTTATCACACCGATCTTGGTGTGGTCAGATGCTTTGAGGGCAGAGGAGAGATCTAGGGTCTAATAGACCCCAATTTTTTCAAAAAAGAGTACCTGTCACTACCTATTGCTATCATAGGGGATATTTACATTCCCTGAGATAACAATAAAAATGATTTAAAAACAGTTTAAAAAAAAGATAAAAAAGAAAAAAAATAATAAAGAAAAAAAAAAAAGCACCCCTGTCCCCCCCTGCTCTCGCGCAAAGGCGAACGCAAGTGTCGGTCTGGTGTCAAATGTAAACAGCAATTGCGCCATGCATGTGAGGTATCACCGTGAAGGTCAGATCGAGGGCAGTAATTTTAGCAGTAGACCTCCTCTGTAAATCTAAAGTGGTAACCTGTAAAGGCGTTTAAAGGCTTTTAAAAATGTATTTAGTTTGTCACCACTGCACGTTTGTGCGCAATTTTAAAGCATGTCATGTTTGGTATCCATGTACTTGGCCTAAGATCATCTTTTTTTATCTCATCAAACATTTGGGCAATATAGTGTGTTTTAGTGCATTAAAATTTTAAAAAGTGTGTTTTTCCCCCAAAAAATGCGTTTGAAAAATCGCTGCGCAAATACTGTGTGAAAAAAAAATGAAACACCCCCCATTTTAATCTGTAGGGCATTTGCTTTACAAAAATATATAATGTTTGGGGGTTCAAAGTAATTTTCTTGCAAAAAAAAATAATTTTTTTCATGTACACGAAAAGTGTCAGAAAGGGCTTTGTCTTCAAGTGGTTAGAAGAGTGGGTGATGTGTGACATAAGCTTCTAAATGTTGTGCATAAAATGCCAGGACAGTTCAACCCCCCCCCAAATGACCCCATTTTGGAAAGTAGACACCCCAAGCTATTTGCTGAGAGGCCTGTTGAGTCCATGGAATATTTTATATTGTGACACAAGTTGCGGAAAAAAAACACATTTTTTTTTTTTGCACAAAGTTGTCACTAAATGAATCAAACATGCCATGGGAATATGTGAAATTGCACCCCAAAATACATTCTGTTGCTTCTCCTGAGTACGGGGATACCACATGCGTGAGACTTTTTGGGAGCCTAGCCGCGTACGGGACCTTGAAAACCAAGCACCGCCTTCAGGCTTTCTAAGGGGCGTAAATTTTTGATTTCACTCTTCACTGCCTATCACAGTTTCGGAGGCCATGGAATGCCCAGGTGGCACAAACCCCCCCCCCCCCCCCAATGACCCTATTTTGGAAAGTAGACACCCAAAGCTATTTGCTAAGAGGTATAGTGAATATTTTGCAGACCTCACTTTTTGTCACAAATTTTTTTCTTGTCTTTCTTCATTTTCAAAAACAAATGAGAGCTGCAAAATACTCACCATGCCTCTCAGCAAATAGCTTGGGGTGTCTACTTTCCAAAATGGGGTCATTTGGGGGGGGGTTGCGCTATGGCCTTTATGGCCTTCAAAACTGTGATAGGTAGTGAGGAGTGAAATAAAAAATTTACGCCCTTAGAAATCCTGAAGGCGGTGATTGATTTTCGGGGCCCCGTAGGCGGCTAGGCTCCCAAAAAGTCCCACACATGTGGTATCCCCATACTCAGGAGAAGCAGCTAAATGTATTTTGGGGTGCTATTCCACATATGCCCATGGCCTGTGTGAGCAATTTATCATTTAGTGACAACTTTGTGCAAAAAAAAAAAAAATTCTCACATTCCCGCAACTTGTGTCAAAATATAAAATATTCCATGGACTCAACATGCCTCTCAGCAAATATCTTTGGGTGTCTACTTTCCAAAATGGGGTCATTTGGGGGGGGGGGGGGTTTGAGCCATATGGGCATTTTATGGCCTTCAAAACTGATAGGTAGTGAGGAGTGAAATAAAAAATTTACGCCCTTAGAAATCCTGAAGGCGGTGATTGGTTTTCGGGGCCCCGTACATAGCTAGGCTCCCAAAAAGTCCCACACATGTGGTATCCCCATACTCAGGAGAAGCAGCTGAATGTATTTTGTGGTGCAATTCCACATATACCCATGGCCTGTGTGAGCAATATATCATTTAGTGACAACTTTTTGTATTTTTTTTTTTTTTGTCATTATTCAATCACTTGGGACAAAAAAAAATTAATATTCAATGGGCTCAACATGCCTCTCAGCAACTTCCTTGGGGTGTCTACTTTCCAAAATGGGGTCATTTGGGGGGGGTTTGTACTGCCCTGCCATTTTAGCACCTCAAGAAATGACATAAGCAGTCATAAACTAAAAGCTGTGTAAATTCCAGAAAATGTACCCTAGTTTGTAGACGCTATAACTTTTGCGCAAACCAATAAATATATGCTTATTGACATTTTTTTACCAAAGACATGTGGCCGAATACATTTTGGCCTAAATGTATGACTAAAATTGAGTTTATTGGATTTTTTTTATAACAAAAAGTAAAAAATATCATTTTTTTTCCAAAATTTTTGGTCTTTTTCCGTTTATATCGCAAAAAATAAAAACCGCAGAGGTGATCAAATATCATCAAAAGAAAGCTGTATTTGTGGGAAGAAAAGGACGCAAATTTCGTTTGGGTACAGCATTGCATGACCGCGCAATTAGCAGTTAAAGCGACGCAGTGCAAAATTGTAAAAAGTGCTCTGGATAGGGAGGGGGTAAATCCTTCCAGGGCTGAAGTGGTTAAGGCTCTCTAACATGTACAAAAATTCAACTATTAGTTTTGGGCAAAGTGTCCCTTTAAAATGTTTATGTCTTTCAACTATCTTTCATTTGGTTACACATTATTTTTGTCTCAATTCTTCACAAAAGCCTTCATTGTTGTCATAACAAAATATACACAAGTGCACTTTGCACGCTGACATAATTTAATTTGCATCCGTAAAAGTACATTTGAAGACCATTGTTAGGATGAATGTTTGTATAAAGAAGATGATTTGCAAAGTGATACAGTTATACAACTTCAGGCACAAAGTTCCCTAATGAATAACAAATGTGAATAGCAGGTAAACTGCTAGAATTGACAGTTCTTCACTGTTCCTGCAGCAGAAAAATGGATCATTTTTATGTTGTAAAGTAATAAAGTATCTAAAACTGATCACCCCACCCAAAGCTTTCATATTCTAACCCAGCTTTTCTCAACTGGTGTGCAGCGGCACACTGTGGTCCCCTCTTGGCTGCTCGGTGGTGCTGTGGCAAAATTCTAAATGGTGTACCCACAAAGGCAAGCAGATCCAGTAGCTTGATCCAGGCCTGACTTGTATTTGCCACAGGTTGCAAATACAAGCCCTGACCCTGTGCTGGGCCACCTGCCTGTGTTCTATCAACTGATGATATCATTGGTTGCTAAGGATTTCGTTGGGTGCCTGCACAAGGTTCTTGGTCATCCCTTCAATTTCCTTCACAGTCAATGGGGGGTATATGTCAAGGTGGAGGGTGTCAGGTTGCCTGTAGCACTATCCTCTCCTCAGAGTATTCTTGGGAGTATCTCAGAAGCCAGGAGGTGCTGCTCAGTAGCTAATCCCCAGGCAGCCAGAGATGGTGGGCAAGACAGGGTTGTGGCCACCTCCGTCCTTTCTCGCACAAACTTCTATGGCTGATCCTGCAGCTGAAGATGGAGGGGGAGCAGAGATACCAGCCTTGCAAGTCTTTCATCTCCACTGGTGCGGTAAGTAAAGGCCTATGAGGAAAGGTTTCTACAGCAGGAATTCCATGTGTCAGTTCACTGACTGCCCTGCCAATACACACTGCTCATTGACTGCCCTGCCATTACATACTGCTCATAGACTGCCCTGCCATTACATTCTGCTCATTGACTCCACTGCCACTACATACTGCTCACTGACTGTCCTACTACTACATACTGCCCTATCCTGCCACTCACTGACTGTCCTGACACTACATACTGCTCACTGACTGCCCTGACACTACATACTGCCCTATCCTGCCACTATAAATAGCTCACTGACTGCCTTGCCAATATATATTGCTCACTGATCGCCCTGCCACTACTTACTGCTCACTGACTGCCCTGCCACTATGCACTGCTCACTGACTGCCCTGCCACTGAACACTGATCACTGACTGCCCTACCACTACCTGCTGCTCACTGACTGCCCTGATACTTCATACTGCTTGCCGATTTAAGTATTGTATAGAAACAAGACCACTCTGTGTCACAAATTACTAAACATTGGAGATGGTGGGGGCGGGGGGGGGGGGCAAGTAGACTGTGCCCAGTACTGAGTTCTCTAAAAGACTATAAGGCCTTTTTCCAATTTTTTGGTATTTTTCCTTTATATATTAAAAATAAAAAATCTCAGTGGTGATTAAATTCCACCAAAAGAAAGTTAGATGTGTCTCAAAAAATGTATAAAATTCATTTGAGTACAGTGCTACATGACTAAGTGAGTAATTGTAAGTCAAACTATCACAACACTGGCCTAAACAGGTAGGCGGTGTAACTTATTGGTCCTCAAGTAGTTAAAAGAGGTGTGAAGCTGTGTGACTTCCTGTCTGTTGGAAAGACACAACTACTGCATAATAAAGTCCCCATCAAGACTGCCCTGCCACTACATACTATTTACTGCTCACTGACTCCCTTGCCACTACCTATTGCTCACTGACTGCCCTGCCACTACATACTACTTACTGACCACCCTGCCACTACATACTGCTGGCTGACCATGCTGCCATTACATACTGCTAGCTGACCGCCCTGTCACTACATACTGCTTACGGCCAGCCCTGCCACTACATATTGCTCACTGACCGCCCTGCCCTGCCACTACAAACTGCTCGCTGACCACCCTGCCACTACATATTGCTAGCTTACCACCCTGCCACTACATACTGCTAGCTTACCACCCTGCCACTACAAACTGCTCACTGCCAGCCCTGACAATACACATTGCTCACTTACCGCCCTGTCACTACATTTTGCTCACTGACCACCCTGCCTTGCCACTACAAACTGCTCACTGACCACCCTGCCACTACATACTGCTCACTGACTGTCCTGGCACTACATACTACTTACTGACCACCCTGCCACTACATACCGCTAGCTGACCACCCTACCACTACATACTGCCCTATCCTGCTACTATAAACCACTCACTGACTGCCCTGACAATTCATAATGCTCACTGACTGCCCAACACTACATACTGCTCAATGACCGCCCTGCCACTATGTACTGCTCACTGACCGCCCTGCCACTAAATACTGCTTTATCCTACCACTATGTACTGCTCACTGACCACCCTGCCACTAAATACTGCCCTATCCTGCCACTATAAACTGCTAACTGACCACCCTGCCACTACATACTGCCCACCGACTGCCCTGCCACTACCTATTGCTCACTGACTGCCCTGCCACTACATACTGCTCACTGACTGCCCTGCCAACACCTACTGCTCACTGACTGCCCTGATACTTCATACTGCTTGCCGATTTAAGTATTGTATAGAAACAAGACCACTCTGTGTCACAAATTACTAAACATTGGAGATGGTGGGGGGGGGGGGGGGGGGCAAGTAGACTGTGCCCAGTACTGAGTTCTCTAAAAGACTATAAGGCCTTTTTCCAGTTTTTTGGTATTTTTCCTTTATATATTAAAAATAAAAAATCTCAGTGGTGATTAAATTCCACCAAAAGAAAGTTAGATGTGTCTCAAAAAATGTATAAAATTCATTTGAGTACAGTGCTACATGACTAAGTGAGTAATTGTAAGTCAAACTATCACAACACTGGCCTAAACAGGTAGGCGGTGTAACTTATTGGTCCTCAAGTAGTTAAAAGAGGTGTGAAGCTGTGTGACTTCCTGTCTGTTGGAAAGACACAACTACTGCATAATAAAGTCCCCATCAAGACTGCCCTGCCACTACATACTATTTACTGCTCACTGACTCCCTTGCCACTACCTATTGCTCACTGACTGCCCTGCCACTACATACTACTTACTGACCACCCTGCCACTACATACTGCTGGCTGACCATGCTGCCATTACATACTGCTAGCTGACCGCCCTGTCACTACATACTGCTTACGGCCAGCCCTGCCACTACATATTGCTCACTGACCGCCCTGCCCTGCCACTACAAATTGCTCACTGACCACCCTGTCACTACATATTGTTTACTGACCGCCCTGCCCTGCCACTACAAATTGCTCACTGACCACCCTGTCACTACATATTGCTCACTGACCGCCCTGCCCTGCCACTACAAACTGCTCGCTGACCACCCTGCCACTACATATTGCTAGCTTACCACCCTGCCACTACATACTGCTAGCTTACCACCCTGCCACTACAAACTGCTCACTGCCAGCCCTGACAATACACATTGCTCACTTACCGCCCTGTCACTACATTTTGCTCACTGACCACCCTGCCTTGCCACTACAAACTGCTCACTGACCACCCTGCCACTACATACTGCTCACTGACTGTCCTGGCACTACATACTACTTACTGACCACCCTGCCACTACATACCGCTAGCTGACCACCCTACCACTACATACTGCCCTATCCTGCTACTATAAACCACTCACTGACTGCCCTGACAATTCATAATGCTCACTGACTGCCCAACACTACATACTGCTCAATGACCGCCCTGCCACTATGTACTGCTCACTGACCGCCCTGCCACTAAATACTGCTCTATCCTACCACTATGTACTGCTCACTGACCACCCTGCCACTAAATACTGCCCTATCCTGCCACTATAAACTGCTAACTGACCACCCTGCCACTACATACTGCTCACCGACTGCCCTGCCACTACCTATTGCTCACTGACTGCCCTGCCACTACATACTGCTCACTGACTGCCCTGCCAACACCTACTGCTCACTGACTGCCCTGCCACTACATACTGCTCACCGATTTAAATATTGTATAGAAACAAGACAACTCTGTCACAAATTACTGAACACTGGGGATGGGGGGGGGGACTGGTACAGAGTTCTCTGAAAGTCCATAAGGCCTTTTTCCAGTTTTTTGGTATTTTTCCTTTGTATATTAAAAATAAAAAATCTCAGCTGTGATTAAATTCCACCAAAGAGAGTTATATCTGTTTCAATAAATGTAGAAAATTCATTTGGGTACAGTGCTGTATAACTGAGTAATTGTAAGTCAAACTGTAAGTCATCACAACGCTGGCCTGAACAGGTAGGCGGCGTAACTTGCTGGTCCTCAAGTGGTTAAAGGAAGTGGGAAGCTGTGTGACTTCCTGTACGTTGGAAAGTCAGTCAATTAATACTGCATAATTCAGTCGCCATGAAGACTGCACTACCCACTGCGTTGTGTTGAAACTGATTGGCTCTGTAGCCTTTTGCTGGCCTTCTCTATCAACACCCCTCTTTTGCCTTGCCATTTTTAAAAAATGTACTTAAGGTAGAATTAAACCTCCACAAGTTTTTTTTTTGCTGGGGGTATCAGTAGCAGTAGTGGTGGTGGGGGGCATCAGTGGCAGTAGTGGTGGTGGTGTGAGGGGGGGGTCAGTGGCAGAGGTGGTGGTGGCAGGTATCAGTGTCAGTAGTGGTGGTGGTGGGTATCAGTCGCCATAGAGGTGGTGGTGGGGGGTATCAGTGGCAGTAGTGGTGGGGGGGAATCAGTGGCAGTAGTGGTGGGGGGGTATCAGTGGTGGTGGGGGGTATCAGTGGCAGTAGTGATGGTGGGGGGTTTTAGTGGCAGGAGTGGTTATGGGGGTATCAGTGGCTGTAGTGGTGGTGGGGGGTATCCGTGGCAGTAGTGGTGGTGGGGGAATCAGTGGCAGTAGTAGTGGTGGGGGGGTAGGTCTTGCTTGGGGGGGCGGAGTGGATGGGCGGAGCGGGCAGGGACTGTGCCTGTGCGGAAGAGCTGAGAGGATGGCCGGAGCGGGCAGGGACTGTGCCCGTGAGTGAGGGCGGAGCAGGCAGGGACTATGCAGTGTGCCCGTGAGTGTGGGCGGGGAAAATGGGCAGAGCGGGCGAAGAGGATGGGCGGAGCGGGCGAGGACTGTGCCCATGCGGGAGGAAGGAGAGGCTGGCCAGAGTGGGCAAGGACTGTGCGGGAGGGCAGAGAGGATGGGCGGGGACTGTGGGCAGGGACTGTGCCCGTGAGTGAGGGTGGAGCGGGCAGGGACTGTACAGTGTTCCCGTGAGTGTGGGCGGGGAGGATGGGCGGAGCCGGCGAAGAGGATGGGCGGAACGGGTGGGGACTGTGCCTGTGTGGGAGGGCGGAGAGGATGGGCAGAGCAGGCAAAGTGGATGGGTGGATCGGGTGGGGACTGTGCCCGTGAGGGAGGACGGAGAGAGAGGGGACTGTACAGTGTGTCCGTAAGTGCGGGCGGAGAGGATGTGAGGAACTGTGTGCCCGTGAATGACCAGTGAGTGTACTATGTCCCGGGTGGTGGCGGGCCCCCCTACAGTGGCGGAACTCAAGGGCCCAGTCGCAAGTGCGACTGCTGCGACCCTGGTAATTTCGCCACTGCCACTAATTAATGGCCATGTAAACTATTTTTTATGAAATCACTCCTTGCTGTGTTTTTCTGCGTCCTTGTAACATCTTCCTTGAGTTCTAGAACCTCTCCTTTTCGCTCATATGTCCTTATGTTTGTAACGAGCAGTGCACGTTAGTTGCGATCATGAGCAGGACTACATATCCCATGGTTCATAGTCCATCTTACCAGTGAGCAAGAGAGGGTGGTCACATTCCTACCTACAATGGATCAATGGAGAGCGAATGTAGCCACCTTCTAATAGGAAGCCACCTTCTAACAGATAAGAGCAGCAAAGGAAAAAAAAAGGAATTTGGAAATTTGAAGGGACTTGTTATGTTAAGAATACATGAATAGGATGTTCTTGCTGGCAGGATAATACACTGTGAAAGGCATCTGTTAAATGTTAACTATGTTTCATTGAGAGTTTGCGCACATCAAAGATGTTGGTTGTTAGAGCTTTCTTAGTTTAATTTCTCTTTATTTTATTTTTATGTTGCTTTCTTCCTTTAACATAAGGCATGTCTATGCTAGTGAAAGGTACAAACTTTGGAAACATTTATACTGGCTTGGAAAGTGAAATGCTATCTTGACAGTTTTTCATATATGGAGTTGGACTCCGGATGTTTGTACTATATTATTATTATTATACAGGATTTATATAGCGCCGACAGTTTACGCAGCGCTTTACAACATTAGGGCAGACAATACAAGTACAATACAATTCAATACAGGAGGAATCAGAGGGCCCTGCTCGTTAGAGCTTACAATCTAGGAGGGAGGGTCAAGTTATACAAAAGGGTAATAGCTGTGGGGGATGAGCTAATGGAGAAAATAGTGCAGTTATTAGATGGAGGCAGGATAGGCTTCTCTGAAGAGGAAGGTTTTCAGGGATCGCCTAAAAGTGGATAAATTTGGAGACAGTCTGACAGATTGGGGTAGGGAATTCCAGAGGATGGGCGAGGCTCGGGAGAAGTCCCGGAGGCGGATATGGGAGGAGGTGATGAGGGAGCTAGAGAGCAGGAGGTCTTGGGAGGAACGGAGATGGCGATAAGGTTGGTATTTTGAGACTAGGTTAGTGATGTAGCTGGGGGCAGAGTTGTGGATGGCTTTGTAACTTATTGTTAGTATTTTGAATTTAATTCGTTGGGCGAGTGGCAGCCAATGGAGGGATTGGCAGAGAGGGGTAGCAGACACTGAGCGGTTTGTAAGGTGGATAAGTCTGGCAGCAGCATTCATGATGGACTGCAGGGGGATAGTCTGTTTAAAGGTAAGCCAATGAGGAGTGAGTTGCAGTAGTCAAGGCGAGAGATAACCAGGGAGTGAATCAGGAGCTTTGTGGTTTCATTGGTTAGAAAGGGACGTAGTTTAGAGATGTTGCGGAGGTTGAGGCGGCAAGCTTTGGAAAGTGATTGGATGTGGGGCTGAAAGGAGAGTTCAGAGTCCATGATAACACCTAGCACCCTGACGTGTGGGGACGGGTGGATGGTTGTGCCATTGCTCTTGACAGAGAAGTCAAGGGAAGAGGCACGTGGGGGAGGAAATATTATAAGCTCAGTTTTGGACAAGTTGAGTTTGAGGAAGTGGTGTGACATCCATACAGATATGTCGGTTAGTAAGTTAGTGATGCGTAAGGGGACTGATGGAGTGAGTTGAGGGGTGGAGAGATAGATTTGCGTGTCATCAGCATAGAAATGATATTGAAAGCCATGAGAGGCTATTAGCTGACCCAGGGAAGAGGTGTAGATTGAAAATAAAAGAGGTCCAAGAACAGAACCTTGGGGACCCCGACAGAGAAGGGAAGAGGAGTGGAGGAAGTAGAATTGTAAGTGACACTGAAGGTGCGTTGGGATAGGTAGGATGAGAGCCACTGAAGAGCACAGTCACGGAGACCGAGGGAGTAAAGTTTTTTGAGGAGGAGGGGGTGGTCAACCGTGTCAAAGGCAGCTGAAAGATCCAGAAGTAGGAGTACAGAATAGTGTCCGTTGGTTTTTGCAGTTAGTAGGTCATTTGTGAGTTTTAAAAGAGCAGTTTCTGTGGAGTGTTGAGGGCGAAATCCAGATTGAAGGGGATCAAGAAGGTTGTTTTTAATGAGGTGGTCACTCAGTTGGTTGTAAACCAGGCGTTCAAGGAGTTTAGAGGAAAAGGGGAGCAAGGAGATAGGGCGTAGGTTGTTAAGATTTGTAGGGTCCAAGGACGGCTTTTTGAGTATGGGGGTGACCAGTGCATGTTTTAGAGCGTCTGGGAAGATGCCAGAGGTGAGGGAGAGATTGAAGATGTGGCTTAGAGAGTGTAGGATGGGTTCAGAGGGTGACCGTAGCATTTGAGAGGGAATAGGGTCCAGGGGACAGGTGGTTAGGTGGGCGATAGAGAGGAGTTTAGCAACTTCATCTGTAGTAGCAGATTTGAATAGGGGGAGTGTCAGTTGTACCTGTTGACATGGGGTCTTAGCTGGGGGCGATACCTGTAGAATGGAGATTTCGTCACGGATTGTATCAATCTTGTTTTTGAAGTAATTAGCAATCTCCTGGGCAGTGAGTGAGTCAGTGGGTGGAGGCGGTGGAGGACAAAGTAGAGAGTTGAAGGTAGAGAAGAGTTTACGGGGATTGGATGAGAAAGTGTTAATAAGAGTTGTAAAATAGGTTTGCTTGGCAGTGTGGAGGAAAGAATAGTATTTTTGGAGGGCAGATTTGTATTGATTGAAGTCTTTGAGAGACTTAGTCTTGTGCCACAGACGCTCAAGAGCACGACTACGTTTTTTGAGACTTTTGGTGTCATCTGTTTGCCAGGGTTGTAGGGGTCGAGGCCTGATTCTGCGTGTAGTGAGGGGAGCGAGCTTGTCCAGGGTGGTGGACAGAGATTTATTGTAGATGGATGTGGCTTGGTTGGGGCAGGACAGGGGAGAGATTTTGTCATAGAGGTGGTCAGTAGCAGAATAGAGGAGAGAGGAGTTGAAGTTGCGAAAGTTTCTACGGGTGATGGTTAGGCGATTGGAGGGAAAGGTGGTGGAAGACAGGGGGAGAGAGAAACTAATAAGATGGTGGTCGGAGAGAGGAAAAAGATTGTTTGAGAAGTTGCATGGATTACATAGGTAGGAGAATACAAGGTAAAGGGTATTGCCATCAGAGTGAGTAGAAGCCTGTACCCATTGCTTCAGGTCAAATGAAGAGGTTAGACTAAGAAGTTTAGAAGTAGCAGGAGTGTTTGTATTAGCAGGGATGTTGAAATCACCGAGAAGGATTGTGGGAATTTCCGAAGAGAGAAAGTAGGGTAGCCAGGCAGAAAACTCATCAAGGAAAGATGATAATGGTCCAGGGGGCCGGTAGATCACAGCAATTCTTAGGGAAGTAGGAGAGAATAGACGTATACAGTGGGCTTCGAATGATGAGACGGAAAAAGAGGGAGGAGGATGAATAACCTGGAAGGTGCTCTGGCTCTACCTCCCTTGCGTCCATTAGGCCTAGGGGAGTGAGTCCAGTGAAGGCCACCCTGGGAGAGGGAAGCAAGAGAAGGGGTGTCATATTCGTGGAGCCAGGTTTCGGTGAGAGCAAGTAGATTGAAGGAATTAGTGATAAAGAGGTCATGAACAGCAGTGAGTTTGTTGCAGACAGAGCGGGCGTTCCAGAGGGCGCAGGAGAGAGGGAGGCTGGTGTTGGGAAGAAGAGGAATGGGGACTAGATTGTGTAGATTGCGACTACTGCCAGAGGATGTAGGGTGATGGTGATGGGTGTGTTGGGTACAGTTAAATAAGGGAGGCCCAGGGTTTGGGGAGATATCTCCAGCGATTAGGAGAAGCAGAAGAGTAAGGGAGGTAATATGAGAATATGATTTTTATGAGGGGACATGCTTTAGTATCCTGGGGGGGTATGTTAGCAAGTGGGCTTAGAGTTAGAAAGAGGTGATGAGTGCAGTAATAGGGGGAGGGGAGAAGTGAGGGTGATATGTACAGATTGTGTGGTGGAGCAGAGGGATGTAGAAAAGAGAGCTTGAGGAGAGAGGCTGCAATTGTGAAGAGGAGGAGAGGTAAAGAGTGCATGTTTCAGAGTAGGAGAGATAATATGAAAATGAGATCACCTGCAATGGTTTGCTTTGTGCAAATCGCTGAAGTGCAAGAGCAGAAGTGCCACTTTTTTTAAGAACGCCACTTCTTTGGAAGAACCCCTGTATGTGCTCCCCCGTAAAGAAAGCCTTGTTATATACTGTGTTGGGTGTGGATGGAATCTGGCAATTAATCAATTAGGAGGGCATATTAGGAACACAGCAAGCAGGGCATAACTTTCACACCACAATCAAACTACAAGGGGACTAAAAGGCCAAAATTGTAAAGATAAGGAAACCCATAATTTAGGTAAGACTTAATGGCTAAATAAACATTGAAATAATGTGAGCATGGCTACAGATGTAGTTGAAACAGCAGTGACAAACAGATTACCAAAAATGTATGTAAGCGGTCAGTCAATTTTCAGTTTGCAGGACATGGGAATATAAACGCAGATTACCAAAAATGTATGTAAGCGGTCAGTCAATTTTCAGTTTGCAGGACATGGGAATATAAATGCAGATTACCTGTGAAGAGAGAAGAAAATGTTCAGATGGATGGAGCAAGAGCAGAAGTGCCACTTTTTTTAAGAACGCCACTTCTTTGGAAGAACCCCTGTATGACATTATGCACAATAAAAACCCTTTTTTCTGATTAAAAGAATACTTTTTTTTTTAAGTTAGAGTCTATTGACACTTTAAGGGAAACCTGTGAAAAAAAATTCCAGTTGCCTGACTGCCATGCTGTCCCAAAGATGTCAGTGCCTTCTGAGTAAAAGATCGCAAGTTCTTCATTCTGACTTCAGTGACTCAAAAGGTATTGGAGTTCAGAAACAGAGGGTGCCGAGGGACAAGAGGAACATGAGTGCCAGCAGATGTTGATAGGAGGACTTTCAGCAGGAGATGCAGTCTCAAAGAGGCTGGTGGACCATTAGGTCAGGAACAGTAGCCACGCTCAGTAGTCCAGCCGAAGTTAAAGGGGCACTCCACTTGTGTGGCTTGTCAAAGCTTTCAACAGACTTGAAGCAGGAACACACAGTGATGTGCAGAGCTTCAACAGCAGACAGCCAGTTAGGCACCCGAACAGGTCGGGATTAGAGACAGAAGCATGGTCTAAGGATAAGCCAGGGTCAACAACAGGTGGGCAGCAAGGTACTGAATAATGAGCAGAGCCGAAGTCAGGAAGGAAAGCCGGGTCAGGAACTGACAATGACTCAAGAGCAGAATCTGTGATCAGGTCAGTAACAAGCCAGGTCAGCAACAAGAGGAAGAACGCAGGACACAGGAAACAGCTGAAGACCAGTCAGCACCTGAGCACAAGCAGGAGCATCCTTACATTGTCTGACGCCAAAAAGCACTGTGCGTGCGCTTGTGCACACGCCTGGTTGCCATTCTGTGGAGAATGCCACGCGTAAGCGCATTTCTGTGGGCTAGACGTCTCACAAGAATTCCCTGACAATTTGTACCTTTTAGGCTTAATGTACACGGGACGTTTTTACAACCTCTCCTGAACGATTTAACTTGACAGATAGTAACCCACGTTTAAAACGTCTGTTTTGCTGCGTTTACATGCCGCGTTCAACCGCGTTTAGCCACGTTTGCGTTTTTTTTTTTCAAAATGACCAAAGATGAAAAACGCCTGTAAAGAAAACACGGCTAAACGCGAGTTACCGCGTTTAGCCGCGTTTGGCGTCTGAAACGTCGGAAAATTTGCCATCTGAACTCATTTTTTTGCCATCAAAGAAAAGCCTATAAACGCAACTGCCTAAAAACGACAGTAAATTAACCTGTGTACATGTACACATAAGATAACACCGGATGAGTTCAGGGGTATTTGAAAAAAGCATCCAACTGCCTCTGAACGTCCGTTTACCAGCAGCAGTGTACATGAGGCCTTAGTGTTCAAGACACACTTCTCTTTTAACATTATGTATTGGTGATTCATTTATTTATTGGTTTATACTGAAACACTGAAATATAGCAGCGCAGCAGCTAATATATTTCTCTCTTTTACCTGCCTACACTGACTGCTGACATAGTTACAAAGTAGGTGAGGTTGAAAAAAGACACAAGTCCATCAAGTCCAACCTGTGTGTGTGATTATAAGTCAGTATTACATTGTATATCCCTGTATGTTGCAGGAGTTCAGGTGCTTATCTAATAGTCTTTTTAAACTATCAATGCCCCCCCCCCCACCGGTGGAAGGGAATTCCACATCCTTGCCACTCTTACAGTAAAGAACCCTCTACGCAGTTTACGGTTAAACCTCTTTCTTCTAATTTTAATGAGTGGTCACGTGTCTTATTAAACTCCCTTCCGCAGGAAAAGTTTTATCCCTATTGTGCGGTCACCAGTACGGTATTTGGAAATTGAAATCGTATCCCTTCTCAAGCGTCTCTTTTCCAGAGGGAATAAGTTCAGTGCTCGCAACCTTTCCTCATAACGAATATCCTCTAGACCCTTTATTAGCTTTGTTACCCTTCTTTGTACTCGCTCCATTTCCAGTACATGCTTCCTGAGGACTTGTGCCCAGAACTGGACAGCATACTCTAGGTGATGCCAGACCAAAGTCTTGTAGAAGGGGAGAATTATCGCTTTATCCCTGGAGTTAATCCCTTTTTTAATGCTTGCCAATATTCTGTTCGCTTTGTTAGCAGCTTTACATTGCATGCCATTGCTGAGCCTATCATCTACTAGGACCCCCAGGTACTTTTCCATCCTAGATTCCCCCAGAGGTTCACCCCCTAGTGAGTAGATTGCATTCATATTTTTGCCACCCAAATGCATTATTTTACATTTTTCTACATTAAACCTCATTTGTCGTGAAGTTGCCCACCCCACTAATTTGTTCAGATCTTCTGGCAAGGTTTCCACATCCTGCGGAGAAGTCATTGCCCTGCTTAGCTTAGTGTCGTCCACAAATACAGAGATTGAACTGCTTACCCCATCTTACAGGTCATTTATGAACAAATTAAACAGAATTGGTCCCAGCACAGAACCCTGGGGAACCCCACTTTCCATCCCTGACCATTTCAAGTACTCCCCATTTATCACCACCCTCTGAACTTGCCCTTGTAGCCAGTTTTCAATCCATGTACTCACCCTGTGGTCCATGCCAACTGACCTTACTTTGTACAGTAAACGTTTATGGGTAACTGTGTCAAATGCTTTTGCAAAATCCAGATACACCACGTCTACGGGCCTTCCTTTATCTAGATGGCAGCTCACTTCCTCATAGAAGGTTAATAGATTGGTTTGGCAAGAACAATTATTCATGAATCCATGCTGATTACTGCTAATGATACCATTTTCCTTACTAAAATCTTGGATATACTCCCCTGTCATCCCCCTCCAAGAGCTTGCAGACTCACAGGCTGCAGGCTAACTGGTCTGTAATTCCCAGGGATGTATTTTGGACATTTTTTAAATATTGATGCTACATTGGCTTTTCTCCAATCAGCTGGTACCATTATAGTCAGTAGACTGTCAGTAAAAATTAGGAACAATGGTCTGGCAATTACTTCTGGCAATGACTGAGTTCCCTAAGTACCCTCGGGTGTAAGCCATTTAGTCCCAGTGATTTATTAATGTTGTTTCCCAAGTCTATCTCTAATTCAGTCCTCTGTTAGCCATGAGGGTGCTTCCTGTGATGTGTCATGAGGACAAACACTGCAGTTTTGGCTACTGAAGCCCCCCGCTTCCCTCGTGAAGACTGAGAAAAATAATCAATTCAATACATTTGCCATCTCCCCATCCTTTGTAACCAGATGTCCTTCCTCATTCTTTATGGGGCCAATATGGTCTATCCTCCCTTTTTTACTGTTTATATACTTAAAGAATTTCTTGGGATTTTTTTTGCTCTCATCTCATGTGTCTTTTGTGTTCTATCTTAGCCACCCTAATTGCATTCTTACATATCTTGTTGCATTCTTTGTAAAGTCTGAATGCTGATGATGATCCCTCAGCCTTGTATTTTTTGAAGACCTTCTCTTTTTTTTAATGCATTTTTACATTGGAGTTAAGCCATCCAGGACTTTTGTTTGCTCTTTTAAATGTATTACCCAATGGGATGCATTGGCTAATGCCCTTATTTAATATGCTCTTAAAGCAAACCCATCTCTCCTCCGTGTTCTTTTTTTCTAAGCTTTTATCCCAATTTATATCTTCTAGCAAGGTTCATAATTTAGGGAAGTTGGCTCTTTTGAAGTTCTGTGTCTTTATGTTGCCCTTGTATTTCCTATTTGTGTGATTTATACTGAAGCCAATTGACCTGTGATCGCTGTTTCCTAAAATGCCCTGTATTTCTACATCCGTGATCAGGTCTGTATTGTTGGTAATCAGTAGATCTAGTAACGCCTTGTTTTCTAGTTGGTGCGTCTACCATCTGACCCATGAAATTGTCCTGTAAGACATTCAGGAACTGGTGAGTATTAGACTAATGCGTGGTTCCCTCCGCCCACTCTATGTCTGGATAATTAGAATCCCCCATTATGATTATACCATCCTTGCTGCTAATCTAAATTGTGATAGGAGTACCGTCTCCCCCTCCTCCCTCAGGTTAGGGGGCCTATAGAATACTCCCAGTATTATTTTCCCATTAGCTTCATCCCTTTGGTGCTCTACCCATAAGGATTCCACCTCCTCCCTAGCTCCCTTATTGATGTCATCTCTCACATTCAAATACAGCATCAGTAAATCCAATTCAATAATAATATTGAATCGATGTAGTTCTAGTATACACGATACTGGTACTATGTTTCAGAATAGGTGCCTGAAACTTCACACACTATGTGCCACCCTTGATAGTGGTCACCTCCTCTTCCTTCTTCCATCTCAACTCAGGAGGATTATCATATACAGGCTATATGATACCAACCTGGAGGTGAGAGTTCTGAGAGCACAGAGCACAAGGGTGGCACATTGTGTGTGAAGTTTCAGGCACCTATTCTGAGACATCGGTGTTGGTTGATTTACGGGACTTTATTTGCATTACTAGTATCAAGTATAATAGTATTTTCTGAACTATACTGACTCAATATTATTATTGAATTTAATTTACTGATGTTGTATTTGTATGTTATTTATTAAGTCATTATTTTGGTATAAGGAGCATGTATGCACATTTCTTTGGGTTAACATATTATCTATTGGTGATTCGTTTATTTAATGGTTTATACTGAAAAACTGAGATATAGCAGCACAACTATTACAACTAATATATCTTCCTTTTACCATAAATCCTGTGTGGGAACACACATTGATGCTAGCAGCAGCTTCATAATTTATTTATTATTGGATTCTAAATATTAATTTTACACTTCTAGAGACTATCTCACAGGTAGCGCAGGAGTACCACTTTTATTATCAGTGTAGGAAGGTGCAGTCTATTTTCACCACTGCTGGTGGCGCTCTTTTGCAGCAGGACTGTTGTTGGAGAGGAAGTCAAAAGGAACAGGGTTCCTCTATGGTTTCCAGGGTCACTTGGGATGCTATCCTATTGGATGCTGCCACCCCATGTGACTGGAGCAGCCATCTTTAGTCAGGCAGAGCTATTTAAGGCCCTGGTTTCCAGGTTTGGTGCGCATTTTGCGAGTCAAAAGATTCCAGACACACCCCTAAACCTTGTGAACAGCCTTCCCAGAAGATCTGAAGCTGTTATAGCTGCAAAGGGTGGGCCAACTAAATATTGAACCCTACGGACTAAGACGCCATTAAAGTTTATGTGTGTGTAAAGGCAGGTGTCCCAATACTTTTGACGATATAGTGTATATATATATATATATATATATATATATATATATATAAAAGCCTGTGTACAACTGAGACTAATAATGATGTCTGGCTATCAGGTAAGATGTGGCCCTAGACATGGAGGCTTTATTCCAATTAAAGCTCTACAATCTCTCCGGGCTCCTGGACCCAGAACAGAGCTTATTGAGATCTGAGAAAACAAAACTTTTGTTTTCTTCATAACAGACACATTCTGGATACACTCACCATGTGTATATGAGTAACCTGAGTGACACATATACACTGTCCACAACCTACCAGCCAGGAGATGTTATTTGTTAGGGGAATTGCTCTTCATACTTCCTCAAATTTATGAGAATGTACGGCAATAACCCTCCTAATAACCGGTCCAGGATAGTAAAGCTCTTTTCAGACAAAAAGATTAGACTTCTTACAGCCTTCCCAATTGATTTTAATGTCTAGTTCATCTGAACTCCCACCTTGCATCGTATTTTCAGTAAAGTCACTTTTTTTTATCCCTCCCAGACATGCTGAATGCTGCAAAGCATGGTGCTGCATAGCGATATGAGTGCTGTTCCCTGCCTCATTCTCCTTCCAGCCCTCAGGGGCAGAACTTGGATGCCATCGGCTCATAGGAGGTGGGGCCTGGAAGAGGTTCAGCACTGGATCTCAGAGCAGTGAGTCTATGAGGGACGATGCGGACAGATGCAGGCAAGCATTGCAGTGGGAAGCAGGGGCGGAACTACCACCATAGCGACTCACGCGGGCGCTATGGGGCCCACAGCCGAGTGGGGCCCAGCAGGGCCGGTACAAGGCAGGGGCGGAGAGGGCACGTGCCCTGGGCGGTACCATTTGGTATAGGGGGGGGGGGGCGCAGCTGTGCGCTCCTGCATGATCCTCCCTTCCCTTCCCTCAGCACACAACTACACTGTTTACTCCCCTACGGAGGAGTCCCGTAGTCTCTGCCAGCGCCGTGACGTCACTCACGGCCGGAGGCGAGGTGGGAGGACGCAGAGAGGAGCGCGGGAGCTGTGAGCTGAGAGCTGACCTGAGCTGAGCTGTGTCATGTCGGCGCGCTGTCTGTTATCTCAAGCGGAGCCGAGCTGAGGAGCTGCTGGCTGGCTGGCTCAGGCTGGATTCGATCTGGAAGGTAGAAGAGCGCAGTGCCAGTGTTCTGACTCAGATATTCAGCAGTGGTGGTCACTGGTCATTAACCTCGCCTCAGCCTCCTCCCCTCCCCCCAATCCAGACATTTATTAATCTGTTTTTTTAGTGTTTACTTACACAAGTTCAGACTCATAACTTCTGAGTCTGAACTTGTGTAAGTAAACACTAAAAAACAGATTAATAAATGGCTTGATTGGGGGAGGGGAGGAGGCTGAGGCGAGGTTAATGACCAGTGACCACCACTGCTGAATACCCCACAATACTCTGCAATACCCCACAATACTGTGCAATGCTCTGCAATACCCCGAAATACTCTGCAATACCCCACAATACTGTGCAATGCTCTGCAATACCCCGAAATACTCTGCAATACCCCACAATACTGTGCAATACTCTGCAATACCCCACAACACTGTGCAATGCTCTGCAATACCCCGAAATACTCTGCAATACCCCGCAACACTGTGCAATACTCTGCAATACCCCGAAATACTCTGCAATACCCCGCAACACTGTGCAATACTCTGCAATACCCCGAAATACTCTGCAATACCCCGCAACACTGTGCAATACTCTGCAATACCCCGCAATACTCTGCAATACCCCACAATACTGTGCAATACTCTGCAATACCCCACAATACTGTGCAATGCTCTGCAATACCCCACAATACTCTGCAATACCCCGCAATACTGTGCAATACTCTGCAATAGCCCCCAATACTCTGCAATACCCCACAATACTGTGCAATGCTCTGCAATACCCCACAATACTCTGCAATACCCCACAATACTGTGCAATACTCTGCAATACCCCACAACACTGTGCAATGCTCTGCAATACCCCGAAATACTCTGCAATACCCCGCAACACTGTGCAATACTCTGCAATACCCCGAAATACTCTGCAATACCCCGCAACACTGTGCAATACTCTGCAATACCCCGCAATACTCTGCAATACCCCACAATACTGTGCAATGCTCTGCAATACCCCACAATACTCTGCAATACCCCGCAATACTGTGCAATACTCTGCAATAGCCCCCAATACTCTGCAATACCCCACAATACTGTGCAATACTCTGCAATACCCCACAATACTGTTCAATACTCTGCAATATCCCGCAACACTGTACAATACTCTGCAATACCCCACAATACTGTGCAATACTCTGCAATACCCCACAATACTCTGCAATACCCCACAATACTCTGCAATACTCTGCAATACCCCACAATACTGTGCAATAGCCTGCAATACCCCGCAATACCCTGCAATACCCCGCAATACCCTGCAATACCCCACAATACTTTGCAATAATCTGCAATAGCCCCCAATACTCTGCAATACCCCAATATTTGGTATAAAAATAAAAATACATATTAAAATGTGTGAGTGAACTCTGTTTCTATCGCATTAAACATAATTGAACTTGTATTGTTTTAAGTATATTCTTGTTTTGAAACGACATTGATTCTTTATTAAAACCGGGGGGGGGGGGGCGCAGTTTGCCATCTTCGCCCTGGGCACCAAATGGCCTTGTCCCAGCACTGGGGCCGGCCCAGTGAGGATGAGAGCACTGCCGGCACAGTCTCCCAGCCAGGGGAAGAGAGAGGAGAGGAAGAGGCGAGCTGTCCATATCAGCAGAGAGCGGAATTGCCCGCTGTAATAGCTTTCATTAGAACTTCCAGTGTTCCTGGGGCTCACGTCACATAGCTCCACCTCTTGGCCCAGCGCCTTTGATAGACAGAACGCCGGTCCAATGCGGGACGTGTGATGTCATTAAGGCGTCAGGCCAAGAGGTGGGGCTATGTGACGATGAACCCCGGGAACACGGGAAATTCAAATTAAAGATATTACAGCGGGCAATCCTGCTCTCTGCTGATCCGGGCGGCTTGCCTCTTCCTCTGCACATGTGAGGCTGTATGGGGCACAGGCAGGCCAGACTGTATGGAGCACAGGCAACACTGTATTGGGCACAGGTCATGCTGTATTGGGCACAGGTCACGCTGTATGGGGCACAGGTCACGCTCTATGGGGCACACGTCACACTGTATGGGGCACACGTCACACTGTATGGGGCACACGTCATGCTGTATGGGCACAGGTCATGCTGTATTGGGCATAGGTCAAGCTGCATTGGGCACAGGTCACGCTGCATTGTGCACAGGTTATGCTGTATAGGGCACAGGTCACGCTGCATTGACACTAGGGCGGTTGTGGGGGGGGGGGCTGTTTGCAGTGGGGGGGCCCATACAACATTTGGCTATGGGGCCTTGTGATTTCTAGTTAGGCCCCTGGTGGGAAGTACTTTTTTTTTTTAAAGCAGTACCCAAAATGCATACTAATCCATACAGCAAAATCAATGTTGTCCTGCTGTGATAAGCTATTTGGGTGACATACACTAAGTTCAACACCGTGATCAGCTCAACAAGTAGGGATTAAATGAAACTAACCCCTTTTTATTATTATTATACAGGATTTATATAGCGCCGACAGTTTATGCAACGCTTTACAACTTGAGGGTAGACAGTACAAATACAATACACTTTAATACAGTAGGAATCAGAGGGCCCTGCTCGTTACAGCTTACAATCTAAGAGGGAGGGTCAAGAGATACAAGAGGTGATAATTGTGGGGGATATGCTGATGGAGAAAATAAATATGCAGTTGTTAGATGGGGGCCAGATAGACTTTTCTGAAGAGATGAGTTTTCAGGGATGGTCTGAAAGTAGACAAAGAAGGAGATAGTCGGACAGATTGGGGTAGAGCAATCCAGAGGATGAGAGAGGCTCGGAAGAAGTCCTGGAGGCATGCATGGGATGAGGTGTCAAGGGAGCTAGAGAGTTGGAGGTCTTGGGAGGAACGAAGAGAATGATTTGGTTGGTATTTCGAGACTAGGTTAGTGATGTAGCTGGGGGCCAGGCTGTGGATGGCATTGTAAGTTACTGTTAGTATCTTGAATTTAATTTGTTGGGTGAGTGGCAGCCAATGGTGGGATTGGCAGAGAGGGGTAGCAGACGCCAAGCGGTTTGTAAGGTGGATGAGCCTGGCAGCAGCATTCATGATGGACTGAAGGGGGGATAGCCTATTTAGAGGTAAGCCAATGAGGAGTTGCAGTAGTCAAGGTGAGAGATGACCAGGGAGTGGATTAGAAGCTTTGTGGTGACATTGGTTAGGAAGGGGCGATGTTGGAGATGTTGCAGAGGTTGAGGCGGCAAGCTTTTGACAGCGATTGGATATGGGGGTGAAAGGATAGTTCAGAGTCTAGGATTACACCTAGGACAGTGATGGCGAACCTTGGCACCCCAGATGTTTTGGAACTACATTTCCCATGATGCTCATGCACTCTGAAGTGTAGTTGAGCATCATGGAAAATGTAGTTCCAAAACATCTGGGGTGCCAAGCAGGGGCGTTGCTAGGTTTGCAAAAGATCTGGGGCTAGAGCCCATAACAGTGGTCACCAACCTTTTTGCAGGCCCACGGGGGGGGGGGGCACGCCGGTGGTAAACCATATTTCACTGGCAATTGCTGATGTTGGCGCTTCAATCATCATGGCACCATGGTTGATATGGTGTCAAGGTGATTGAAGCACGTGCTTTCTATTGTTACATTCTAATATATAATGAAGTGGTTCAACTCACCATAATGCAGAATCAGTGGGAGCCCTGGGCGAGTCACTTGCCCTATCTCCTGCCACCATATGCAGCGTGTCACTTGCCACCATCACCTATCCCCAGATTAGGATTGTTGCTTGCCGCTTTCACCTGGCAGCAGATGTGGATTGTCACTTGCCACGTCACAAGCCACCATTTGCAAATTGTCACTTGCCACGTCACCTGCCACCATTTACAGATTGTCACTTGCCACATCTCCTGCCACCCTTTGCAGATTGTCACTTGCCACATCTCCTGCCACCATTTGCAGATTGTCACTTGCCACATCTCCTGCCACCATTTACAGATTGTCACTTGCCACATCTCCTGCCACCCTTTGCAGATTGTCACTTGCCACATCTCCTGCCACCATTTGCAGTTTGTCACGTCACCCGCTACCAGATGTGGGTTGTCACTTGCCAACTGATGTGGATTGTCACTTGCCATGCCAGCCAGTGCCACCAAAGGTGCATCGACTCTGCATTGGTGGCAGGCTGGCAGCACTGGTCCATTTAGTGAGGGCAGGAGAGCGGTGATGCGGGGCAGGCAGTGAGAGATGATGTCATCTCGCTGCTCCCCGTCGCACCCCCGACATTGAAGCAAGGGGGTCTGGCTGCAAAGTGGAGCTCCACCGATGACAGGAAGCACATGACCTCCACTCCACCGCGCTGTGAGGCGGAAGAGCTCTGATGTGTGGCGGGCAGTGAGAGATGATGTCATCTCTCTGCTCCCTGCCGCACCTTGCTCCCACATTGAAGAATCCCGGCTGTGAAGAGCGCTGATGTGGAGCGGGTGGAGAGAGATGTCATTTCTGCTTGTCCACCCGCTCACTTCTCTCCTCTGTCTGTCTCATGCAGCCAGCCCGCCCTCCGCAGCAGCCATGGCCACGACATGCTGGTTAGGCAGGGACCCTGCAGCAAGAGACTCGGGGCTATGGGCCCCAGATTCGGGGCTATAGCCCCAATAGCCACCCCCTAGCAACGCCCCTGGTGCCAAGGAATGCCCTCACTGACCTAGGACCTTGGCAAGGGGGGGATGGGTTGATAGTTGAGCTGTTGATTTTTGGAAGTTAAGTTCCACTTTAACCCCTGCATGGCTATTCATTTAAAATAATAATATTCGGATAAAAGGGTTCTGGAATAAAGTTTCTTGTAATTAGAAATCAAATGTACTGTAATACTCCACATGGCAGAACATTCCTATTCATTTGCAGCCCTTGACCCTTCTAGCTGGGCAGGGTCAGGAGCTCCAAATCAAAGTGGGTGAATCAGCCCACTGTCTTCTCCTGAGCCTTTGCACACACAGAGATATTCTGAACTGAGAAGAGCAGCCAGATGAGTACAGCTTTCTATATACACAGGAAGAGCAATCCACTCCAAAAAAACCATTAGACATAGCAGTCTGAAGAGCTCTGTCCTACCCCAGCTAATTTAAATTTATAGCATGCTGCCTCAATCAGCTCAGCATAGAATCATCCTGGAGAGCCTTGACATTCTAATTCTAACAATAAAAATGCTAAATGCTTTAGCCGTGACCCCTGACATTTTCATAAACTGTCTAACCATCTGTTTTCCTGTCAGTGTCCTCTTTCACTTTCTCAGAATCCCCTAAATGTACTATTTCCTATAAATTACCCCGTCAATATATAGCCCTTGTCCCAGAATTCCCTGGTTGGATGGGAATTTGGGTCCCGAAGGATACATCAAAGCTCTGTTTCTTTAATATGGTTCCACACTACTGCCATATGTGTTAAAGTGGTATTAGACCCAAATCCAACAATGTAATAGATTGCAGCTTACCAATCATTAGATGTAGTGGCTGCATTTGTTTTCTTTTTTTTTCTCCCCGTTTTCGACAGCTGTGATTGCAATGGTTAACTTTTATTTATTTTTGTAAAACCTTTATCCCAAAAGGAAAAAAAATGTTTGCTGTAACTGTTTGAAGCTGGAGTTTGGATTCAATTTGATAATGTATCTAAATCTGATAGTCCACCTAACACTCCCCTCCCCCCCAGACTGACAATGCTGCTGTCCAAAGGTGCCCCTGTGCTCCTTAAACCCATTAATATGAAAATAGTTCACCCCCCCCCACAGTGCCCCCAGCTTATAAATCTTCTTTTTACATTAAAATACTGCCACTATATACCATTTTGGATGATCTGTATACCACGGTTACATGATAAACTGCAGTTTCTTCAGTGCTGAGAGTTCAGGAGGTGGAGATTTCCACTACAGCCTGTATACACGCCCACGTGTGTGATGTAAATATCATGTGACTTGGCTAGCTCTGAGAACAAGTAAATGTTCTCTCCAGCATAAAAGACACAACAGAGCATGTGCAGGTCAGCTACCCTGCCTGTGTTAGCTGGCCTTCCCCAGATAGACAGTGCAGGAGGGGGAAGATCTGTACATACAGGATAAAACAACCTTTTTACACAATGCAGAGGATTAACCCCTTAAGTTCCACAGTGAGTATTACAAGCATGCTATACCGCATATACAGACAGATTTTTACTGTTGTGAGTTTAGTAACACTTTAATACCACTTTATTGGTAATCCTACTCAACCTTTTCTCAACAAATTTAAAGGAGAAGTACAGCCAAAGCTCCTGCATCACAGTTCATTCTCTACTCCTTTGAACCATTTTCAGCAGACAGCAGGCTGAAGCACACTGTCGGCTGACGTCACAGAGGCAGTCCAGGCTCAGACAAGACCGCGACAATGGAGTTGGGATCTACCCACATGCCTTGACCGGCACCTGGATCAGCCTCTCAGCAAGCTGCTGAGAGGCTCAGCCAGCTGCTCCTGCCCCCTCCACAGCCCAGCGCTCCAGTGAGCAAGGAGGGGGGCAGAGTAGAGAGCTGCTGACTGACAGTCACCAGCTGTCTGCTCAGGGAGCTGTGAGAGCAGAGCAATCGGCAGTATTCAATTGCTCGGTTCTCAGTGTTAGAGGCGACGGGGGACAGATGGAGCATCCACCTAGATAAGTATGAATCTGAAAAAAAAAAAACATCTCCTTTTATATGTCCTCTGTGTGAAATGTGGAAGTTTCTCCATGCCACTGAACAGAATTCCCCCAGAAATCTAATTTCCTGCTCTGTGCATTTCGAAATTTTGATTACTGTAGAAGTATCATTTTGATTAAGAGAGATCTTTGGTCACAGCACACCCTTTTATGCTATAATATCAGCATTGTAATAAGAATACAAAAAATAGTTTTATTTGACAATCCAAAATAAGCTTACTTGAAAAAATGATTTTCATGTTGTGAGTTCTGCCTGTCTGTTGGCCATCTCTTTTCAAAAATGACTGGATTCCCTGCATGGTTTGCAGCTTCTCCTCTGCTGTTTACTTTCCATTTCCAAAGGACTACATATCCCATGGTACCTTGCTGCCTGCAAGCAGTGACTCCTGTACTGACTCCGCCTCCTAAAACTCCTCCTCTCAGCACCTCTGTAGATCAGAAGGCAGGCTCTGTGAAATGTGTGTCTCAGCAGTGCCTACCCACAGGGTATAGTGACTACGTGTCACAGAATTCAAGGAAGGAAATGTGTGGGTATCTTCTCAGCGTAGATTTACAAACCATTCAGATAAGGAGTAGGCTAGAAATATTGAAATACAAAAGCTTTTATTGAAATATATTTTTCAAAAGTCACAAAGGATATAAATCCACTTTCTGTACACCAAACTCCTTTGCTAACCCAGATATTATAATGTAAAATAGCAGTGACATCATCATTACTGTGCTATACAAAGCCTGTACAGAGAGCACAGCGGTGGGAGAGATGCAGTAGGCTCCACCCACTATAGGCCGCAGAGACAAAACCAGTCACCCTGCACAAGGAGACAGAGCAGCAGTGACCGTTCTTTATTACAGGAAGCTCCTGTACAGAGGCAAAGTTGCGCAATGTATTACTAAGCAGATCTGGAAGAAATACACAAAAGCACACTAAGTGTATTTATTTAAAAAATCACATAATTCATCCAGAAAATCTGCTCGTACTGTGAGAATGGGGCAAAATTGAATATTCTCCATGTTATTTTCTCTACAGGTCAAATGTTATTTAATTTTAAAAATAGAGTAGCTTTGTAAAATACTGCAATATGGCCACTAGATGGGGCCGAGTTCCAGCATTTATTTCCTATGATCCTCAGTTCCATCTAGTGGCCATGATGCTGTATTTTCCTGAAGCACTATTTTTATGAGTGAATAACATTCGACCTGTAGAGAAAAGAAATGGAGAACATTCAATTATGCCTCATTTGCATACAACAAATGTACCAGCAGTAGATGATTAGCTATGAATGTTTTTTAAATACAACTCTAAGTAGTAAGAACTTGCATGCTCCATCTACTTAGACAACAGAAATCCAGCTTCAGGTCAGATTCCCTTTAAAGGGGTTGTAAAGGCTTGTGTTTTTTCACCTTAATGCATCCTATGCATTAAGGTGAAAAAACACCTTGCAGTCACCGGCCCCCTAGCCCCCCCGTTTTACTTACCTGAGCCCTGAATTTCCGTCAGCGTGTCCCCGCCATCCCTCTCTCCACAGGTTGCCGGCTCTTGATTGGGTAGATTGATAGCAGGGCAGTCATTTGCTCCCGCTGCTGTCAATCAAATCCAATGATGCGGGCGCTGGGGGGGCGGGGCCGAGTCCTGCATTCGGCCTCTATGGACGCCGAATGCTGGACTCGGGAGCTCGCCCGCAAGGTAGCCCCCTCGGGAGACCGCTTCTCCAAGGGGTTATCTAATGCGGGGAGGAGCCGCAAGAGCCACCGAGGGACCCCAGAAATGAATGTTCGGGGCCACTCTGTGCAAAACGAGCTGCACAGTGGAGGTAAGTATGACATGTTTGTTATTTTAAAAAAACGATCCTTTAGTATCACTTTAAGCACATTCCCACCCTTCACTGCAGCATTTTTAATTACAACGCTTTTGGGAGTGCTTACAATGAATGTATATCCTCTCATTCAGTAATCACTGTGAAAAAACAACATGGCGAAACAAACAGCCATTTCTTCCGAAAATTGAAGTGTATGAAAAGATGCTAAATTCTTTGCAATGTATATATAGTTCACATACAGTTCATGCAGAGGCAGCGTTACACTATGACTGTTTCTCAGCTACCCCGTCACTGATCAGAACCATTTCTCTCTTTTTTTTTTTTGCTCTATGATCACATTGAATTTTATTTCCATTTTGTTGATGGCTCACAACTGGACTCCCACTTAATATCTACATTAAAAAAAAAAAAACTTCCAGACTCAACACTAAAGAATCTGCCTCTTCTCCAGTGACTCACGTCTAGTCATATTAAAATGTACTTTCCAATCTTCCATTTCAACCCTGTCAGTACTCTGCCTGCTGTTGTCACCTTCCAAATTCTCCCCCCCCCCCCCCCCCCATCTACTGTCACTCTACAGAAGCTCTCCCACACATTTCTGCTGAGCATGTCTGTGGCTTTTCAACTTCCTGTTACTGGGGTCATTGAAATATCACTGCAGAGTTTTGTATGTCTTCTTTCTTGCAGTCGTGAGACCTATTATATTCTGCAATACTTTGGGAAACGTGAAAACACATTGTTCTATGAAACTTGATGATGGAAATAATGTGATTGGTAACAAGCAGTTCATCGTTTTCTAAAAGTAAAATAATTCACCTAGGGAAAAAGAATCGCTTGATAGAGTACAAAATTGGGGGAACAGTGTTCATAAGAACTAGAGAGGAAAAAGATTTAGGCTGCACAGATTTTACATGATTACAAAATAAGTAAACAGTGTGGCCAAGCAGTTGGAAAATCAAATAAAAATCTGGGGTGTATCACTAGAGGGATCACCAGCAGGAGGAAGGAGGACCTGATTCCGCTATATAGATCTTTAGGTTATGACTAGAGAGATCACCAGCAGGAGGAAGAAGGACCTGATTCCGCTATATAGATCTTTAGGTTATGACTAGAGGGATCACCAGAAGGAGGGAGGAGGACCTGATTCCGCTATATAGATCTTTAGGTTATGACTAGAGAGATCACCAGCAGGAGGAAGAAGGACCTGATTCCGCTATATAGATCTTTAGGTTATGACTAGAGGGTTCACCAGCAGGAGGAAGGAGGACCTGATTCCGTTATATAGATCTTTAGGTTATGACTAGAGGGATCACCAGCAGGAGGAAGAAGGACCTGATTCCGCTATATAGATCTTTAGGTTATGACTAGAGGGTTCACCAGCAGGAGGAAGGAGGACCTGATTCCGTTATATAGATCTTTAGGTTATGACTAGAGGGTTCACCAGCAGGAGGAAGAAGGACCTGATTCCGCTATATAGATCTTTAGGTTATTACTAGAGGGATCACCAGAAGGAGGAAAGAGGACCTGATTCCGCTATATAGATCTTTAGGTTATGACTAGAGGGTTCACCAGCAGGAGGAAGGAGGACCTGATTCAGCTATATAGATCTTTAGGTTATGACTAGAGGGATCACCAGAAGGCGGAAGGAGGACCTGATTCCGCTATATAGATCTTTAGGTTATGACTAGAGGGTTCACCAGCAGGAGGAAGGAGGACCTGATTCCGTTATATAGATCTTTAGGTTATGATTAGAGGGATCACCAGCAGGAGGAAAGAGGACCTGATTCTTCTATATAGATGTTTAGTTATCACTAGAGGGTTCACCAGCAGGAGGAAAGAGAACCTGTTTCTGCTATATAGATCTTTAGGTTATGACTAGAGGGTTCACCAGCAGGAGGAAGGAGGACCTGATTCCGCTATATAGATCTTTAGGTTATGACTAGAGGGTTCACCAGCAGGAGGAAGGAGGACCTGATTCCGCTATATAGATCTTTAGGTTATGACTAGAGGGATCACCAGCAGGAGGAAGGAGGACCTGATTCCGCTATATAGATCTTTAGGTTATGACTAGAGGGTTCACCAGCAGGAGGAAGGAGGACCTGATTCCGCTATATAGATCTTTAGGTTATGACTAGAGGGTTCACCAGCAGGAGGAAAGAGGACCTGATTCCGCTATATAGATCTTTAGGTTATTACTAGAGGGTTCACCAGCAGGAGGAAAGAGGACCTGATTCCGCTATATAGATGTTTAGTTATCACTAGAGGGTTCACCAGCAGGAGGAAAGAGAACCTGTTTCTGCTATATAGATCTTTAGGTTATGACTAGAGGGTTCACCAGCAGGAGGAAGGAGGACCTGATTCCGCTATATAGATCTTTAGGTTATGACTAGAGGGTTCACCAGCAGGAGGAAGGAGGACCTGATTCCGCTATATAGATCTTTAGGTTATTACTAGAGGGTTCACCAGCAGGAGGAAAGAGGACCTGATTCCGCTATATAGACCTTTAGGTTATTACTAGAGGGTTCACCAGCAGGAGGAAAGAGGACCTGATTCCGCTATATAGATCTTTAGGTTATGACTAGAGGGATCACCAGCAGGAGGAAGGAGGACCTGATTCCGCTATATAGATCTTTAGGTTATGACTAGAGGGTTCACCAGCAGGAGGAAGGAGGACCTGATTCCGCTATATAGATCTTTAGGTTATGACTAGAGGGATCACCAGAAGGAGGAAGGAGGACCTGATTCCGCTATATAGATCTTTAGGTTATGATTAGAGGGATCACCAGCAGGAGGAAAGAGGACCTGATTCTTCTATATAGATGTTTAGTTATCACTAGAGGGTTCACCAGCAGGAGGAAAGAGAACCTGTTTCTGCTATATAGATCTTTAGGTTATGACTAGAGGGTTCACCAGCAGGAGGAAGGAGGACCTGATTCCGCTATATAGATCTTTAGGTTATGACTAGAGGGTTCACCAGCAGGAGGAAGGAGGACCTGATTCCGCTATATAGATCTTTAGGTTATGACTAGAGGGATCACCAGCAGGAGGAAGGAGGACCTGATTCCGCTATATAGATCTTTAGGTTATGACTAGAGGGTTCACCAGCAGGAGGAAGGAGGACCTGATTCCGTTATATAGATCTTTAGGTTATGATTAGAGGGATCACCAGCAGGAGGAAAGAGGACCTGATTCTTCTATATAGATGTTTAGTTATCACTAGAGGGTTCAGCATCTGGAGGAAAGTGGTTTTAATTCCACTATACAGATCATTAGGCTACTTTCACACTGGGGCGGGCGGGTGCCGGCGGTAAATCGACGCTAATTTTAGCGCCGCTTTACCGTAGTTTTAGCAGCGCTATTCGGCCGTTAGCGGGGTGGTTTTAACCCCCTCTAGCGCCCGAAAAAGTGTTAAAACTGCCCACAAAGCGTCGCTTTGCCGGTGGGTTTGCGGCACTGCCCTATTATTTTTAATGGGAAGGGGCGCTTTAAAAGCGGTGAATACACTGCTACTATAGCGCAGCAAAGATGTGGCTTGCAGGACTTTTTTTACCGTCCTGCAAGCACACCGCTACAGTGTCGACACAGTAGAGGCTCTTTACAGGCACTATACAGGCGCTATTTTTAGCGCTGTAATGCCTGTAAAGCACCTCAGTGTGAAAGTAGCCTAAGTTACCCCAAGAGGATGGTCTGGGGCTGCTTTGCAGCTTCAGGACCTGGACGACTTACCATAATTGATGGAACCATGAATTTTGATCTCTACCAGAAAATCCTAAAGGAGAATGTCCGGCCATCAGTTCGTGACCTCGTGCTCAAGTGCACTTGGGTTATGCAGCAGGATAATGATCCGAAACACAACAGCAAGTCTACCTCCAAATGGTTCAAACAAAGCAAAATGTAGGTTTTGGAGTGGCCTAGTCAAAGCCTGGACTTAAATCCAATTGAGGCGCTGTATTATGACCTTACACATGTTGTTCATGCTGGAGAACCCTCCAATTCGGCTGAATTAAAACAATTCTGCAAAAAAGAGTGGGCCAAAATTGCTCCATAGTGTGAAAGACTCATTGCCAGTTATTGCAAACGCAACTGATTGCAGTTGTTGCCTCCAAGGGTGGCACAACCAGTTATTAGGTTTAGGGGGCAATTACTTTTCACAGCATTGTAGATCCTTAGTTATCACTAGTGGGATCACCAACAAAAGGAAGGAGGCCCTGGTTCCTCTATATACATTTTTAGTTATCACTAGGAAGGTGGTTCTAATTCCTGTATAGATCTTTAGTTACCCCTGGAGGAGTCACTAGCAGGAAAAAGGAGGTCCTGATTCCAATATATGGATTTTTAGTTATCAATAGAGGGATCATTAACAGAGGTGAAAAGAGGTCCTGATTCCCCTATATAGATCTTTAGGTATGACTAGAGGGTTCACCAGAAGGAGGTTTGAGGTCCTGATTCCCCTATATAGATCTTTAGTTATCACTAGAGGGATCACCAGCAGGAGGAACGAGGTCCTGATTCCATTTTAACTGTGGGCGGCTGAAGCTGCTGCCTGTTCACTTCCTGGATTTACACGGACACACAGAGGCACACCTCCAGCTCTGCAGCTCTCATTGGCCCTCTTATGACTCATCCCCCCTCCCATAGGCGTATATATATATATATATATATATATATATATATATATATATATATATATATAGTCAAAAGTATTGGGACGCCTGCCTTTACACGCACATGAACTTTAATGCCGTTTTAGTCCATAGGGTTCAATATTGAGTTGGCTCCGCCCTTTGCAGCTATAAAAGTTTCAACTCTTCTAGGAAGGCTGTCCACAAGGTTTAGGAGTGTGTCTATGGGAATGTTTGATCATTCTTCCAGAAGGGCATTTGTGAGGTCAGGCGCTGATGTTGGATGAGAAGGCCTGGCTCGCAGTCTCCACTCTAATTCATCCCAAAGGTGTTCTATGGGGTTGAGGTCAGGACTCTTTGCAGGTCAGTCAAGTTCCTCCACCCCAAACTCGCTCATCCATGTCTTTATGGACCTTGCTTTGTGCACTGGTCCAAATCATTTGATGGAGGGGGGATTATGGTGGGGGGGGGGGTATTATGGTGTGGGGTTGTTTTTCAGGGGTTGGGCCCCTTAGTTCCAGTGAAGGGAACTCTTAAGGCGTCAGCATACCAAGACATTTTGGACAATTTCATGCTCTTAACTTTGAGGGAACAGTTTGGGGATGACCCCTTCCAACATGCCTGCGCACCAGTGCACAAAGCAAGGTCCATAAAGACAAGGACTTAGCAGGGGTGGTGGGAAATTAACTTCAAGTGCAATAATTCACATTATAACTGCAACTAAAACATATACAATTAAGTGTAACACTCTAAAAAATAAAAAATCCAAAGTGCTATAATGGTGTGAACCTCCCAACTAAAAAGTTGTTGCACTCGGAGGTAATTTGTATTGCAATTATCTGTAGAGGGGTTTCCACCATCCCTGCTAAGGCAGCACTGATGGGCATTGATAGGCAGCACTGATGGGCACTGATAGGCAGCACTGATGGGCACTAATAGGCTTCACTGATTGGCAGCGTTGATGGGCACTAATTGGTAGCACTGATGTGCACTGATAGGTGGCACTGATAGGCAGCACTGTTTGGCACTAATGGGCACTGATAGGTGGCACTGATGGGCACTGATATGCATCACTGATGGGCTCTTATTGGTAGCACTTATGGGCACTGATAGGCTCTGATTCGCAGCACTGATTGGCAGCACTGATGGACACTGATAGGCTGCACTGATAGGCAGCACTGATGGGCACTGACTGGCAGCACTGATGGGCACTGGTAGGTGGCACTGATAGGCAGCACTGATGGGCACTAATTGTCAGCACTGATTGGCACTGATAGGCAGCACTGATGGGCACTGATATGCAGCACTAATGTGCACTGATTGGCAGCACTGATGGGCAGCACTTATGGGCACTGATTGGCACTAATGGGCAGCACCAATGGGCACTGATATGCAGCACTGATAGGCAGCATTGGTTGGCACTGATTTACAGCATTGGTTGGCACTGATAGGCAGCACTGGTTTGCACTGATAGGCAGCACTGGTTGGCACTGATAGGCAGAATTGGTTGGCACTGATAAGCAGCACTGGCACAGATAGGCAGTACTGGTTGGCACTGATAGGCAGCATTGGTTGGCACTGATAAGCAGCACTGGCACTGATAGGCAGCATTGGTTGGCACTGATAGGCAGCACTGGTTTGCACTGATAGGCAGCACTGGTTTGCAATGGTTGGCACTGATAGGCAGAATTGGTTGGCACTGATAAGCAGCACTAGCACGGATAGGCAGTACTGGTTGGCACTGATAGGCAGCATTGGTTGGCACTGATTGACAGCATTGGTTGGCACTGATTGGCAGCATTCATTGGCACTGATAGACAGCATTGGTTGACACTGATTGGCAGCACTGATGGGCACTGACTGGCAGCACTGATGGGCACTAATTGTCAGCACTGATTGGCACTGATAGGCAGCACTGATGGGCACTGATATGCAGCACTGATGGGCACTGATTGGCAGCACTGATGGGCAGCACTTATGGGCACTGATAGGCAGCACTGATAGGCAGCATTGGTTGGCACTGATTGGCAGCATTGGTTGGCACTGATTTAGAGCATTGGTTGGCACTGATAGGCAGCATTGGTTGGCACTGATAGGCAGCACTGGTTTGCACTGATAGGCAGCACTGGTTGGCACTGATAGGCAGAATTGGTTGGCACTGATAAGCAGCACTGGCACAGATAGGCAGTACTGGTTGGCATTGATAGGCAACATTGGTTGGCACTGATAAGCAGCACTGGCACTGATAGGCAGCATTGGTTGGCACTGATAAGCAGCACTGGCACTGATAGGCAGCTTTGGTTGGCACTGATAGGCGGCACTGGTTTGCACTGATAGGCAGCACTGGTTTACAATGGTTGGCACTGATAGGCAGAATTGGTTGGCACTGATAAGCAGCACTGGCACAGATAGGCAGTACTGGTTGGTACTAGGCAGCATTGGTTGGCACTGATTGGCAGCATTGGTTGGAACTGATTGGCAGCATTGGTTGGCATTGGTTGGCACTGATAGACAGCATTGGTTGGCACTGATTGGCAGCATTGGTTTGCACTGATTGGCAGCATTGGTTGGCACTGATAGGCAGCATTGGTTGGCACTGATTGGCATCATTGGTTGGCACTGATAGGCAGCATTGGGTGGCACAGATAGGAGAGAGGGGAAGTTTCACATTCAGGAGATCGTGAGAATTGCCAGAGCTGTTCAGTGTATGAAACTGTCAGATAATGACACTGCATGCAGGGAGAAACACCAGCTGTTAAAAGTCAGCGGTGATGCTGGTGGTGGGCGGGACTGAACAGTTACCAAACACCAGCCAATAGGATGGGTCTGGGCGGGCCGCTACATTTCTCTGGCTCCGCCCCCTCTCTGAAGCAGCCCAATCATTGGCTGGTGTTGGCGCTTGATCCCGCCCACCCCCGACATCGCGGCTGAGTTGTGATGACTTACAACTCAGCCGCGATGTCGGGAGTGGGCGGGACCAAGCGCTATAAACACCAGCCAATGTTTGAGCTGCTTCAGAGAGGGGGCGGGGCCACATAAATGTAGCGGCCCTCCCAGACCCCATCCCATTGGCTGGTGTTTGATGGCTGTTCTGTCCCGCCCACCCCTGACATCACCCCGACATTTTGACAGCTGGTGTCTCTCCCTGCATGCAGTGTCATTATCTGACACTTTCATACACTTAACAGCTCTGGCAATTCTCACGATCTGCTGCCTGTGAAACTGTTTCACAGGCAGCGCGGGCCACACACTCTCTTGGATGCAGCATTTTGGGGCAAATCTCTGGACACAGCAGGGGGTGATTAGGGTGTGCCCAGGCACAGCCGGCACACCCCGTGCGCACGCCTATGCCCCCTCCCTTCCTGGCAAACTCTCACAAGAGTGAAAGAGAGAGCTGTGCATGATGTCATAAGCCTAGGCTTTTTACCAGACAAGAAACAGGAAGTGGGCTGTACAAGATATTTACTGGCAGAAAAAAAAATGTTTTACTATCCAAAGTTAAAACAACTAGGGCAGAGGATTGAATGGAAAGATGAAAAAATGACTGAAGTTCCACTTTAAATACATGAAGGGTGTGAATAAAGGGCCGTACACACGATCGGACATTTTGACAACAAACATGCAAATGAGCTGTTTTGGAGCAACATCCAACCGTGTGTACGCTCCATCGGACAAACTTTTTCAGTTTCCATCGGACTTTTGTTGGTTGTGCGAACGGACAAACTTTCCGGCAACAAAAGTCAGATGGAGCAAAGTCTGATTGTGTGTACACAAAGCCATCTGACTTTTGTGCAAACTACAGTACGCAGCCGCAAGAATGTTTCCAGCGCGATCGGATCGCGCTGGTTCTCGGCGGCAGGGTACTGTACATCTCGCGCTAGCTGCAATAGGAAAAACACATTTTCCTACTGCGGCGAGCGCGAGAGGGAATTCCCCTCTGGGGAAAACCAAGCCCTTCGGTCTGGTATGGATTTTAAGGGGAACCCCTACGCCGAAAAAACGGCGTGGGGCCCCCCCCCACATCCATACCCGACCCTTATCCGAGCACGCAGCCTGGCCGGTCAGGAAAGGGAGTGGGGAGGAGCAAGCGCCCCCCCCCCTCCTGAGCCGTACCAGGCCGCATGCCCTCAACATGGGGGGGTGGGTGCTTTGGGGGAAGGGGCGTCCTGCGGCCCCCCCACCCCAAAGCACCTTGTCCCCATGTTGATGAGGATAAGGGCCTCTTCCTGACAACCCTGGCTGTTGGTTGTCGGGGTCTGCGGGCGGGGTCCTTATTGGAATCTGGGAGCCCCCTTTAATAAGGGGGCCCCCAGATCCCGGCCCCCCACCCTTTGTGAACGAGTATGGAGTACATGGTACCCCTACCCATTCACCTAGGGAAAAAAGTGTCAATAAAACACAGTACACAGGTTTTTAAAGTAATTTATTAGGCAGCCCTGGGGTCTTCTTCCAACTTCGGGGGTCTCTCCGGCGTCTTCTCCCGGTGTCCGCATCTTCTGCCGGCTCCACCGCTATCTTCTGGCGCTCTTTTGCCAGCGGTGGTCCGAACCTCTGGATCGTCTTCTTCCCTCTTCTCTTCCAGAGATGTTGACACGACGCTCTCTCCAGCCAGAATGCTCTCTGTGCGCTCCGCAACGGACTTATATAGGCGGTGACCGCGCCCCCTATAACATCACAGTCCCGGGGCATATGATGACATGACCACGCCCCCTTATGACCTCACAGTCCCAGCATGCCCCAGGACTGTGATGTCATAGGGGGGCGGGGTCACCGCCTATATAAGTCCGTTGCGGAGCGCACAGAGAGCATTCTGGCTGGAGAGAGCGTCGTGTCAACATCTCTGGAAGAGAAGAGGGAAGAAAACGATCCAGAGGTCCAGACCACCGCTGGCAAAAGAGCACCAGAAGATAGCGAAGTCGGAAGAAGACCCCGGAGCTGCCTAATAAATTACTTTAAAAACCTGTGTACTGTGTACTGTGTTTTATTGACACTTTTTTCCCTAGGTGAATGGGTAGGGGTACGATGTACCCCATACTCATTCACATAGGGGGGTGGCCGGGATCTGGGGGCCCTCTTATTAAAGGGGGCTCCCGGATTCTGATAAGCCCCCCGCCCGCAGACCCCGACAACCAACGGCCAGGGTTGTCGGGAAGAGGCCCTTGTCCTCATCAACATGGGGACAAGGTGCTTTGGGGTGGGGGGGGCCGCAGGGCGCCCCCTTCCCCCAAAGCACCCACCCCCCATGTTGAGGGCATGCGGCCTGGTAAGGCTCAGGAGGGGGGGGCGCTCGTTCGTCCCCACCCCCTTTCCTGACCGGCCGTTTTTTCGGCATAGGGGGTTCCTCTTAATATCCATACCAGACCTAAGGGCCTGGTATGCCCCTGAAGGGGAACCCATGCCGGTTTTTTATTTAAAATTTGGCGTGGAGTTCCCCCTCAAGATTCATACCAAACAAAGTGCCTGGCATTGGCGGGGATCCAAGTCGGATCCCCGCACCAGTGTCAACCCGGCTCCCAAGGTGTCAATCTCGCCAAAAAAAAAGTGGCGAGATTGACAAAATATCAGACAACAATACACAAGTTGACCAAAGGGTGGTGTTAAAGAGCTGAAAAACCACGTGATATGGTGAAAGTTGGCTGGAAAAGTCCTGTCGTCTGTATGCAAGACAAACTTTTGGGCAACGCCCTTTGTACAAAAATCCAAGGGAAAGTTTGTACAAAGTCCTATCGTGTGTATGGGGCTTTAGAAAGTATTATTTTATAGAAATAATGATTGAGGCTTGGAATAGACTTCAAGCAGAGGTTGTGAGTCAGTCAGCAGTAAATGGATTTGAGTAGAGTTGGGCGAACGGTTCGGCCCGAGCATAAGTTCGGGCCTAACATCGGCTGTTCGCCCTGTTAGGGGAACACCCGAATTTGCATGTTGCTCGGCGGGTGTTCGCCCCCCACCGAAAACCCGCCGAGCACCATGAAAGCAATTGCAACTGTGACTCATTTTAAATGTGATTTGACTCTATTACTGTCATTTTTGCTACAACATGTTCTTTACATGCCACAGATGCACCACTTTACAGGTAGACTAAGGGGACCCCCAGGCACTATATTTAAAGGAATTCTTCTTTTTTTATTGCTGCACTTTAAGTATTATTAAAATCACTGCTCCTGAAAAAACTATTGTTTTTAAAACAATATTTGCATTGATACGTGTCCCCCAGGGCAGTACTCGGACCCCCATAGCTCTTTTATGGCCAATTACTTGCATATAAGCCTTCAAAATGGGCACTTTAGATTTTTTCTGTTCGGCTCCCATAGACTTCAATGGGATTCGCCGTTCAGGTTAGAACTTTTCACTGTTTGAGAGTTCTGCTACGAACTGAACAGGGGGGTGCTTGGCCCATCTCTAGATTTTAGCATACTTGGGACAAACATACTGTAGCTCTATTTAGACAAAAAAGTTAAAAAAATGTGGCAGATTCAATGGACCACTTGGTCTTTTTCTGCTGGCACTCTGTTTCTATAGAGCAGGGGTCAGCAACCTTTTTGGAGGGCCGCATTCACATGCTAATAAATGAAGATAATAAAAATCCTAATAGTAATAACAGTACAGGTTTACCTCACTTTAAGGTGCTTCACTAATACAAAGCCAGTTCACCCTGAGGGAGTATGTGGCTGGGGATTTAGATTTTACTGCCCCCTCCCCCATCCTGGCACCCAAGGGTGGCTGGCACCAGCCCTGCCAGCCAGCATGGTCTGGAGATGGGGTTCCTGTCCCTAGGGAAAATGGGGTTCCTCTTCCCAGGGGTGATGTGGTCCCTGTCTCCAGTTGAGAAGGGATCCCTGTCCCCAAGTGATAAGGAGTCCCTGTCCCCAGGGGAGAAGGGGTCCCTGCCCCCAGGAGTGATGGGGTCCCTGTCCCCATTGGTGATGGGATCCCTGTCCCCAGGTGAGAAGTGGTCCCTGTCCCCAGGTGAGAAGGGGTCCCAGTCCCCACGGGTGATGGGGTCCCTAATAGGGTCCCCCTATTGCAGTTTCCTCTGTACGCCTATAACAATGTCCTCTGTCCCCTGCACCCCCTTACTGTACTGTCCTCTGTCCCCTGCACCCCACCCCACAAACACACACTGTGTAGGTAGAACTCTCCTACCTTACACAGGTGTACAGCGAGCAGAGCAGAGATCAGCGTCACAGGGCTGAATTGGGGCAGGACATGACTGAATTGTCACATTAACAAGCTGGTGATAGGTTGCTATGATTGCCCAGCAACCAATCACCTGCTGTTTAATGAAAAAGTTAACTCCAGCAGTTCCCGCCCTCATCCAGCCCTGTGATAATGTACGCTCCCCACTGTCCAATGAAGAGGACAGCAGCGAAAATGTTCAAGGGCCAGGTGCCCATGAATTAATCATGGGCACTGATGGGCCAGACATTTAGCGGTGGCAGGCTGTGGGTTGCCCACCCCTGCTATAGAGAGTCCCTGTTCAGCATTAGAAGAGATGGTGCAGTTGTGGTAAAATTCGGGTATAGGCAATTTTTTTTATTTCTATGGGGTACCTCTGTCCAATTGTATTACTATTTGTGACCCTATTGGACAGTAAAAGAAATGAGGGGAACAGGTGTCACTGGTCAAGAAGACACTGCGAGGTAAAATTCTAAACTCTTCCATATTTAGCCAAAGCTGAAATCCAGGGGAAAAAAAATTACTGTATTTTGGACATTTGCTATATAAAAAAAATATATACACAGTATATGTGATTCTGCGTAGCCAGCCTGCACTGTAGTGGTAAAACTACAGTGCGCAGTCGGCAAGCAGTTAAAACAGATTTAGCCTAAAACCTTGACATAAATAAAACAAACTGGGATGCTTCCAATCTTTTTGTAGTTTTTCTGCCAGATTACGACTTGGTGAAGGATGTAAATTCTGAAGAAAACAAAGCAGATACAAGTGACACACTAAGAAAGTATGGGCCAGGACCTCAGGCGCAGCATAAGCGGAGGGCCTACATGATGGGATTTGACTAGAGAGGCTATAGTAAGGTAGGGGTTAAAAATAAGTTTAGTTTATAGGAGGGATAATTACCTCATTGGATGATATTAGGGTGGGGTAGGATGTGGACATGGTGGTCCTAAGGGTTCCTTGGTGGGAGGCGACCCTCTAGTATCAGTTGGACCAGAGGATAGCAACAGACAAGATTCTCCCACCCCATTTTGCTGTATTAGCCAACAGGGTGTTTTTGTTTTAGTTCCATTCTTTAGTGTTGATTGGAAGATGGGATTGAAGGATGTCGTAGCAGCAGGCAGAGGTCGTAGGGTTGTTGAAGGCGGGGATAGTTACGTTCTTTGGAGAACCATTGGTTGGGCCCATCTCTGGTATGGGGGTACCTGCCCTAATAATGGCGGGAGTAATAAGTGTTGGGGCAGTTGGCTGTATCGGCTGGTGAATTTGCCAAACAATTGTCCCTGAGCTGGTGTAAGTTGCAGCTGGGGGCTGTGGAAAGGCAAGATGGTGCCAGATACAGCTAGTTGGTCAGTCAAGGGTGCCTTCAAAAATCCTAAGACATAGAAAACAGGCAGTTACATTCAGTCTGAGAGGTTATGGTATGTTTTTCTGTTTATCACTGTTTATATTATGCAATAAAGTGGTTTTATGGTTGATTATTGTAATAAAGGGCTTCTCTGGCCATTTAAACCCAAGAAAGTATGTTAGGTTTTAAATATTTAAATAAGGTAAGGTGGTATTTGGGTAAGTGGCATAACAGCCAGGACTTGGGCAATACCCCAGGCAGGGATGCATTGATTTTTACAGTAGAAGTGAACAATATAACCGGAAATAGTGCAGACAGACAACTGACCTAGGAGGGAAGTCAAACACATCGGGGTGGAGGTGCACCAGCCCTTGCATTTCCTGATCTTGGTTAGTTATAGACTCCAACCAGACTGGTTTGGGTAAAAGGTGGGAGGGCACTGGGATCTTGCACGTTCTCACAACGGGCTGAGACAAATCCACAGGAGGCCAGTGAACTGTAAGATTATGAAGGAAAGTTTGTGAGGGGTGTACTCACTTTTGTGAGATACTGTATATCCTCTATGATGGGTGTCCTGTGCATAGATAATGCTCCATTAGGTGAAACTATTTGTTTTATTTGTCCCGAACTCTTCCCTTACTAATTCCCAAAACATCTTGTATTCTTTTTATGGAATGGCGTCCATAAAGGCGTTCTGTGAACGAGTGAGAAGATAATATACCGGAAGAGTGAATAAATGAAACTTAACTAATAGTCTTACCTAACGTAGCAGCTACATTGAACAGGACACCCATCTCTAGAATGGACGAGGGGGGAGGAAGCTGGAGAGCGATTGAACCACTATCCTGTGCCGCTAATAAAAGGGCACCACTGGTCCTCCTGTATGGGGCCCATGCCCCATCAGTTCAGCAGGGGGGGCCCAGGCAGCAGGGGGAATTGAATCATGGACAGGAGGGGGTGATCGTTGTGGTGGACAGGGGGTAGGGGAAATTACAGGAACTGATCCTCTGTATGGCTCTCCCTGCAGCAGCTGAATGCCGGATTCATCTCCTCTCCCTCCCACCAGCTTTCAGCTAATGAAGGGGGGAACCACAGGGGATATATTCTAGTAAATGCCCCCTCACTACATTGATCACCCCTCCTGTAGATAATCTCCTTCCTCCTGCTGCAGGGCCCCACCTGTGTGACCCTCCATCCGCACTGACGGCTTCTTTTCCTCTCCCTCCTGCCTGCTTTCAGCTACTGCAGGGGGGGGCTACAGGGGAACTGTTCTAGTAAATGCTGCTGCCGCATCGATCACCCCTCCTGTAGATAATCTCCTTCCTCCTGCTGCAGGGCCCCACCTGTGTGACCCTCTATCAGCACTGATGGCTTCATTTCTTCTCCCTCCCGCCATCTGCCGCAGGGTATGGGGGATCATTCCAGGATGGAGAGGCCCTGTGATTTCTAACAGCAGCCCTGTCACTATCATTCATTGTACTAAAACTAGAACTGTCAGTGTCAGTGCCAGAGCTTCCAATGCTTACAGTAGTGTCCAGGATGAATGAAAGTTTTATCTAACGCAGTGTCACCCAGAGGTGATATATTTTTACATAGCAAATGTCCAAAAAGAGTTTTTTTTTTCACTTTTTAACCGTTCAGCTCTAAACAGACATTTTTTTTTTTAATAGATTCGCCCTCACTTCCTGTCCCTGTGACAAGTTGTCACTAGGTCAGGAAATGAGGGGAGCTCTCCTTAGTGGGGACACAGACAGCAATAGTAGCTCAATTAAGATTTAATCTCTTCCCAACTCTATCCAACGTTTGAGGCTGGGTTCACACCAGGGGCGTTGCTAGGTCTACAAAAGATCTGGGGCTAGAGCCCATAGCAGTGAAGTAAAGAAAGTCATACGCTTGGGTGGGCATACACATGTATATACAGTAATATATGTGTGTGTGTGTGTATATATCCCCAGAGAGCCCCCCATTTACATCGGGGTCCCCAGAGAGTCCCCCTTACATCAGGGTCCCCAGAGAGTCCCCCTTACATTAGGGTCCCCAGAGAACCTCCCCCTTAAATCAGGGTACCTAGAGAGCCTCCCCCTTGCATCAGGGTCCCCAGAGAGCCCCCACTTACATCAGGGTCCCCAGAGAGCCTCCACTCCGCTTGGGGACCCCTGCAGAGACTCGGGGCTAAGGGGCCCAGATCCGGGGCTATAGCCCCAAAAGCCACCCCCTAGCGACGCCACTGGTTCACACCATCGCTGCATCCGTCGCACAGCAGGTGTCCGGTGCGTGCTGGTTCACCGTTTCAGGTCTGATTTCAGCCCGAATTTTGGGCTGAATTCGGACCTGAAACGGACCATAAAAAAACACACGTTTTTCGTGCCAAACGTACCGGACCTGCTGCGGAGATATGTGAACCGGCTCCATAGAGAGCCAGTCACATTCTCCTGCTATGCGAATTGGACGCGGAAAAAACCCTCATTCAATTCGCATAGTTGCGAACCCAGCCTAAAACAAAAAGTCTTGGTTGAAGTTAGGTTTCAGGGATAACTTTTCCCAGCCAATGTTTATGTCTGATCTGGGTTGTATTGACCAAACAGCATTCTTTAGTGAGTAACTGCAGCTGTATGATGGTCCTGGTCCTGCAATGTGTCTCTCTTCATCTGCTATCATTCATAGTTCTGGTAATAAGATAAATTGTATATAAGGCCAAAACATTTTTTTTTTTTACTTTTGGATAGAGTACGGAGGGTTATAATTATTTATGATCTAAGGTCCTCCAACCAACAGGAAGCTGTCAATGATAGCAGGCTGCCGGCTCAATCAGCTGCCACCGGGGAATTACCCACCCTGCAGCTGCACATGAAAAAGAGGCGGGGATGCTGGCGACATCATTGACCTAAAATGGCCATATGGCCCCTTTGTTATGTGTGGCAGCTGGAATTCATTGACTGCAGCTGATTGGTAGCCTGCTATCATGTGACAGCTTCCCAGGGTGGATGAAAATCTATTTAAAAGAAAAAACAAAACAAAAAAAAAATTCAGATTTTTTTTATTTAACCCTTTCGCTGCTAGAGCCGTTTTTGCGTTTTTTGCACACATGTTTAATTTTTTTTAAGAAACCCACAAATATTTTATATTTTCTGAAAGCATATACCCTAGGGAATAAAATAATGGTAGTTCAAATTTTTTATGTCACACGATATTACCACGAAGGTCTAGGAAACAAAATTTCAGTAAAAAACCCAACATGCCAAACCTCAAATTTTTGTGCGCCCGTCAAATGGCATCAAACTTCAGTACCCTATATTTTCTATAGGCGACTCTTCAAAAGCCTCCTATAGGAATCCGTTTAGTGTTACGGAGGAGATCTTGTGTTAGAATCATTGCTCTCCCTCTGGCGTAAGCAGCGATATGTAACATGAGTATCGCAATCAGCGTTTTCATGCGTAGGCGCCATGACGCATGCGTTTAGGTTTGTGGGGTGGGGGGACCTCAAAATTGTTGGGGGGGGGGATTTTATGTGCTTGGGTTTAACTTAATTTTTTTGCAAAAAAAAAAAAAAATATGTTTACTTGACCTTTTTTTTCATCACATGGGAACAAAAAGTCCACTATGTGATGTTTTTTGGTGATGTTCTATTTATTGAGATATGCAGGGTCTAAAATACCCTGCATTTCTCCCCTGTGCTCCACTAAATGTTTTGCGATGCAGATTACATTGCAAAACATTATTTTCCGGCTGAGCTAGCCGGGGACATTGAGAGCTGGACCCAGAAGTGACGTCAGAGACGTTGCTTTCCGGGTCACACAAAAAAGGTGATGAAAACGGACGTGTGTCCGCTCTACTCCTTCCCCTCCAGCCCCCGGCATCCGCCATGGAGTTCCCCGGCTCTGCTTGCCCATCGGCGGGCCTGGGAGCTCCATGGCGCATGGCAGGGCACGGCGATGGGGGGGGTGTCGATACCGGGGGGGTTGCGATCGATCAGGCAGCAGCGGATCACTCGCTCTCACCTGACACGCAGGAGTCTGCCTGTCAGTTTCACACACAATCCCAGTGGCTGATTGTGTGTGATACCCCCCCCCCCCCCCCCCCCGCTGTCAGGTCTGTACGACATACGGACCTAGCAGTGAAAGGGTTATATCGGATTTTTTTTAATTAAATTGGATTTTTTTTTTATCAAATTTATTTTAACAAAATGCTTTTGGAGTAAAAATCTATTTCTATTTAACCACTTCAGCCCTGGAAGATCTGGCTGCTCAATGAAAACGCCATTTTTTGCGATTCGGCACTGCGTCGCTTTAACTAACAATTGCGCAGTCATGTGACGCTGTACCCAAGCAAAATTGACATCCTTTTTTTTCCCACAAATAGAGCTTTTTCCATGTGTGGGTAGCTTATCAGAGTTGCAACAGTCCTTGCTGCAAGTGTGAAGGAACCAAAACTGAGAACTCAGTCCTGCAGATTACACAAGAAGAACATCACTTTGCCTGTGTAATCATTAGAGCTCCGTGACACCCAAGGTCTGTGTTATGTTTATCAGAAGCACACATGGCTCCTGATACAGAGTGGGTGAGTGTCACACAGCGACAGCAGAACACCCCTGGTTACACAGGGAAAGCCGCCATATCACAATGTAATCTGCTGGATTGAGCTGTCAGTTTGACAGCTCAGCCCTGCACAATGCAGGACACAACTGGGAGATGCAGAGGCAAGAGAGGCTCCAGCAGCACAACATCCACTGTGGGTGCATCTTCTGCCTCTGCCAGAGGCACACCTACAATTGAGGCAAGGTCGCAATTGCGACCCGGCCCCATGCTGCAGGGGGTCTGTGCCCCCCTGCATGCCTGGATAGAAGGAGCGTCGGGGTGGCTGCATATAGAGGAATAGATCTCTCCATTTTCCTCCTGCATGCCTGTGGGAGGGAGAGGAGAAGAAGCGGGCATTCAGCAGCTGCAGGAGGAAAATGGAGAGATCAATTCCTCTATATGCTGCAGCTCCCGTCGCTCCTCAATTCCAGCTTCCTTCTCCAGCACCCCCCTGCGCTCTTTCCCAGGCCCCCTTGTCCCCCACAGCTCTGCCAGGGTCCCCCCTCCCCTCTTCTGCCTGCTGCTGTGGGGGGGGGGGGGTGTCAAGATGGCGAGCAGGGAAGGGGCAGGTAAATGTGTAATTTATCTGCCCCTTCCTTTTCTGAATGTAGAGTCAGTGATCCGTACCAATTACTGACTGTCCATTCCTACCTGAGGAAAAACTGTGTTTACTATGCTTCAGTTTGTGAATGGATGGGAAACTGTACAGCGCTACAGTGCATCCTGAAAGTATTTACAACACTTCACTTTTTCTACATCTTGTTATGTTACAGCCTTAATCCAAAATGGATTAAATTCATTATTTCCTCAAAATGCTACAAACAATACCCCATAATGACAACATGAAAGTAGTTTGTTTGAAATATTTGCAAATTTATCAAAAATAAAAAAACGAAAAAAATCCCATGTACATAAGTATTCACAGCCTTTGCTCAATACTTTGTTGAAGCACCTTTGGCACTAATTACAGCAAGTCTTTTTGAATATGATGTTACAAGCTTGGCACACCTATTTTTGGGCAGTTTCTCCCATTCTTCTTTGCAGGGCCTCTCAAGCTCCATCAGGTTGGATGGGGAGCATCGGTGCACAGCCATTTTCAGATATCTCCAGAGATGGTAAATCTGATTCAAGACTGGGCTCTGGCTTGGCCACTCAAGGACATTCACAAAGTTGTCCCGTAGCCACTTCTTTGTTATCTTAGCTGTGTGCTTAGGGTCGTTGTCCTGTTGGAAGATGAACCTTTGCCCCAGTCTGAGGTCCAGAGCGCTCTGGAGCAGGTTTTCATCAAGGATGTGTCTGTACATTGCTGCATTCATCTTTCCCTCAATGCTGACTAGTCTCCCAGTTCCTGCCTCTGAAAAACATCCTCACAGCATGATGCTGCCCCCACCATATTTCACTGTAGGGATGTTATTGGCCAAGTGATGAGCGGTGCCTGGTTTCCTCCAGATATGATGCTTGCCATTCAGGCCAAAGAGTTCAATCTTTGTTTTGTCAGACCAGAGAATTTTGTTTCTCATGGTCTGAGTCCTTCAGGTCCCTTTTGGCAAACTTCAGGCGGGCTGCCATGTGCCTTTTACTGAGGAGTGGCTTCCGTCTGGCCCCTCTACCATATAGGCCTGATTGGTGGAATGCTGCAGAGATGGTTGTACCTCTGGAAGGTTCTCCGCTCTCCACAGAGAAATGCTGGAGCTCTGTCAGAGTGACCATCGCATTCTTGTTCACTTCCCTGACAAAGGCCCTTCTCCCCTGATTGCTCAGTTTGGCCGGGCAGCCCGCTCTAGATAGAGTCCTGGTGAATCCAAACTTCTTCCATTTACGGATGATGGAGGCCACTGTGCTGATTGGGACCTTCAATGCTGCAGAAATGTTTCTATACCCTTCCCCAGATCTGTGCCTCGATACAATCCTGTCTCCGAGGTCTACAGACAATTCCTTGGACTTCATGACTTGGTTTGTGCTCTGACATGCACTATTAACTGTGGGACCTTATATGGACAGGTGTGTGCCTTTCCAAATCATGTCCAATCAGCTGAATTTACCACAGGTGGACTCCAATCAAGTTGTAGAAACATCTCTTTGATGATCAGAGGAAACAGGATGCACCTGAGCTGAATTTTGAGTGTCATGGCAAAGGCTATGAATACTTATGTACATGTGATTTTTTTCATTTTTTATTTTTAAGAAATTTGCAAAAGTTTCAAACAAACCTCTTTCACATTGTCATTATGCATATTGTTTGTAGAAATTTGAAGAAAATAATGAATTTAATCCATTTTGGAATAGTATAACACAATGACACTGAAAACTGCCTAATCTGTTCTTTTGAGAAAAATGCTGCTACCAGCAGATTTATGAGAGTACATTATTAAAACAGTAGGACTGTAGGAAATAATATCCCTCAGTAAAGGGCCCAAATAATACAACTGAACTGGGAGTTTTTTAGACTCTAATTTTTTATTTTTATTTTAACTACATGTTGCAATCAGAAAAGTTCCAGTTGATTAGTGTGAGGTTTCCTGTTAAACAATCACCACTCAGTATTGCACTGGTATCTGCAAAAATAACTTTACACTTTTGTAAGACAGAGGTTCGACTGGAAAAGTTATGTAAGTTGATAAGATATATGCCGGGGACAGCGTGTTAAGTAACACCCCATGCTGTGTATGAAAAAATGACATTTACAATATCTCACAAAAGTGAGTACACCCCTCACATTTTTGAAAATATTTTATTATATCTTTTTTTATTTGACAACACTGAAGAAATGACACTTTGCTACAATGTAAAGTAGTGAGTCTACAGCTTGCATAACAGTTAGGGATGGGCCAAACACCCCCCAGTTCGGTTCACACCAGAACACTCAAACAGGCAAAAAATTTGTGCAAACATGTAAACCCTATTAAAGTCTATGGGACACGAACATGAAAAATCAAAAGTGCTAATTTTAAAGGCTTATTTGCAAGTTATTGCCCTAAAAAGTGTAACAAGGGGGCCCCCAGATGCTGCCCCCTCCTATGTGAATGGGTAAAGGTATGTGAAAAAAAAATGTCAAAAAGTAAAAACCACAAGAGACAGTTTTTGACAATTCCTTTATTAAATAGGAAAAAAAAAAGTTTTCCGTGATGTACAGTGGTGACAGAAAGTATTCAGACCCCCTTACATTTTTCACTCTTTGTTATATTGCAGCCATTTGCTAAAATCATTTAAGTTCATTTTTTTCCTCATTAATGTACACACAGCACCCCATAGTGACAGAAAAACACAGAATTGTTGACATTTTTTCAGATTTATTAAAAAAGAAAAATTGAAATATCACATGGTCCTAAGTATTCAGACCCTTTGCTCTGAATCTTTTTGGGAAAGGTGCAACAAGTTTTTTTACACCTGGATTTGGGGATCCTCTGCCATTCCTCCTTCCAGATCCTCTCCAGTTCTGTCAGGTTGGATGGTAAACGTTGGTGGACAGCCATTTTTAGGTCTCTCCAGAGATGCTCAATTGGGTTTAAGTCAGGGCTCTGGCTGGGCCATTCAAGAAAAGTCACGGAGTTGTTGTGAAGCCACTCTTTTGTTATTTTAGCTGTGTGCATAGGGTCATTGTCTTGTTGGAAGGTAAACCTTCGGCCCAGTCTGAGGTCCTGAGCACTCTGGAGAAGGTTTTCATCCAGGATATCCCTGTACTTGGCCGCATTCATCTTTCCCCCGATTGCAACCAGTCATCCTGTCCCTGCAGCTGAAAAACACCCCCACAGCATGATGCTGCTACCACCATGCTTCACTGTTGGGACTGTATTGGACAGGTGATGAGCAGTACCGCTTAGAATTAAGACCAAAAAGTTCTATCTTGGTCTCATCAGACCAGAGAATCTTATTTCTCGCCATCTTGGAGTCCAGGTGTTTTTTAGCAAACTCCATGCAGGCTTTCATGTGTCTTGCACTGAGGAGAGGCTTCCGTCGGGCCACTCTGCCATAAAGCCCCGACTGGTAGAGGGCTGCAGTGATGGTTGACTTTCTACAACTTTCTCCCATCTCCCGACTGCATCTCTGGAGCTCAGCCACAGTGATCTTTGGGTTCTTCTTGTGTAGATGTCCCCCAGCATGGAGATGCTGCTGATCGGACCCGATTACCGGCATCTCCGTGTTTACATGTGACCGGCTGTGATTGGAAACAGCCGATCACATAGTTAAAGAGCCACGGACGCGTGGCTTGACCCAGAAATCTGGGTCAAGCCGTGTCCTAGAAGCACAGCGCGGCCGCAAATGCCACGATTGCGCCCCCGCGGGCGCGCGAGTGTGGCTGTCATATGACGGCGTCCCAGAACGAGAGCCGCACCTCCTGCCTTCATTTGACAGTGGGCGGACGGCAACTAGTTAATAAAGGAATTGTCAAAAACTGTCTTTTGTAGTTTTTACTTTTTCACAATTTTTTTGGTGAATGGTTAGGGGTACCATGTACCTGATAGCCATTCACATAGGGGGGGGTCTTCCAGATTCTGATAAACCCCCCGCAGACCCCCACAACCACTGGGCAAGGGTTGAGGGAATGAGGCACGTGCTCAGTGTCATATCCAGAGGTTGTCTTCGGGAAATAGACGTATGAGTGCTGCCAGCATTGCTGAAGAGGTTGAAGGGGTGGGGGATCAGCCTGTCAGTGCTCAGACCATGCGCCGTGCACTGCATCAAATTGGTCTGCATAATGGTCTCTGATGAGACCAAGATAAACTTATTTGGTTCAGATGGTGTCAAGTGTGTGTGGCAGCAACCAGGTAAGGGGTACAAAGACAAGTGTGTCTTGCGGGCTACATAAGTGCTGCCGGCACTGGGGAGCTACAGTTCATTGAAGGAACCATGAATGCCAACATGTACTGTTACATACAGAGGCAGAGCATTCCCTCCCTTCTGAGACTGGGCTGCAAGGCAGTATTCCAACATAACAAACTCCAAGTCAACCACTGCCTTGCTAAAGAAGCTGAGGGTAAAGGTGATGGACTTGCCAAGCATGTCTCCAGTCCAGACCTAAAACCCTATTGAGCATCTGTGGGGCATCCTCAAACGGAAGGTGGAGGAGCGCAAGGTCTCTAACATCCACCAGCTCCATGATGTCGTCATGGAGGAGTGGAAGAGGACTCCAGTAGCAACCTGTAAAGCTCTGGTGAACTCCATGCCCAAGAGGGTTAAGGCAGTGCTGGAAAATAATGGTGGCCACACAAAATATTGATACTTTGGACTCAATTTGGACATTTTCACTTAGGGGTGTACTCACTTTTGTTGCCAGCGGTTTGTTGAGTTATTCTGAGGGGACGGCAAATTTACACTGTTATACAAACTGTACACTCACTACTTTACATTGTAGAAAAGTGTAATTTCTTCAGTGTTGTCACATGAAAAGATATAATAAAATATTTACAGAAATGTGAGGGGTATACTAACTTTTGTGAGACACTGTATATTCCAACTGAAGACATCACTCGCGTGCTCACAAGATACAGAGATCCTATCTATTACACAGAAGTCATTTTGCAGCAAGAGAAGTCGTTCTGCAATAGTCTATCTGAAGTAATGTTAAAGGGAACCTGTCAATTTGACTATTTAGTGCAAAGCGAAGTTCTCACAACTTCACAACCTCTCCACACTTTATCACCACCCCCTTTGCTTGCACAAGCCCTGTGCTAAAAGCCCTGTGTGTCACAATCCTACCAACCTTAATTGATTGTGAACCCTCACCATTTAGTTTAACATAGAAATGAAAGGCAAAACATTTGGGTATACTGTAGATATTAAAATCATTATTTACAACTTTTTTCCCTTTTTTTTATTAGTGATCACATACTCTATGTTCTCACCTGCATAAGAGCTGGGGGAGGAGAAACAGCAGCACACTGGTCTTCCCAGTGAAAGGCTGTGCAGGAGGCAGGGATGGGGGGGCGGGGGTTCAGCAGAAGCCTGATCATTGGAGGAGAGCAGGTTGAGTTCCCAACACAGCTAGAGAACTGACCACTGTGTGTTCTCCTGCTAAATGTGGTAATTTTTTAATAGGAAAGCAGAAGGACTGGCAGGGCCACAAGGAATTTCACACAAAGGAAGCAATATAAGGAGAATAGGATATATTTTCATACAGGTACTTGGTACTTCAGGCACATATCAGGAATATGAAATGTTGGATTTACATATTCTTTAACCACTTGCCGACCGCCTCACGCCTATATACGTGAGCAGAGCGGCACGGGCAGGCAAAATCACGTACCTGAAACGTGATTGCCTTCCCGCGGGTGGGGGGTCCGATCGGACCCCCCCCCGGTGCCAGCTGCGGTCGGCATTTGGTTGGGAGCGATGAGAGACGAGGGGGAGACCATCCGATCGTGGCCCCCCCCTCGCGATCGCTCCCAGCCACTGACAAACATCCCCTGCCTCTGTATAGTACACAGAGGCAGAGGATGTGATGTCATCTCTCCTCGGCTGTCAGTTTCCGTTCCAGCGCCGAGGAGAGATGACATGTAAGTAAGTGCACAACACAAACACACACAGTAGAACATGCCAGGCATACATTACACCCCCGATCCCCCCCCGATCGCCCCCCGATCCCCCCCCAATCACCCCCCCCCCTGTCACAAACTGACACCAAGCAGGTTTTTTTTTTTTTTTTTTTTTTTTTTTCCTGATTACTGCATAGTGTCAGTTTGTGACAGTTAGCAGTGTTAGGACAGTTACTGTAACCCCCCTGTAGGTCTAGGGTACCCCCCTTACCCCCCCTAATAAAGTTTTAACCCCTTGATCACCCCCCCTCACCAGTGTCGCTAAGCGATCATTTTTCTGATCGCTGTATTAGTGTCGCTGGTGACGGTAGTTAGGGACGTAAATATTTAGGTTCGCCGTCAGTGTTTTATAGCGACAGGGACCCCCATATACTATCTAATAAATGTTTTAACCCCTTGATTGCCCCCTAGTTAACCCTTTCACCACTGATCACCGTATAACCGTTACGGGTGACGCTGGTTAGTTCGTTTATTTTTTATAGTGTCAGGGCACCCGCCGTTTATTACCGAATAAAGGTTTAGCCCCCTGATCGCCCGGCGGTGATATGCGTCGCCCCAGGCAGCGTCAGATTAGCGCCAGTACCCCCCCTAATAAAGTTTTAACCCCTTGATCACCCCCTGTCGCCAGTGTCGCTAAGCGATCATTTTTCTGATCGCTGTATTAGTGTCACTGGTGACGCTAGTTAGGGACGTAAATATTTAGGTTCGCCGTCAGTGTTTTATAGCGACAGGGACCCCCATATACTATCTAATAAATGTTTTAACCCCTTGATTGCCCCCTAGTTAACCCTTTCACCACTGATCACCGTATAACTGTTACGGGTGACGCTGGTTAGTTAGTTTATTTTTTATAGTGTCAGGGCACCCGCCGTTTATTACCGAATAAAGGTTTAGCCCCCTGATCGCCCGGCGGTGATATGCGTTGCCCCAGGCAGCGTCAGATTAGCGCCAGTACCGCGAACACCCACGCACGCACCGTACACGCACCATACACCTCCCTTAGTGGTATAGTATCTGATCGGATCAATATCTGATCCGATCAGATCTATACTAGCGTCCCCAGCAGTTTAGGGTTCCCAAAAACGCAGTGTTAGCGGGATCAGCCCAGATACCTGCTAGCACCTGCGTTTTGCCCCTCCGCCCGGCCCGGCCCAGCCCACCCAAGTGCAGTATCGATCGATCACTGTCACCCCGGTCGTAGTCAAACCAGCACTGCAGTAACACTTGGTGACGTGGCGAGTCCCATAAGTGCAGTTCAAGCTGGTGAGGTGGCAAGCACAAGTAGTGTCCCGCTGCCACCAAAAAGACAAACACAGGCCCGTCATGCCCATAGTGCCCTTCCTGCTGCATTCGCCAATCCTAATTGGGAACCCACCGCTTCTGCAGCGCCCGTACTTCCCCCATTCACATCCCCAACCAAATGCAGTCGGCTGCATGAGAGGCATTTTCTTTATGTCCTCCCGAGTACCCCTACCCAGCGAACCCCCCAAAAAATATGTTGTGTCTGCAGCAAGCGCGGATATAGCCGTGACACCCGCTATTATTGTCCCTCCTGTCCTGACAATCCTGGTCTTTGCATTGGTGAATGTTTTGAACGCTACCATGCACTAGTTGAGTATTAGCGTAGGGTACAACATTGCACAGACTAGGCACACTTTCACAGGGTCTCCCAAGATGCCATCGCATTTTGAGAGACCCGAACCTGGAACCGGTTACAGTTATTATAGTTAGTTACAAAAAAAAGTGTAAAAAAAAAAAAACACAAACAAAAATATAAAATAAAAATAGTTGTCGTTTTATTGTTCTCTCTCTCTCTATTCTCTCTCTATTGTTCTGCTCTTTTTTACTGTATTCTATTCTGCAATGTTTTATTGTTATTGTTATTGTTATTGTTATTATGTTTTATCATGTTTGCTTTTCAGGTATGCAATTTTTTTATACCTTACCGTTTACTGTGCTTTATTGTTAACCATTTTTTTGTCTTCAGGTATGCCATTCACGACTTTGAGTGGTTATACCAGAATGATGCCTGCAGGTTTAGGTATCATCTTGGTATCATTCTTTTCAGCCAGCGGTCGGCTTTCATGTAAAAGCAATCCTAGTGGCTAATTAGCCTCTAGACTGCTTTTACAAGCAGTGGGAGGGAATGCCCCCCCCCCCAACATCTTCCGTGTTTTTCTCTGGCTCTCCTGTCTCAACAGGGAACCTGAAAATGCAGCCGGTGATTCAGCCAGCTGACCATAGAGCTGATCAGAGACCAGAGTGGCTCCAAACATCTCTATGACCTAAGAAACCGGAAGCTACGAGCATTTTATGACGTAGATTTCGCCGGATGTAAACAGCGCCATTGGGAAATTGGGAAAGCATTTTATCACACCGATCTTGGTGTGATCAGATGCTTTGAGGGCAGAGGAGAAATCTAGGGTCTAATAGACCCCAATTTTTGCAAAAAAGAGTACCTGTCACTACCTATTGCTATCATAGGGGATATTTACATTCCCTGAGATAACAATAAAAATGATTTAAAAAAAAAAAAAAATGAAAGGAACAGTTTAAAAATAAGATAAAAAAATAATAATAATAAAGAAAAAAAAAAAAAAAAAAAAAAAAGCACCCCTGTCCCCCCTGCTCTCGCGCTAAGGTGAACGCAAGCGTTGGTCTGGCGTCAAATGTAAACAGCAATTGCACCATGCATGTGAGGTATCGCCGCGAAGGTCAGATCGAGGGCAGTAATTTTAGCAGTAGACCTCCTCTGTAAATCTAAAGTGGTAACCTGTAAAGGCTTTTAAAGGCTTTTAAAAATGTATTTAGTTTGTCGCCACTGCACGTTTGTGCGCAATTTTAAAGCATGTCATGTTTGGTATCTATGTACTCGGCCTAAGATCATCTTTTTTATCTCATCAAACATTTGGGCAATATAGTGTGTTTTAGTGCATTAAAATGTAAAAAAGTGTGTTTTTTCCCCAAAAAATGCGTTTGAAAAATCGCTGCGCAAATACTGTGTGAAAAAAAAAAATGAAACACCCACCATTTTAATCTGTAGGGCATTTGCTTTAAAAAAAATATATAATGTTTGGGGGTTCAAAGTAATTTTCTTGCAAAAAAAAATTATTTTTTTATGTAAACAATAAGTGTCAGAAAGGGCTTTGTCTTCAAGTGGTTAGAAGAGTGGGTGATGTGTGACATAAGCTTCTAGATGTTGTGCATAAAATGCCAGGACAGTTCAAACCCCCCCCAAATGACCCCATTTTGGAAAGTAGACACCCCAAGCTATTTGCTGAGAGTCATGTTGAGTCCATGGAATAATTTATATTGTGACACAAGTTGCGGGAAAGAGACAATTTTTTATTTTTTTTATTTTTTTTTGCGCAAAGTTGTCACTAAATGATATATTGCTCAAACATGCCATGGGAATATGTGAAATTACACCCCAAAATACATTCTGCTGCTTCTCCTGAGTACGGGGATACCACATGTGTGAGACTTTTTGGGAGCCTAGCCGCGTACGGGACCCCGAAAACCAAGCACCGCCTTCAGGCTTTCTAAGGCCGTAAATTTTTGATTTCACTCTTCACCGCCTATCACAGTTTCGGGGGCCATGGAATGCCCAGGTGGCAAAAAAAAACCCCAAATGACCCCATTTTGGAAAGTAGACACCCCAAGCTATTTGATGAGAGGTATAGTGAGTATTTTGCAGACCTCACTTTTTGTCACAAAGTTTTGAAAATTGAAAAAAGAAAAAAAAAATTTTTTTTTCTCGTCTTTCTTTATTTTCAAAAACAAATGAGAGCTGCAAAATACTCACCATGCCTCTCAGCAAATAGCTTGGGGTGTCTACTTTCCAAAATGGGGTCATTTGGGGGGGGTTTGTGCCACCTGGGCATTCCATGGCCTCCGAAACTGTGATAGGCAGTGAGGAGTAAAATCAAAAATGTACGCCCTTAGAAATCCTGAAGGCAGTGCTTGGTTTTCGGGGTCCCGTACGCGGCTAGGCTCCTAAAAAGTCCCACACATGTGGTATCCCCGTACTCAGGAGAAGCAGCTAAATGTATTTTGGGGTGCAATTCCACATATGCCCATGGCCTGTGTGAGCAATATATCATTTAGTGACAACTTTTTGTAATTTTTTTTTTTTTTTTTTTTTTTTTGTCATTATTCAATCACTTGGGACAAAAAAAATGAATATTCAATGGGCTCAACATGCCTCTCAGCAAATTCCTTGGGGTGTCTACTTTCCAAAATGGGGTCATTTGTGGGGGTTTTGTACTGCCCTGCCATTTTAGCACCTCAAGAATCGACATAGGCAGTCATAAATTAAAGGCTGTGTAAATTCCAGAAAATGTACCCTAGTTTGTAGACGCTATAACTTTTGCGCAAACCAATAAATATACACTTATTGACATTTTTTTTACCAAAGACATGTGGCCGAATACATTTTGGCCTAAATGTATGACTAAAATTGAGTTTATTGGATTTTTTTTAGAACAAAAAGTAGAAAATATCATTTTTTTTCAAAATTTTCGGTCTTTTTCCGTGTATAGCGCAAAAAATAAAAACGGCAGAGGTGATCAAATACCATCAAAAGAAAGCTCTATTTGTGGGAAGAAAAGGACGCAAATTTCGTTTGGGTACAGCATTGCATGACCGCGCAATTAGCAGTTAAAGCGACGCAGTGCCGAATTGTAAAAAGTGCTCTGGTCAGGAAGGGGGTAAATCCTTCCGGGGCTGAAGTGGTTAACCCCTGCCCACACAGTGCTGCCCTGATTTGCGGAGAGGTGAAAGGGGGAGGACACAGTACACTGATGATGTGGAGAAGTAATATGATGGTGGACAGAGCACATCAATCTCTGTCCCCTGCATGGCACGGCTTCAGCCTCCCGGCTCCAAGTAATGTCCTCTTCTCACTCTGTCCCCTTTTTGCTATAATATCCCCCCACAGGTTCACTCTCCTCCTCCTCACCCCTGCTCGGCTCCTCCGCCTATGACGAATGACTGCAGGAGTCGCCGGTCGCCGTGGTCTCGATCGTATATTCAAAAATGGCACCGGACAGCGCCATTATGTTACTGCGCATGCGCCGCCTGGCCAACCACGTACAAGCTTTCCCGAGCCCTGGGTGACCCCAGAGGATGCCTTATTAGGACGAAACGTCGGGACAGGGTCTGCTGATGACACTGCGTTACTTTGATTTTATCCATGTGCTTTTATTATCTTCTCAAATGTGAGTGACCATTTATCATTTTTCAATAAATGTTTTACATTTAAAACGGAATCACACTATGTGGCCCAATCTTTTCTCCTTTTGCCATATGTCATACTGAGAGGAACCGCTCACGAATTCCGGTCACTATATCTATGGTGGATACCCACTGATGTCAATATTGTCACGGATCCCTACCAGATCTGGTTTTATACTGGAAGTCGTGGTTGCTGTACCTCCTCGGTGTGCTACACCAAAAGCTCGGTTGACTCATTAGGCATACGCCTATTTGGGTTAAATCTGTCTGGTAAACCTCTTTCCTCTTGGTGGTGGATTATCTACAGACAACCAGTTCACACAGATTCACAATCACCTTAATTATTGCCATGAACTATATGCACTTTATATGCACTAACACTGTTGGTTCATGCAACTCTATTGCCCCGTACACACGGTCGGACATTGTTCGGACATTCCGACAACAAAATCCTAGGATTTTTTCCGACGGATGTTGGCTCAAACTTGTCTTGCATACACACGGTCACACAAAGTTGTCGGAAAATCCGATCATTCTGAACGCGGTGACGTAAAACACGTACGTCGGGACTATAAACGGGGCAGTAGCCAATAGCTTTCATCTCTTCATTTATTCTGAGCATGCGTGGCACTTTGTGCGTCGGATTTGTGTACACACGATCGGAAATTCCGACAACGGATTTTGTTGGCGGAAAATTTTATAGCAAGCTCTCAAACTTTGTGTGTCGGAAAATCCGAAGGAAAAATGTGTGATGGAGCCTACACACGGTCTGACTTTACGACAACAAGGTCCTATCACACATTTTCTGTCGGAAAATCTGACCGCGTGTACGGGGCATAACACTACTGTTGTGTAATCTTATATTGTTGTGTACTCATGATTTGCACATTTTTATACCATATCAATTTTCTATTGGGATAACTTTATGGTTCATTTCATCCTTCCTGGAAGCCTCTCTGTTTTGGGTACAGATGGGCCAGGCTGCATTCTGCCCCTCAAGACAGGCACTGTTATGCCCCGTACACACGATCAAAAATTCCGCCAGTAAAAGTCCGATGAGAGCCTTTATTCGGAAATTCCGACCGTGTGTATGCTCCATGGGACTTTTGCTGGAGGAATTCCCCCCAGCAAAAGATTGAGAGCAGGTTCCCTATTTTTCGGTCGGAAAAAGTTCTGATCCGAAATCCAGATCGTCTGTACAAATTCCAACACGCAAAATTCCTACACATGCACGGAAACAATACGATGCATGCTCGGAAGCATTGAACTTCATTTTCTTGGCTCGTCGTAGTGTTGTACGTCACCGCGTTCTTGACGGTCGAAAGTTCATAGGACTTTTGTGTGACCGTGTGTATGCAAGCCAAGCTTGAGCGGAATTCTGTCAGAAAAACCATCCAAACCAAAGTTTTTTCTGACGAGAAACTGCTCCTGTGTCCAGCGCATAAGTGCTCCCAAGATCTTCAGTTATTCTCATTGCTGCAACATTCTGTGAGTGCATCCGGCTGGGTTGTCTTCCTGCCAGGTAGTTGCGCTTGATTAAACTTTAACTTCAATACAGTTCTGTTTCTGCAACTGGAGTGTTTACTACTGCTGCGCCATCCTGCACCTCCCCATAACTTGTCTTTATTTGATTCCTTTTATGACTTTCCAAAGTAAATGTACGCAGATCCATCCTGCAATTTAACCTTTTCCTTTAATAAACCCGAATGAACCAGACAAGAACTAGAAAACAACTTAGATACCCCAAATCAAGGGGAAAATCAGGTCTGAATAACGTTTTACATGCGGGTAAACACATACAGTAAACACAGTAGATGTAATAATATCACGCAACAAAATTAAAAGTAATGGGACATCTATTATCAGAATAAAAACTGTTTCCTTAGCCCTATTAGGAACTGCTATACAGGGCCCTCTTATTCCTCCCATATTGAATTGTATTGTAACTGTACTGTGTGCCCTCATGTTGTAAAGCTCTGCGCAAACTGTTGGCGCAATATAAATCCTGTATAATAATAATAATAATAATTAGGTAGGAATTACAAGCAAGCACATTGTGTAGCTTCGGAAAAAAAACACCCCAAAGCAGTTTTGACAAATGAGCATAAACAATCATTTTGATACATTTCACACATAAAAGCCAGAATGAGTTCTGCAGAGTCCCCATAAGGAGAAAAACCCAGCACAACCCTGGTTGTAACACAAGGGAATCCAATACCATGTCAGAAAAAATCCAAAGGAACATTTATTCTGAACATTGCAGAACTGCTGAAAGTTGGAGCAAACAGAATATCTGCTATAAGAATTGAAGGCGATTGTAAAGGTAATTTAAAAAAAAAACATGTCTATATTTACCTGCTCTGTGCAATGGAATTGTGAACCTCCTCTATTCGGGGTCCCCCACCAGTGTTCCTGGCCCCTCCTCTCAGTCCAGTGCCTCCACGGGAAGCCGCCCCTGAGCACCGCTGCTGCGTCCATTGACACAGATAGCGGGGTGCGGCCCCGCCCACTGCTCCATCGTCACTGGCTTTGATTGACAGCACTGGGAGCCAATGGCTCCCCTTGCCCCCAGCAAAGCCAGTGAGACCTGGGAAGTGGGGGAAGAGAAGAGCTGCAGAGGTGCACAGCGCTGGATCAAAAGAGGGCTCAGGTTAATAAAAGGGGCGTGAGGGGGGATGCTGATGCCTAAACATTTTTTTACCTTAAAGGGGTTGTAAATGTTCCAGTTTTTTCACCTTAATGCATCCTATGCATTAAGGTGAAAAAACATCCAATGCTAAATGGCCACCCAGCCCCCCCCCCCCGTTTACTTACCTGAGCCCTCGAAAGTCCCGCGTTGAGAATGTGCTGGATTTCAGCCCGTTCTTCTCGGCTCTTCATTGGATAGATTGATAGCAGCGCAGCCATTGGCTCGTGCTGCTGTCAATCAAATCCAATGACGTGGGCGTCGGGGGGGCGGGGCCGAGTCCTGCACCCTGCAGCTATGGACGCCGAATGCAGGACTCGGGAGCACGCCCGCAAGGTAACCCCCCCGGGGAGAGCCACCGGGGGACGCCAGAAAACGCCATGCGGGGCCACTCTGTGCAAAACAAGCTGCACAGTGGAGGTAAGTATTACATGTTTGTTATTTTTAAAAAATAAAAATCGAACCTTTAGTGTCACTTTAATGCAAGGAATATAAAAAAATGTTTAGCCTTTAGAACCACTTTATCTATCCTGAAGGTGTTTCGTTTTATCCAACCAATAAAATAAAGACAGAGAAGAAGTGTCTGAGGAACTTAATCCCCAAAGGTGACTTGGAGGAAAGACATGTCATAGCGAGTAACAAACATTTGTTGATGGTTTGTAACAGGATCCTTTTGTTGTTTTCCCAAAAGTACCACAGCTACAAGAACAGGAAAAAGCTTCAAGAGAACAATATTCTTAGGAATGCCAGCATGAATCCAAGATTGGGGATAAACTTATGCATACCATTTGCCAGCCCAGTATGTACCAAAAAAAGGACCCTGCTGCATCTGGAAAAAGTTAAAAGTTTTCATCCAAAACAAAAGCAAACATGTATATATGGGAATTTAGACTCAGAAATGGAAGCACCAATCCATGAAAACAAAGCCAATAAAGACTGTTATGAACACTAAATTTTTTATTGAGCATATAAAACAGGGTGCTCCTTTAAAGTTCTGTCTTTTCTGATGAGAATCCTGACAGTATCTATGGTCATACCCAAGAACTCAATAGTAGTACAAGGCAGAAATGTTTTTTTTTTATGGCCAAGGGGACCCTAATATGTTGCATTTGCATCTACAAAGCTGACAACAAATGGTGATCAATAGAGGAATCCCTAGGGCCAGTTAATCATAAATCATTTAAACAATAAATCATTGCTCTCCTGGGGTGTTCATACTGGACGATCAATTCCAGGAAATTTGAAAAAAGACACAGACAGGATATTTAACATCCTATTGGTGAGCACTAACCAAAGACAAACTGCAAACTGGAAGCCTAGGTAGTGAAATAGGCACGAGTCAAAAAGCAGATTTGCTGTCAAACTTAGATGAGATGTTCTCTGATCCAATTATAAATAGAGCCTTATTAAAAGTCAAAGATAGGTCATCAGCAATTTTAATAATTAGGGGAAGAAAATAAAACTACCAAAAAGAGGGGGGCGGAAAAGGGGGGACAGTAGTTTCCCTTCAGTTTAGAGAATACAACATTAGGCATTTTATTAGCAGACCTCAAAATGGCAACCAATAAGCAATCTAGCTCTATAAAAGTGTCAGGTACTCACCAAGGCCGAGTTGCTGAGAGAGGCTCCCCTTGCAGCTGGGCGCACGATACCCTCTGGAAGTGGCACAGCGGGTATTTGGCCTGAAGAAGCACGGGTCACCAGCAGGTAGCAGAGAAGCAGGAAGGTACTTCAGGTAGAGCGGTGATCCGTGCAGGGTGGCTCACACTGGGCTGGAACAGGCTAGGTAGAAACTTCAAGCAGAGTCCGGAGATGAAGACTGGAGCTGGTTCAGAGAGGAGGCTGAGGGTCAAACACAGAGGCAAAGTCCAGAAACAAGCCGTGGGTCAAACACGGGAAGTCAGGCAGAAGTAAGCAGGCTGAAGATCAAACACTGGAATCAAGGCAGAGGCAAAGTCCAGGAACAGGCCGGGGGTCGAACACGGGAAGTCAGGCAGGTAGAGGAGTCCAAGAGATAAGCCAAGGGTCAAAGCGCTGGAGAGGTTCAGACGAGGTCAAGGTTGATCCGGGTCACAACAGGCAGGCACAGGTACACAGGTTTCAGGAACAGGTTACAGGAGCTGAAAAGACAAACCAGCAATGATGTTGTCAAAGCGAAGAAATTCTCTGTGGCCAGAGTCAGTGGAGATAAGGATGGGCTTGGTTTCTTGGGTGATCGGCCCTGAGCAGGGTAGGGACCCGTCTGCCAGATGTATTTGCAGGTATTGTTTCTTGATTTGGAGAGGAATATGCAGACTTTGAGCGAGGGATGCCTCTAGGAAACAACTGCAAGCGCCTGAATCAATGCTGGCTAGTAGCTGAACTTCCTCTTCCGCCACCTGAAAAAAGACCGGGAAGACAAGGTGAGACTGGCTAGTACTAGGGATGAGCTTCGTGTTCGAGTCGAACCCATGTTCGACTCGAACATCGGCTGTTCGATCGTTCGCCGAATTGCGAACGATATGGGCCGTTCGCGCCAAATTCATGTGGCGCGTCACGGGCCCATAATTCACTGCGGCATCGCAGTGCATTGCTGGCTGATGATTGGCCAAGCATGCACTATGACCCGCATGCTTGGCGAATCACAGCGCCGTCGGTAGAGAGAGCTGTAATTGGCCAAAGCCAGGGTGGCTTTGGCCAATTATGGCTCAGGGGGTTTAGAACATGCCCCACACTATATAAGGCCGCCTGCACGGCGGCCCTGTGTAGTGTGTTCCGGCGTGCTTAGATAGAGAGAGAGAGACAGTGTCATTTTATTTGAGTTAGCTAGATTAGGCAGGACAGTCAGTGAGTTAGCTGCACTTATAGTGTATTGTGTATATATATGCATCCCAGGTGTTGCATATATATATATATATACACTGTATTCAGTTTAGCTAGATCCGCTCCTGTTATCTTCCTACTGACAGGCAGGCTTGTCTTGTTACAGTATTTACAGCTACCTGAAGAAAATTGCTGGTGTTCTTTTGATCCTATTAGTACCACAGTCAGGCAGCTAGACTATTTACAGTTAGTGTAGTGCGTCCTCCTCACAGTGTTCAGTTAAAGCTACAAGTTAGTTTAGTGTGACCTCTGCATAGTGTTCAGCTAAAACTACAAGTTAGTGTAGTGCACAGTGTTCAGCTAAAGCTACAAGTTAGGGTAGTGTGTCCTCCTCACAGTGTTCAGCTAAAGATACAAGTTAGTGTAGTGAGACCTCTGCACAGTGTTAAGCTAAAGCTACAAGTTAGTGTAGTGCGTCCTGCTCACAGTGTTCAGCTAAAACTACAAGTTAGTGTAGTGAGACCTCTGCACAGTGTTCAGCTAAAGCTACAAGTTAGTGTAGTGCGTCCTGCTCACAGTGTTCAGCTAAAACTACAAGTTAGTGTAGTGAGACCTCTGCACAGTGTTCAGCTAAAGCTACAAGTTAATGTATTGTGTCCTTCTCACAGTGTTCAGCTAAAACTACAAGTTAGTGTAGTGCGACCTCTGCACAGTGTTCAGCTAAAACTACAAGTTAGTGTAGTGAGACCTCTGCACAGTGTTCAGCTAAAGATGCAAGTTAGTGTAGTGCGTCCTGTTCACAGTGTTCAGCTAAAACTACAAGTTAGTGTAGTGAGCCCTCTGCACAGTGTTCAGCTAAAGCTACAAGTTAGTGTAGTGCGTCCTGCTCACAGTGTTCAGCTAAAACTACAAGTTAGTGTAGTGCGACCTCTGCACAGTGTTCAGCTAAAACTACAAGTTAGTGTAGTGAGACCTCTGCACAGTGTTCAGCTAAAACTACAAGTTAGTGTAGTGAGACCTCTGCACAGTGTTCAGCTAAAGCTACAAGTTAGTGTAGTGAGACCTCTGCACAGTGTTCAGCTAAAGCTACAAGTTAGTGTAGTGCGTCCTGCTCACAGTGTTCAGCTAAAACTACAAGTTCCAGCCTAAGGGCAGCACATTGGCTGCATCACACCCCAAAGCTCCGCATGTGCAGGGCGCTGCAGTCTCTGCGCGTTATTCAAAAAGTTCTTTGGTGTGGGCCTTTTTTGAGACGAGTGCATCAGATCGCCCTGCTGCTATTTGCAACATATGTCTCAAGCGTATCTCGCGTGGCCAAAACATCTCCCGCTTGGGCACCACATGCTTGACCAGACATATGTTAACCTGCCATGCAGTTCGTTGGCAAGCGTATTTAAAAGACCCACACCAAAGAACAAAGAGGACCTCTCCTTGCTCCTCATCAGCTGAGATCTCCAACCCCACTATACCTTCAGTCCTCTCTGAGACCTGCACTGAGAGGAATGAAAGTGTAGAATTAGGTGTGTCACAGCCAAGTACTTGTGGGCAATCTGCTTTCGGTACACCGACGTTAGATTGTACCAGGCAAATTTCCCTGCCCCAGCTGCTGCACCGCCGAAAGAAGTTCGCTCCCAGCCATCCACATGCCCAGCGGTTGAATGCTAGCTTGACAAAATTGATAGCACTTCAACTGCTGCCTTTTCAGTTGGTAGACTCTGTCCCCTTCCGTGAGTTTGTGGAATGTGCGGTTCTTCAGTGGCAGGTACCCAAACGCCACTTTTTCTCACGGAAGGCGATTCCAGCTCTCTACCAGCATGTGGAAGGCAATGTCTTGGCCTCGCTGGACAGGGCGGTCAGCGGTAAGGTGCATATTACCGCTGACTCATGGTCCAGCAGGCATGGACAGGGACGTTACCTAAGTTTCACTGTGCATTGGGTGATTCTGCTGGCAGCTGGGAAGGATGCAGGACAAGGTGCAGTAGTGTTGGAGGTTGTTCCGCCACCAAGCCTCCAAAATGCCACTACTAATGATTGTGACACACCTCTCTCCTCCTCCCCCTCCTCTTCTTCTTCCTCCATGGCCTCTTCCTGTGCTTTTTCCTCGGAACCAGCGGTGCTCCGTAGCCGTTCAAGGGGCTACGCAAGTATGCAGGCTAAAAGATGCCATGCGGTGCTTGAGCTGGTGTGCTTGGGGGACTCGAGCCACACTGGGGCAGAGGTTCTGTCAGCTCTGCAGGGGCAGGTTCAGAGGTGGTTGACGCCATGCCAACTTAAGGCAGGAATGGTGGTTTGCGACAATGGCACCAACCTCCTCTCTGCCCTCCGACAGGGACAAATGACCCATGTGCCCTGTTTGGCTCACGTCCTTAACTTGGTGGTGCAGCGGTTCTTGGGCAGGTACCCGGGCTTACAGGATGTCCTGAGGCAGGCCAGGAAAGTCTGTGTGCATTTCCGCCGGTCATATAATGCCAGTGCTCGGCTGGCAGACCTCCAAAAGGAGTTTAACCTGCCCAAGAACCGCCTAATCTGTGACATGCCCACCAGGTGGAACTCAACGTTGGCCATGCTGCAGCGGCTGTACACGCAGCAGAGGGCCATCAATGAGTACCTGTGCGTCTATGGCACCAGGACAGGGTCAGGGGAGCTTGTTTTTTTTTCCCCACGCCAGTGGGCCATGATCAGGGATGCATGCACTGTCCTGTCACCATTTGAGGAGGCCACGAGGATGGTGAGCAGTGACAGTGCATGCATCAGTGACACTGTCCCCCTTGTCCACCTGTTGGAGCACATGCTGCGTGGAATAATGGACAGGGCACTTGAGGCAGAACAGAGGCAGGAAGAGGAGGACTTCCTTAGCTCTCAAGGCCCCCTTTGTCCAGACAGTGTTCCTGCGTGCCCATCGATCACACAGAAAGAGGACGAGGAGGAGGAGGATTGTGTCAGTATGGAGGTGGAGCCTGGCACTCAGCATCAGCAGCGGTCTTTAAGGGATCAGTCCCAAGAAACACATGGACTTGTACGTGGCTGGGAGGAGGTGGCTGCGGACCATGACGTCCTTAGTAACCCAGAGGACTCCGGACCGAATGCCTCAGCAAACCTATGCTGCATGGCCTCCCTGATCCTGCAAAGCCTGCGTAAGGATCCTCGTATTCGTGGTATCAAGGAGAAGGACCAATACTGGCTGGCAACCCTCCTTGATCCACGTTACAAGGTTGCGGACCTTATCTTGCCATCGCGGAGGGAGCAGAGGATGAAACGTCTTCGGGATGCCTTGCAGAAAGGTCTGTGCAACGCGTTCCCAGAGACTGGGAGGTTACAAACTCCTGTTTCTGGACAACGTGTTGCTGAGGCTTCGGTCAGTCAAAGAAAGAGCGGTGGAGAAGGTGGCCGTCTGACCAATGCGTTCAGACAATTTTTTGGTCCGCAGCCCCAAGGTATGACCGGTTCCAGCAACCATCGCCAGCGTCTGTTTTACATGGTGCAGGAATACCTAGGGGCAAGATCTGACTTGGACACCTTTCCCACCGAAAATCCTCTGGGTTACTGGGTCTTGAGGATGGATCACTGGCCAGAGCTTGCACAGTATGCAATTGAGCTACTGGCCTGTCCTGCATCCAGCGTTTTTTGGAACGCACATTCAGTGCTGTTGGAGGCTTTGTAACCGATCACAGGGTGCGTCTGTCCACCGACTCGGTCGATCGACTGACCTTCATAAAAATGAATCAGTCTTGGGTCACCACCAGCTACCAAGCACCTGATGCTAATGTAACCAAATAATTTTTCTTGAAATCTCAGATCCCTTCAAAGACTGCCTATGCTGATGCTGAGTGACTATCCTGAGTAATTATCCTCTTCCTCCTCAATGATCACGCTGATAGCTTGTAAGAACATTTTTGGTTCTGGGCGCCAGCACCAGTGCCTAAGGCCCAATTTTTCAGCCCCTGTTTAACAGGGGCGTGTAATTACAATTTTTGATGCAATACTTTGCAGCAGGGCTCGTTTCTGCGTTCCAACTTGAGTATCTGTGAGGGGTTGCAGTGTTGTGGCACCAGCACCAGTGCCTATGGCCCAATTTTTCAGCCCCTGTTCAACAGGGGCATGTAATTACAATTCTTGATCTAATATTTCACAGCAGGGCCCGTTTCTGTGCCCACCAAGAGCGAGTGAGCACTTACAGTGTTGTGGCACTAGCACCACCACCACCAAAGGCCCAATTTTTCTGCCCCTGTTCAACAGGGGCATGTAATTACAATTCTTGATCTAATATTTCACAGCAGGGCCCGTTTCTGCGCCCACCAAGAGCGAATGAGGACTTACAGTGTTGTGGCACTAGCACCACCACCACCAAAGGCCCAATTTTTCTGCCCCTGTTCAACAGGGGCATGTAATTACAATTCTTGATCTAAAATTTCACAGCAGGGCCCTGTGAGGGCTTACAGTGTTGTGGCCACAACAACACCTAAGGCCCAAATTTCCGCTGAGTATATAGGGCAGGCCCCTACTTTCAAACATCCAACTTACAAACGACTCCTACTTGCAAACAGAAGGAGACAACAGGAAGTGAGATGAAATCTACCCCTAGGAAGGGAAATTCTCTCCTGTAAGAGTTAATATGGGAAAAACGTTTCTCCTTTCCACTGATGCTTTATCACCAATCCTTGTTTCACAAAAAACCCCAAATTTTCAAAAAACATTTGTCATTGGGACAAAAAATGAGGTGAAATCTTCTGAAGAGGCGCACAGACGGCAAAACAAATGTCACAGGGGTGATAACCCTTCCCCATGTTTTCCAAAAAGCTTAAAATAGATTTTTTGGCTGGAGCTAAACATGTTAAAAATGTACCAGTTCAAAATTACAAACAGATTCTACTTAACAACAAGAATATTAAAAATAATACTGCGCCAACTGAATGTGTAAAGCAGCCAACATAACAACTAGACTAATTGTGAACCAATAAAAAATGAAACAATGTGGCGCTGAAAAAACGTGATGTTCGTTATCGGGCAAGACCAACCCGAATGGTCATCCGGAGTTTAAAATGCACAATAAAGCTTTATTGAAACATGACTCCACTATGTGAGTGTAAGCCAAAATAAAAAATTATATCGAAACACATGCGTGTGCGTGAACTAGGTGTCAGACTATAAAAAACAAACTTCTATTTGTGCATAAATAAATCCCAATAGTCCATTGGAAAAAATGTGTGCATACCTAAAAAAAAGTGTGCAGAAAAAAACAAAGGTAATACCTTCATATAGTATACACTCGTGTAAACAATATTAATATCATAACTGCAATGAGTATTAAAAGAGAAAAATATGTATAATATGCTCCCAAACACATCAATAAAAAAAAAAAGTTCGACAAATGTTCTTAAAACATATATCAGGTGCTGATAAGGAGACAACTTTGATGCCTTCAATAGGATAGATCACATCCATATCCCATGACCGGGATGGACTTTGGAGTGGTATTTGCACACGGATTTCTAGTGATTGTATGGAAAGGTTAGAATACCCTTACCGGAATGGGTAGACTCACTAGCCAAAGGCTGAGAGTCAGACAGGCTTGTGTTGAGATCATGTGGGGATGGTTGTCCCGGAGAGGATGGATGTAGCACTGCGTCCAGAGATGATGGGGGGTTGCAGTAGTTACTCACCGATCGACCCAATCCAGATCTCACTGCCTTAGGATCTCCATGGTGCAGGACTGTGTGATGATTGGTAAATCCAATTGCGGGTCACCACAGAAGGGATATATCCCTCAAATGGAAAAATGGAAAAAAATACCTCCACATAGTGTGAATCTGCTTCCAGAAAACGTTTAATAAAAGCTTGTAATAAAAATCTCTGGCTTCCAAAGCAAACAGGGACCAGGTACAAACTGATAGTAAAAAAGCGCTTACATAGATCGTGGCTAAACAGGCATATCGACCCGACGCGTTTTGTCCACATGGACTTCAACTGGGGTATATGTCTGTTTGCCACTGATATGCTTATATATATGTAGAATATGATAACATACCCCAAAACACCTGTTTGCGCCATGTGAAGCACAACTTCAGGATTAGTTACAAGATTAGTTACAAATTAAAATAGTAAACTTCACATAGCGTCAACAGCGTGTAGGTCACATATTAAAATGTAAATATACAATAAAATACAATATAAATGTTCTCAAATACATGTGTTAGCACCATCTAAAAAAATGTCTATTACTTTGCGAAAAAGGTAAGACTATGGTCTCTAGGAATACTTAACATATAGTGGATGGATGCTAATAGTACATAAATATATTGAAAGATCTTATAGTCAATAGGCTTAAAATCAATAAAAGACTACAAATATATGTATAATGTAACAAAATGGAAATAATAAAAACAATGAGAAAAGGAATTTAGAGCCTCTGAATAAACCCCACCCAATGGAATAAAAATATACCATAATATTCAATGACTTCTGGGTAAATCCCGAGGGCCCAAGGGAGAGAGGAGACAGATGAAATATTTAAGATTGATTAATGAATGCGTTAATGTCCCAATCGATATTAAGGCCGTGTGGCAAATAACATTTAAATTGGTGTATCCAGAAGGTCTCCAACTTTGACACGCCCCTCTTAAGTGACTCACCTCTCCAGTGTGGGACAAACTTATCTATAGCTTGAAACTTTGTCCCGGCTGGATTCTGATTGTGACACTGAAGATAATGTTTGGGGACACTATGATTTGTAAGCCCCTTTTTTATGTTAGTTATATGCTCGTTTACCCTCACGGAAAATGTACGCACAGTACGACCTACGTACTGTTTCCCGCAAGGGCACGTGATTAGATAAACGACATACCTTGTTTAACATATCAAAAAATGCTTAACCTGGTACTCCTTCCCCATGGATGTGGAGAAAAAGGTTTTGGTTCTCCTCCGCCCACAGACGTTATGTAAGCACACAGTGCATCTGCGGCAGGGGAAGAATCCCTTCATATTGTGAAAAAAGGACCGGGTGATCGGAGGGTTAATATTATTAGGAGCGATCTGACCTTTTATAGAGGGTGCCCCTCTATATATGACCCCTCCACGTTCAGGGAGCAAAGGATCTAGTATATGGTCATTTTTTAAAATTTTCCAATGTCTAGATATGATGTCTTTAATCTGCTTATGCTGCACTGAAAAATTAGTTAAAAAAGACCATCTGTGTTTGTTATCTTATATACGCTTAGGTTGTTCAGATAATAAAGAATTCCTGTCAACTAGAGAAATTTTTCTGATCTCATCATCAATATCTATTGAGTCATAACCCTTATCTATAAATCTGGATCTCAGAATCTGGGCTTGATGAAAATAGTCGGAGAGGTTACTACAATTACGTCTAATACGGGTAAGTTGGCTGCGGGGTACGGATTTTAACCAAGTGGCGTGATGACAACTATCGACAACTATCGTAGGTTTAAAAAACGTTTTAGTTTCCAAATGGTCGTTGACAACTGTTATCTCCAAATCTAGAAAATGGACAGTGGAAGGACTAACCTCGTACGTTAAATTGATGCCGATATTGTTGGCATTCAATACGGTAAGGAAGGAGTGTAAGGATTCTACACTGCCCCTCCATAGGAGGAGGACGTTGTCTATGTACCTAGCCCAAAGGACCAATTCCGGGGGGTCTAGGGCATAGACGACATCCTCCTCCCAACATGCCATAAAGATGTTTGCCAAACTCTGAGCAAATTTGGCCGCCATGGCTACCCCCTTCTGTTGGAGATAAAAGTCTCCATTGTACCAAAAATAGTTATGTTTGGTAGCGAACCTCAACAGATCCATAATGAATCTTTGTTGGGTTCTTGGGATGCTCTCTTCTCTAGACAGAAATAATTCTACTGCTGCTAGTCCTAGATTGTGAGGTATGCAGGTATATAGTGCCGTAACGTCAGCAGTAGCGAGCAGTAAGTCTCTACTGTAAACTACTTGATTCAATCTAGTGATGGTATCTTTCGTGTCCCTCAGATATGACGGCATTGATTGTACAATGGGTTGAAGGTAAAAGTCAATATATTTCCCTATACGGGAAGTGATAGAATCGATGCCGCTGATGTTAGGGCGACCAGGAGGTTGAAGAATACTTTTATGCACTTTAGGTAAATAGTACATCACCGGGATCCGTGGGGCAACTGGAATGAAATAGCTTTTTTCTTTTTTGTCCAGAATCCCCAACTGAAATCCCGTGTCAATTAGATCGGTAAGTGATTTCTTAAACGTAGAAGTAGGATTATTAGGAATCCTTGAATATGTCTCAGTATCACTCAAAATTCTCGTCATTTCTAGATGGTAGTCATTTTTGTCCAGAATGACTATCCCCCCACCCTTATCTGTGGGGCGGATAGTTAAATCTTTCCGCTCGCATAATTGTTTGAGTCCAATTTTTATATTGGGGTCACTAAACACCTTTTTATGGGCAATTTCTCAACGTCCTGTAATACAAGATCGCAAAAAACTTTAATCGAAGGGGCAGTTGGGCCTGGTGAGTTGAAGAGTGAAGGGTTTGAAAGTCCTGAATGTAATATATGTGAACTCACCTCGTTTTGAGACCTAGCGGGGTTTGAAATGATATATCTTTGAACGTTCAGTTTCCGTACATACTTCTGTATGTCTATGAAAGTGCTGAATTTATTTAACCTTTTGGGAGGAGCAAACTTCAAGCCCTTCTCTAGGACCAGGAGTTCCGCCTCTGAAAGATTGACCTTACTAAGTTTAAAAATGCCGTGTCTGTCCATCTCCTATTCGTCTACCAATATCTGTTGATAACGCCATTGGACGCCATTCCTACGAACCCGGAAGTTGTGCTTCACATGGCGCAAACAGGTGTTTTGGGGTATGTTATCATATTCTACATATATATAGGCATATCAGTGGCAAACAGACATATACCCCAGTTGAAGTCCATGTGGATGAAACGCGTCAGTTCCGATATGCCTGTTTAGCCACGATCTATGTAAGCGCTTTTTTACTATCAGTTTGTACCTGGTCCCTGTTTGCTTTGGGAGCCAGAGATTTTTATTACAAGCTTTTATTAAACGTTTTCTGGAAGCAGATTCACACTATGTGGAGGTATTTTTTTCCATTTTTCCGTTTAAGGGATATATCCCTTCTGTGGTGACCCGCAATTGGATTTACCAATCATCACACAGTCCTGCACCATGGAGATCCTAAGGCAGTGAGATCTGGATTGGGTCGATCGGTGAGTAACTACTGCAACCCCCCATCAAGTCTGGATGCAGTGCTACATCCATCCTCTCCGGGACAAGCATCCCCACATGATCTCAACACAAGTCTGTCTGACTCTCAGCCTTTGGCTAGTGAGTCCACCCATTCCGGTAAGGGTATTCTAACCTTTCCATACAATCACTAGAAATCCGTGTGCCATACCACTCCAAAGTCCATCCCGGTCATGGGATATTGATGTGATCTATCCTATTAAAGGCATCAAAGTTGTCTCCTTATCAGCACCTGATATATGTTTTAAGAACATTTGTCGAACTTTTTTTTGTATTGGTTTGTTTGGGAGCACATTATACATATTTTTCTCTTTTAATACTCATTGCAGTTATGATATGAATATTGTTTACACGAGTGTATACTATATGAAGGTATTACCTTTGTTTTTTTCTGCACACTTTTTTTAGGTATGCACACATTTTTTCCAGTGGACTATTGGGATTTATTTATGCACAAATAGAAGTTTGTTTTTTATAGTCTGACACCTAGTTCACGCACACGCATGTGTTTCGATATAATTTTTTATTTTGGCTTACACTCACATAGTGGAGTCATGTTTCAATAAAGCTTTATTGTGCATTTTGACCTCCGGATGACCATCCTACTTAACAACAAACCTACAGTCCCTGTCTTGTTTGCACCACCTGTATACTGCTGTTCAGAGTATATAGGGCCTGGTGGCCCCACACCTTTCCTTTTTTTAATTTAGGTGCGGGGTTCCCCTTAATATCTATACAAGACCTAAAGGGCCTGGTAATGGACTGGGGGGTACCCATGCTGTTTGTCTCACTGATTTTCATCCATATTGCCAGGACCCGAATTTACATTAAAGCCGCAAGCAGTTTTAAATGACTTTTTTTCCTTTAAAAATGACATTTTGTACAAGGACTGTTCTAAGCACGGGAAACACGCGCCACTTTGCAGGCATACTATAGACACCCCCAGGTACGATATTTAAAGGAATATTTCACTTTTTTTAACTTTAAGCATCATTAAAATCACTGCTCCTGAAAAAACGTTGGTTTTTAAAAGTTTTTTTTGCATTGATACATGTCCCCTGTTGGCAGGACCCGGGTCCCCAAACCCTTTTTAGGACAATAGCCTTTAAAATTAGCACTTTTGATTTTGAACGTTCGAGTCCCATAGACGTCAATGGGGTTCTAACGTTCGTGCGAATTTTCGGTCCGTTCGCAGGTTCTGGTGCGAATCGAACCGGGGGGTGTTCGGCTCATCCCTAGCTAGCACCAACAACCTGAAAGTTCATAGCAAACTGTGAACGGGACTTATTGGGTCTTACAGGGCAGTTGCATAAGAAGTGGCCCGCTTCTCTGCAGTACAAGCAAAGGTTGGCCTGACGTTGGCGAAGTTTTTTATCGGGAGTGAGTGGAGACCGAAGTAAACCTAATTGCATGGGCTCGTTGTCAGAAGAGACAGAGGGGACCATGGAAGGAGCAGGAACAGGAGGAACCCAAGGTAACATCCAGATTAGTTTAGACGACTGGAAACGCTCGGAGCGTCGTTCCTGGAAGCGTCTGTCAAGTTTGGTGGCAAGTTGGATCAGATCTTCCAGGGAGGCCGGAGTATCTACCCGAGCTAATTCGTCTTTTAAAATGTCTGAGAGACCCTGGCGATACTGGTATTTGAGAGCGGCCTTATTCCAGTTGGTGTCTCCTGCCCATTTTCGAAATTCCGCAGTATAATCTTCCAAGGGTCTCTTCCCCTGGGTCAGGGGAGGAGGCTGAGGGTCAAACACAGAGGCAAAGTCCAGAAACAAGCCAGGGGTCAAACACGGGAAGTCAGGCAGAAGTAAGCAGGCTGAAGATCAAACACTGGAATCAAGGCAGAGGCAAAGTCCAGGAACAGGCCGGGGGTCAAACACGGGAAGTCAGGCAGGTAGAGGAGTTCAAGAGATAAGCCAAGGGTCAAGGCGCTGGTGCGTTGTCGGTCATCATACACCTGTCCCATTACATCAAAGAAAGTGTCCACCGAGTTGAGAAGGGGACTCTTCTGTTCAAGGAGATTGTGTCACGTACCTGGTAGATGGAGCCCAGAATGCAGAGAACGGCCTCTCGTATACCTCTGACTCTGGAACCCCTGGAAGTGTGAAAAGGGGCTCTGGAGCGCAAAGGGGCACAAGTGCCTGACTGGAACACTGGAGTAGAGGGCTGGATCCTGTAGTCAGCAGGGAGGTGCACTGTAGTCCGTAAAAGGATGCAGACAGCAGGGAGGTGCACTGTAGTCCCGTAGCAGGATGCAGACAGCAGGGAGGTGCACTGTAGTCCCGTAGCAGGATGCAGACAGCAGGGAGGTGCACTGTAGTCCCGTAGCAGGATGCAGACAGCAGGGAGGTGCACTGTAGTCCCGTAGCAGGATGCAGACAGCAGGGTGGTGCAGACAAGCCGGGTCAAGGTACTGGCGGGCAGATCAGGTACAGAAGGGCAAACCAAGAGAATAGTCAGAGTCCAAGCCGAGATCGGGGCAGGCAGCAAACAAGTCAGGAACAAGCCAAGTAAATACTGGATTCAGGGAAACTGGTAACAAGGCAGCAGGGGTCTCAGGAAACGCTGTAGACCGGACAGCAAGGAGGCAAGGCATCAGTCTCTTTAAATAATCCCCTGTTGGCGCCAAGCGCTGTCACAAGGGGCGCACGCGCGCTCCCGCGCGTGCCTGTTCACCGCTTTTCGCGCTACTGCGCATGCGCGTGCGCCGGATGGCTTTCCTATGGACAGGAATCTTCCTAGTAACAGGACGTCTGTTGGGAGGGATTTCCTGACATTGCCCCCTCCAATGGGCAGCCTCCGGATGCCCAACTGGGCCAATTTATTGGGGTGGGATCTTTTAAAGGCTAAGATCAGTCTTTTGGCATGAATATTAGTCTCTGGTTCCCAGGAGTTCTCCTCAGGGCCGTAACCCTTCCATTTCACCAGGTACTGAACCTGATTACGTCTCCTCCGGCAATCTATGATGGATTCAACCTCGAATTCTTCCTCGCCATTAATAAGTACAGGCTCAGGAGGACCGGTGTTCCGGTTAATGAAGGGATCCGGGACTGAAGGTTTAAGTAAAGTCACGTGAAAGACTGGATGTATACGGAAGGACTCTGGTAACTTCAACTCATACGCCACACTGTTAATTTTCCTCAACACTGGGAAGGGACCCACAAACTTAGGGCCCAATTTCTTGGATGGACATGCCAGTTTCAGGTTCAGGGTGGACAACCAGACTCTGTCTCCAGGTTTCAGGTCAAGCTCCCCTCTTCTCTTTCTGTCAAACGTTTCCTTGTTATGCTCTTGGGTCTTTGCCATAGTCTCTTGAAGTAGCTTGTTGTTTGTGCTGAAGAAATTCAAGGTTTCTTGGGCTGCAGGTACTGCACACTCTGGAATGTTATTGGACAAAAACAAAGAATGGAACCCATAGTTCGCAAAAAAAATGGAGACTGGTTGGTTGCAGAATGGACAGAATTATTGTAGGCAAACTCAGCAAGAGGTAGCAGAGGCACCCAGTCATCTTGAGAGAAGCAAGAATAGCATCGCAAGTACTGTTTAAGGGTCTGATTAGTTCGTTCAGTTTGACCATTAGTCTGGGGATGGTAGGCAGAAGAGAAGGAGAGGTCAATCTTCAGAGCTCCACACAGGGCTTTCCAGAATTTGGATGTAAATTGTACCCCCCGATCAGATACAATGTTAGCAGGTATACCATAGAGCCTTACAATGTCTTTAATAAAAATCTTCGCAGTTTCAGAGGCAGATGGGGTACCCTTCATAGGCAGGAAGTGAGCCATTTTAGAAAGTCTGTCAACCACTACGAAGATAGTGGTGAAATCCTCTGATGGTGGTAATTTCACAATGAAATCCATGGAGATCATCCTCCATGGTCTTTCTGGTACGGGTAGAGGCCTCAACAGTCCCCAAGCCTTGGTCTTGCTGCCCTTGTTCTGGATGCAGGTAATATATGCTTCAACATAAGGTCTGCAATCCTTTTGTAGCTGAGGCCACCAGAACATGCGCTGCAGGAGTTCGGAAGTCTTGTGTACCCCGAAGTGGCCAGCTAGTTTGTGGTCATGGCAAGACTTGAGGATGGCAACCCGTGTCTGTTGTGGCACAAAAATTCTGTCCTTGTACCAAAGTAGATCATCTTTCCACTGTAAAGTGACGTCTGTTGGATGGGGAGCCAATGAGGAGCCAATGAGGAAGCTTGCTTGATTTGGGAGAGCAGATCTCCCTGAAGCATGAGAAAATTTCCAGGAGCAAGGATGGTATCTGGAGGAGAAGGAACTTCAGGTTTGCTGAACATCCGAGAAAGCGCGTCTTGTTTAGTATTCTTAGTTCCTGGCCTGTAAGTGATGTGAAAGGCGAATCTAGTGAAGAAGAGTGCCCATCTGGCCTGTCGTGGTTTCAATCTCTTGGCAACTTTCAGGTACTCTAAGTTCTTGTGATCAGTGTACACCAGAATAGGATGGGCTGCTCCTTCCAAGAGATAGCGCCATTCTTCTAGCGCAGCCTTGATTGCAAGTAGCTACCTGTCCCTGACATCATAATTTCTTTCAGCCTCGGTTAGCCTGCGGGAGAAGAATGCCACTGGGTGTAATAGAGCCTTGGATCCTTGTCTCTGTGAAAGAACTGCCCCTACTGCTATCTCGGAAGCTTCCAGTATGTAAGGCTGGGTCAGGATGTTTTAAGACGGAGGCTGATACGAACTGTTCTTTCAAAGAAGTGAAGGCTGCTTGAGCTTCAGGAGACCATTGGAAATGGGTGCCTTGCCGAGTAAGACTTGTGATGGGGGAGATGATAGAAGAAAATCCTTTGATGAACTTGTGATAAAAATTCGCAAACCCCACAAATCGCTGGACTCCCCTCTTATCAGTCGGGGCTGGCCAATCCAGGATGGCAGAGACCTTCTGTGGATCCATCTTGATACCATCTATAGAAATAGTAAAGTAGAGGAAGAACAGGTGTGGGACTTTATACAAGGCACATGGGAGCAAGGGTATGAGTTGGGTAAAAAATGTAATTTAATAATGAGAAAAGTTTAACAAAAAGTCATACAGTACATCATTGAGCATAAAAAATGGTACATAAATAGTTTTACAAATTCATACAGTACATAATTAGGCACATGGCTCTGCATATGTTGGCACTCAGCTCTAAGGTATAAGATATTAACCAGTTGCCGACCGCCGCACACAGATGTACGTCGACAGAGCGGCACGGGCAGGCAAAAGGGCTTACCTGTACGTCCCTGCTTGCCCGCGGGTGGGGGGTCCGATCGGACCCCCCCCGGTGCCTGCGGCGGTCGGCAAATCTTCCCCGGCGATCAGTGGTGAGGGGGAGGCCATCCATTCGTGGCCCCCCCTTCGCGATCGCTCCCAGCCAATGGGATCATTTCCCTGCCTCTGTATTGTACACAGAGGCAGAGGAAATTATGTCATCTCTCCTCGGCTCGGTATTTTCCGTTCCGGGCCGAGGAGAGAAGACTGGAATGTAAGTGCACAAACACAACACAACACAGTAGAACATGCCAGGCATACAAAACACCCCGATCCCCCCCCCCGATCACCCCCCCGATCCCCCCCCAATCACCCCCCCCCCCCCCTGTCACAAACTGACACCAAGCAGGTTTTTTTTTTTTTTTTTTTTTCCTGATTACTGCATAGTGTCAGTTTGTGACAGTTACAGTGTTGGGACAGTTAGTATTACCCCCCTTTAGGTCTAGGGTACCCCACTAACCCCCCTAATAAAGTTTTAACCCCTTGATCACCCCCTGTCACCAGTGTCACTAAGCGATCATTTTTCTGATCGCTGTATTAGTGTCGCTGGTGACGCTAGTTAGGGACGTAAATATTTAGGTTCGCCGTCAGCGTTTTATAGCGGCAGGGACCCCCATATACTATCTAATAAATGTTTTAACCCCTTGATTGCCCCCTAGTTAACCCTTTCACCACTGATCACCGTATAACCATTATGGGTGACGCTGGTTAGTTCGTTTATTTTTTATAGTGTCAGGGCACCTGCCGTTTATTACCGAATAAAGGTTTAGCCCCCTGATCGCCCGGCGGTGATATGCGTCGCCCCAGGCAGCGTCAGATTAGCGCCAGTACCGCTAACACCCACGCACGCATCATACGCCTCCCTTAGTGGTATAGTATCTGTACGGATCAATATCTGATCCGATCAGATCTATACTAGCGTCCCCAGCAGTTTAGGGTTCCCAAAAACGCAGTGTTAGCGGGATCAGCCCAGATACCTGCTAGCACCTGCGTTTTTCCCCTCCGCCCAGCCCACCCAAGTGCAGTATCGATCGATCACTGTCACTTACAAAACACTAAACGCATAACTGAAGCGTTCAGAGTCAGGCCTGATCCCTGCGATCGCTAACAGTTTTCTTGGTAGCGTTTTGGTGAACTGGCAAGCACCAGCCCCAGGCAGTGTCAGGTTAGCGCCAATACCGCTAACACCCACGCACGCACCGTACACCTCCCTTAGTGGTATAGTATCTGATCGGATCAATATCTGATCCGATCAGATCTATACTAGCGTCCCCAGCAGTTTAGGGTTCCCAAAAACGCAGTGTTAGCGGGATCAGCCCAGATACCTGCTAGCACCTGCGTTTTGCCCCTCCGCCCGGCCCAGCCCAGCCCACCCAAGTGCAGTATCGATCGATCACTGACACTTACAAAACACTAAACTAAAGAGTCAGGCCTGATCCTGCGATCGCTAACAGTTTTTTTGGTAGCGTTTTGGTGAACTGGCAAGCACCAGCGGCCTAGTACACCCCGGTCGTAGTCAAACCAGAACTGCAGTAACACTTGGTGACGTGGCGAGTCCCATAAGTGCAGTTCAAGCTGGTGAGGTGGCAAGCACAAGTAGTGTCCCACTGCCACCAAAAAGACAAACAAAGGCCCGTCGTGCCCATAGTGCCCTTCCTGCTGCATTCGCCAATCCTAATTGGGAACCCACCGCTTCTGCAGCGCCCGTACTTCCCCCCCATTCACATCCCCAACCAAATGCAGTCGGCTGCATGAGAGGCATTTTCTTTATGTCCTCCCGAGTACCCCTACCCAACGAACCCCCCCAAAAAAGATGTCGTGTTTGCAGCAAGTGCGGATATAGGCGTGACACCCGCTATTATTGTCCCTCCTGTCCTGACAATCCTGGTCTTTGCATTGGTGAATGTTTTGAACGCTACTATGCACTAGTTGAGTATTAGCGTAGGGTACAGCATTCCACAGACTAGGCACACTTTCACAGGGTCTCCCAAGATGCCATCGCATTTTGAGAGACCCGAACCTGGAACCGGGTACAGTTATAAAAATTAGTTACAAAAAAAGTGTAAAAGAAAAAAAACACATACAAAAATATTAAATAAAAAAAAATAGTTGTCGTTTTATTGTTCTCTCTCTCTCTATTCTCTCTATTGTTCTGCTCTTTTTTACTGTATTCTATTCTGCAATGTTTTATTGTTATTATGTTTTATCATGTTTGCTTTTCAGGTATGCAATTTTTTATACTTTACCGTTTACTGTGCTTTATTGTTAACCATTTTTTTGTCTTCAGGTACGCCATTCACGACTTTGAGTGGTTATACCAGAATGATGCCTGCAGGTTTAGGTATCATCTTGGTATCATTCTTTTCAGCCAGCGGTCGGCTTTCATGTAAAAGCAATCCTAGCAGCTAATTAGCCTCTAGACTGCTTTTACAAGCCGTGGGAGGGAATGCCCCCCCCCCCCAACGTCTTCCGTGTTTTTCTCTGGCTCTCCTGTCTCAACAGGGAACCTGAAAATGCAGCCGGTGATTCAGCCAGCTGACCATAGAGCTGATCAGAGACCAGAGTGGCTCCAAACATCTCTATGGCCTAAGAAACCGGAAGCTACGAGCATTTTATGACTTAGATTTCGCCGGATGTAAACAGCGCCATTGGGAAATTGGGAAAGCATTTTATCACACTGATCTTGGTGTGGTCTGATGCTTTGAGGGCAGAGGAGAAATCTAGGGTCTAATAGACCCCAATTTTTTCAAAAAAGAGTACCTGTCACTACCTATTGCTATGATAGGGGATATTTACATTCCCTGAGATAACAATAAAAATGATTAAAAAAAAAAATGAAAGGAACAGTTTAAAAATAAGATAAAAAAAATAAGAATAATAAAGAAAAAAAAAAAAAAAAAAAAAAGCACCCCTGTCCCCCCTGCTCTCGCGCTAAGGCGAACGCAAGCGTCGGTCTGGCGTCAAATGTAAACAGCAATTGCACCATGCATGTGAGGTATCACCGCGAACGTCAGATCGAGGGCAGTAATTTTAGCAGTAGACCTCCTCTGTAAATCTAAAGTGGTAACCTGTAAAGGCTTTTAAATGCTTTTAAAAATGTATTTAGTTTGTCGCCACTGCACGTTTGTGCGCAATTTTAAAGCATGTCATGTTTGGTATCCATGTACTCGGCCTAAGATCATCTTTTTTATTTCATCAAACATTTGGGCAATATAGTGTGTTTTAGTGCATTAAAATTTAAAAAAGTGTGTTTTTTCCCCAAAAAATGCGTTTGAAAAATCGCTGCGCAAATACTGTGTGAAAAAAAAAAAATGAAACACCCACCATTTTAATCTGTAGGGCATTTTCTTTAAAAAAGAATATGTTTAGGGGTTCAAAGTAATTTTCTTGCAAAAAAAAATTATTTTTTTATGTAATCAAAAAGTGTCAGAAAGGGCTTTGTCTTCAAGTGGTTAGAAGAGTGGGTGATGTGTGACATAAGCTTCTAAATGTTGTGCATAAAATGCCAGGACAGTTCAAAACCCCTCCAAATGACCCCATTTTGGAAAGTAGACACCCCAAGCTATTTGCTGAGAGGCATGTCGAGTCCATGGAATATTTTATATTGTGACACAAGTTGCGGGAAAGAGACAATTTTTTATTTTTTTTATTTTTTTTTGCGCAAAGTTGTCACTAAATGATATATTGCTCAAACATGCCATGGGAATATGTGAAATTACACCCCAAAATACATTCTGTTGCTTCTCCTGAGTATGGGGATACCACATGTGTGGGACTTTTTGGGAGCCTAGCCGCGCACGGGACCCCGAAAACCAAGCACCGCCTTCAGGCTTTCTAAGGCCGTAAATTTTTGATTTCACTCTTCACTGCCTATCACAGTTTCGGAGGCCATGGAATGCCCAGGTGGCAAAAAAAAACCCCCAAATGACCCCATTTTGGAAAGTAAACACCCCAAGCTATTTGCTGAGAGGTATAGTGAGTATTTTGCAGACCTCACTTTTTGTCACAAAGTTTTGAAAATGGAAAAAAGAAAAAAAAAATTTTTTTTCTCGTCTTTCTTTATTTTCAAAAACAAATGAGAGCTGCAAAATACTCACCATGCCTCTCAGCAAATAGCTTGGGGTGTCTACTTTCCAAAATGGGGTCATTTGGGGGGGTTTTATGCCATCTGGGCATTTTATGGCCTTCAAAACTGTGATAGGTAGTGAGGAGTAAAATCAAAAATGTACGCCCTTAGAAATCCAGAAGGCAGTGATTGGTTTTCGCGGCCCCGTACGCGGCTAGGCTCCCAAAAAGTCCCACACATGTGGTATCCCCATACTCAGGAGAAGCAGCTAAATGTATTTTGGGGTGCAATTCCACATATGCCAATGGCCTGTGTGAGCAATATATCATTTAGTGACAACTTTTTGTAATTTTTTTTTTTTTTAGTCATTATTCAATCACTTGGGACAAAAAAAATGAATATTCAATGGGCTCAACATGCCTCTCAGCAATTTCCTTGGGGTGTCTACTTTCCAAAATGGGGTCATTTGGGGGGGTTTTGTACTGCCCTGCCATTTTAGCACCTCAAGAAACGACATAGGCAGTCATAAATTAAAGGCTGTGTAAATTCCAGAAAATGTACCCTAGTTTGTAGGCGCTATAACTTTTGCGCAAACCAATAAATATACACTTATTGACATTTTTTTTTTACCAAAGACATGTGGCCGAATACATTTTGGCCTAAATGTATGACTAAAATTGAGTTTATTGGATTTTTTTTAGAACAAAAAGTAGAAAATATCATTTTTTTTCAAAATTTTCGGTCTTTTTCCGTGTATAGCGCAAAAAATAAAAACGGCAGGGGTGATCAAATACCATCAAAAGAAAGCTCTATTTGTGGGAAGAAAAGGACGCAAATTTCGTTTGGGTACAGCATTGCATGACCGCGCAATTAGCAGTTAAAGCGACGCAGTGCCAAATTGTAAAAAGTGCTCTGGTCAGGAAGGGGGTAAATCCTTCCGGGGCTGAAGTGGTTAAAAGGTATATTCGAAAACTAATGCATCAAAAAAATGGCAAATGTAAACAAATGGGTACATGTTAGTAGGAACGTTATATGCATATGGGTTCATATAGTGTACACCTAGCGGTAGATAGAAGCTCTACGTTGTTACGTCGTTTTGGGGCCTTAAAGCCACTCATTAGGAGCGATACCGAGGTGGTATCTATGGGTTGGGGAAATAGCGGTAATGAATGGTGAGAAAATGGAGAGGGAGAAATGTAAGTCATGAATACCGTATTGTTGGTGGTAGTTCTGGACTCACAGTGGTGTCTGCGCGGAAGCGACGCGGCCCAGGGCGCCACGCCAACCATAGATGCCCCGTCCCGAAGCTGAGGGGGCATAGTCCAATGGGCGAGACCAACACAACGAACCCCCCAGGTGGGGTCAAAGTGTGAGAACAAATGTGTGGGTGGGGGGTGATCCCTGGGTAAGGGAAGATGGGCACTGGGTGTCTGTGTAAAAAAGACATAAAAAATACATAAAAACACACATAAAAATTGTGAAGAAAAAGAGAGAGAAAGAAAGAAAGGAAAGAAAAGATATAGCGGGGAACTGAGAGCAGGGACATAAAGTAGCGAAGACAGGAGAGGGAAAGTAAGACAAGGCAACACAGTGGAAAAGAAGGAGAACACAGAGAGAAAGTGAGGGACAACATGGTGAAAGGAATGAGAGGGAGAGAAAAGGAGAAAGAAAAGGAAAGGGGGGTGAGGAAGGTGCAGAAAAAACATACCTGTGCAAGTGCAAGTAGGGGCGTGGATGCCGACTGTGAGATGTGCAGATGGATGGTGAAGGCTGGAAAGACAGAGGAGGGGACCACAGCCTGGAGGGACGCTGCCGCGGTACACGCCGCCAGAGAAGGCCCCCAACGTCAGGCACCAGCAGCCCAGAGAACCGGGGGGAGAGCCCCAGACCCCTGCAGCTGGACACAGAGACTGGCCAGCCGTGGGGCGACCCCCTAGACTCGTTTGGCGCTGGAGAGTGGAAACCCAGGCATCAGCTGATAAGGAGTCATGCTGGACGCCGAACAGCTGGTGCGGGAGGCGTGACGTCGCCGCGCAGTGGGGGAGACCCCGCCCAACTCCTCCCAAGGAGGGAGGGGAAAATCACAGTGCGCGTCACAGCTTCGGGGAGGGACAGAGCAGGCCGGCCGGGGCAAACAGAGGGCCCCGCCGAAAAAACGCACACACACCATGACCACAAAGAGTTGAGCTGTGGCGCCAGGGGGATCCTGGCGCCGCATAGATGATTAAGACAGAAACTGTAAATGCGTGGGTACAGGATCTGGTTTATCATAGTGGGGTGAACTGGGCAAATAAGAGGGAAATTTGCACTTGGGATAAATAGAAAAATCAGGGAATGTTTAAGGTGAATGTGTATTTCCCACTTGGCGCTCATGTGCCTCCATCCCTAATTGTATGATGAAAGTAGGAACAACCGGGTGGGACTTTGCATGAGGATATAGGGGCCGTTCAGAACCCCTCCTCCATCCCAATTAAATAGTAAAGTAGAGGAAGAACAGGTGTGGGACTTTATACAAGGCACATGGGAGCAAGGGTATGAGTTGGGTAAAAAATGTAATTTAATAATGAGAAAAGTTTAACAAAAAGTCATACAGTACATCATTGAGCATAAAAAATGGTACATAAATAGTTTTACAAATTCATACAGTACATAATTAGGCACATGGCTCTGCATATGTTGGCACTCAGCTCTAAGGTATAAGATATTAAAAGGTATATTCGAAAACTAATGCATCAAAAAAATGGCAAATGTAAACAAATGGGTACATGTTAGTAGGAACGTTATATGCATATGGGTTCATATAGTGTACACCTAGCGGTAGATAGAAGCTCTACGTTGTTACGTCGTTTTGGGGCCTTAAAGCCACTCATCAGGAGCGATACCGAGGTGGTATCTATGGGTTGGGGAAATAGCGGTAATGAATGGTGAGAAAATGGAGAGGGAGAAATGTAAGTCATGAATACCGTATTGTTGGTGGTAGTTCTGGACTCACAGTGGTGTCTGCGCGGAAGCGACGCGGCCCAGGGCGCCACGCCAACCATAGATGCCCCGTCCCGAAGCTGAGGGGGCATAGTCCAATGGGCGAGACCAACACAACGAACCCCCCAGGTGGGGTCAAAGTGTGAGAACAAATGTGTGGGTGGGGGGTGATCCCTGGGTAAGGGAAGATGGGCACTGGGTGTCTGTGTAAAAAAGACATAAAAAATACATAAAAACACACATAAAAATTGTGAAGAAAAAGAGAGAGAAAGAAAGAAAGGAAAGAAAAGATATAGCGGGGAACTGAGAGCAGGGACATAAAGTAGCGAAGACAGGAGAGGGAAAGTAAGACAAGGCAACACAGTGGAAAAGAAGGAGAACACAGAGAGAAAGTGAGGGACAACATGGTGAAAGGAATGAGAGGGAGAGAAAAGGAGAAAGAAAAGGAAAGGGGGGTGAGGAAGGTGCAGAAAAAACATACCTGTGCAAGTGCAAGTAGGGGCGTGGATGCCGACTGTGAGATGTGCAGATGGATGGTGAAGGCTGGAAAGACAGAGGAGGGGACCACAGCCTGGAGGGACGCTGCCGCGGTACACGCCGCCAGAGAAGGCCCCCAACGTCAGGCACCAGCAGCCCAGAGAACTGGGGGGAGAGCCCCAGACCCCTGCAGCTGGACACAGAGACTGGCCAGCCGTGGGGCGACCCCCTAGACTCGTTTGGCGCTGGAGAGTGGAAACCCAGGCATCAGCTGATAAGGAGTCATGCTGGACGCCGAACAGCTGGTGCGGGAGGCGTGACGTCGCCGCGCAGTGGGGGAGACCCCGCCCAACTCCTCCCAAGGAGGGAGGGGAAAATCACAGTGCGCGTCACAGCTTCGGGGAGGGACAGAGCAGGCCGGCCGGGGCAAACAGAGGGCCCCGCCGAAAAAACGCACACACACCATGACCACAAAGAGTTGAGCTGTGGCGCCAGGGGGATCCTGGCGCCGCATAGATGATTAAGACAGAAACTGTAAATGCGTGGGTACAGGATCTGGTTTATCATAGTGGGGTGAACTGGGCAAATAAGAGGGAAATTTGCACTTGGGATAAATAGAAAAATCAGGAAATGTTTAAGGTGAATGTGTATTTCCCACTTGGCGCTCATGTGCCTCCATCCCTAATTGTATGATGAAAGTAGGAACAACCGGGTGGGACTTTGCATGAGGATATAGGGGCCGTTCAGAACCCCTCCTCCATCCCAATTAAATAGTAAAGTAGAGGAAGAACAGGTGTGGGACTTTATACAAGGCACATGGGAGCAAGGGTATGAGTTGGGTAAAAAATGTAATTTAATAATGAGAAAAGTTTAACAAAAAGTCATACAGTACATCATTGAGCATAAAAAATGGTACATAAATAGTTTTACAAATTCATACAGTACATAATTAGGCACATGGCTCTGCATATGTTGGCACTCAGCTCTAAGGTATAAGATATTAAAAGGTATATTCGAAAACTAATGCATCAAAAAAATGGCAAATGTAAACAAATGGGTACATGTTAGTAGGAACGTTATATGCATATGGGTTCATATAGTGTACACCTAGCGGTAGATAGAAGCTCTACGTCGTTACGTCGTTTTGAGGCCTTAAAGCCACTCATCAGGAGCGATACCGAGGTGGTACCTATGGGTTGGGGAAATAGCGGTAATGAATGGTGAGAAAATGCAGAGGGAGAAATCATGAATACCGTATTGTTGGTGGTAGTTCTGGACTCACAGTGGTGTCTGCGCGGAAGCGACGCGGCCCAGGGCGCCACGCCAACCATAGATGCCCCGTCCCGAAGCTGAGGGGGCATAGTCCAATGGGCGAGACCAACACAACGAACCCCCCAGGTGGGGTCAAAGTGTGAGAACAAATGTGTGGGTGGGGGGTGATCCCTGGGTAAGGGAAGATGGGCACTGGGTGTCTGTGTAAAAAAGACATAAAAAATACATAAAAACACACATAAAAATTGTGAAGAAAAAGAGAGAGAAAGAAAGAAAGGAAAGAAAAGATATAGCGGGGAACTGAGAGCAGGGACATAAAGTAGCGAAGACAGGAGAGGGAAAGTAAGACAAGGCAACACAGTGGAAAAGAAGGAGAACACAGAGAGAAAGTGAGGGACAACATGGTGAAAGGAATGAGAGGGAGAGAAAAGGAGAAAGAAAAGGAAAGGGGGGTGAGGAAGGTGCAGAAAAAACATACCTGTGCAAGTGCAAGTAGGGGCGTGGATGCCGACTGTGAGATGTGCAGATGGATGGTGAAGGCTGGAAAGACAGAGGAGGGGACCACAGCCTGGAGGGACGCTGCCGCGGTACACGCCGCCAGACAAGGCCCCCAACGTCAGGCACCAGCAGCCCAGAGAACCGGGGGGAGAGCCCCAGACCCCTGCAGCTGGACACAGAGACTGGCCAGCCGTGGGGCGACCCCCTAGACTCGTTTGGCGCTGGAGAGTGGAAACCCAGGCATCAGCTGATAAGGCGTCACGCTGGACGCCGAACAGCTGGTGCGGGAGGCGTGACGTCGACGCGCAGTGGGGGAGACCCCGCCCAACTCCTCCCAAGGAGGGAGGGGAAAACCACAGTGCGCGTCACAGCTTCGGGGAGGGACAGAGCAGGCCGGCCGGGGCAAACAGAGGGCCCCGCCGAAAACACGCACACACACCGTGACCACAAAGAGTTGAGCTGTGGCGCCAGGGGGATCCTGGCGCCGCATAGATGATTAAGACAGAAACTGTAAATGTGTGGGTACAGGATCTGGTCTATCATAGTGGGGTGAACTGGGCAAATAAGAGGGAAATTTGCACTTGGGATAAATAGAAAAATCAGGGAATGTTTAAGGTGAATGTGTATTTCCCACTTGGCGCTCATGTGCCTCCATCCCTAATTGTATGATGAAAGTAGGAACAACCGGGTGGGACTTTGCATGAGGATATAGGGGCCGTTCGGAACCCCTCCTCCATCCCAATTAAATAGTAAAGTAGAGGAAGAACAGGTGTGGGACTTTATACAAGGCACATGGGAGCAAGGGTATGAGTTGGGTAAAAAATGTAATTTAATATTGAGAAAAGTTTAACAAAAAGTCATACAGTACATCATTGAGCATAAAAAATGGTACATAAATAGTTTTACAAATTCATACAGTACATAATTAGGCACATGGCTCTGCATATGTTGGCACTCAGCTCTAAGGTATAAGATATTAAAAGGTATATTTGAAAACTAATGCATCAAAAAAATGGCAAATGTAAACAAATGGGTACATGTTAGTAGGAACGTTATATGCATATGGGTTCATATAGTGTACACCTAGCGGTAGATAGAAGCTCTACGTCGTTACGTCGTTTCGGGGCCTTAAAGCCACTCATCAGGAGCGATACCGAGGTGGTACCTATGGGTTGGGGAAATAGCGGTAATGAATGGTGAGAAAATGCAGAGGGAGAAATGTAAGTCATGAATACCGTATTGTTGGTGGTAGTTCTGGACTCACAGTGGTGTCTGCGCGGAAGCGACGCGGCCCAGGGCGCCACGCCAACCATAGATGCCCCGTCCCGAAGCTGAGGGGGCATAGTCCAATGGGCAAGACCAACACAACGAACCCCCCAGGTACCGCTAGGTGTACACTATATGAACCCATATGCATATAACGTTCCTACTAACATGTACCCATTTGTTTACATTTGCCATTTTTTTGATGCATTAGTTTTCGAATATACCTTTTAATATCTTATACCTTAGAGCTGAGTGCCAACATATGCAGAGCCATGTGCCTAATTATGTACTGTATGAATTTGTAAAACTATTTATGTACCATTTTTTATGCTCAATGATGTACTGTATGACTTTTTGTTAAACTTTTCTCATTATTAAATTACATTTTTTACCCAACTCATACCCTTGCTCCCATGTGCCTTGTATAAAGTCCCACACCTGTTCTTCCTCTACTTTACTATTTAATTGGGATGGAGGAGGGGTTCCGAACGGCCCCTATATCCTCATGCAAAGTCCCACCCGGTTGTTCCTACTTTCATCATACAATTAGGGATGGAGGCACATGAGCGCCAAGTGGGAAATACACATTCACCTTAAACATTCCCTGATTTTTCTATTTATCCCAAGTGCAAATTTCCTCTTATTTGCCCAGTTCACCCCACTATGATAGACCAGATCCTGTACCCACACATTTACAGTTTCTGTCTTAATCATCTATGCGGCGCCAGGATCCCCCTGGCGCCACAGCTCAACTCTTTGTGGTCACGGTGTGTGTGCGTGTTTTCGGCGGGGCCCTCTGTTTGCCCCGGCCGGCCTGCTCTGTCCCTCCCCGAAGCTGTGACGCGCACTGTGGTTTTCCCCTCCCTCCCTGGGAGGAGTTGGGCGGGGTCTCCCCCACTGCGCGTCGACGTCACGCCTCCCGCACCAGCTGTTCGGCGTCCAGCGTGACGCCTTATCAGCTGATGCCTGGGTTTCCACTCTCCAGCGCCAAACGAGTCTAGGGGGTCGCCCCACGGCTGGCCAGTCTCTGTGTCCAGCTGCAGGGGTCTGGGGCTCTCCCCCCGGTTCTCTGGGCTGCTGGTGCCTGACGTTGGGGGCCTTCTCTGGCGGCGTGTACCGCGGCAGTGTCCCTCCAGGCTGTGGTCCCCTCCTCTGTCTTTCCAGCCTTCACCATCCATCTGCACATCTCACAGTCGGCATCCACGCCCCTACTTGCACTTGCACAGGTATGTTTTTTCTGCACCTTCCTCACCCCCCTTTCCTTTTCTTTCTCCTTTTCTCTCCCTCTCATTCCTTTCACCATGTTGTCCCTCACTTTCTCTCTGTGTTCTCCTTCTTTTCCACTGTGTTGCCTTGTCTTACTTTCCCTCTCCTGTCTTCGCTACTTTATGTCCCTGCTCTCAGTTCCCCGCTATATCTTTTCTTTCCTTTCTTTCTTTCTCTCTCTTTTTCTTCACAATTTTTATGTGTGTTTTTATGTATTTTTTATGTCTTTTTTACACAGACACCCAGTGCCCATCTTCCCTTACCCAGGGATCACCCCCCACCCACACATTTGTTCTCACACTTTGACCCCACCTGGGGGGTTCGTTGTGTTGGTCTCGCCCATTGGACTATGCCCCCTCAGCTTCGGGACGGGGCATCTATGGTTGGCGTGGCGCCCTGGGCCGCGTCGCTTCCGCGCAGACACCACTGTGAGTCCAGAACTACCACCAACAATACGGTATTCATGACTTACATTTCTCCCTCTGCATTTTCTCACCATTCATTACCGCTATTTTCCCAACCCATAGGTACCACCTCGGTATCGCTCCTGATGAGTGGCTTTAAGGCCCCGAAACGACGTAACGACGTAGAGCTTCTATCTACCGCTAGGTGTACACTATATGAACCCATATGCATATAACGTTACTACTAACATGTACCCATTTGTTTACATTTGTCATTTTTTTGATGCATTCGTTTTCGAATATACCTTTTAATATCTTATACCTTAGAGCTGAGTGCCAACATATGCAGAGCCATGTGCCTAATTATGTACTGTATGAATTTGTAAAACTATTTATGTACCATTTTTTATGCTCAATAATGTACTGTATGACTTTTTGTTAAACTTTTCTCATTATTAAATTACATTTTTTACCCAACTCATACCCTTGCTCCCATGTGCCTTGTATAAAGTCCCACACCTGTTCTTCCTCTACTTTACTATTTAATTGGGATGGAGGAGGGGTTCCGAACGGCCCCTATATCCTCATGCAAAGTGCCACCTGGTTGTTCCTACTTTCATCATACAATTAGGGATGGAGGCACATGAGCGCCAAGTGGGAAATACACATTCACCTTAAACATTCCCCGATTTTTCTATTTATCCCAAGTGCAAATTTCCCTCTTATTTGCCCAGTTCACCCCACTATGATAGACCAGATCCTGTACCCACACATTTACAGTTTCTGTCTTAATCATCTATGCGGCGCCAGGATCCCCCTGGCGCCACAGCTCAACTCTTTGTGGTCACGGTGTGTGTGCGTGTTTTCGGCGGGGCCCTCTGTTTGCCCCGGCCGGCCGGCCTGCTCTGTCCCTCCCCGAAGCTGTGACGCGCACTGTGGTTTTCCCCTCCCTCCTTGGGAGGAGTTGGGCGGGGTCTCCCCCACTGCGCGTCGACGTCACGCCTCCCGCACCAGCTGTTCGGCGTCCAGCGTGACGCCTTATCAGCTGATGCCTGGGTTTCCACTCTCCAGCGCCAAACGAGTCTAGGGGGTCGCCCCACGGCTGGCTAGTCTCTGTGTCCAGCTGCAGGGGTCTGGGGCTCTCCCCCCGGTTCCCTGGGCTGCTGGTGCCTGACGTTGGGGGCCTTGTCTGGCGGCGTGTACCGCGGCAGCGTCCCTCCAGGCTGTGGTCCCCTCCTCTGTCTTTCCAGCCTTCACCATCCATCTGCACATCTCACAGTCGGCATCCACGCCCCTACTTGCACTTGCACAGGTATGTTTTTTCTGCACCTTCCTCACCCCCCTTTCCTTTTCTTTCTCCTTTTCTCTCCCTCTCATTCCTTTCACCATGTTGTCCCTCACTTTCTCTCTGTGTTCTCCTTCTTTTCCACTGTGTTGCCTTGTCTTACTTTCCCTCTCCTGTCTTCGCTACTTTATGTCCCTGCTCTCAGTTCCCCGCTATATCTTTTCTTTCCTTTCTTTCTTTCTCTCTCTTTTTCTTCACAATTTTTATGTGTGTTTTTATGTATTTTTTATGTCTTTTTTACACAGACACCCAGTGCCCATCTTCCCTTACCCAGGGATCACCCCCCACCCACACATTTGTTCTCACACTTTGACCCCACCTGGGGGGTTCGTTGTGTTGGTCTCGCCCATTGGACTATGCCCCCTCAGCTTCGGGACGGGGCATCTATGGTTTGCGTGGCGCCCTGGGCCGCGTCGCTTCCGCGCAGACACCACTGTGAGTCCAGAACTACCACCAACAATACGGTATTCATGACTTACATTTCTCCCTCTGCATTTTCTCACCATTCATTACCGCTATTTCCCCAACCCATAGGTACCACCTCGGTATCGCTCCTGATGAGTGGCTTTAAGGCCCCGAAACAACGTAACGACGTAGAGCTTCTATCTACCGCTAGGTGTACACTATATGAACCCATATGCATATAACGTTCCTACTAACATGTACCCATTTGTTTACATTTGCCATTTTTTTGATGCATTAGTTTTCGAATATATCTTTTAATATCTTATACCTTAGAGCTGAGTGCCAACATATGCAGAGCCATGTGCCTAATTATGTACTGTATGAATTTGTAAAACTATTTATGTACCATTTTTTATGCTCAATGATGTACTGTATGACTTTTTGTTAAACTTTTCTCATTATTAAATTACATTTTTTACCCAACTCATACCCTTGCTCCCATGTGCCTTGTATAAAGTCCCACACCTGTTCTTCCTCTACTTTACTATTTAATTGGGATGGAGGAGGGGTTCCGAACGGCCCCTATATCCTCATGCAAAGTCCCACCCGGTTGTTCCTACTTTCATCATACAATTAGGGATGGAGGCACATGAGCGCCAAGTGGGAAATACACATTCACCTTAAACATTCCCTGATTTTTCTATTTATCCCAAGTGCAAATTTCCCTCTTATTTGCCCAGTTCACCCCACTATGATAGACCAGATCCTGTACCCACACATTTACAGTTTCTGTCTTAATCATCTATGCGGCGCCAGGATCCCCCTGGCGCCACAGCTCAACTCTTTGTGGTCACGGTGTGTGTGCGTGTTTTCAGCGGGGCCCTCTGTTTGCCCCGGCCGGCCTGCTCTGTCCCTCCCCGAAGCTGTGACGCGCACTGTGGTTTTCCCCTCCCTCCTTGGGAGGAGTTGGGCGGGGTCTCCCCCACTGCGCGTCGACGTCACGCCTCCCGCACCAGCTGTTCGGCGTCCAGCGTGATGCCTTATCAGCTGATGCCTGGGTTTCCACTCTCCAGCGCCAAACGAGTCTAGGGGGTCGCCCCACGGCTGGCCAGTCTCTGTGTCCAGCTGCAGGGGTCTGGGGCTCTCCCCCCGGTTCTCTGGGCTGCTGGTGCCTGACGTTGGGGGCCTTGTCTGGCGGCGTGTACCGCGGCAGCGTCCCTCCAGGCTGTGGTCCCCTCCTCTGTCTTTCCAGCCTTCAACATCCATCTGCACATCTCACAGTCGGCATCCACGCCCCTACTTGCACTTGCACAGGTATGTTTTTTCTGCACCTTCCTCACCCCCCTTTCCTTTTCTTTCTCCTTTTCTCTCCCTCTCATTCCTTTCACCATGTTGTCCCTCACTTTCTCTCTGTGTTCTCCTTCTTTTCCACTGTGTTGCCTTGTCTTACTTTCCCTCTCCTGTCTTCGCTACTTTATGTCCCTGCTCTCAGTTCCCCGCTATATCTTTTCTTTCCTTTCTTTCTTTCTCTCTCTTTTTCTTCACAATTTTTATGTGTGTTTTTATGTATTTTTTATGTCTTTTTTACACAGACACCCAGTGCCCATCTTCCCTTACCCAGGGATCACCCCCCACCCACACATTTGTTCTCACACTTTGACCCCACCTGGGGGATTCGTTGTGTTGGTCTCGCCCATTGGACTATGCCCCCTCAGCTTCGGGACGGGGCATCTATGGTTGGCGTGGCGCCCTGGGCCGCGTCGCTTCCGCGCAGACACCACTGTGAGTCCAGAACTACCACCAACAATACGGTATTCATGACTTACATTTCTCCCTCTCCATTTTCTCACCATTCATTACCGCTATTTCCCCAACCCATAGGTACCACCTCGGTATCGCTCCTGATGAGTGGCTTTAAGGCCCCGAAACGACGTAACGACGTAGAGCTTCTATCTACCGCTAGGTGTACACTATATGAACCCATATGCATATAACGTTCCTACTAACATGTACCCATTTGTTTACATTTGCCATTTTTTTGATGCATTAGTTTTCGAATATACCTTTTAATATCTTATACCTTAGAGCTGAGTGCCAACATATGCAGAGCCATGTGCCTAATTATGTACTGTATGAATTTGTAAAACTATTTATGTACCATTTTTCATGCTCAATGATGTACTGTATGACTTTTTGTTAAACTTTTCTCATTATTAAATTACATTTTTTACCCAACTCATACCCTTGCTCCCATGTGCCTTGTATAAAGTCCCACACCTGTTCTTCCTCTACTTTACTATTTAATTGGGATGGAGGAGGGGTTCCGAACGGCCCCTATATCCTCATGCAAAGTCCCACCCGGTTGTTCCTACTTTCATCACCATCTATAGAAATGATTAGGCCCAGAAACTGGATGCGTTCAAACTGGCACTTCTCAGGTTTTGCATACAAGCCGTGCTGGCGAAGGCGGGTTAGAACTTTTCCGACGTGCTCCCGATAGGTAGACAGTGAGGAGGAAAAGATCAAGATGTCAACCAGGTATACTATGATGAACAAGTCAAGGTAGTCTCTAAAAATATTGTTAACGAAATGCTGGAAGGTGGCAGGAGTATTACATAAACCAAAGGGCATGACAAGATACTCAAAATGTCCGAAGCGGGTGCGGAAGGCCGTTTTCCATTCATCTCCGCTTCGAATCCGGACCAGGTTGTAGGCTCCGCGAAGGTCCAATTTAGTAAAGATGGATGCAGTTCCGAGTCGCTGGAAGAGTTCAGGTACCAAGGGTAGAGGGTACCGATTCTTAATTGTAATCTTATTAAGGTCCCGATAATCTACGCAGGGGCGTAGAGAGTGGTCTTTCTTTTCTACGAAGAAAATCCCTGCTCCTGCTGGGGAGGTAGAAGGGCGTATAAACCCTTTTTTCAGATTGTCATCTATGTATTCTTTAAGAGTTCCAAGCTCGAGTTCGGTTAAGGGAAAAATTCTCCCAAAAGGGAATTTCTGCTCCGGGGAGCAATTCAATCGGGCAGTCGTAAGGTCTATGGGGTGGCAGTGTCTCTGCCCCTTTCTTGCTGAACACATCCAGAAAGTTATGGTATGCTCTAGGAGCTGCTTGGCAGGCTTCAGCATCGGTCTCCAGACACAGCAAAGAAGACGGGACGTTGGTAGTTTCCTGTAAACAATGTTGATACCCTCTGGAAGTGGCACAGCGGGTATTGGGCACGAAGAAGCACAGGTCACCAGTAGGTAGCAGAGAAGCAGGAAGGTACTTCAGGTAGAGCGGTGATCCATGCAAGGTGGCTCACACTGAACTGGAACTGGCTAGGTAGAAGCTTCAAGCAGAGTCTGGAGATGAAGACTGGAGCCGGTTCAGAGAGGAGGCTGAGGGTCAAACACATAGGCAAAGTCCAGAAACAAGCCGGGGGTCAAACACGGGAAGTCAGGCAGAAGTAAGCAGGCTGAAGATCAAACACTGTAATCAAGGCAGAGGCAATGTTTAGGAACAGGCTGTGGGTCAAACACGGGAAGTCAGGCAGGTAGAGGAGTCCAAGAGATAAGCCAAGGGTCAAAGCGCTGGAGAGGTTCAGGCGAGGTCAAGGTCGATCCGGGTCACAACAGGCAGGCACAGGTACACAGGTTTCAGGAACAGGTTACAGGAGCTGAAAAGACAAAACAGCAATGATACCATACACAAGTCTTACTTTTATAGGCCTGCCGCTGTGCGCACAACGGCGCACAAGTGCTTGTGCGCTTACGGCGCATCGCGCACTTGTGTGTGCCGGCCCGCAGAACTGTGTGCTTGGAAGCGTGAACCCGCCGGATCGCGCACCCGTGTTCGCCATAGCGCAACTCTTCTGCGCAGGTGCACAGGAAAGCGCCGACGCTGGCAGGTCAAGCTTCTACCATTTCTCTGACAAAAAGGAGGCAAATGAACACCAGTAAGAATCCATCAATGATGAAATTTGGACACAGATTTAACCTTGGCAGCACTTTTTCCAAGCTCATGACGCTGATCTTTTTTTTAAACAAAGACTCATATGATGTAGTCCACTACAGAAAGAGCACTCATTGTTATGGAACCTACACTACAATTTTTTTTAACAGAGAAGCAAACCACTTTCCTGAAGCAATAGAGGAAGATGGTTGCTGTGGCTGAGCCTTGAAGGCTATCACATACTGTATAGTCCAAAATGCAGCGCTTATTCAACCAGAAAGAGTTCATTCAATTCATTGAAGACGTAGAAAATATGAAGAGCCCTTCACCGCTTCTAGTGTGTAAGGAAAAAGAGCGATAAACACCCAAGTGTGCCAAATCTGCTTACCAGACAATGATTTAGGATGAGCATCACATCACTAATCACAGGCAATGTGGGTGTCACACTCCAACAAGTAAAACGAAGCCTCTATAGGATCAGTCATCCAACGAGAGATAATCACAATTCATATAGTTTCCCAAGTCCGGGCAGGAGTCATAGGATATCAAACCTGAAGCCCGTAAGTCAAAGGAAACAACTTTATTTGTAGTTCACTTACAGTTATGCAGTAAAAAAGATCATAATTAGCATAAATCCGCGGTTCTCAGCGTGCTTGCATCAGCCAGCCTGACATGTTTTTTCATCCAAAGGGGATGCCTCTGATGTTATCTATCACCGGAAGTGGGTGCAAATACCTGTATTAGACAGGTATCTGCTCCCCCCTGAAAGGTGTCAAATGTGACACCGGAGGGGGGAGGAACTGGAAAAACGGAAGTTCCATTTTTGGGTGGAACTCCGCTTTAATGCATTCTCTGCATTAAAGTGGTTGGAAAGCCTAAAAAGTTTTCTTGTATTCATTCCTTGCATTAAGGTAAAAAATGTTTAGCCATCAGTGTCCCCCTCACCCCCCCCCCCCTTTCCCCTTATCCCCTTACCTGAGCCCTCATTTAATCCAGTGCTGTGTATGTCTGCAGCTCTTCTCTAGCCTCACTTGCTGGCCTCTCTGGCTTTGATGAGGCAGTGGGAGCCATTGGCCAGTGATCAGGGAGAAGGGGGTGAGAGCGAACCTGCATGAGTGCCCCTATAGAAAGCGGCTTTCTAAGGAGGCACTCAGTGGAGGGGATCAGTCAGAAGCACCAGTGGGGGACCCAAGAAGAGGAGGGTTGGGGCCGCTCTGTGCAATTCCATCGCACAGAGCAGGTAAATATAAACATGTTTTTTTTTTAACCACTTGCCTACTGGGCACTTAAACCCCCCTACTGCCCAGACCAATTTTCAGCTTTCAGCGCTGTCACACTTTGAATGACAATTACTCAGTCATGCAACACTGTACCCAAATGAATTTTTTGTTCCTTTTTTCATACAAATAGAGCTTTCTTTTGGTGGTATTTGATCACCTCTGTTTTTTTTATTTTTTGCGCTATAAATGAAAAAAGACCGAAAATTTTGAAAAAAAACTCATTTTTCTTAGTTTCTGTGATAAAATTTTGCAAATTAGTAATTTTTCTTCATAAATTTTGGCCACAATTTATACTGCTACATATCTTTAGTAAAAATAACCCAAATTAGTGGATATTATTTGGTCTCTGTGAAAGTTAGAGAGTTTACAAGTTATGGTGCAAATCATAAAAAATTGATCACACCTGATGTACTGACGGCCTATCTCATTTCTTGTGACCCGAACAAGTCAGCAAAGTAAAAATACCCCCCAAATGATCCCTTTTTTGAAAGTAGACATTCCAAGGTATTTAGTAAGATGCATGGTGAGCTTTTTGATGTTGTCATTTTTTCCCACAATTCTTCGCAAAATGAAGATCCCCCCCCCACACACACACACAAAATTGTCATTGTAATAGGTTATTTCTCTCACATGGCATGTGTATACCACAAATAACACCCCAAAATACATTCTGCTACTCCTCCTGAGTATTATGATACCACATGTGTGTGACTTTTTCACAGCCTGGCCACATAGAGAGACCCAACATGCAGGGAGCACCATCAGGTGTTCTACAAGCATAAATTACACATCTAACTACCTATTACACTTTTGAAGGCCCTGGAGCACCAGGACAATGACACGTGACACTGACATGGCACTGATGACAGATGGCACTGATACGTGGCACTGATGACAGATGGCATTGATGTGGCACTGACATTGATGTGGCACTGATGACAGATGGCACTGATACGTGGCACTGATGACAGATGGCACTGATGTGGCACTGACACTGATGTGGCACTGATGACAGATGGCACTAATATGTGGCACTGATGACAGATGGCACTAATACGTGGCACTGATGACAGATGGCACTAATACGTAGCACTGACAGATGGCACTAATACGTTGCACTGATGACACGTGACACTGATGACAGATGGCACTAATATGTGGCACTGATGACAGGTGGCACTGATGACAGGTGGCACTAATACGTGGCACTGATGACACGTGGCACTAATGACACGTGGCACTGCTGACAGATGGCACTAATACATGGCACCGATGACAGATGGCACTAATACGTGGCACTGATAGATGGCACTAATACGTGGCACAGATGGCACTGATGACAGATGGCACTGATGACAGATGGCACTGATACGTGGCACTGATGACAGATGGCACTGATGACAGATGGCACTATGTGGCACTGATGACAGATGACATTGACAGGGACAGATGGTACTGGGGATAGATGGAATGGACATGATAGTTGGGACAGATGGCAGGGACAGATGGCAGGGACAGATGGCAGTTTGACACTTTATTTTCGTTTTTTTGGGGGGTTTTTTACTTGCCGCCACAGCGGTTCGTTCTCCCTCCTCACACGCTGTTTGTGTGAGGAGGGAGAGCCGCAGAACACCGGCGATGAGAGATGATCTCATATGTAAACATATGAGATCGTCTCTCATTGGCACAGCCGATCGCGCTGAAAACGGCCGCTATGATTGGCCGTTTTCAGCGATCTGTGACTGGCTGTGTCCGAGGGACACGCACAGCACAGAACTTCCCTGATGCGCGCCCGCAGATAGCGTCCGCGCTGCAGCCGTCTTTCGGCTATAGTGCGGGCGCGAAGTGGTTAAATGAGCATTCACAACCACTTTAAGGTAAAAAACCTTCTGTGCAGCTTCCCCTACACAGCCCCACCTTATACTTAGAAGAAAGAAAGTGTCCGCACACTGGAACGAGAAGTTTGCTTGACAGGAATCTATATTGTCGCATAGTGGTTAAATAGGAACCACGCTACAAATAAGTATATTATAAATAGATCTCTGAGGGATCGACATAAATATTGAAAGAAAGAATTAAACACAATCCATGTGAAAATGGAACAATATGAAATATCACATCAGTGAAATAATAAAATCCAAATATAAATTCAAAAGATGTCCAATAGAGTGCGATGAAGCTAATAAATCCTTCCAGTTACACCATGTGAAAAAATCCACCACCAGGTAAATTGAATGCTTACCAACGGCAAGCTGTGAAACAGCTTGCAATAAAGACCAGATACACGATCGTATTGATGTCCTAATAAGATTGACAATATGGGGGGAGGATGACCAGGATAGCCAGGCAGACCAGGCAGATCAGGGCAGCTCTGTTTCCTTAGTCTCAGGGAACAGAGATCCTTTGGACGGAGCTGCCCTGATCTGCCTGGTCTGCCTGGCTATCCTGGTCATCCTCCCCCAATATTGTCGATCTTATTAGGATGTCAATACGATCGTGTGCCTGCGTTTACAATCACTTTAACATTTTTTTCTTTGCTGTTGGTAAATGAAAGCCTAGGGGAGATCTGTCAAGGACCAATGTCCTCTTGTACAAAAAACCCTAGCAACACCATGTCATAAGAAAGATCTGAGAATGATAAAGACAGCAGAAGCGGATGTGGCTGGGGCTGTACTGCAGGCAGAAGTTAGTAAATACTACAAGCATGTAAAGGTAAAGTGGCTGCAGGCTAACTAGCTGACCAGATATTAGCAAGAAGGTACTTGGGTAGTAGGCCTGAGTTTTTGGTTTGGTCCGAGCCCAGCCAAAGCTCCAGCTGCAGTGGGAATTGACACATTTAGCACTGGTGTTACTACCACTGCTAAATGTAATAGCTTTCTACTCAGACTGGTTGTTAAAGAGTGAGTCATCACTGCCGGGTCATTCAGCTGTGAGATTCCCCGCTGAAAGGTAGATGTAAATAAAGGAGAAAAAATAGTGTTTAAAAACAATGTTGGATTCCCGCCAAAACTCATACCAGAGCCTTCAAGTCTGGTATGGATGTCTAGGGGGGCCCACACAAAAAGAAAAGGGTTTGGACCACAGGCTAGAATAGATGTAGTGACTTTGCAAGAGAATTGGCCAACGAGGCTTTACTCTGATGAAGTCAGTGTCAGTATTTCACTTCATGCAGAAGTAAACAGCAGTACGGTAGCTGCTACCATTCAGGACTGGTATGGATTTTAAGGGGAAGCTCATGCAAAAAAAAAAAAGGCCCAGAATCTATACCAGAATTTTATCCGAGCATGCAGCCTGGCAGGTCCCCCCCTGCTGAACTATAACAGGTTTATGCCTTCAGTATAAGGGAGGATATCTTGCTTGTGTTAGTGTTGATGAGTACAAGGACCTCTTCCCCCCAACCTAGGCCCGTGGTTGTGGAAGTCTGTTGGCAGAGAACCTATCAGAACGTGGAACCCCTTCTTAAAAATAAGCGGGTCCCAGATCCTGGACCCCCCATTTGAATGAGTACGGCCCCTTTCACACTGGAGCGGTTTTCAGGCGGTATTGCGCTAAAAATACCGCCTGAAAACCGCCCCTAAACAGCCTCCGCTGTTTGTTCAGTGTGAAAGCCCGAGGGCTTTCACACTGAAGCGGTGCGCAGGCAGGGCGGTGAAAAAAGTCCTTAAGGGATAGCACGCCTGCTCATTCACACAAAAAAGTAAGTAAGCGATCAATAAACACATTGATGATTAAGTCTATTATTTAAAAGAAAAACAGGTCCCATAATGTAAATCCATCGTCAACCACAATGAAGTGGAGATCCTCTCCATGCAGATCCTCTTCAATTTCCGATGAATCCCATAATCCACTTACCATAATGGACAGCTCCCTGACTCCTCAGCTAAACATAAACAAAAGGGAGGGGTATCCCAAGTGTCACCATTGACCAACCATGGATATGACTATATTTGGTCAGTGACATCACGGGGGATCCTGGGTCTCTGTGTCACTGGATGACGTGACTAACAATGGATTTACATAGCAAGACATTTTTTTTTAAGTAGGTTTGCAGATTCTGACAGCCCTTTGCCTGCAGACTCTCACAACCACTGGGCCAGGATTGTGGGGAAGTCCTTTTCTTTATTAAAATTATTGTAAACCTTCACCGTGTAAAACAACCCATTCAGTTTAAAATAGAAATGAAAGGCAAAATATTTGTGTATAGATAGAACAAAAATTATAAATACCTTTTTTTTTTTTTTTTATAAGTGATCACACACCCTCTGTTCTCAGCTGCATAAGAGATTGGGGAAGAGAAACAGTTGATTTTCCCATTGAATGGCTTCGCAAGGGAGGCGTAAAAACTGAGCATGGTGTATTCTCCTGCTTAGTGTGGTCAGTTTTTAATAGGAAAGCAGAGGGACTGGCAGGAACACCAGGGATTTCACACAAAGAAGCAATACAAAGAGAACAGGATGTCTGGGGTTAGTTTCCCCTTTAAAATCTATATTAGAAGTCATTTACAATCCCCGAGATATAGCGGACAACTTCTCAGATTATTATGGACTCCTCAATAATCTAAAGGAGGATAAGAATACTCCCCAACCTTCACCAGAGGATATAACAAAATTTCTAGATAATATCAATCTTCCAAAGATTGATGCTGCTACCGTTGATAATCTAAATAAGCCTATTACAGAACAGGAAATATCAAAGCCCATTAAAGACATCCCAATTATTAAGGCACCAGGTGTCGGTGTCTCTGGTGAATATTATAAAACACTACTTTAGTACCCCACCTGACTAAATTGTACAATTTTACAGCCTCCAGTAGTAATAATTTCCCAAAGGAAATGTTGGAAGCTATTAAAATAACAATACCGAAACCTGGGAAAGATACTACTATACCGGTCAATTATAGGCTAATATCATTGTTAAACTCCGACATTAAAATTTATGCTAAAATACTAGCTAGTAGACTGTTGGAAATTACTCCCTATCTTATCGGATTGGATCAAGTGGGCTTTGTTAAAGGTCGGCAGGCCCCTGATGGAACAAGGCATATGATTAATTTGATTCAACAAGTGGAGAATAGTGGAGTGCCTTCTCTGCTTCTTGCTTTAGATGCAGAGAAGGCATTCGATAGAGTTCATTGGAGCTATCTATCGGCAACACTTATGAAATTCGGATTTACAGGTTTCATTCATTCAGCCATAATGTCCCTCTATACGAAGCCCTCTGCTAAAGTATTCACTTCAGGAAATTTGTCCAAAAGCTTTGACCTTTCTAATGGCACAAGACAGGGCTGCCCTCTTTCGCCTATAATATTTTCATTGGCAATAGAACCTTTGGCAAAACTAATCCACTCTAATGAATCAATTACAGGTATTAAAGTGGGCAATATTGAACACAAATTAGGATTATTCGCCGATGATATAATACTTTCCTTATCCAATCCTGAAACCTCTCTCACCAATGTGCAAAATATATTAGAATCCTTTGGGAAAATCTCATACTACAAAATTAATAGCAACAAATGTCATGTCCTGCCTATGAATATATCCCAAAAAAGCTACATGACCCTTAAAGATAAAACGACTAACAATTGGGACCAGCCCTCCATTCCTTATTTGGGGATCCAACTTACCTACCCAACAGCTAAATTATATGAAGTAAATTTCCCTAAACTACTAGAAAATATAAATAAGAATCTCCAATCTTTCCATAAAACACAGCTCTCCTGGAGAAAAAATAGAGAAAATAGCGTTTTTTAAAATGCAGACCCTTCCTAACATTCTTTATTATTTCCGCTTGCTCCCCATCCAGGTGAACAGTAAATTTTTCAACCAGGTGAATCTAAAGCTTAAAAAATGTATTTGGAATGATTATTTGAAAAAACTTAGAGTAGCCTTCTCAATTCTTACCACTACTTAGAATAAAGGTGGAATGGGTCTCCCAGATATTTGACAATATTACTATGTGTCACTCCTTGATCAAATGAAATTTTGGTTTTATAATTCAGACGAGAAACTTTGGGTAAATATTAAAAAAGAAATCACTAAGGGCAATGACATGTGTGCATTAGCTATAGCGTATGATTTGCTTCCTAAAGTCGTAATACCAAAACTCATCACTGTTAAATCCATGTTGATAGCTTGGAAACACATATTATCTAAATCAAAAGAACTAGGTGAACTAATTAAAATCCCTGTGCCCTTAAGAGTGCTGGACTACTGTAGAACCCGTATCTCAGTGAATAATTGGATTTCACAGGGTTTTAATTACTATGTCAACCTACCCGCAGCCTATAAAGAGTTGGTGTTAAAAAAACTTAGACATTTTGAAAGATTAAAGAAACTTGACCCGGAATTGAGCATGAATATCCCATCAATAATCAGTTCCTACTGAACAAATACGCTTGTGATAAGAAAGGAATATCCTTATTTTACAAACTTTTCTCAGAATTCCCTAAATCTGTTAAAACCAATAATATGCTGAAATGGGAAAAGGATCTTTCCTTATCTATTTCTTGGCAACAATGGAATAAGGTCATAATTCTGAGCACTAAGACATCATCCTGCGTTGAACATTGGGATAATGCCCAAAATATATTAAACAGATGGTACCTTACACCATATAAACTTTCCAAAATCTACCCATCACTCTCCCCAACTTGCTGGCGATGCAATGAACAAACTGGTTCCCTTTATCATATTTTGTGGAATTGCAAAAATCTTAGTAGTTTTTGGAAATCAGTTTCAACATCTATTGCTAACCTCACTGGTGATTTACTTCCCTTTACTCCCGCAATGGCCCTTTTAGGAATAAATCTGGATCTTTACTCTGTAGAATATAGAACAGTAGTAGCAAATGTATTATTAGCAGCAAGGCTGACTATAACAAAACTATGGAAATCTAATGAAGCACCAAATTTATCTGATGTTGTTATAAGGTTGAATACACAAGCTCAATATGAGTTAATGTTGGCGCATAAAAATTACAACACAGTCGAGTTTGAGAAATTGTGGCAAATATGGACTAGTCACCCTAGAGCTTCTACCTCACTCAAAAACATGAGCTTCAGTTCTTAAACCATATTTCAGTATTATTCCATGAGTAATATCAAGGCTTCACAGTTCTCTCTTTTTCTAATTTCTTGAATTGTCCATGATAATGTTGTCATTATATTAGTTAGCGCCGGTTTACAGTTAGAACCCAATGGGGTAAACAGGGATGTTACTATACTGTTTATGTATGCTTTATTTGATCATTTGTATGACTATTGTCCATTACTTTGATTGAGATTAGTATGTAAATGTTTTACTGCTATACCTGATTTTTATAAACCAGAACCAGCTGCCTTTAATTTTTCTGTTATTTGTATGGAAATTTCAATAAAAATTCTTTAATGATAAAAAAAAAATCTATACTAGAAGCATACCAACTATGCGATGCATAGGAGCCCATTATGCTTTACCTTTGCAGGGAAACAAAGAGGAAGTAAACCCAGATGTGTTGAGCTGTGCTGATCTGCATTGTAGATTCAACACAAGAGCACAGAGAAAACAATTGTTATCTATGTACTCTGTTCACACCATAAATGAGCATTGGTGTGTGTTATGTAAAAATGCACATGACCACAACACATAAAGTTGAAGCTATTTACTTTTCTTAATGTTTTAATACATTTTAAAAAAAAGAAAAAAGCAAACAGTGTGAGGCGTTTTACCGAAGCATTGCACTGCCCCAACACAAGTTACAACAGTGGGCATGCATAAAATGGGCCATTCCACGCACCCGCTGGTGTGGTTGGGCCCTAAGTGCTAGCAGCTGTGTCAAATACCTGAAGAAGGAGACAAAATTTCCTCCTTCCCAATGAAATGATGATCTTTATATCGAGTGTAAGAAAAACTGCTCCCCCTTAACCGTAACTATACAGTAGAATCCCATGGGAAGTCATAGGGCAGCGGACTGAGGGGGCCCTGTCAGACTTTAGAGGGTCCGAGACTTCTAATGGTGGGGCTGCACAGAGGGCTGCCTGCTACAATATCAATCCCTGCACTTTGCTGCTGAATTGCAGAAAGAGAGATTTTTATGTGCCCAAAGACATTTCACTGCTAGCAAGCTCCCTGATGGAGGTGTGCTGACAGCTCTCCAGTTCAGGCAGCTTGCAGCATAGTGTCACCAGCTCCTGAAACAAAACAGCTGCAAAAACACTTAACCTCTATCCTGCACTTTAGCCACAGTGTAGGGAGTAAAATCACAGCAGGTGGGACAATGGTGGGCTCCTCCCAATGCAGCGTTTCGTCCAATCGAACGTCGCCTGACGACGTTCGATTGGACGAAACGCCGTGTTGGGAGGAGTTCTGATGTCACGACACTGCAGCGTGTCGACTGCGGCCATCTTTGTGGTTGGAAACAAATGCTGCTTATACAGACTGCTGTTTTTTACATGCTCGTTTTTATCTGATGAAATGTGAGTACCCTGGATTTTTCTTTGAATAAATATGACCCTGGTTTTATAATACTACACCATGAGGAGTTCCTTCTTTTATATTTTATGCATGCACCTCTGATTATTTGGTGGAACTACAAGACCCAGCCATCTGTGATCTCCATTAATGGTTTTGTGGCTCTGTGGATTTATCATGCCTGTTTGATCACCTGTGATTAAGTGGTCCATTCTTTTTGGTAAGAGGCCTGGTGTGCTGATGCTGGTGTGCCTAATTTGTATTTCTGTCTACACTGTGGGTGATTCCAGTTTTCTCCTGAACAAGGACTTTATTTCAAACACTATGGACTTTTTATTTATAATACTACATTTATAGCGCTACATATCATTATATTTTTCATGCTTCTTATTGTCACCATACAATTTATGCAGCTGCGTTATTACTATTATTACTATTATTGCTTTGTTACTAGTCACAGCAATTCCCTGCCACCTCCCATCCACCCCCTCACCTCTCTGCCTGGTCACTGTGCTTCTTTGCCGACTACCATACCCTCTAGATCACAGCGCCTATGAACAAAAAATCCCTCCTCCTTACTTATACTACTTCCATTCTACCCACCTTTACCCCCTCTAGAACTTCTCACCCCAACCTAATTCATTACAATGCCCCTGTACGTTTGCATCAGAGCTTAGTAAATGAGGGGAAGCTCTGCTGACTTCCATCATCCAATCGTGTGCAAACAAAATTGCTGTTTTTTTTTTCCCTTCCATGTGATTGGGTATTCTTTGCGAAGCTTCACCTCATTTACTAAACTCTGGAGCAAATGCCCTTGCAAAGTGTAGTCTATTAATAAGGCAGCCCCCGACGTCAGTGATGAAACATGTAGGGCATGTAGGGCAGAGTCTACGTACGTGCTGTTGCCACGCCTGTCTTGCTGAGCTGTCTTCAATGGTTCCTTGCCGCATTTGGATTGATCTGATATGCTTGCTAATTCAGTGACATTGTGAGTACCTCTAGCCCCCTGTTTTTAATAAAGAGTTTTTTAACCACTTCAATACAGGGCTTTTATATACCCTTCCTTCCCACACCAAATTTTAGCTTTCAGCGCTCTCACACTTTGAATGACAATTACTCAGTCATGCTACACTGTACCCAAACCAAATTTTTATCATTTTTTTCTCACAAACATAGCTTTCTTTTGGTGGTATTTAATCACTGCTGTTTTTTTTATTTTTTGCAATATAAGCGAAAAAAGAGAGAATTTTTTGAAAAAAAAACACTTTTTTTTAATTTTTATTGTAAAATTTTGCAAATAAGTAATTTTTCTTCATAAATTTGGGCCAAAATGTATACTGCTACATATCTTTAGTAAAAATAACCCAAATTAGTGTATATTATTTGGTCTCTGTGAAAGTTATAGAGTCTACAAGCTATGGTGCAAATCATTGAAAAATGATCACATCTGATCACACCTGATGTACTGAATGCCTATCTCATTTCTTGAGGCCCTAACAAGCCAGGAAAGTACAAATACCCCCCAAATTACCCCTTTTTGGAAAGCAGACATTCCAAGGTATTTAGCAAGAGGCATGGTGAGCTTTTTGAAGTTGTAATTTTTTCCCACAATTCTTGGAAATATTTTTTTTTTTTTTTTTTGCACAAAATTGTCATAAAAACAAGTTATTTCTCTCACACAGCACATGCATACTTGCAATGACACCCCAAAATACATTCTGCTACTCCTCCTGAGTATAGTGATACCACATGTGTGAGACTTTTACACAGCCTGGCCACATACAGAGGTCTAAAATCCAACTAGCACCGTCAGGCATTTTACGAGCATAAATTGCACATCTCATATGATGACAACCTATCACACTTTTGAAGGCCCTGGAGCACTGGGACAATGGAAACACCCACAAAATGACCCCATTTTGGAAAGCTAACACCCCAACGTATAATCTATGAGGCATAATTAGTCTTTTGAATGGTTCATTTTTTTCCCGAAGTTTTTGGAAACTGTGGAAAAAAAATGAAAACGCATTTTTTTTTTACACAAAGTTGTCAATTCATAAGATATTTACAACACATAGCATGTACATAGCAAAAATGACACCCCAAAATACATTCTGCTACTCATCCTGAGTATGGCGATACCAAATGTGTGAGACTTTTACACAGCCTGGCCACATACAGAGGCCCAACATTGAAGTAGCAGCTTCAGGCATTCTAGGAGCATAAATTACACATCTCATTTCTCAACCACCTATTACAATTTTGAAGGCCCTGGAGCACCAGGACAATGGAAACGCCCACAAAATGACCCCATTTTGGAAAGCTAACACCCCAACGTATAATCTATGAGGCATAATTAGTCTTTTGAATGGTTCATTTTTTCCCCGAAGTGTTTGGAAACTGTGGAAAAAAAATGAAAACGCATTTTTTTTACACAAAGTTGTCCATTCATAAGATATTTCCAACACATAGCATGTACATAGCAAAAATGACACCCCAAAATACATTCTGCTACTCCTCCTGAGTGTGGCGATACCAAATGTGTGAGACTTTTACACAGCCTGGCCACATACAGAGGCCCAACATTGAAGTAGCAGCTCCAGGCATTCTAGGAGCATAAATTACACATCTCATTTCTCAACCACCTATTACAATTTTGAAGGCCCTAGAGCACCAGGACAATGGAAACGCCCACAAAATGACCCCAATTTGGAAAGCTAACACCCCAACGTATAATCTATGAGGCATAATTAGTCTTTTGAATGGTTCATTTTTTTCCTGAAGTTTTTGGAAACTGTGGAAAAAAAATGAAAACGCATTTTTTTTACACAAAGTTGTCCATTCATAAGATATTTCCAACACATAGCATGTACACAGCAAAAATGACACCCCAAAATACATTCTGCTACTCCTCCTGAGTGTGGTGATACCAAATGTGTGAGACTTTTACACAGGCTGGCCACATACAGAGGCCCAACATTGAAGTAGCAGCTCCAGGCATTCTAGGAGCATAAATTACACATCTCATTTCTCAACCACCTATTACAATTTTGAAGGCCCTGGAGCACCAGGACAACGGAAACGCCCACAAAATGACCCCATTTTAGAAAGCTAACACCCCAACGTATAATCTATGAGGCATAATTAGTCTTTTGAATGGTTCATTTTTTTCCCAAAGTTTTTGGAAACTGTGGAAAAAAAATGAAAACGCATTTTTTTTACACAAAGTTGTCCATTCATAAGATATTTCCAACACATAGCATGTACATAGCAAAAATGACACCCCAAAATACATTCTGCTACTCCTTCTGAGTATGGCGATACCACATGTGTGAGACTTTTACATAGTCTGGCCACATACAGAGGCCCAACATCCAAGTAGCACTGTCAGTTGTTCTAGGAGCATACATTACACACAAATTCCTGCCAACCTATCACATTGTTGAAGGCCCTTCATATTTCTAACACATAGCATGTACTGTACAAACCAATTACAAACCAAAATACATTCTGCTGAGTAAAGGGTAAAAAAAAGATTACCTGCAGTTTTAGTAGTGCAGTGGTCCACAGAGAAGAGCATCGGTCCAGGCAGCAGGCAGGAACGTGGACAGCGACAGCAAAACAGGCAGCAGGCAGGAATAGTCAGTACAGGTAGAGATGTCAGCACAGCCAAAGCATTAGTCCAGATAGCAGGCAGGGATGTGGTCAGCAGCAGCAAAAGGATCAAAGGATCGTCCATGCAGCAGGCAGGAATACTGTCCATAGTTAGTACATGCAGCAGGCAGAGGTATGGTCAGCACAGCCAGAGTATTTGTCCAGGGAGCAGGCAGTACCATCAAGCTTAGGGCATTGGTCAGGAAAGAATGGGGACAGGGGTAGAGGCTTCTCCCACCCAAATCGCTTTGAAGCCTCCGGGCAACCAGACCCTGTTATGGGAACACAGAAAACCAAAAACTGGTTTTCTGAACTCCGAACACTATTCTGGAGCCCCTCACATATGTGAGACCCCTGTGTAGCAGGGTGAAAGATCAATCCAAGGGGCAGGCAAAAACATGGTCGACAGGCCGAGGTCAGTGCAGGTAAAAGGCAGAAATAGACGGTAGGCAGAGGCATAGTCGATACAGTCCAGGGTCAGTTCACGTGAAAGGCAAAAACATGGCGGAAAAACAATGCAGACGGTAGGCAGAGGCATAGTCGAGAAACAGGCCAGGGTCGGTTCACATGGAAGGCAATAATATGGTTGGTTGAGGAAGGTAAATATTCAGGACAGAAATTAAAAACGGGGAAATGGCAGTATTAGAAATATGGACTAATAATTTTCCAGAGTGTGATATCGCCTGAAGCATTCTCCGATGCAAAGGCCAGGTTGGGAGGGACAGTCGGTACAATGGAAGCTGGTATCTTTCCTAATTCCTCTTTTGGTGCACACCCGACATTTTTTTTGGCGTCGTCTTCCGGATCCTGTTGGTGGAATATGGTCTGGGAAATGGCACTCATGTAGTCTGCTGACAGAATCGGAGCGAATGCTTTCTGGGGGGGATACTTGCTGATAAATCAGGGCAGTGACAATGTCTTCAATAAACTTTATTAAGGTGGTGGGTGTTTCTGTGGATTTTTGGTATATTATGAAAGAATTTAAAAGGGCCAAATGAAAAAAGGAAATTCCGACTTTTTTGTACCAGAATAAGGATTTTCTTGTTGAAAGATAGGGCTGCAACAACTGATCGTTTAAATCCACCCCCCCCCATGTATTTATTGTACTCAGTGATACAGGTAGGCTTGCGAACGGTACCGCGTCTTCTGTGAAGTTCCACCGAGGTGTCATCGTGGATGGTGGACATGATGTACACGTCTTTTCTATCCCTCCACTTCACAGCCAACACTTCTTCGTTCCTCAAGCTTGTCGATTCCCCCCTTGGAATGTTTGTGGTGACAAGACACTGTGGGAAGCCCTTTCGGTTTTTTCTAGCTGTACCACAGGCCAAAGTTTGTTTGAGATGTAGGTGGCGGAGAAGGGGCAAACTCGTATAATAATTATCCATATAAATATGGTACCCCTTTTGGAGGAGTGGGAATGCCAACTCCCAAACAATTTTCCCACTTATTCCCATGTACGAGGGACACTCAGGGGGCTGGAGCTGGGAATCTTTCCCTTCGTACACGCGGAATGCGTACACATAACCGGTGGCACTTTCACAAAGCTTGTTAAGCTTCAAGCCATACCTCGCCCTCTTACTGGGTATATATTGTTTGATTCCCAGCCGGCCTGTGAAATGCACCAGGGATTCGTCCACAGATATATTTTTTTCAGGGACATAAACTTCGGCAAACTTCTGGGAAAAAAAATTAATTAGGGGGCGAACTTTATATAATTTGTCAAAGTTTGGGTGATTTCGGGGGGGGCACTGTGAGTTGTCATTGAAATGCAAGAAGCGCATTATGATTTCGTATCGGGACCTGGACATGGCTGCTGAAAAAATTGGCATATGGTGGATGGGTTTGGTCGACCAATACTTATGAATTTCATTTTTTTTTGTAAGCCCCATGTTCAGGGTTAGGCCTAAAAACAATTTTAGCTCCACTACTGTTAGCGGTCTCCACTCAAAAGGGCGGGCATAGCTGGAGCTGGGGTTGGCTGCAATAAATTGTTGGGCAAACAGATTAGTTTGGTCCACGATGCCTTGAATCCAATCGTTCGGGAAAAATAAATTAAGAAAATCCATTTGTGTAAATCCTGCAGTGTTGACCTGCACACCAGACTGTGCTGTAAAAGGGGGGATCGTGGCTGACCCTGTGGTAGAAGGCAGCCACAATGGGTTTGCCAAGGAATCTGGAAGATGGGTTTGGGCCCTACTTCTTTGGCATCCACTTGTGCTGGGTCTTTCCTCCTGGGGTCTAGCAGCGCTTGTACTGGGCCCCTCCTCCTGGGGTCTACCGCCGCTGGGACTGCTGGTAGCTGCCTGGTTTTCAGACCGTCGTCTTTTTGGACGGACTACTTCCTCCTCTAAATCTGATCCTGATGTGCTGCCTTCAGGGGGCTCATATTCCGAATCAGAACCAGAATCTGAACTGAGCGGTGAGAGCTCCCCGTTGCTCTCATCGGTCAGACTCAGGATCTGGTATGCCTCTTCTGGGGTGTACATCTTTCTGGACATAGTGGCTGACTGGCTGTATGTACTCTGGTGGCAAGTGATGAGGTGGCGGGTACTCTGGTGGCAGATGATGAGGTGGCGGGTACTCTGGTGGCAGGTGATGAGGTGGCGGGTACTCTGGTGGCAGGTGATGAGGTGGCAGGTACTCTGGTGGCAGGTGATGAGGTGGCAGGTACTCTGGTGGCAGGTGATGAGGTGGCAGGTACTCTGGTGGCAGGTGATGAGGTGGCAGGTACTCTGGTGGCAGGTGATGAGGTGGCGGGTACTCTGGTGGCAGGTGATGAGGTGGCGGGTACTCTGGTGGCAGGTGATGAGGTGGCGGGTACTCTGGTGGCAGGTGATGAGGTGGCGGGTACTCTGGTGGCAGGTGATGAGGTGGCGGGTACTCTGGTGGCAGGTGATGGACAGGTACTCTGAGATGACAGGTACTCTGAGGTGACAGGTACTGAGGTGACAGGTACTGAGGTGACAGGTACTGAGGTGACAGGTACTCTTTATTTAGGAGGGGCGATCTGGGCACAGTAGTACATGTAATTAGTAACTCACTGTTAGCTGATCTCTTCTCCTCACACTGGATCGGTGTGTGAGGAGAAGAGCCCAGCAACAGCAGTTACTGTGTGACTGTGTGTGTTGTTTACATTAGTGACCGGCTGTGATTGGACACAGCCGGTCATGTGTTGCAGAGCCATGTCATTGGCTACAGTGATCGGGGCTGAGCTGTATCCAGGGGAAAAGCCTCAGCCCCGATCACCGCTCTGATCACTCCTCTTCCGCCGGAACCCGCCTAATACACGTTTCCCAATGCCGCTCTGCATCCGCCGTTACCGACGCTCCGCCGCCCGCCGCCCGCCGCCGCCGCCGCCGCTTCAATACCCCCATCGGGGAACGGCTGTGTCCTGAGGGACACAACGGTACCCCGATCGCCGCTCTGCGGGCCCCCGGGGGCCTGCAGTAGCGGCGGAAAGCCGAGGCCGTCATATGACGCCCACCCAGGATGGGAGATCCCATCTGTGGACGTCATTTGACTATGGCCGGGTATTGAAGCGGTTAAGGATTTACACTATGTGGATGCATTATTCTATTGCATATCCATGATGGGAATTTGTCCTTATACATCTACTGAGCTGCTATTGAATCTGTCATACCCTTGATTCCTGTGATTGGATGACACAGGCTGCCTTACTGATCACTACACTGGGCGTTTTGACTCTGTAATAGAGTCCTAAAAATCTGGTAAGAGTCCATCTTATCACGGTGGTGGATCATGTGGTGGAAGCAGATCACTTATGCGTTCGGATTTTATTGATTCCATCATTGCACAGACACTCTTCTTTCTTTGGGACTTATATTTTGTCTTATTTTTCTTCTTTACTAGTTTGGACTATTTATTTTGATGTGTCATTTCATTTTTTGAATGCATTTGCACACTGTTTTTTTATTATTAGCGCTGCATATATATTGTATTTCATTTTTGATTGCACAGTTTTTGTCTGACTGGTTTTGCTAGCAGCTAATGTATGTCAGCGCGTTATCTTGTCCTCTTGAAACTTCTTTAGCTTGATTGTGGAATTCCTACTTGAAGCAACATGCACTCTTAAGCAAGTCCTCAATGGGAAGGAAAGACTATTGCTCTTCAGGACACTAGCCTTTCTGCTGCACCCAGTAGCTGACTTTCCTAGCACAGAGGGATAGCCTACACAAGAACAAGCCCCTAGATCAGGGATATGCAATTAGCGGACCTCCAGCTGTTGTAAAACTACAAGTCCCATCATGCCTCTGCCTCAGGGTGTCCTGCTTATGGCTGTCAGAGTCTTGCTATGCCTCATGGGACTTGTAGTTCTGCAACAGCTGGAGGTCCGCTAATTGCATATCCCTGCCCTAGATCCTTAGTCTGAACTCACATGAGTCACATGCTGATCCTCTCAGGCATGTCTCCCCTCAGTCAGCTCTTCAGAACACATGGATCAGCTTTACAGCTTCCAGGCCTCCAGCATGGCAGCAGGTGCTGAGGAGGGCAAGAAGCCCCCTCCTGAACTGGACTCTCCTCTCCAGGTAAAGACCCCTTCCTGTGTCTCCTCACTGAATATACAGTATCTCACAAAAGTGAGTACACCCCTCACGTTTTTGTAAATATTTTATTATATCTTTTTATGTGACAACACTGAAGAAATGACACTTTGCTACAATGTAAAGTAGTAAGTGTACAGCTTGTATAACAGTGTAAATTTGCTGTCCCCTCAAAATAACTCAACACACAGCCATTAATGTCTAAACCGCTGGCAACAAAAGTGAGTACACCCCTGAGTGAAAATGTCCCAATTGGGCCCAATTAGCCATTTTCCCTCCCCGGTGTCATGTGACTCATTAGTGTTACAAGGTCTCAGGTGTGAATGGGAGGCAGGTGTGTTAAATTTGGTGTTATCGCTCTCACTCTCTCATACTGGTCACTGGAGGTTCAACATGGCACCTAATGGCAAAAAAACTCTGAGGATCTGAAAAAAAGATTTGCTGCTCTACATAAAGATGGCCTAGGCTATAAGAAGATTGCCAAGACCCTGAAACCAAAGAGGTTGAGTGTATGTGCTCAGCGTCATATCCAGGTGTTGTCTTTGGGAAATAGATGTATGAGTGCTACCAGCATTGCTGCAGAGATTGAAGCAGTGGGGGGCCAGCCTGTCAGTGCTCAGACCATACGCCGCACACTACATCAAATTGGTCTGCATGGCTGTCATCCCAGAAGGAAGGCTCTTCTAAAGATGATGCACAAGAAAGCCCACAAACAGTTACATAGTCACATAGTTACATAGTAGGTCAGGTTGAAAAAAGAAAGTCCATCAAGTCCAACCTATGTGTGTGCTTTTATGTCAGTATTACATTGTATATCCCTGTATGTTGTGGTCGTTCAGCTGCTTATCTAATCGTTTTTTGAAATTATTGATGCTCCCAGCTGAAACCACTGCCTGTGGAAGAGAATTCCACATCTTTACCACTCTTATTCCGCGTACACACGATCGGACATTCCGACAACAAATGTTCGATAGGAGCTTGTTGTCGGACATTTTTTGTCATAATTTCTAATAACAAAAATTTGAGAGCTGGTTCTCAAATTTTGCCACAACAAAATCCGTTGTCAGAAATTCCGATCGTGTGTACACAATTCCAGCGCACAAAATTCCATGCATGCTCGGAATAAAGCAGAAGAGCCGCACTGGCTATTGAACTTCCTTTTTATCGGCTCGTAATACATGTTGTACGTCACCACGTTCTTGACGTTCGGAATTTCCAACAACATTTGTGCAACCGTGTGTATGCAAGACAAGTTTGAGCCAACATCCGTCGGATATAAATCACAGGATTTCTTTGTCGGAATGTCCGATCCTGTGTACCTGGCATTACAGTAAAGAAGCCTCTTTAGGTTAAACCGCTTTTCTTCTAATTTTAGTGAATGGCCGCGTGTCTTATTAAATTCCCTTTTGCGGAAAAGTTTTATCCCTATTGTTGGATCACCAGTACGGTACCTGTATATTGAAATCATATCCCCTCTCAAGCGTCTCTTCTGAAGAGAGAATAAGTTCAGTGCTCGCAACCTTTCCTCATAACTAATGTCTTCCAGACCCTTTATTAGCTTTGTTGCCCTTCTCTGGACTCTCTCCATTTCCAGTAAATACTTCCTGAGGACTGGCGCCCAGAACTGGATGGCATACTCCAGGTGCGGCCGGACCGGAGTCTTGTAGAGTGGGAGAATTATCATTTTATCTCTGGAGTTAATCCCCTTTTTCAATGCATGCCAATATTCTGTTGGCTTTGCTTGCATCAGCTTGGCATTGCATGCCATTGCTGAGCCTATCATCTACTAGGACCCCCAGGTCCTTTTCCATCCTAGATTCCCCCAAAGGTTCTCCCCCAGTGAGTAGATTGCATTCATATTTTTGCCACCCAAATGCATTATTTTACATTTTTCTACCTTAAACCTCATTTTCCATGTATTTGCCCACCCCAATAATTTGTTCAGATCTTCTTGCAAGGTTTCCACATCCTGCGGAGAAGTTATTGCCCTGCTTAGCCTGCAAATACAGAGATTGAACTGTTTATCCCATCCTCCAGGTCTTTTATATTTAAATTAAACAGTATTGGTCCCAGAACAGAACCCTGGGGAACCCCACTTTCCACCCCGGACCATTCTGAGTACTCCCCATTTATCACTACCTTCTGAACTCGCCCCTGTAGACAGTTTTTAATCCATGTACTCACCCTATAGTCCATGCCAACGATCCTTACTTTGTACAGTAAACGTTTATGGGGAACTGTATCAAATGCTTTTGCAAAATTCAGATTCACACCACGTCTATGGGCTTTCCTTTATCTAGATGGCAGCTCTCCTCCTCAAAGAAGGTTGATAGATTGGTTTGGCAAGAACGATTCTTCATGAATCCATGCTGATTACTGCTAATGATACCGTTGTCACTACTATAATCATGTATAATATAGTCCCGTATCATCCCCTCCAAGAGCTTGCATACAATTGATGGTCGGCTAACTGGTCTGTAATTCTCAGGGATGTATATTGGCCCTTTTTTAAATATTGGTGCTACATTGGCTTTTCTCCAATCAGCCGGTACCATTCCAGTCAGTAGACTATTCGTAAAAATAGGAACAATGGTCTGGCAATTACTTGACTGAGTTCCTTAAGGACCCTCAGGTGCAAGCCATCTGGTCCCAGTGACCTATTAATTTTAAGTTTTTCAAGTCTATTTCTAATTCTGTCCTCTGTTAGCCATGAGGGTGCTTCCTGTGACGTGTCATGAGGATAAACATTGCAGTTTTGGTTACTGAAGCCCAAGGAGAAGAATAAATTCAAGGAGAAGAATAAATTCAATACCTTCGCCATCTCTCCATCCTTAGTAACCAGGTTCCCTTCATCATTCTTTATGGGACCAATATGATCTGACCTCCCTTTCTTATTATTTATGTACTTAAAGAATTTCTTGGGATTTTTTTTTACTCTGCTCCGCTATGTGCCTTTCGTGTTCTGTCTTAGCCATCCTGATTGCACCCTTACATTTCTTGTTGCATTCTTTGTAAAGTTGGAATTCTGATGATGACCCCTCAGCCTTGTATTTTTTAAAGGCCTTCTCCTTTGCTTTTATATGCATTCTTACATTGGAGTTGCTGAAGACAAGCAGACTAAGGACATGGATTACTAGGACCATGTCCTATGGTCTGATGAGACCAAGATAAACTTATTTGGTTAGATGGTGTCAACCATCTAACCAGGTGAGGAGTACAAAGACAAGTGTGTCTTGCCTACAGTCAAGCATGGTGGCGGCTGCATGAGTGCTGCTAGCACTGGGGAGCTACAGTTCATTGAGGGAACCATGAATGCCAACATGTACTGTGACATACTGAAGCAGACTGGGCTGCATGGCAGTATTCCAACACGATAACGACCCTCCAAGCTGACCACTGCCTTGCTAAAGAAGCTGAGGGTAAAGGTGATGGACTGACCAAGCATGTCCCCAGACCTAAACCCTATTGAGCATCTGTGGGGCATCCTCAAATGGAAGGTGGAGGAGCTCAAGGTCTCTAACATCCACCAGCTCTGTGATGTCGTCATGGAGGAGTGGAAGAGGACTCCAGTGACAACCTGTGAAGCTCTGGTAAACTCCATGCCTAAGAGGGTTAAGGCAGTGCTGGAAAATAATGGTGGCCACACAAAATATTGACACTTTGGGCCTAATTTGGACATTTTCACTCAGGGGTGTACTCACTTTTGTTGCCAGTGGTTTAGACATTAATGGCTGCGTGTTGAGTTATTTTGAGGGGACAGCAAATTTACACAGTTATACAAGCTGTACACTCACTACTTTACATTGTAGCAAAGTGTAATTTCTTCAGTGTTGTCACATGAAAAGATAGAATAAAATATTTACAAAAATGTGAGGGGTGTACTAACTTTTCTGAGGTACTGTAAATACCCCTTCCCAGCATGCACAGGGAACCCTATGCCTGTAATTGGCTGGTATGGTATGCATATTCATGCTACTGATCTGCATGAGTCACTTCTGTCCACCCAGCAATTTCAAAAACTGCCTGTATATAGATGAGTCAATGCAGATATAGCAACACTTGTTAAACACACAGAATTCCCTAGCTGCACCAATTCAGTTTCCCTGTTAGGCAGGAAAACTACTATATTCTACCTTAGTTTCCTGTTAAGCAGGAGACCACACTATTCTAACTACAATGTCTCACAAAAGTGAGTACACCCCTCACATTTTTATAACTATTTTATTATATCTTTTCATGTGACAACACTCAATTTGGAGATTTTCACTCACTTTTGTTGCCAGCGGTTTAGACATTAATGGCTGTGTGTTGAGTTATTTTGAGGGGACAGCAAATTTACACTGTTATACAAGCTGTACACACACTATTTTACATTGTAGCAAAGTGTCATTTCTTCAGTGTTGTCACATGAAAAGGTAGAATAAAATATTTACAAAAATGTGAGGTGTGTACTCACTTTTGTGAGATACTGTATATCATAGGCGTGCGCACAGGGTGTGCCGAGTGTGCCTGGGCACACCCTAATCACCCCATGAGCATTAGCATTATCCAGGTGGGTGGTTGGGGTGCCGATGGCCAGTGTAAATGCCCCCATTATATTAAAGGCTAGGTTCAACTAGGAACACATTACACCTATACTTAGGTTGTAAGGTAATATGCTCCCAATCAACCGTCTCCCACCATCAGAGCCTCCTCCCTGTGACAGCAGGTGGCGTTCATGTGTGTTTGAGCTTTGGGGTGCACACCCTAATGCAATAGGCTATGCACACCTATGCTGTATATACATCATAGCAACCTACCTAGGAGGGTGCTACACACACAACCTAATAGAATTCTATTGGACCATGGCTAAAACCATACGGACACAACTGCCATACCACAGCGCACCAGTATGAAGCCTTACATTCACTGGCCAGCTGTTTTCCCACCAAAAGATCTGTCACCAATCCACATTCCACAGGACAGTCTGCACAGAGGTACCGTATATACTCCAGTATAAGCCGATCCGAATATAAGCCGAAGCACTTAATTTTACCACAAAAAAATGGGAAAACTTATTGACTCGAGTATAAGCCTAGGGTGGGTTATGCAGCAGCTTCTGGTAAATTACACAGGCACACACATGTACACAGACACACATATGTACACAGACACACACACACATGTACACACACACAGACACATGTACACAGACACACATATGTACACAGACCAGTGGCGATGCGTCCATAAAGGGCCCCCTCTTTCCTGGCACCGCTCTATCACCATAGATAGATTCATGCATTGCATGAATCTATCTATGGTCGCCGCTGACACCCCCCTATTCAGGTGTCCGGCCCCTTTTTGGGCGCCGGGCACCTGAATTACAGCGGCGGGGGTGTTTTTAGGAAGCACCTGGTTAGAGCCGTAGGCTCTAATAGGCACCCAAAAAGGTGAACAGCGGGCGCAATGCTGCGTGTTTGCTGTCCACTCAGCTGTGTGTTAGCAAAGCGAAGGAATTCGCTTTGCTAACACTGAACCACCTCTCAGCCAATCAGGTGCTCGGGTCTGTTACCTGTCACCTGATTGGCTGTGTGATTGGACGCCTGATAGAGAGGACAGAAGAAGACATTGAGGAGCGTGCAGGACACCGCCGCTGACCCGCTGCGAGACAGGTATGTGCTGGGCGATGCACACTGGCAGCATTTGATGGGGCACAGTAGCGGCAATTGATGGGCACACTGGCAGCATTTGATGGGGCACAGTAGCGGCAATTGATGGGCACACTGGCAGCATTTGATGGGGCACAGTAGCGGCAATTGATGGGCACACTGGCAGCCTTTGATGGGGCACAGTGGCAGCAATTGATGGGCACACTGGCAGCATTTGATGGGGCACAGTAGTGGCAATTGATGGGCACACTGGCAGCAATTGATAGGGCACAGTAGCGGCAATTTATGGGCACACTGGCAGCATTTGATGGGGCACAGTAGTGGCAATTGATGAGCACACTGGCAGCAATTGATGGGTACAGTAGCTGCGTTTGATGGCACAGTGGCTGCAATTTATGTTGGGTTTTTTTTTCAGTTTGTTTGCGCCCCCAAAAAATTTCCTTGTCAAAAGAAGTTTATTGAGTATACAATGTTATAAAGATACATAAAGTAAGTTTACAAGGATCTATAAAGTAAGCTCATTGTTTTACAGTAGGGTTTATATAGGTAAATATCATGGAATTTCAAATATTAAACATCGGGTTCACGTAAACCTAAATTAAAGATATATATCATTTCCTTAGTTACTTTTGTAGGTATTTAAATGATTTATACCTACTATACATATTGTTTACAAGTAGAGTGTATATAGGACAAATAAATTCTGATAATGAGCTTTAATCGTAAGGTGGAGAAAAGGAAAGAGAAAGAAGAAAAAGGGTTGAAAGGTAGAGGTATGGTCCACAAGGTTGTCCCGCTCGTCAGTTTATTATTCTTTTTAGTTCTCTTTGAAGCCTTAGAATGGGTGTCTCTGTAAGTCATTTAATCTGTTACCATGGCAACAGGACAGAGTCATTGAAGTTTGACAGGAACTGTTGTTTTATCCAAGGATGCCAAAGTTTTTCAAATTTTGGAATTTGATTTTGATCGATGGCTACCATCTTAGCATGGGACATTGTATTATTCATTCTGTGAATTGTTTCTGCTAGTACCAATGTAGGAGATTTCCATGCCTTGGCCACTGTTTGTTTTGCAGCCGTTATTAGTTGGATCATAAGCTTGAATTGAGAGAGTGTTAACCATTCCGGTTTTAGATTAAGTAAAGTTAAATATGGATCTGGTTGTATTATTTTTTTAAATATTTTAGATGCAATCACGAAGACTTCCTTCCAGAAGGTTTGGATTACTGGGCACGTCCACCATATGTGTAAATATGTGCCTATTTCTGGGCATCCTCGAAAACAAAGAGCTGAGGTATTAGGTGAATATTTTGCCACTCTAGCGGGTACAAGGTACCAGCGAGTTAGGACTTTATAATTTGTCTCCAGTGCTAAGATTTTGGGTGAAGATGACTTAGATGTGAGCCATATGTTAGACCAGTCCGTGTCTTCTAAAGTTCGTCCCAGGTCCTCCTCCAACCTCTGAACGTAAGAGGGTCAATTAAGATTTGCTACTCCATATAATTGATTATAAAGTGATGAAATTGTACCTTTAGCAAATGGATCTTTTGTACAGATTGATTCAAATTGGATAATTGGGATAATGGTGTATCCCCCTTTAGGAATGGTGTATAGAAATTTTTGATTTGGAGATATCTAAATATCTCAGAGTTTGGTAGATCATATTTTTCTCTAAGCGATGGGAATGAAAGGAATGATTTAGATGCTATGAAGTCATTTAGTGTCTGAATGCCTGATGTTGTCCAAGCTTTAAAAGAATTTGGGTAGATCCATGCCGGATAAAAGGCCGGATTTCTGATAAAAGAAAGGAGAGGATTGTGTGGAGATTGTAACTGATATTTGGTTTTTAGTTTATCCCAGAGAGATAAGAAGTGTTTAGTTATGGGATTATGAATTTTAAAGCGGTCTTTAGGATCAAGCCATAATAAATTTGATATTAATAGAGGGTCATTTTCTGAAGCCTCTATAAATACCCATAATGGGATTTCCTGTTTTGCATGGTATTTGGACAGACTGGCCAAATGTGCTGCTCTGTAGTAGTTAGTAAAATTAGGGTATCCCAGGCCTCCTTTATTTTTGAGAAGATGTAGTGTGTGTATAGGTATACGTGGTTTAGAAGAGCCCCATATAAACAAAGTTGCTCTTTTTTGTACTATTCTCAAAAAATAGGAAGGAATTGGAATAGGGAGGACTCTGAATAGATAAAGCAATTTGGGTAGAATAGTCATTTTGATTGCATTAATCTTCCCTATCCAGGATAAAGGAAGTTGCGACCATTGTTTTATTAGATTTGTGATCTGTCTTAATACAGGAGGATAATTGGTTGAGAATAAGTCAGAATGAGATGCTGTTAAATGAATTCCAAGATATGGGATTGATTTTTCTGCCCATGTGAATGGGAGTGCAGCCCTAGCCGGGATCAATTCCATGTTTGTGAGTGAAATATTAAGCACTAGGCATTTCTTAGGATTAATCATAAGGCCGGATAGGGCTGCAAATCCATCAAGAGCTGGTATTAAGTTAGGACCAGAGACCTGTGGTGATGATAGAAAAAGTAATATATCGTCTGCAAATATACATAGTTTGTGTGTAATACCTCCTACTTCAATGCCAGTTATAGTTTGGTTTGTTCTGATGTATTGGGCCATGGGTTCGAGTATAAGGGCAAATAATAAGGGAGATAATGGGCAACCCTGTCGGGTACCTCTTTCGATATTAAAGGCTTCAGATTTGTATCCAGCATATTTTATATAGGCTTTGGGTTTATTATATAATGCTTTGATCATGTTAAAAAGTGGGGTCCAAAACCCCATTTTTGTAATGAATATTGCATATATTGCCAGGATACTGTGTCAAATGCCCTCTTAATATCGAGAGATAGAAAACATAAAGGGATTTTCCGTTTTTTAGCAATATGTGCCAATAACACTGCCCTGCGTACATTATCGCCTGCCTGTCTATTTGGCATGAAGCCTACTTGATCTCTATGTATTAATTTTCCTATAATGCTATTGAGGCGTTTTGCTATTATTTTTGCTAATAATTTAATATCGAGGTTTAACAGAGAGATAGGCCGATAATTCACACAGGAAGTATCATCAGAAAGGGGTTTTGGGATCATACAAACAATTGCCATTAGTGTTTCTTGCCGAAAAGAATGTCCATCTAGAAGTTTGTTAAAAGTTTCAGTGAGAATGGGAGAGAGTATTTCTGAGAATGTTTTATAGTATAAAGCCGAGTAACCGTCTGGGCCTGGTCTTTTGTTAAGTTTTAGGTCTTTTATGGCGTTAGCAACTTCATCTATAGTTATAGGCTCATCCAAACTGCTTTTTTGATTCTGAGATAACTCAGGTAAGGTTATTTTTGAGAAGAAGGATTCAGCCTCTGCAGGATTAAATTCATTGTTTGTCTTGTATAAAGTTGCGAGATGTGAGTGAAATTTATGGACTATTTTAACTGGATTACAAGTGTAAACATTTTTTGATAATTTCAAACGTATTGGTTTGAAAGATTTGTTAGTTGAATTTAATGCCCGAGCCAAATATGTACCTGGTTTGTTTGTATTCATGTAGAAATTGTGTTTGGAGCGTTTGAGGGATTTATCAACTGACTCAGTGAGAAATAGATTGTATTCCAATCTAGATTTTTCCAGATGAGATTTTGTACTCTGAGATGGATTATCTTGAAATGATATGTAGGCTGCATTAAAATTGAGTTCTAGTTTTTTTGCTAGATTTTTGCGTTCCCGTTTAAATAGTGCCATTTGTCTTTGTATTGTACCACGCAAGACAGGCTTATGAGCTTCCCACAGTGTTATTGGGGAGATGTCTGTTGTATTATTAATTGATATGTATTCCTTTAAAGCTTGTTCAATGGCCATCTGATGTAGTGGGTGTTTGAGCATTATGTCCAGTAAGTACCACGTTGGGTCATGCGCTTTTGGTATGGCTGAGGCTATAGTAGTGTATACTGCATTATGGTCAGACCACGGAATCGGAATTATATCTGATGCAATAATTTCTGGTATCATTCCTATTGTTAGAAAAATATGATCTATTCTGGTGAAGGTTTGATGAGGGTGCGAGAAATAAGTGAATTTCTTTTTCATTGGGTTACTTTCTCTCCATGAATCTACCAGATTGTATTTGGAAAGAAGTTGAGAAAAAGGTAATCTAGAGGTTATTTTGGATGGTGTAAAAGGTGATTTATCTAGAAATGGGAGGAGGACCTGGTTCGAATCTCCACACATTATCACTGTTCCTATTTTGTGTGTATTAATCACTTGTAATATATGTGAGAGGAATGGTGTAGGTTGTTTGTTAGGAGCGTAGTAGGAAATCACCGTGATTGCTGTATCCGTTATATAACCCATGAGTATCAGGTATCTACCTTCTGGGTCTTTAATTTCTGATGATAAGGTGAATGGTGTGGATCGGTGAAATGCAATTAGAGTTCCCCTTTGCTTGGTACAGGCAGAAGCCGTGTAAATTTGTTGATAAAAAGGAGAAATATATTTTGGAGTAGAATCTTTGGTGAAGTGTGTTTCTTGGAGGCATACTATGGGAGCCTTCTTGTTATGGAAAGTACGGAAGGCTTTGGTCCTTTTTTGAGGGACATTTATTCCCTGAACATTCAGGGAAAGTATATTCAGTGGTGCCATGGCAATAGATCAAATAGTTTTGACTTACTTTTTGTTATGCAGAGCTGACTGCGCAGATCAACCTGTGTGGACTGAAGAGATGAATAGATAGAAAAGAAACCAGTGAATTCTGGAGTAAAGAGTAAACAAAAAACATATGAGATTAGATGATACATTGTATAAATAATTTTTTGCAAGTAATCACAATTTACCCGTGAAAGAGAATAAATATCTCTCTCAGGGGAATAAGTGCCTTCGTCACACTCCCACTAATATGGTTGGGAGAATGAGGAGGGCTAATGGGGATACACGGATCTTCCGCTTACAGGAGAGAAGTGCTATGTCAAAAGACATCAAAATGATGTTTCATTAATTGGAGTGCAGAATATAGTTTTTGTTGAAATTATTTATTCCAGGGTGGTTGTATATGGTTAGTCTTGCCCTAGGCTAAATAATTCAGTTAGAAAGGTACTGTTAATAACTTTGGTATTGATGAAGATAGTTTGAATTATTTGGGGATTTTAACCCTTTTAGAGTAAACAATTACATATTTTATTCATATGTAACTGTTTAGATATGTTAACTCATAAAATTGAGGTTGTATTGCTTCAGATTAGAATAAACAAAAACATAGTTCTAGGAACTAGTTAGGTAATAATATATTTGTTTTAAGGAAAGAAAGAAAAAGCTTCCATTACTTCTGGATTATTGAACATATTTGTCCTAAAAAGTAATAAATCTATTGTTATTACCTGATAATATATAACTGAACAAGAATTTCCTTATTTCACTTATATATTCTAAGGCTATATGAATCAGAAGTAATAAGAAATATAACTGGAATGTAACATGATCCCACACAGTGTGTGACTATCAGAATGCAGTTATATTCAGTTATAAATATAGGTTTTTTATAGAGAACCATCTCTTAGTATAATAAATGAAGAGATATCAGGAATTAGGATGTCAGTCCATTGAATCTTCTTGGTCCATGGATGATGTGGCATAACGGCCTCTTTTGTGAGAATGATGATTCCCATTTTGTTCTGAAATTTTCTGGGTGCTGCCTGAAGGTGAAGATGATGCCATTCTTCTGCGTGCGGGAGTGTTGCTGCTTGTGGGTTCTGTCAGATTTAATTTTAAAAGGGTTTGTTGTAGTTCATCTGCTGATCTGCTTCTGTAAATTGTACCTTGGTAGTTAAATCTGACTGAAAAGGGGAAGCCCCATTGATACATAATGTTGTGGCGTTGCAGTTCCATTAGTTGGGGTTTCATGGATCGTCTTTTAGTAATAGTAAGTTGGGATAGGTCAGCAAAAATTTGATAATTGTGTCCTTGAAAATTAAGTTCCTTTTTTTCTCTTGCAGCAATTAGTATTTGTTCTTTCGTTCTGTAATAATGAAATTTTGTGATTATATCACGTGGGAGTCCATCTTTCTTTTTGGCTGTGAGGGCTCTGTGTACTCTGTCCAGTTCTAAACGTTCAATAGGGATATCTGGCTTTAGTTCTTGTAATAGAGCAGTAATAGTAGATTGCAGGTCTGTCACAGTTTCAGGTATTCCCCTTATGCGCAAGTTTGAACGTCTGGCTCTATTTTCGTAATCTTCAAGCTTAGTTTGAAGTATTAAATTCTCTTTTTTTAATTGTTCCAATTCTGTTATATTTCCTTGGGTTGTAATTTCAATTTCATCCATTTTTATTTCTAATGCCCCGTACACACGGTCGGACTTTGTTCGGACATTCCGACAACAAAATCCTAGGATTTTTTCCGACGGATGTTGGCTCAAACTTGTTTTGCCTACACACGGTCGCACAAAGTTGTCGGAATTTCCGATCGACAACAACGCGGTGACGTCAAGCACGTACGACGAGACTAGAAAAGGCCAGTTCAGAACCAAGCGCAGCACCCTTTGGGCTCCTTTTGCTAATCTCGTGTTAGTAAAAGTTTGGTGAGAGACGATTCGCGCTTTTTCAGACTCGTGGCTTTCAGATCGTTTTCTGCCGTTCAGTTTGTGCTTGTGGGTTTGTATCTGCTCTTCAGTGCGTGCAGTCAGTTCGTATTGGAGTTTTCTGTGCGATCTTGTCCGCTCGTTGCTGTTTTTAAGGTCGCTCTTCACAGGCCTTGCTGTTCTTCAGTGCGTTCTGTTACTTCGTTCTGAGCAGCCGACCGTTTTCTAGCCATGTTTCGTATGCGTACTCCTCGTAGAGTTCGTGCTGTGTGGGGGCTTGGTGTTGGGGTCCTGACCTTGACACAAGTCCAGTCCATGAACAGGGTGGGGAGGAGTTCATGGACCAAGAATTGGTTGCTTCAGCGTGACCAGTTCTCTCATATGCCTTTGCTCCGTGAGATCCGTGAGAATAATCCTGATGATTTCAGGAACTTTCTCCGGATGACGGACCCCGTATTTCACTGTTTGTTGGCTTTGCTGACCCCCTATATTAGCAGGCAGGATACCTGCATGAGGCAAGCCATCACTCCGGAGCAGAGGTTGGTCGCTACCTTGCGGTATTTGGCCACAGGGAGAAGCCTGCAGGACCTCAAGTTCTCGACAGGCATCTCCCCCCAGGCTCTGGGTATCATCATCCCAGAGACCTGTTCTGCCATCATCCAGGTCCTACAGAAGGAGTATATGAAGGTAAGATTTTTCTCCTTTAATATCACATTTTATTGTATTGAATGTTTGCTAATATATTGTATTTCTTTCCTCATTCCCTAATTACCATGATTGTAATATGCTGTGAATGTCCCCTTTGTCCTCATGCATGCTGGATTTTTATGTAATTATTATTTTATGTCCTTCATACATATTTGCCCTTCAATAACCTCTCCAGCATGGTGTCTCCTGCCCTATATTCACCTCATGTAGTCACTTAACAATGTATTTTATCAGCTCCATAGTAGTGCTTTACCCCAAACACCCCCTAAAATGTTTGGAAATGTTATTTTTGATTTAAATTCAGGCAGAGTGCCAGAGGCTTTTTTTTGTGGTGTCCCCAAATTTTTTGTAACCCTCCCTCCCCCCAACTGCTAAGTCAGCTGATCCCAATTCTCTATCCTCAATCATCTATCTGCTGACTTTGCCAAACCCATACACACTATACCCATCTCTTTACTGGTCAGATTTATGGATGAATTCCCCAAAGCATGTAGTAGGGTCTGCCTGTATACTTTCCAATGGTACTGTTTAAAGTTCTTGTATCCTATTATGATCTTGATAGGTAATAGCAGAATGTCCAAATGTGCTCAAATGTGTAAAGTGTGTATTTATATCTTTGTATTATGACACTTCTTATCTGTCCAGTGGTCTGCCAATAGTGTAACTAAGGAGGGGCTGTTCCAAGTAATACCCTGTATTTAGGCATTCATCTCTCAATGAAGTGAAGAGGGTTACCTGTCCAAGAGTTCCCCCCCTATAATGTTAGAAATGGCCCATGAGAGGGGGGGGGGGATATGATAGGTGTACCTTATACTTTGTTGTTGTTAATTTCCCCTTAATAAATGCTATCTGCCCCATAATGTTTGTGTCTAATCTGCTTGCCAGGTTTCTTTGCCAAAATAGTAATGTTTATTGTTTTTTCCTCAACAGTTTCCTTCCACGCCACAGGAATGGCAGACTGTGGCCTCCCACTTTGCCCAGCGGTGGGACTTTCCTAACTGCGGAGGGGCAATTGATGGGAAACACGTCCACATCGTCCCACCACCCAACTCGGGGTCGTACTATTATAATTACAAGGGGTTTAATAGTATAGTGATGTTGGCGGTGGTGTCGGCTAATTACGACTTCTTGTATGTGGACGTGGGGAAGAATGGCCGGATGTCCGATGGTGGAGTGATCGCCCAGACGGAGTTCTACAGGCGTCTCCAGAATGGCAGCTTGGACTTGCCACCTCCAGAGGACAATGTTGAAGGTCTCCCATTTGTGTTCGTTGCTGATGAAGCATTTGCGCTGGGGGACCACCTGATGCGGCCATTCCCGATGAGGACCCTCACCCCGGAACAGAGGGTTTTTAATTACCGGCTGGCCAGAGCCTGAAGAGTGGTGGAGAACACATTTGGAATCCTGGCCAGCCGGTTCCGATTATTTCTGACACCCATCCATATGGCGGAGTATAAACTGAACCAAATAATACTTTCCTGCTGTGTTCTCCATAATTTTTTAAGAAAACATTCAGCAAACTATGCTGGCACAGTTGGGCCTGAGGCCGGAAATCCAAATCCATCAACACTGACGGCGCTTGAAAGTGGCCGTCCTGGCTTGCCCTCCCTGAGTGCCCGTGATGTCCGGTTACGCTACCTGGAGTTCTTTGCGGGTAGGGGGGCTATCAATATGCCAGACAATCTGTGAAAACTTTTTAAAATAAAAACCAATCCAAAAAAATTCTTTGTGGACATTTACTGCTTGTGTTTCTTTTAGCTGACCCTGACAGAAATGTGTTGAGTGCAGAAAATGTCATGATTGGGTAACCTTAGAAAAAACTGTGTTGGCTGGTAATTCCTAAATGCAAAAACACATTTCACTACAAGTGCACTTGCAACTGCACTGAACCTGCACTTGTAGTGCAAAGTGTCTTTTCCCTTAGGAAATAACCCCCATTTTTGCATAAAAGAGCAATTACATCACCCCAAAAGTGTTGTAGTGTTGAGACAATAATCCACACATTCTTGATTAAGCCACTTTTTTATAGCTGCACAATCACATGTGCATTTACGAAAGGTTTTTAAAACAAACCAACATGTTTGTTGTATAACAATGTTTGCAGTAGCATTATTAAAATTCGAAATATCCATTTCAGATAAAACAGGCCTGTGTAAAACCAACAAGAAAGCCAAAAAACTTGAACTTACAAAGTTCACATTAGGTCAAACCTGAAGGCTATATCAGACATCAGTATTTAGGAACTGTGTTTGATATAGCGTTCAGATGGGGGGAAATCACCCCTGGAAAAGCCAAATTTGGAAGATGCACACCAATTTACAAATGTCAACATGTGCTATCTGCCATCAGGGGGGATCAAGGGACGTGTTTGGGGGGAGCAAGCCCTTCCTCAACGCTACTTTATAATTGAGGAAGGGGTTGCCTCCCCAAAACGCGTCCATTGATCTCCCGTGATGGCAGATAGCACATGTTGGCACACTGTGTGCATCCTCCAAATTTGGCTTTTCAAAACATTGTAAAACATTTTAAAAGATTGGAGCACAATAAAAAAAGGGATTTTGTGGGGTTTAAATTCGCCTCAAAACATTAATGATGTTATTATTTTTTTTAATAACATCACTGATTTGTTGCTGTATGTTGTGCAATTCGAGATTACATCCCATGATCTCCCCGATCAGGATCTGGGCACTTTCAGAAGTAAAGCGTTCTCTCTCCCTCACATCACGATCACCTAAAAAGAGATAAAGAACAAAAAAAAAGGTCTCAAAAATCTGCCACCAGCCATCTCTTTTACCTGAGTCTGTGGTCGCAGACACTCACCTGTTGTGGTGCCAATCTCCACCACATCTTCTTCTTCCTCCTGCTCTTCTTCTTGGGTTTGCAGTATTTCTCCTTCTTCCAGAGGTGGGGGGTCTCTGGTCTCCTCGGATGAGGGGTGTCCTCCGAGTCTTTTCTCCCCTATGTAAAACAAAAGTGGTATACTTAGCACACAGAAATTTGATGGCAGAACTATAAATAGGAAACATTGCTTGGAAGTGGGGTACAATTGTCTATTTTAGCCGAGTTCCAAGATGTATTTTTTTTTTTGCCCTTTGTCAAGCTGCAATACTTTACCTGTTTTGTACAAGCTTCACAGATGGAGACCCCCCTATAGTATACACTGGAGCACCTGTGTGGCCCCCCTAATAAAAATTGTGTTCTTTTGTCCCACACTAGTGCTCCAGTGTCCAGATGTGAAAACAGCTGCTCAGTGTCCTCTCCTTACACACAATCTAGTTGGCATTTCATTCTAGTAACAAACCCATCTACACAAACAAATAGTTGGCATCCAAGTAGGCCCCCAAAAATGTGTGAAAATGCATATGGCCTAAACAATGGTGTTCTAGAGGCCGAAAGAAAAATGTTTGAAACGAACGAATAATGTGCCCATGAACATTAAAGTTGACCTTTGGAAACGTTACAACTAATCCAAGCATATGGAGTAGAACGAACGTAATAAAGACAGAAAGAATAGGAACACAGCACAACTACTTACTTTTTTGCAGCACTCTCCGGATCTTTCGGTACTGCTCTGGCTCTCTCAACTTCAGGTCCGACCACCGCTTCCTGAGCTGATCTTTAGACCTTCGTACCCCGAAATTCCGCTCTAGACTCCTGACCACTTTCGCCATGATTTTGGCCTTTCGGATATTGGGGTTGGGTAAGGCCCATATTTTCCGTCATAGTCGGACTTCCTCATGATGTCGACCATCTCCAACATCTCCCCAAACGACATATTTGTGGCCTTAAAACGTCTCCTTCTGGATCGGGACGTGCCTGGATTCCTCCTCCTCCTCGTTGCTACAATTAGCCCGCACCTGCTGTATGTCCGCCATCATGCTCTTCACCCACTGCGCCGAACGAAAAGGGGTGGGGAATACACTAGAAAGAACGTCAGGGGCGGGCGGAGTTACACGCATGCGCAGTGTATATAAAGCGTAACACACGTGCGTATTACGTTTGATCTGTGAGCGGAGGAAGGAGCATTGCACGCGCCGATCGTAAAAACGAAGGTAAGAGACAAACTTGGGCCTATACTGCTTCTATAGATTAAGGCCTATATTGTAACAAGATTAGGAGAGTTTGGTCTGACATTAGGCTTTGTCTTGTGTTGTGTCTTGCAGTGAACATGGATATGGTACTGAAAGAAGATACTGACTTCATGTCACTATTCATTGATATGCTAAGGGAGCTGCCCTGTCTGTGGGAGATTACCCACCCCCATTACAAGAACCAAGCAAAGAGGAAGGCAGCACTGGAGCAATTGTTGGAAATTGTGAAGCAGGTGATCCCCACGGCAGACATCACCTATTTAAAGATCTTCATTAGTGGCCTGAGGAGTACATATCTAAGGGAGCGCAGGAAAGTCCTGGATTCACAGAGATCAGGAGCAGCAGATGACATCTATGTCCCCAGGATGTTGTACTACGACAGGCTGCACTTTCTGGCAGGCCAGACTGAACCCAGGCCATCCCTCTCCAGTCTTCCTTCCACGCTTCCTTCCCCCCTGGCTGAGGCTTCTGACGCCCAACCTGGGCCTTCCAGGCCACATGTGGAGGAGCCCAGATTGAGCCAGGTATAGCATTCCTCTAAATATTTCTGCTTGTCCAATCAATGATGTTAACTAGATGTTAGTTGGGAGTACTAATTTATGATTGTGATTGATGATGCAAAAACTAAAACCATGTCCCTTTTTCATACACAGGGAAGTCTCAGCCAGGAGGTGGCCGGGCCAAGCCGGCTGCCTGATGTGCAGGTCCCTCCACCCCCGGTGAAAACAGAAAGTGGCAGTAGGAGGAGTACCCTAGAGGAGGCGGCTATCAGATTTTTTTGTAGGGCTACAGAGGTCCTGGGAGCACCCCACACCAGGCAGGAGAACATTGGTGCATTCATTGCATATAAAATGCAGAGGATGGAGGAGGGCCAACAAGCCATGTGTGAGGCCCTCATATCAGAGGCTCTGGAGAAAGGTATGAGGGGCCAAATTACACCTGACACACATCTTTGGGATGGTCCTCCTCCTCCTCCTGCAGGTCCTCCTCCTCCTCCTCCCTCTCCTCCAGGTCTCCCCAGTCCTCCTCCAGGTCCCCCCAGTCCTCCTCCTCCTCCAAGTCCTACTCCTCCTCCTGCCACATCTCCAACTGCACAGCCACAGCCCGGAAGGAAGTGTGAAAGGAAGACTAGAGAGTGATTGGACCCTGGATCCAGTCTGGTCGGCCAAAAAATGCAGCCTCTTGTGGTACCACAGCCTGGGAACACTGATGTCATCTGCTGCTATCCCGATCTCTGTGAATCCCGGACCAGACTGCCCTGCCTTATATATGGACTCCTCAGGCCATCAATTTTGATGTTGAAGAATTGTTGTCTGCCGTGGGGGTCCCAGGCTTCACTAATTTCTCATGTTGATCCAGTGTTGCCTTCCTCTTTGTTTGGTTCTGATACCTTAATAAAGGATTTTTGTTTGAATTATACTCTCCTATGTGTTTTACTTCAAAAATGACAGTTTGTTTGTGAGGATTCAGGTACATTTCTAATATACAATGTGAAATTAACAAGGGACACCAACAACAAACAATCTCATGGAGATTAAATAATAAAAGATATCAATGGTGTTGTGGTAACTTGACACACAAAACACACACAAAAATATTCTGGAGTAAAAATAAAAATAACATTGAACAAAGATCAGCCTTGCAAAAATTACAAACATTAAAGAAAAAAAAAGGCTTAAAAAAAAAAAAAAATATATATATAAAACTGTCAGATGTGACAACTAATAACAATATATTGAGGGAATCCCACTAAAAAAAGACAAATAAAACTTTGTGAGAAGTGTGTGTGAATATGAGCAGCAAAACTACTTAATTCTTGACACATTATAAAGAAGAAGAGAGTGCGCTGTATTAAACCATTTTTTACATTGCAGCGTGACGAAAGTGCTGTATCCATTGCGAACGCTAAGTTTACCAGAACGAGCTGTCCCGTGTCGGAATTTCTTCTGAGCATGCGTGGCACTTTGTGCGTCGGAACAGGCCACACACGGTCGGAATTGACGCGATCGGATTTTGTTGTCGGAAAATTTTATCTCCTGCTCTCCAACTTTGTGTGTCGGAAAATCCGATGGAAAATGTCCGATGGCGCCCACACACGGTCGGAATTTCCGACAACACGCTCCGATCGGACATTGTCCATCGGAAAATCCGACCGTGTGTACGGGGCATAAGGCTGCGGTGCGGTTTCCCAGCTCTCTTATTTCTTTGGTTAGGCTTTTTGTTATTTGGTCTGAGGTTTGTTTTAAAGCCTTATGAAGCATCTTTTCAAATTGTAATAATATTACTGGGGATACTGAGGAGGCTTGTGGAGAAGTTTGTGAGAGGATTTGTTCTGTATCTGACTCAAATGGAGAGTCAGACATTTTCTGTCTGTGAGAGCGCCCTGATGCTGTATATTGTGAGGTGACTGGAGCTGCTTCAACTGCAGTGAGTGCCTGTGAGCTCTTTGTGAGGTGATTTTTATTTCTGCCACGGTTTCCTCCCAGTACCATATTTCCTGCCCAAACTTTCACAGTTTGTTCCCTGGGGCAAAAAGGTTCAAATGGATACCTTTTGAGCCTGCAGGCTCTGCTTTGTCCTTCTCTTCTCTCCTCAGCGGTGTGGAGCTCTAACAATGCATGTCTGCTCCGCTAGGCTCCGCCTCCTGCCCTGCGCCCCCAAAAATTTTGAGCACCAGCCACCACTGACACAGACACACACATGTACACAGACACACACACACACATATGTACACAGACACACACACACACATGTACACAGAAACACACACATACATGTACACAGACACACACAAACAGCAAGCAGCATATTACCTGAAACAAAACACACACAAAAAACCTGGAAAAAAAACAGCAAAGCAGTCCCAGAATAATATGTACATTCTGGTCATAAACCTTTATTTCGAAATAATAGTTTTTTGTTTTGTTTTTTAATAAAGAGAGTGATAAAGGGTGACAATTCAATGGGCCCTTTTCAAGTATTTTTTTCCCTTTTTGGCCCAAATATTGCAGGTTCTTTTTGGTCTTTACATAGGTCCACATTGGCCACAAGCATCCTCCTCAGTTCCTGCTAATAACACAGTGAAATGATTGCATGATGGTTTGCTCTTTGCTCTTCCTCTTTCTCTTACCCACAAGGCCTCTCAGAGGAAGCGGGGTGGTTGCTTTATTTTTGGAGCCTATATTAAGAGCAAGCAGAGACACAGAGTCAAACAGAAAATCTGTCGCCATGGAACTGTGTTAGACTTTAGATTTAAATTTAGGTTTCGCAAAGTTCCCGAAAAAGAAAATACTTTTAAAGTAAATTTAACAACCACTCACTAAAATGATTTACGAGGGTTTTAGTATTTCAAAAGTCACTTTCAATAGTTATAAATCTGCAGCTCTTATAAAAATAATCCCTGGAGGTTCTGCTATGAAGGTCTTTGTTCAGGGACATCCTGTTATAGGGTGACAGAAGTAAGTCCCTGGCGCCATTGTGCTCCTGATTTGTCAACCTTTCACACAGACTGATAGATAGTACATGCAGCCCTGCCAACATACACTGTACATGGTTTACTGTGTTGTCAGTAGCAGGAAAAGCACCTTAAGCAGTGGCATGCACATAGATAGGAAGTAGCTGTAAAAGACTGCAGTAGATCAGTACTGATATGCAACATAGGATGAAATAAAGATGAAAACTGTGTTTTGTTAGCCACTGAACTTGTGGAAAATGTTATGTGGTTCATTCTATATCTATGACCAGATAGTGTCTTTGTACCTTACAGGCAGGGCCGGCCCAAGACATTGTGCTGCCTGGCAGGGGCGTTGCTAGGTCTATAAAAGATCTGGGGCTAGAGCCCATAGCAGCGTAGTAAAGAAAGTCATACGCTTGGGCGGGCATACACATGTATATACAGTAATATACGTGTGTGTGTGTGTGTGTGTGTGTATATATATCCCCAGAGAGCCCCCCACTTACATCAGGGTCCCCAGAGAGCCCCCTTTCATCAGGGTACCCAGAGGGCCCCCCCATTTACATCAGGGTTCCCAGAGAGCCCTCCTTACATTAGGGTCCCCAGAGAGCCTCCCCCTTAAATCTGGGTCCTTAGAGAGCCTCTGCCTTAAAATCAGGGTCCCCAGAGAGCCTCTCCCTTGCATCAGGGTCCCCAGAGAGCCCCCCACTTACATAATGGTCCCCAGAGAGCCTCCACTCCCCTTTGGGGACCCCTGCAGAGACTCGGGGCTATTGGCCCCAGATTCGGGGCTATAGCCCCAAAAGCCACCCCCTAGCGACGCCCCTGCTGCCTGGTACCAAGAATAAAATGCTGCCCCCCCCCCCCCCCCCAAAAAATATAAAAAATAACGCCCAGCAAAATGCCCCCACATCCATTATTTTATATCATGATAACTAAAGTGGACATGTCATGGCTCTATACATGTATATATAGGAGTATAAAGAGGACCTGTTATGGCTCTATTCATGTATAGGAGTATAAAGAGGACATGTCATGGCTCTATTCATGTATAGGAGTATAAAGAGGACATGTCATGGCACTATACGTGTATATAGGAGTATACAAGAGGACATGTCACGGCTCTATACATCTATAGAGGAGTATAAAGAGGACCTGTTATGGCTCTATTCATGTATATAGGAGTATAAAGAGGACCTGTCATGGCACTATACGTGTATATAGGAGTATAAGGAGGATCTGTTATGGCTCTATACATGTATATAGGAGTATAAAGAGGACCTGTCATGGCACTATACATGTATATAGGAGTATAAAGAGGACCTGTCATGGCACTATACATGTATATAGGAGTATAAAGAGGACCTGTCATGGCACTATAAATGTATATAGGAGTATAAGGAGGACCTGTCATGGCTCTATACATGTATATAGGAGTATAAAAGGACCTTTGCATGGCCGGCGGCCGCGATGTCAGTCGGCCACCCACGATCGCTCCACAGAGAGCCAGAACGGGGATCTGTCAATGTAAACAGATAGATCCCCATTGTGACAGGGGAGGAGAGACAGATCTGCTGTTCCTATTGATTAGGAACATCGATCTCTCTCCTCCTCCAGTCACCCCCCCCCCATTAGAAACACCTCCCAGGGAACACATTTAAACCCTTCCGTGACATTTATACAGTAATCAGTGCATTTTTATAGCACAGATCGCTGTGTAAAAGGTCCCAAAAATGTGTCAAAAGTGTCCGATCTGTCCACTGCAATGTCGCAGTCTCGCTAAAAATCGCAGATCACTGCCATTACTAGTAAGAAAAAATAATAATAATAAAAGGGCCATAAATCTATCCCCTATTTTGTAGACACTATAACTTTTGCGCAAACTAATCAATATACACTTATTGCGGGGTTTTTTTACCAAACATATGTAGGAGAATATTGACCTAAACTGATGAAGACATTTTTGTTTTTATTTTTTTGGATGTTTAATTATAGCAAAAAGTTAAAAAATATATATATATATTTTTTTCAAAATTGTCGTTATTTTTGTTTATAGCACAAAAAATAAAAAATGCAGCGGTAATCAAATGCCACCAAAAGAAAGCTCTATTTGTGGAAAAAAAGGACGTAAATTTTGTTTAGGTACAGCGTCACACGACCGCGCAATTGTTAGTTAAATCGACGCAGTGCTGTATTGCAAAAACAATGATTGTGCAAATGAAGTGTAATATTTCTATTATTACATTGTTATATAAAATAAAATAGTTCAACTCACCATAATGCAGAATCAGTGGGAGCCCTGAGCGTGTCACTTGCCAACGTCACCTGTCACCAGATGGGGATTGTCACTTGCCACATGTTGCGGTTTGTCACTTGCCACAACGCCACCTGCCACACATTGAGGATTGTCACTTGCCAGGATGCCACCTGCCACACATTGCGGGTTGTCACTTGCCATGACTTCACCTGCCACACATTGCAGATTGTCACTTGCCACGACGTCACACATTGTGGATTGTCACTTGCCACAACGCCACCTGCCACACTATGCAGATTGTCACTTGCCACGACGTCACCTGCCACACGTAGCGGATTGTCACTTGCCACATCACCTGCCACACATTGCGCATTGTCACATGCCGCAACGTCACCTGCCACATGTAGCGGATTGCCACTTGCTGTGTCCCAGAGTAAAGGCAGGCAGCAGAGAGATGATGTAATCTCTCTGCTGCCTGCGGCTGCACAGTGAGGGCGGAACTACATTGATGCAGGGCGGACGGTGAGAGATGATGTCATCTCTCTTCTCCCCCGCCTGCCGGCCCACTGATTGGCCAGGAAGCCCGCTGATTGTACCTCTGTTCTGCCCGCACGCTCCTTTCACCTTGGCACCGGGCTCCTCACAGTGGGATCCGCAGCGGAGTGGGCGGAATGGGCTGGCTGGCGGCAATTTTCCGCCCCCCCGAAAGTGCCACCTGGGATGATGGTACCATCGGGTCCCATGGTAGGGTCAGCCCTGCTTACAGGAATACCGTGAATCTTAATTTGTAAATGAACCTGATGGCAATGCGTATGTTTTCAGATACACTATATTACCAAAAGTATTGGGACGCCTGCCTTTACACGCACATAAACTTTAGTGGCATCCCAGTCTTAGTTCGTAGAGTTAAATATTGAATTGGACAGTCATTTTTAGGTCTCTCCAAAGATGCTCAATTGGGTTTAAGTCAAGGCTTTGGCTGGGCCATTCAAGAATAGTCACGGAGTTGTTGTGAAGCCACTCCTTCGTTATTTTAGCTGTGTGCTTAGGGTCATTATCTTGTTGGAAGGTAAACCTTTGGCCCAGTCTGAGGTCCTGAGCACTCTGGAGAAGGTTTTCACCCAGGATATCCCTGTACTTGGCCGCATTCATCTTTCCCTCGATTGCAACGAGTCGTCCTGTCCCTGCAGCTGAAAAACACCCCCCACAGCATGATGCTGTCACCACCATGCTTTACTGTGGGGACTGTATTGGACAGGTTATGAGCAGTGCCTGGTTTCCTCCACATATACCGCTTAGAATTAAGGCCAAAAGTTCTATCTTGGTCTCATTAGACCAGAGAATCTTATTTCTCACCATCTTGGAGTCCTTCAGGTGTTTTTTAGCAAGCTCCATGCGGGCTTTCATGTGTCTTGCACTGAGGAGAGGCTTCCGTCGGGCCACTCTGCCATACAGCCCCAACTGGTGGAGGGCTGCAGTGATGGTTGACTTTCTACAACTTTCTCCCATCTCCCGACTGCATCTTTGGAGCTCAGCCACAGTGATCTTTGGGTTCTTCTTTACCTCTCTCACAAGGCTCTTCTCCCCCGATAGCTCAATTTGGCCGGATGGCCAGCTCTAGGAAGGGTTCTGGTCATCCCAAACGTCTTCCATTTAAGGATTATGGAGGCCACTGTGCTCTTAGGAACCTTAAGTGCAGCAGAATTTTTTTGTAACCTTGGCCAGATCTGTGCCCTGCCACAATTCTTTTACTGAGCTCTTCAGGCAGTTCCTTTGACCTCATGATTCTCATTTGCTCTGACATGCACTGTGAGCTGTAAGGTCTTATATAGACAGGTGTGTGGCTTTCCTAATCAAGTCCAATCAGTATAATCAAACACAGCTAGACTCAAATGAAGGTGTAGAACTATCTCATGGATGATCAGAAGAAATGGACAGCGCCTGAGTTAAATATATGAGTGTCACAGCAAAGGGTCTGAATACTTAGGACCATGTGATATTTCACTTTTTCTTTTTTAATAAATCTGAAAAAATGTCAACAATTCTGTGTTTTTCTGTCAATATGGGATGCTGTGTGTACAATAATGAGGAAAAAAAATTTACTTACCGTATATACTCGAGTATAAGTCGACCCGAGTATAAGTCGAGGCCCCTAATTTACCACAAAAAAACTAGGAAAAACTTATTGATTACGACGATGGTGAGAAATGCAGCAGCTACTGAAAGGGAAATAAGAGGGTCAACAATGTCCATCTGCAGCTGCATACCTCCCTGTGTCCTGTGCATTTGTCCCTGTGTCCTGTGCAGCCTACCTGTATCCTGTGCATGTACATGTCTCCCTGTGTCCTGTGTCCTGTACATGTGTCCTGTGTCCTGTACATGTGCATGTGTCCTGTGCAGCCTACTTGTATCCTGTGCATGTGTCATGTGTCCTGTGCATGTGTCCCTGTGTCCCTGTGTCCTGTGCATGTGCATGTGTCATGTGCATGCGTCCTGTGTCATGTGCATGTGTCCTGTGTCCTGTACATGTGCATGTGTCCTGTGTCCTTGTATATGTGTCCTGTGTCCTGTACATGTGTATGTGAATGTGTCCTGTGCCCCTGTGCATGTGTCCTGTGTCCTGTACATGTGTATGTGTATGTGTCCTGTACATGTGTATGTGTCCTGTGTCCCTGTGCAGCCTACCTGTGTCCTGTGCATCCTCCCTGTGGCGATCTCCATCCTCAGATAAGCGTGTGATAATACAGTTCGACGGCCATTCCACTGTTCAAAAGCCACGCTTCCTCCTCGTCTGTGATAGGCAGAACACTCAGCAGTCAGCGGTCAGCCTATCACGGACATTCTCTCATTCTCATACCATGGACGAGGATGAGAGAATGTCCGTGATAGGCTGTACACTGACTGCCGGGAAATGGAGTGTTCAGCCTATCACAGACGAGGAGGAGGCGCGGCTTTTGAAAGCTGGAATAGCCTCCAAAGTGTATTATCACACGCTGGCCGCCGTCTGCCTGCATGGCACGCTGATCATGTAGGCAGGCGGTGGTGACTCGAGTATAAGCCGAGGTGGGCACTTTCAGCCTAAAAAAAAAGGTGAAAATCTCGACTTATACTTGAGTATATACAGTAAATTATTTTAGTAAAAGGCTGCAATATAATAAAGAGTAAAAAATTTAAGGGTGTCTGAATACTTTCCATCCCCACTGTATATTGGATAAAGTATTTAATAAAAATACAACATTCTTATTTAAATCAGGTGCTAAATCAATAAACAACTGTCTATTGTGCTTGATTGAATTCTTCCACCAAAAGCAAGAAAGCAAGTGCCCTTCCAAAATATGTGCTCCAACATTGATAAGTGCACCACTCCCTTGTCTTTTAGATAAAAATACACTCACCACAAAGATATCAGCACTTATTACTAAATAGGTCATTCATGTTTGTTTGAAAGAAAATTCACATTGATTTTTTTCATTCCACCGTTAAGGATTTACTGTTATATTTGCAAAAGGATATACTATTTAACCAGAAACTTGCATAGCGTAACACCACTTACACTGATCAGCCATAAAATTATGACCACTGAGAGGTAACGTGAATAACATTGATTATTTCATTACAATAACACCTGAAAGTTGGTGGGATATAGTAGGCAGCATGGGAACTTGTTGTCCCTAAAGTTATTGTGTTGAAAGTAGAATACTTGGGCAAGCCTAAGTATTTGAGCGACTTTGACAAGGGCCAAATTGTAATGCCTAGATGCCTAGATGAACATCTCCAAAACTGCAGCTCTTGTGGGATTATCCTGGTAGGCAGTGGTCAGGACCTACCAAAAGGGACCAAGGAAGGAAACCGTTGAAGAGTCATGGGCAGCCAAGGCTCACTGATGCATGTGAGGAGTAAAGGCTAGCCCGTGTTATCCAATTCAATAGAAGAGCTATTGTAACTCAAATTTCTGAAAAAGTTAATTCTGGTTCTGATAGAAAGGTGTCAGAACACACAGTGCATCGCAGTTTGTTGCGTATGCGGCTGCGTAGCTGAGGATTGGTCAGGGTGCCCATGCTAACCCGTGTCCACAGTCAAAAGCGCCTACAGTGGGCACATGAGCAATGGAAGAAGGTGGCCTGGTCTGATGAATTCAAGAATGGTTTGAAGAACACAAAAACAAGTTTGAGTTTGAGGTTTGAGGTTTTGACTTGCCCTTCAAATTCTCCAGATCTCAATCCAATCGCACAACTGTGGGATGTGTTGGAAAAATAAGTCCTATCTATGAAGGCCCCACCCCGCAACTTACAGGACCTAAAGGATCTGTTTCTGGTGGCTTGGTGCCAGATACCACAGAATACCTACAGAGTTCTAGTGGAGGCCATGACTCGTACTTCATTACATCACCACCATGTTCAAACACATTTCATCAACGGACTTCTTCAGAAGCATATAGGATGCAGCAGTCATACCAATGTCTATATCTCTTAGTTAATAAAATAATTAACTATTTAAAGCACACCCCTGTATGTATCTCAAAACGTAACAATACAATCTCCACAAAGCCCCTTGGTAACCACTGCCTTCAACCATCTTCTCAAACCCTTATCAACTGTGCATGACTATAAGTGACATCTGCCTAAGACTAATTTAACGGCTGTTTATACTTGTATGTATTGAAAAATCAAGAAACACAATTGTGAGACTACCCGGGGCTGCACAACCCAAGAAAAAGGTTAAAAAAAATTTTTGAAAATTTCCCCAGGGGGTTTTTTAAGCAGCAAACATTGATATGGTAATATAAAAATAGAGTGGATCAAAAATTCAAGATATATTCAAATTACAATAGGTTTATTAAAATACAGACTATGGTTCACGTTTAACAAACGACAACATAAAACATCACTCATGGCAAAGAGGCCCCCAGGAGAACATATTAGCCAATTACATTTACAACATTGATGTCCACATAAATACCCCAATGCATTTCGACCCATTCTGGTCTTCTTCAGGGGGATTTAGATTCTAGGAAGATATATCAAAAATAGAATTCAACTTAGGACTTTAGTCAATATACAGAGCATCATTTAATCTTTTCAAATTGTGCAGAAAAAAGTCTCTCCATGTAAATGGAGGTATATTTACCATAAAGTAGATGATGTGTGGATGCATCGCACAAAACCAGATTGTTGTAAACATTCAAGTTCAGGGATCCCACTGACCTCGCATACACCCTCCACACCCTCCAGGCGGATCCACAGTCCATAGGGCTTGCAAGGGGCCACATGCTTGGACCTAGAGGTGAGGACGGAGGGCAAGGCACCTGCAATTGGGTATTGAAAGACCTTATTATTTAGGTATTAGGAAGTATCTAGTATAGTTAGGCGACTACAGACTGCCCCGTACTACTACAAATATTTGATTCATATTGATTGGACCTAATAGTTTTATTATATAGTATAGTCATGGGTTAAATAGTTTGTAGTTTAGTTAATTTTTTTTAATATGAGTGAAATAAATTGAATAAGAATGCAATAAATGGGATATAATACCCTATGTAGTCAGAGTGTGAAAATGTGCTGGGTGTGCAAGGTGTGATGATGAGAGGGGTGTGAAAATAATGTACAAATGTGTTGTAAAACGCTAAAACAATTAGTGTGAAAAAACAAAATGTGGTGTTGATGACAAACCAATACATGATGATGAAAATAGTGAAAACTTGAAAGTGTATGTTGAGTGCCTGTAACCGTGGGAGAATCCATATAATGATGTGGCTAGACAGAATAAAGAGTGTATGGGGCTGAGTACAAATGTTGAAGTATAAACAAAACCATATAAGTTAATATGATAGAGAGGTATAATGGCTGTACTAGATAAAAATTGTATGGAGAGCCCAAAAAGGGAAAAGTGTGGGTAAAAGATAGGTTCAAGTAAGTAGCGATATCAGCCAGTCTTGTGTGTTCAAGGCGCTACACTTACCTAGTGCTAGCTTCTTCTTGAATATGTAACGACGGCATTCCCGAGATCACCTCAGGATCATCTGGGAACTGCCATTTTATATGTCTCAAATAATTACCTATAAATTGCAGGTGCCAAACTCCTTCCCATCACAGAATCCTCCACCAGTCCCCACCACTATACTAGCGGCATCTGCGTGACCCCCTCGGCGTTCCAGAAGGCATGAGCCCCAGCAATGGCTGCCACCTCTGACGCAATTGAGTGATGTCACAACGTCACACGCATGCGCAGGAGGACCCGTGCGCGCGTGACATCACTGACAGTCCGGCGGTGATCAAGGGATGCCGCCGGCACGAAAAAGGCTCCCCACAGTGGCCCCATGGTAGGGCCTATTTGTGGGAAACACAACTGGGGGGAAATGCAATGGGGATGCATCTCCCCCCACGTGCCGGGAAGCCAGATGGAGATGGAAAGGGGAGGGCCCCCACTCAGTGACACGGAGAGAGATGCAGTGGTCCATGGAAAATGAACACTGAATACCAGAACATCATGTTAAAAAAGAAAAAACTTGAATTAAATGCATGAAAATGTTAATTTGGTCTGGTCATATATATGTATATATATTAAATTGTTTAGATTGTTTTATTATAAGAGCTGAGGGCATATTCATTAACCCAATTGGATGAAAGATGGGGAGGGAAAAATTATTGCTTTCCTTCATCCCAGGAGTATTGTTCTGCTATGCCAGGGATATGCAATTAGCGGACCTCCAGCTGTTGCAAAACTACAAGTCCCATCATGCCTCTGCCTCTGGGTGTCATGCTTGCGGCTGTCAGAGTCTTGCTATGCCTTATGGGAGTTGTAGTTCTGCAACAGCTGGAGGTCCGCTAATTGCATATCCCTGTACTATGCCTAAATAGTTGATTCAATCTATCTAGGCTACATTCTCAAACAATCAGGATATGCCTCAGCTCATATAGGGTCTCTCATGTGTTGGGAGGGGAACGGGTGTTTAACCACCCAAATAGACAGAAAAATCAAAAAACACATGTGTGAGAGTACCCGGGGCTGCACAACCCAATAAAAACAATAAAAGCCATAAAACAATCTAAACAATTTAATATATATACATATATATGACCAGGCCAAATTAACATTTTCATGCATTTAATTCAAGTTTTTTCTTTTTTAACATGATGTTCTGGCATTCAGTGTTCATTTTCCATGGACCACTGCGTCCCTCTCTGTGTCACTGGGTGGGGGTGGGCCCTCCCCTTTCCATCTGGCTTCCCGACACGTGGGGGGAGACGCATCCCCATTGCGTTTCTCCCCGGTTGTGTTTCCCACAAATAGGCTCTTCAATGGGGCCACTGTGGGGAGCCTCTTTCGTGCCAGTGGCGTCCCTTGATCACCGCCGGACTGTCAGTGACGTCACGCGCACCAGGGTCCTCCCGCGCATGCATGTGACGTTGTGACGTCACGCTTTAGCGTCGGAGGTGACGGTGATTGCCGGGGCTCATGCCTTCCGGATCGCCGAGGGGGCCATGCAGATGCCGCTAGTATAGCGGTGGGGACTGGTGGAGGATTCTGTGACGGGGAGGAGTTTGGCACCTGCAATTTATAGGTAATTATTTGATACATATAAATTGGCAGTTCACCAGAATGGGTCGAAATGCATTGGGGTATTCATGTGGACATCAATGTTGTAAATGTAATTGGCTAATATGTTCTCCTGGGGGCCTCTTTGCCATGAGTGATGTTTTATGTTGTAGTTTGTTAAACGTGAACCAGAGTCTGTATTTTACTAAACCTATTGTAATTTGAATTTATCTTGAATTTTTGATCCACTCTATTTTTATATTACCATATCAATGTTTGCTGCTTAAAAAACCCCCTGGGGAAATTTTCAAATTTTTTTTTTGGAACCTTTTTCTTGGGTTGTGCAGCCCCGGGTGCTCTCACAATTGTGTTTCTTGATTTTTCAATACATACAAGTATAAACAGCCGTTAAATTTGTCTTAGGCAGATGTCACTTATAGTCATGCACAGTCAATAAGGGTTTGAGAAGATGGTTGAAGGCAGTGGTTACCAAGGGGCTTTGTGGAGATTGTATTGTTACGTTTTGAGATACATACAGGGGTGTGCTTTAAATAGTTAATTATTTTATTAACTAAGAGATATAGACATTGGTATGACTGCCGCATCCTACAGTATATGCTTCTGAAGAAGTCCGTTGATGAAATGTGTTTGAACATGGTGGTGATGTAATGAAGTACGAGTCATGGCCTCCACTAGAACTCTGTAGGTATTCTGTGGTATCTGGCACCAAGCCACCAGAAACAGATCCTTTAGGTCCTGTAAGTTGCGGGGTGGGGCCTTCATAGATCGGACTTATTTTTCCAACACATCCCACAGTTGTGCGATTGGATTGAGATCTGGAGAATTTGAAGGGCAAGTCAAAACCTCAAACCTTAAACTCAAACTTGTTGTGTTCTTCAAACCATTATTGAATTCATCAGACCAAGCCACCTTCTTCCATTGCTCATGTGCCCACTGTAGGGGCTTTTGACTGTGGACACGGGTTAGCATGGGCACCCTGACCAATCTGCAGCTACGCAGCCCCATACGCAACAAACTGCGATGCTGCGAGTGACGTTGCGTATTGCGCAGACCCATCTGAGACCTGTTTTTTCGAAGGAGGACATTTCTCAACAGAACACCGGTACCGGGGGGTGTGTGGAAGCAGTTGGGCGACAGCGCAACCACCCGAATGCTTCCACCTGACAGGCAGGAAACTGCCTGTCAGTTTTACATACAATCCTGGTGGCTGCAGCCACTGGGTTGTGTGTACGCTGTCAGGTCCGTACGAAGTGCCTGCAGGCACATGTCTAATGTGCCTAGTGGAAAATCCGGTTCTACCAGTGATAGAACTACCATAAGTAAGCAGAAGATGAGAAGTGGTGGGTTGTATAAAGAAGTCTTTCAGCATTCAAGATATTATGTTGAACTGTCAGGAGGAAGTTGCAGTTACCCAAAAGCAAAAAAAACACACACTTCTCGAATCGTGGACAGCACAACTCAAATATGCCAGCTATGCAAAGCCACAGAAATAAAATGAGAATAAGCACACCTTAAAACTTAGCTAACAAAAGGAGCGTGTAACATACAGTAATACAACATCAAGTTCAGACGTGTGAGTCTGAGGAAGAGAAAATGTTTTATTTATTTTAGATGGGAACGGAGGATTAAAGCAGTTGTAAACCTCATAAATGAAAAGTGAACAAAGCATATCCGTCTAGTGTGTACTTGTCGCAATCCAGAGCTCTAAATGTAATTTCTGTCTGCTGTATCATTCCTCTGCTATCAGCATGAAAAAGTTTTCCTGACACCAAGAGAAAAAAAGTGACAGGGGAGGGAGCTCTAGATGATTGACGAGTGAATAAATGACAGCAGCACTTTCCCTGGTGAAACACTTATATATATATATATATAAAAATGAATAGGTATATGAATCCACAAAACATGTTATACGTATAAATTAAAACACATTTCATGCAACACTCAGTCGTGTGTATAAATATTAAGGTGCAAGAAAGTAAATAAAGAAACCGCAAGTGTCCAATAGTGCCTGTCTGCCTGTGCTGCACAAATAATATACACTATATTGTCAAAAGTATTGCTTTTACACGCACAAGAACTTTAATGGCACCCCAGCCTTAATCCGTAGGGTTCAGTATTGAGTTGAATACATATACAATGATAGTGGTGCATCCTCGAGAAAGGAGCGCGCACACAGTGGGTTCTCCCCAGTGTGCATGCTCCGAAACGTGTTGCGAATGAGCACGCCGGTGACGTCATTCCGAACAGCACTGTGGTTCAGCCTGTCCCAGCTTGCAGCTCAGACTCTGCTCTCCACCTGCAACCATCGGAACAGCTTTCACAGCAGAGCCCTCATACACCGGATTGTAAAGATGCGCCCATGTTTTACCTTTAGCATCTGAGTTTTATTCCTTTTACCTAAATAAATGGCATATGCAGTCTACACTTACTGCCGGTTCACACAGGGGCAACACGACTTGCAGGCCAACTCACAGAGGCGACCTGCACATGACTTCAGCGGCGACTTGCAAAACGACTTCTGTATAGAAGTCAATGCAAGTCACCTGAAGTCGCCCCAAAAGTACAGGAACCTTTTTCTAAGTCGGAGCGACTTGCGTTGCTCCTATTATAACGGTTCCGTAGTACAGAACGGGACGCGACTTGTCAGGCCTGACAAGTCACCCCTGTGTGAACCAGGGCTTAGAGGCACCTGTATTTCTTTTTTTCTTTCTTCAGTATTGAGTTGGCCCACCCTTTGCAGCTATAACAGCTTCTACTCTTCTGGGAAGGCTGTCCACAAGGTTTAGGAGTGTGTCTATGGGAATGTTTGGCCATTCTTCCAGAAGCACATTTGTGAGGTCAGGCACTGACTGACTGACCATCACACATTTTCCATCGGATTTTCCGACACACAAAGTTTGAGAGCAGGCTATAAAATTTTCCGACAACAAAATCCGTTGTCGGAAATTCCGATCGTGTGTACACAAATCCGACGCACAAAGTGCCACGCATGCACAGAATAAATAAAGAGATGAAAGCTATTGGCTACTGCCCCGTTTATAGACCCGACGTACGTGTTTTACGTCACTGCGTTCAGAACGATCAGATTTTCCCACAACTTTGACAAGTTTGAGCCAACAGCCCTCAGAAAAAGGGTATCTTCAGATAAAGAAAGTGCTCTTGTGCATATAAGCTTTGTCTACATCAATCCACCCAGTTCATGCCCCTCCAAGGGTTTGCACTCACCTGCCGGGTTTTACCCCCTTTAGTATACATTGAGGTGGGTCACCAAGGCTTTAAACTGTTGCTTTCATAGTAGGCATTACCATCCAGGGACTTTACACTTCATACATCCACAGGGATAGACTAAGGAGAAAAGGAACCATGGGAAACATCATAGCGTATCACCGTAAATTTATTAAAAACCTGATATAATGCTTTGAAGATCTCACCACATCGCAGCATCTGTTGTTAAAGTATTAGTAAACCCAGGACAGTAAAATCAGTCTGTATACGCAGTAGAGCATGCTTGTTATACTCACTGTGGAACCTAAGGGGTAATCCTCCGCATTGTGTAAAATGTCTGTTTGCTCTTGTCTTCTCTGATCCTCCCCTTCTTTTACTGTCCCCAATCCATCTCTTAAGTTTTATGGAAGATCTAGACACCTTTCACACTGGGGCGCTTTTCAGGCGTTTTAGCGCTAAAAATAGAGCCTGTAAAGCACCTTTCATGCTACCCCAGGGTAAAAGCCAGAGTGCTTTCACACTGGGGCAGTGCGCTTGCAGGACAGGAAAAAAAGTCCTGCAAGCAGCATCTTTGGGGCGGTGCGGAAGTGGTGTACACCACACTCCTGCCCATTGAAATGAATAGGCAGCGCTGCCAAAGTGCCTGCAAAGCGCTTTGACAGCGCCGCAAAACGGGCGCTATTAACCCTTTCCTTGGACGCTAGAGGGGGCTAAAAGCGCCCCGCTAGCAGCCGAAAAGCGTCAATATAACAGCGATAAAGCGGCGCTTTACCGCTAAGGCCCGCACTGCCCCAGGGTGAAAGGGGTCTTATAGGATACATAGTATAACCTGAACAAGTATATACAGTAGAACTAACAAGCATGAAAAATTTCAGAGAGCATCCATAAGTCATTAGAGACAATATAGATAATTAGGAATAAAGAGCAATAATTACAGTATGTCAAGTCACATATTGGTTGCATAGTAACGATTCACATCATATAAAGATGGGGGGGATGTACATTAGGAGACACTCTTGAATTAAATAGATGGGTCGGGTCCCCTGTGCCCAGAATGACCAAGAAACATATAGGCCAGAGGGGCTAAGAGAGAAAGAAGGGAGAACAATAAATGAAAGGAAAGGAAGGGAACAAGAGGAGGACGTCTGGGACACCCAGATTAGATGTCTAGGTGTTTGAACGCCTATATTAATGTATAGCTTTCTAGGGACTTGGAGGCAAGAGCGTATTGTATCCATGGGGCCCAGGTTTTTGGAATGGAATTTTTCTTATGTGTATCTAAGAGAATGATAGTAAGCTTTTAGTTAATGAAGAAGGTGTCTATGCGGCAACTTCCATGATGTAAACAAACTGTTGTTTCCAAGCTTTTGCAATAGTGTTTTGCTGCTAGTAAGACATATGCATACCCCCAACTTTTTGAGATGGGAATGAGGGACACCTATCTGCAATAGTATGCAGGCATAGGACACACCCCTTGCCACACCCCCTTAAAGGAGAATTGTACAAAAAAACAAGATTGGTTAAACCCACAAGTGCTTTTTTATACCACAACTATTCCTTTATATTGGCTTTTGGAATTTACAAATGCAGCAATTTAGAAATCAGATGAAAGGTTTAGCGCTGAAAAACACTTTTTGATAGAGAAAAAGAACATTTTATATACATCTATAGAGATCAGACCAAAATGAGGGACAAATGAGGAGGAATGAGGGACAGAGGGACATTGCTCCAAATCAGGGACAGTCCCTCCAAATCAGGGACAGTTGGGAGCTATGCATATGTAGTCAATTTTATTTAGGATGTTGTGAGACCTGGGGGCTTTGGATGCAAAAGGGTGTACCAAGGGTCCCTGGGGAAGGGGCAGGTTAGCAATGTGTGGAATAGTCTGAGGACTATTTGTCCAAAATCTGGTTAGCGTGGAGCAGGACCGAGGGCTAACATTTTTGATGGGACACTGCCTCCCTCTAGACATTCCAAAGCATACAAGTGGCTGGAGCAACATGTGACCAGACAGACCAGATGGCGATGAGACCAGAGTACCAGATAACCAGCAGCAAAGACATTATGTAAAATGGAAAAGAGTGGTGTATTACAAACAGGCCTTGATAAGAAAAAGAAGCTGTGGACAGGTTGACTGTTACTTCTGTGTGCATCCGAATGCCTAATTTTCACCTCTAACTGGAGTATGGGGAGCTATAAGGTTTTTATTTGATACAATGTTTTACTAAATGCCCCGATTAGCATGGTTTTATTAGGCTGACAGATGGGCAAAATTTGATAAAAAAATATTTTTTTCACTTTCTTGCCTTTTAAAATTGAATTAATGATTAATATTAAAGTGGAACTAAACTATCTTAACCCCTTCATGTATGAGCCATTTTCTGACATTTGTTGCTTACAGGTTTAAATCCATATTTTTTGCTAGAAAATTACTTAGAACCCCCAAACATTATATATATAGATATATATATAGATATATATATCTAGATATATATATAGATATATACAGTGCCTTGCAAAAGTATTCAGCCCCCTTGAACTTTTCAACCTTTTGCCACATTTCAGGCTTCAAACATAAAGATATAAAATTTAAATTTTTTGTGAAGAATCACCAACAAGTGGGACACAATTGTGAAGTGGAACGAAATCTATTGGATATTTTAAACTTTTTTAGCAAATAAAAGACTGAAAAGTGGTGCGTGCAAAATTATTCGGCCCCTTTACTTTCAGTGCAGAAAACTCACTCCAGAAGTTCAGCGAGGATCTCTGAATGATCCAATGTTGTCCTAAATGATCCCAACATACAGCAAAATCTACAAAGGAATGGTTCACAAATAAACGTATCCAGGTGTTAGAATGGCCAAGTCAAAGTCCAGACCCGAATCCAATCGAGAATCTGTGGAAAGAGCTGAAAACTGCTGTTCACAAACGCTCTCCATCCAACCTCACTGAGCTCGAGCTGTTTTGCAAGGAAGAGTGGGCAAGAATTTCAGTCTCTTGATGTGCAAAACTGATAGAGACATATCCCAAGCGACTTGCAGCTGTAATCGCAGCAAAAGGTGGCTCTACAAAGTATTAACGCAAGGGGGCCGAATAATTTTGCACGCCCCACTTTTCATTTTTTTATTAGTTGAAAAAGTTTCAACAATCCAATAGATTTCATTCCACTTCACAATTGTGTCCCACTTGTTGGTGATTCTTCACAAAAAATAAAAATTTTATATCTTTATGTTTGAAGCCTGAAATGTGGCAAAAGGTTGAAAAGTTCAAGGGGGCCGAATACTTTCGCAAGGCACTGTATATCTAGATATATATATCTATATATATATATATAATTTTTAGCAGAGACCCTAGAGAATAAAAAGGCAATTGTTGCAATATTTTATGTCACACGGTATTTGGGCAGCGGTCTTTCAAACGCAATTTTTTGGGGATAAAAGACACTTTCATGAATATATAAAAAAAAATCAGTAAAGTTAGCCCAATTTTTTTGTGTAATGTGAAAGATGATGTTACGCCGAGTAAATAGATACCTAACATGTCATGCTTTGAAATTGCCCACACTTGTAGAATGTCAACAGACTACGATACCTAAAAATCTCTATAGGCGGCGCAAAATTTCTACAGGTTACCAGTTTAGATTTTTTTTGCTGTCACAAGTAATGTTAACATCCCTTGGGACAGTAATAGGCAGCGACAGGTACTCTTTATGGAGAGATCTGGGGTCTATAAGACCCCAAATCTCTCCTTTGCACTTAAAAGCATTCAAAACGCCAAGTTTGGCTGTTTTTAATACTGTTATTTTTTTTTAATTTGGCTCCTTTAAGTTTTCAGTTTGGATCTTCGGCCAGTCAACGGACGTGCCGGCAGGTCGCTCGTGCCTCCCAGTGGGACGGGAGAGCCTGGGCAAGCCGTGGAAGGCGGCGGGAGGAGGAGTCGTCCACTCCTGCACCTTGGGACAACCCCTTCAAGTCGAGGCTGCATATTTGCATACGGTCGGCGTGACGGGGTTAATCAACCTTACCTATTTTTATTCTTTATGTTGCTAGCATTAATAAATAAATAGGTAGGTGCAGTAAAACCTTGGTTTGAGAGTAACTTGGTTTGAGAGCGTTTTGCAAGACAAGCAACATTTTAAAATAAATTTTGACTTGATATATAAGTGATGTCTTGATATACAAATAGCATCATGTCACAACTGAGTATAAAAGAGAAGAGAGGCGCCTCTAAGTGTAGTAATATGGTTACATTTAATGAAGGTACAACATTTAGCAACATATTGCTACACTTAGAAGCGCCTCTCTTCTCTTTTTTACTCTGTAGCTCCTGCTGGATTTTGATTGTAATCCTTTTGTGGAGGCTTCCATTTGTGGATGGACATTTTATGGTTACACATTGCTATAATCTTTTTATATGGACTATAAACTGAAGGATCTATGAATAAATGGTTGTTGAACGAATCATTTGAGTTTCCATTATTTCTTATGTGGAAATTCGCTTTGATATACAGTTCAAGTTATTTGGATCACAATCATGTTTCTGGAACGAATTATGCTTTCAATCCAAGGTTTTACTGTATGTTATGTTTACTTGTTTAAACTTTTTTTTTACATTTCTTCAGTCACTTTCTGGTCTCTGGCCTGGGCCGATATAATGTACATCCCAGGAGTCTTTGTAGGCATTTTTTTTCTTTGATCAGGAGGAGGGGAGAAGGGGCTTTTTTAAGAAAACCCTCCTGCCTGCATGGTTAAGGGCAGATAGATTCCAGGAAGTAAATGCCACACGAATCATCTGCCCTTACTCAAGATGGCCATAGGTAGAAATGCTGGGGGGGGTGTTTTTCAACGTGATTTATCAACAAATCAAAGCATGGAGACATGGATGGATGGGTGAGTTTGCTTTGAATATTAAAAATGAATTAAATAGATTTTTTTAGTTGTGGTTTTCAGATACAGTTTAATTCTGCTTTAAAGCCAACTCCTGGAGAGTAGAAAAACATACCCTTGCATCAACACTCGGAGTCCAGGTGCAGAAAACAGAAGTTTATTGAAATTAAAGTTCAGCAATTCACAACAAGCCCAGCAGGAAGGCAGGCCGACTGGGAGCACTCACAGGATGCAACAGCGATGAGTAGTAGCAGTAGGTCTCAGGTGTGCCGACAACGTCTTTTTTTTTTTTGAGGGGTGCAATGCGGTCTCGCCAGTCCATACCCAAGCGGGGAGGCTTCCAGAAGGGATAGCGTGTCCCTACTCTTTCCCTACTCGTCTAGAACCTCTCCCTGACACTAAGCACTGTCCCTGACAGACAGGTTACCTGTCCCTACTGAAGTCACATGTGAAATTCTCACTAAATCCGGGAGCCAGAGTTTTAAATAGACCCTGTCTGACCCAAGATGGCCACCAGAGTCAGATGGGAAGCCAGCATCCAATGGGATAGCTGCCCCCTGTGACCCAGGAAACCATAGAAGAATTCAATTCCTCTTGACTTCCTCTCCTTCTGCAATGTTGCTGCTGTTGAGCTCCACCTGCAGTGGAGAAAGCAGACTGCACCTGCCTACATGCCAAGGAAGGTTAACCTGCAGACTGAGGGCAGGAACTTATTCAGGCTCTAAATTCTAAAGCCACACAACCGCAGCATTCTTTACCACAAGAAAGTGTCCCTACAAATTTTTGGAAATGTTGGCAACTATGTTGCAGTTAGGATAACAGTCTAAGCCTGCTCAACAATACTAAACCACAATAGTAAAAATTATATAGGCACAACCACTTCCACCACCACAACTTTTTGATTCCATAGAAACCAACTGGTAGTAACTCAACCTCACTATGACATATTTGGTGTGAGTCTAGCCAAATTTAGTATGTAAGCGTAAGTCCAGCCAAATGTTTTCTTCTTAGCTTTGGATAGAGTGGGGAGGGATTAGAACCCTTGTCAGGAGAGATTTACCCTCACTCCCTAACCTGTTAATGTTTTACAAGACATGGTGTGGAGAAATCTTCAACAGCAACACAGACAGAAAAGAAAACACTTATTTAGTAGACCCCTGCCAGCAAGATCCTGCGTAAAAACTTCAGTAAATTTATTACGCCCGTGCATAAGGGTTCTATTTTAGTTCTTGTTGCAGCTTTTCACTCACTTCCTTATCTGGAAAAATTTTTGTTGCTGGGACTTAGAGAGAAAATTGCTGTAAAAACCAAAAAGGTTCTGAACTTTAATGGATGGTAGGTTCCATTCCACTGCTGGGGGTCATTGCTACATTTTGGAAGCAACTAGCTCTGGAAGGCAACATCACTACAGGGCTTATGTATGAAAAGTAACCAAGAAAATTTCCAACCATTCAAATCTCTGTCTCATTTTAAAACCACGGATTTTAGAATTGAAATTTGGAAGATATTTGGTTGCTATGGGCAGCAAGAAATGTATTTGGTTTTTCATGTTTCAAACATAAGGCTCCATTTGGGATTAGAGAGGTGTGTCCTCCTCTAGAACAGCACCACTTCCAAGTGTCAATGGCAGCTCAGTTGTAACAGATTGCAGCCAATGTGGCAAGTTTGCTTAGAGCTGAAGTTTAATCTGCTCATACTTTACCTTCCCTTGTTCTTCCCTATCCCTTCTTCCACATGCTAATTACATTTGTAAATATAATGATTCTGGTTTCATTATGTAGGTAATTTTAGGTCCCACTGTGGTTCTTTATGCAAAGCAGGAATATCATAACTAGTGGGCGGAATTGGCAGGGTGCTGTACATTGCTTCCTGAAAACATCACTCATCACTAGATAGATAACCCTCTATCTATTTAAGGGCTTGGGCTGAGCGGCTCCCCTGCCTACTGAAGAAGCCCAATGAGAGGGCGCTACGCGTCTAGGAGGGAGGAGCCGAGCCTGTGATGTCAGTCTGCCACCGGGAGAGAGTGGTGAGCCAGCTGATGTAATCTATACAAGTGCTTTTACATGCCTTTTTTGTAAGTGGATTTTATTGTGGGCATTTAATAAAAGTATTATATGGGAAAGCACTGTATTTGCCTTTCTGTTATATGTAATCCGTCTTTGGATTGTGAGTATATGGGAAAGTGTGAACCAAGTGGGATCCTCGGAGAAAGGAGATCTTCCCAGGGGATCCAAATGATTAGCAAGAGATGAGCCTGTTGTTTATTGCTTGAGGTATGCAGTTCTTTCCCCTGGTGTATGGAAATGCACTTATCACTGGAGTAAAGAGTTCATAGAAGTTCACCGTTTTTATTTAATTATTTTCTTTTGGATTTTAATAGACTATACATTTTTGAGAGGCTGAATTTTTACAATATTATTTGTATTTATATACAATATATGATTAATGGATTCTAATTAACTTTGACACATATTTTGGATACTATATTTACTGAGTTGCACTATATACATTTAATGATATAAAATGAAAGCTGCACATTCATTGACACAAGACTAAAGCCTGCTGACACTGGGAATGCAAAAGCAAAAGTGTGCAATAACACATCGGAACCCATCAGTTTTCATCCATTTAGTCAAAAAAGTGAGATCTAGTTTCTGATTTCTTGCTAGCACACTTTGCACATTATTCTATGCCAAGAAGGGCCACGGTCAGATGGAGTCTGTGCAAGGTTTGCTTACCCACCCCCATATCACCCCATCAGAGAATGTGGGTAGGGGGCAAGCAAACTCTGTAAAGTCAATGGTGTTCCTGAGCCACCATCCCATACACCTTCAACAGCCAGCATCTCTCCCTGCCAGGCAAAAGTGTTAAAAGTCAGCTTGCCCTAGGCTCCTCTTGAACTCTGACATGTGAATATGAGGAGGTGCCTACGAGGACAAGGACATCACACAGCCATCTGCAGCGCTGCATCAGAGGTCTGTTTGTTTGAGGGAGGGAGGAAATGTACTGGAGATATGGGGGGGGGGGGGGGACATAGCAAGAAACATATGTACTGGGGATGAGAGTGGGGGATTTTAGTGGGTGTTGTGCTAGGGGGGATTTGTGCCTGTGGGATAATTTGGGGAGCAAGATGTGTGCTAGTTGGGATAATTGGGGGGGATTTGTGCTAGGAGAGGAAATAGGGGGGTTTGTGCTAGGGGGGTAGATTTGTGCTTGGAGGGGAAATCGGAGGGATAGGGGATTTGTGCTAAGATGGGTGATTTTGGAGGATGGGGGGATTTTTTATAGGAGGGGAGATTTGGGGAAAAAGAAGATTTGAGCTGGGGGGGGGGGGATTTGTGGCCTTTGTGCTATAGGGGGAATTTGTGCTTGTGAGGAAATGTTGGGGGTAAGATTTGTTCTATTTGGGATGATTGGGGGGACTTGTGCTAGTAGAGGAAATTGTGGGATTTGTGGTAGGAGGGTAGATTTGTGCTAGGACAGGAGATTTGAGGGATAGGGGATTTGTGCTAGGATGGGTGATTGTTTTTGTTGGGGGGGGTATTTGTTCTAGGAGGGGAGATTTGGGGAAGGAGTTGGGAATGAGGGGGGATTTGTGCTGGGAGGGGGGATTTCAGAAAGGGGAAGTTGCACTGGGAGGAGAGGTAATTTTTGTTTGGGGAGAATTGGGCTTGCATAGGAGATATATGCTTAGGGGGTTAGGGTGCAGTTTAGTGCTTGACTATTTTGGTGGGGTTTTTGGACACATAGTTCTCATACATCTTGAGGGGGGTGAAGTTTGGCATCTTTGCCCTGGGCCCTAGATGATCTTGCACTGATGCCATGCTTCATACTTCATAGAGGCGTTGTGTCTGATCTATATCTTTATCTATTTACAGTTCCATTTCATAATGTTTCCATGTATCTTTCATCACAAGTTCTTCCTCTTATGTGCTGCAGATGATCAACCCAATCTCCACTCAGATCTCCCAGTGTTGCCAACCCCCCGAAGTGAAATTTACTGGCAGAACGTCAAAATTTACAAACGGTGCCAATTTTTTACTGACGAAAAAAACATGAAATTTACTGGCAGATCCACATTTTTTACTGGCACTGCAAAAAAATACCTAAAATTACTGTTTTTAGTGCTAAACATTGCAAATATTAATATTTGAACTATAAACACATAGCTAGTGCTATTAGCAATGTGTTTAAGTTAAACAAAAGTCAAAAAACATATTTCTCAATTTACATGAAGGTCAGGTTAGTATAACCCGGCCAGCATAGAGTTCTCCCTTACATCAGAGTCTGGAGGATGGTGACCAGAGACCACCTTCCGCAGAGTGAATACACTAAGGTAAGGGGGGATTACTAATATAGGAGGGAACCTTTATATCAGTGCCCCCTTACATTATTGTATTCACTCCCGCCTTACATCAGTGACCCCCCTCAGACTGGCCTGGCGGCGCTGTCACTGACCTCCTCTCAGGTGCACCCAGCAAGGCTCAGTAAGATGGCTCCAGCTTGGTGGCTATTCTATAGTCTCCTCTCCACAGTCCACACGTGTCTGTCTCTTCCCGTAACCCCCATCCCAGCAGCGCTCCCACTCTTGAATCCTTTCTAGGATCCCCTCAGAGACTGCAGACATGATAAGAGACAAGAGATGGTCAGAGACTGCGGACATACTACAGGAGAAGGACAGAGGCTGCGGACATGCTACAGGAGGTGGACAGAGGCTGCGGGCATAATACAGGAGGTGGACAGAGGCTGCGGACATGCTACAGGAGGTGCACAGAGGCTGCAGGCATACTACAGGAGGTGGACAGAGGCTGCGGGCATACTACAGGAGGTGGACAGAGGCTGCGGACATACTACAGGAGGTGGACAGAGGCTGCGGACATACTACAAGAGGTGGACAGAGGCTGCAGGCATACTACAAGAGGTGGACAGAGGCTGCGGACATACTACAAGAGGTGGACAGAGGCTGCGGACATACTACAGGAGGTGGACAGAGGCTGTTGACATACTACAAGAGGTGGACAGAGGCTGCGGACATACTACAGGAGGTGGACAGAGGCTGCGGACATACTACAGGAGGTGGACAGAGGCTGCGGACATACTACAAGAGGTGGACAGAGGTTGCGGACATACTACCAGAGGTGGACAGAGGCTGCGGACATACTACAGGAGGTGGACAGAGGTTGCGGACATACTACCAGAGGTGGACAGAGGCTGCGGACATACTACAGGAGGTGGACAGAGGCTGCGGACATACTACAAGAGGTGGACAGAGGTTGCGGACATACTACCAGAGGTGGACAGAGGCTGCGGACATACTACAGGAGGTGGACAGAGGTTGCGGACATACTACAAGAGGTGGACAGAGGCTGCGGACATACTACAGGAGGTGGACAGAGGTTGCGGACATACTACAAGAGGTGGACAGAGGTTGCGGACATGATACAGGAGGTGGACAAAGACTGCGGACATGATACATCCTCACAGCAGCCTCCTCCCCTGTCCACCATCATATTACTTCTCCAGTCCACATCAGATTCATCAGTGTGCTGTGTCCTCCTCCTGTACCCCTTTCACCTCTGCCCTGACCTGTGGAGAGGTGAAAGGGGTACAGGAGGAGGACACAGCACACTGATGAATCTGATGTGGACTGGAGAAGTAATATGATGGTGAATAGAGCACATCAGTCTCTGTCCTCTGCATATGCCATGCAGCCAGGGACAGAGACTGATGTGCTCTATTCACCATCATATTACTTCTCCCGGCTCCAGTCCCAGTAATGTCCTCCTTTTACTATGAAGATCCCAATCCCATCCCCCCCACAGCTTCACTCTCCATACCTCCGCCTGGCGCCTGTGTGTGCAGCCAGCCAAGTCATGCACTGCATGACAGGACAGAGTCGCCTCGTCGCCTGACTCAGCTGTCAGCTTGCCGCCGTGCTCGATCGATTCGAAAATGGCCCGGGCGGCGCTATTACGTTACTGCGCATTCGCCGCCCGGCCGAGCGCGTACGAGCTTTCCCGAGCCCGGCCGGCTTCGTAACGGCGCATGCGCAGTTGCGTGGCCAGCTCGCGGCCATCATTTTTACGGGCACTGATGCCCCTAATGGGCATTCACGGGCGCCCCGAAAAATGGGTTATTTTTACGGGCTGCCCGTAAATCTGTGGGCGGTTGGCAACACTGAGATCTCCTCAGATTCAAATGGATGATAGAGATAACATGTAGCGATAACATCAACACAAAGGGGTTGATTTACTAAAGGCAAATAGACTGTGCACCTTGCAGAGTGCAGTTGCCCTCTGCAAGTGCAATTGCTCCAGAGCTTAGTAAATGAGGTAAGGCTTGACTTTGCACTTTACCCAATCCTGTGCAAGGAAAATTACAAAAACAGCATTTTTGCTTGCACATGATTGGGTGATGGAAGTCAGCAGAGCTACTGCTCATTTACTAAGCTCTGGAGCAACTGCTCTTGCAGAGGGCAACTGCACTGTGCAAAGTGCACAGTCTTTTTCCCTTTAGTAAATCAACCCCTTAGCCTCTAATAGTGTAAAAACCTCTTGGGTAACAGTTTTAATGAAAAAGTAGTGCGCTTACATTACAGATAAAAACGAATCACCTTTGGCATATGTTAGTTGCATGCCGGGTGCCTGTGTGCTGCGTCTTCAACCCCTCCTCCTATATGAGAATTTGTTTTTTGCACACTTTTATGGTTTAGGAATTCACTTTTTTGAAGGTGTAATCACACTGCAGCTATGGATGCTATCCAATTTCTCAATTCAAGACAAATAGATTTGAAATATATTTTTGTAGCATCTCCAAACACACAAGTGCAGGATGATTATGCCTCTACATTTAAAGCTTTGTCATATGCACTTGAAAAACAAATCAGAACCTGGTGGGACATAAAGCTTGAAGTGATTTAATCACACAAATGCGATTGAAATCTACAATCTGGTGAGCCTCATTCTATAAGGGGGTGTGGATTGGCACTTGAGCACTTTGGTGAAGGCTCTACGATGTTCAAAATGTTCCACTTTATGAAGAGTTTCACTTTGTTCACAATTGATTCTTTTTTGGATGTTTGAATTTATTTATGATGGACAATTATTTTTGATTTTAATATGGATACTTTTGAATAATTTTTATTGTTCTTTTGCACTACTGTGATTGTGTAGATTGACACTATTGTTTTTCACCCTTTATTTTATTAGTTGCATTTTAAGTAGCAGCACGTATATTCATATTTACATTTAGTTCAATAGTGCAGTGCTTATATGAGAATCTATACATATATATATATATAGATAACAACCCAACCTAAAGCAGTATTAAACCCAAAAGCAAACATTAATATTATATTGCAGCTTACCAATTCATGGACATTTCCACCGCGAAATGGAAGCCTGACCGTTTTGTATTGCTACAAAAAGCAATTGAATTCATGCTTGACGTTTCTCTGAGATTCTTCCTGGCACCAGTCACTAAATAAGAGGCTTCATGATCACTAGAGGCATCTGATGTGGCTACATTGAGCCTATCTCAAGAAAGAACTTTGAGTGGTATTAGAATTGATTGTTACAGTTTTCTCTTTCTGAGTTTACTGCTGAGTGGGTTGCTGAACTAATGGTCCTGGATTGAGCAATTTTATTTGGGAACAGCGCCGCACGACCGCACAATTGTCAGCTAAAGTAACGCAGTGCCATTTCGCAAAAAATGGCCTGGTCAGGAAGTGGGTAAATTCTTCCAGTCCTTAAGTACCGTATTTATCGGCGTATAAAGCACATTCATTTTAAGAGGGAAGTTTCAGGAAAAAAACTAACATTTTAAATAAGGAACTTTGAAGCAAAATAAGGGTCAGTGCCCATCTGCAGCCTCACCATTGCCATCAATGCAGCCTGATCAATGCCCATCTGCAGCCTCACAAGTGCCATCTATGCAGCCTCATCAGTCCACATCAATGCAGCATCACCAGTCCACATCAATGCAGCAGCCTCACCATTCCCATCAGTGCAGCCTGATCGATGCCCATCTGCAGCCTAGAGGAGACAGGGAGGGGGTGGGATGAGCGCTGACAGATTACATACAGTGAGAATCTCCTATGATAGACAGAACAGTGGTCCAATGGCGGCCCAGGAGACGGGACTTCCTATTACAGAGGCCACCAAGTAAACAGGAGTTTCTCACTGTATGTAATCTGACGGCTCTCGTCCCACCCCCCTCCCTGTCCCCTCCGAGGCAGCTAAAATTGAAGTATTGGCGTATAACACGCACACGCCATTTGCACCCAATTTTCATGGTGAAAAAGTGAGTGTTATACGCCAATAAATACAGTAATTAATCACATCTGCCATTGTTAAGGGCTTTGTCTCATGCTTGTAAACTGATACATTCTGCTAGAGAGTTTATGCTGTGAAAAACAAAAGACTTGCTGGCTGGTTCACCAGATGAAAGTAGAAGAAAGAAAGCCGCCTGAAAAAGGAAACTAACAGCCAACACGTTCATGAATTGGTAAGCTGCAATATAATATTAATGTTTGCTTTTGGGTTTATTACTGCTTTAGGTTGTGTTGTTATCTATATATCTGTATAAATTCTCATATAAGCACTGCGGTATTGAACTAAATATAATTGAGATAGATTAGGATACCTGTCAGGTTTTTGTTGCTACCTCTGCCCTAGTGAAAGCAAATGAAAATCACAAATTTTGGTTTGTTCCTGGACTGTAAAAGAGGGGAAATCTTCCATTGGGGTCACTGATTCCCCAAGAGATTCCCCTAACTTGCAAGGATTTCCTCTCACTTGCTGTTTCGGCTGTGGGACAGGAAGTGAAGGTAAATCGCCCCAATGGAACACAGATGGCAAAAAAACTGACAGGGTTATAACCCTCCCTTACTCTATTAAAAAAAAAAAAAAAGCTTTGCCTATAGTTCTACTCAAGGCTTTTGTTCTCAAACAATAGGTGCTGGAACTCAACCACGACCCCCCAAAACCTCTCCCCCCACACACACCCTCCAAATCACATCAAATAGTGGGTGTGGTCAGTCAAATTTCACGAACAGTAGGAGGGTCCTAAAGGGGCATTAAATACCAAGATTGCATTAATAACATAGTGCAGAGTTCAGGGGGGTTACACACAGAGTGCAGAGCTGTCACTTGTAAACACAGAAATCGGACTTCTGTGTTTACAAGTGATTGTGGTCAGCAGCCCCCCCCCCAAGGGTCTGAGCCAGAGGTGGTGGAACTGAGTTCCACCAAGTTCCCCCTGAAAAAAAGCCCTGGTTCCACTTTAAGTTTGCATTTGGGTCTAGCATATACAGTATCTTTACCTGTTGTAAATCAACTTCATCTAAAATGTCTATTGCTAGTAGATGTACAGATTCTTGCTGAATTGTGTTGATGTCAGTTATAAATAGTGTACCTATATCTGTGTGCAGACATTATGCAGAAAGCAGGTGTTTGTACAGAAATCAAACACAGTCTATCACAGCACAACAATTCCTGCAGCAGGGATTATATTGGTAAAAACTGTTGTAGCGATACCCCCATAGGGCCTGCTAAGTAATGTCCCAGCCCAGCAGTCAATCCTCAGACGCTCCAAGACATGTATTTGTATTTGTATTTTTATTGGGGAAATGTAACTTGGATGGGGTAAGGGAAGTATGGGATGTCCATTGAAGATAGTGGACATTTGCTTGGGACTAACTATATACACTCCTGTATATACACGTCAATCTTCCTCCAGCATAACTCTTACTGCAGACTATCACTCCTCAGCTCCTCCAGCACTTTACTTGCTTGAGCTTCCAGGTACAGCTAGCACCTTGTGGTTAGGCCTGACACTGGCTCAGCCAGGCTTTAGCAACTGCCTTTGGCAGGCAGGGACCGCGTGCTCCTATAGTGTAGCAATAGAAAATTCCTGGTGCTAGCTGTCCTAACTTTGGCTACTGAGCCCAGTAACCCATTTTCAGGCCCTGCCAGCCCTCTTGGCTGCAGCTGGCCATCTCCACTGCCCATGACACTACAGTCCACTCCTCTGGCTCTGCACACATCCCAGACTGCACCCATCACAGACTGCTCCCAGTCCTCTCAGGCGTGCCTCTCCAGTCCTCCAGCATGTCTCCTGGCTGTGACAAGTTGTTCCTCTCTCTGGAGAGGAGACTTGCCCGGCAATGCTGCTGTCCTCTCTTGCTCCTCCTGCGCCTCCTGTCCAGGGCACCTCCACAATTTCTTGAAGGGCCCCGTCTGCACACGAGCCCAGGGCCAAGGTCACCCCCCCTCCACCCCAGACTGGGGAGCTCCCTCAAAGGACCCGACAGCCTAGCATTCCATCTCCAAAGCTCTGAACAACTCCAACTCCTCCCCAGCTGGGCTGACCCTGGGTATGTAAGGAGGCCTACCCCCTGCCATGACTAGTGTAGTCCAGATGTACCCCATTTTTACCCATACTGTTAGCCACCCATACTCCACCCTCTTACCAACTTAAATAACGAGACCACACCTTTCATCTGGAGTATAAATGGCCATAACAGCCTTTTATTAAACAACTGTATAAAATTACCTCCAATATTAACTTCAATATGAATAACATATAAACTCAGATAAAACAACATGTTTTAAACAATCTGTTGGTCAATGACGGAGCTACCCCAGTTTACCACATATCCACAAGAGGGCACTGCAGGAACATGTTTCAAAACTGATAAGGCCTCCAGCTGTACCGCTCGGAGACAACCCCCTCCCGCAGTGCAACATACCGGTATTCCTTTCAGGAATACACAGGAGGGGCCATACTATTGCTGACCCCCCACCCCTTTTAACCTTTTATTTACCGCTACCGTCACCGACCAACAACAACAAACCAGCCAACCATCCAGCTGTCATGACGACCAAATGCTTCCAAACCTGAAAAATAAACACACACATTAACAACACCAACAACACATTACACAGGGAGGGAGGGTGGGAAATTCTGCCTCCTCGTGTCTCCTTCCCAGCACACTGTTCCGTTTTTGCTCCTCCTCTTTTATAAGGCCACTCCTCCTTACTTTCCTGTTATCTCCTCCCACACTTTTCCTTGAAACATTAACCCTATGTGTGTCACTAGACACACTGTCATGCCCGGCCCTGCACTATTCCTCTTCTTTCCATCATTCCGGGCCTCACTATCCAGATTGGGGTTTGGTCAGACCTCAGAATACCCCAGGTAGCTCCACCTTTCCTCTCCTCCTCTCTTTCCAGAATCTTCTAGAAAGAAGAGTGAGAAAAAAATCCTCACTCTAGCACCTACCTACCTAGAGAATGCTACACAGTTCTTATAGTTTGAAAAGTGATTCAATATACAGAAAAGCTCCAAAAGATTCACAGCTTTCCAAACTACAGAAAGCTTTGCTTCTGAGTGAGATTAAAGGGGTTTTAAAGGTTCAGGTTTTTTCACCTTAATGCATCCCACGCTCGCTCCCGAAATCCTCTTCGCCGCTCAGCCTGGTCGTTGATTGGCTAGAGTGGATGGATTAAAAGCAGCGCAGCCATTGGCTCGTGCTGCTGTCAATCACATCCAATGACGAGGCGCGCCGGGGGGCAGGCCGGCTATAGCCGCCGGCTGTATCACAGGAGCGCGCCCGCAAGAACTAAACACCATGCGAGAGAGCTTGCATGAAGGAGTTTAGTTTATGCAGGGAGGGGCTGAGACAGCCGGCGAGGGACCCCAGAAGACCAGGTTCGGGGCCACTCTGTGCAAAACGAGCTGCACAGTGGAGTTAAGTATAACATATTTGTTATTTTAAAAAAAAAACACCTTTACAACCCCTTTAAACACTTCAAGAAAATGAAGGAGACTGCAATCTGATTACAGTAGATGGATTTTGTATGTGCTTTGTGAGGCCTAGTTAAACCTTTACAGGGATAGAGCAGAGTGTATAGAAGGCTTTGGAAATCTGTCTTCTTACTTTTTTATTTAAAATGCAGACAAATGCAATGACATACAGTGGATATAAAAAGTCTACACACCCCTGTTAAAATGTGATGTAAAAAAAATGAAACGAAGATAAATAATTTCAGAACTTTTTCCACCTTTAATTTGACCTATAAACTGTTAGGGGTGATGAATATATTCATAGCATCGATGCATCGATGCTATGGCCGGCCTAATTGATTGGCGTATGACGTCATCCCGACTTGCCATGCCTCTCCTGGGAGAGCGCTCCCAGCGTACTCTACTTACAGGTGTTAAACTAACTGTCTTATTAAATCCTGTCTTACAGTACATTAAGTTCCCCACTGTACATGCTTTTTAAAGAGGGGCTGATGTCAGCCGGGAGGAGAGAGGAGAGTGGTGAGCCGGGCAGTCACATGAGCGGCGAGGGGCACTCTGAAATGCTGTATATAGCTACATATTTTTTAAAAAGCATGTACAGTGGGGCACTTAATGTACTGTAAGACAGGATTCAATAAGACACAGTTGGTTTAACACCTGTAAGAGTACATATGAGTTTGTACTCTACTCTAAACTCGTACTGGCTCTGTGCTGGATGCATTGCCTGTACCCTGTAGTGCACTGGATTAGTACACTTTTTAAGTGAGTGAGATTCTCTTTTTATTTAATAATAAATGTTTATACGGAAAGCACTATGACATCCCCAACCCTGGACTCCAGAAGAAGACCATCACACCCCAGCCCTGCCATGTACACAGCACAGGGGATCCTCTATCTATGATATGCCTCACCTGCAGGACTCCATGGTGACCATCTTAACATCCTTCCTTCGATTCTTCCATCCCTCAGCCCCCCCCCACCACCACCACCACCACCACCACTACCACAACCATTTTTATCTTTGAACTCTTCCATCCTTCTGTTCCTATCCATGGATTTCTCCATCTCCATTTCCAGGCTCTTCCATCCTTCAGTTCCTATCTCCAGACTCCTCCAGCCTTTCATTCTCTATTCCGGGATTCCTCTATCCCCATCCTTTTCCATCCTTCAGTTCCTATCTCCAGACTCCTCCAGCCTTCTATTCTCTATCCATGGATTCCCCTATCCCCAGAATCTTCCATTATTCCTTTCTTATTCATGGATTCTTCCATCCTTCAGTTCCTACCCCTCCCTCGTATCCTGGACTCTTCGATGTCCTGTTTCATGCAGGAAGTGTCCTTTTTTTTAAAGCAGATAAAATGAAAATAATGAAGTTCTTCTTAATGTTTGAATTTTTTTTTATGGAAACAATTGGCAGCAATCGTGATGCATCGCGGAATCAAATCAAATTGAAACGTTGACCAGATAATCGTAAACAAATTGCATCAGTGAAGCTGCGCACCTCTATAAACTGTTCAACTCACTTGAACAACAAACTGAAATCTTTTACGTGGAGGAAAGGATAAATTAAAAAAAAAATAATAATATGGTTGCATACGTGTGCACACCCTTAAACTAATACTTTGTTGAAGCACCTTTTGATTCTATTACAACAAAAGTATGAGTCTATCAGCATGGCACATATTGACTTGGCAATATTTGCCCGCTCTTCTTTGTAAAAACACTCCAAATCTTTCAGATTGTGAGGGCATCTCCTGTGCATAGCCCTCTTCAGATCGCCCCACAGATTTTCAAACTGATTCAAGTCTGGGCATGGGCTGGGCTATTGCAAAACTTTAATCTTCTTCTGGTGAAGCCATTCCTTTGTTGATTTGGATGTTTGCTTTGGGTCATTGTCATGCTGAAAGATGAAGTTCTTCTTCATGTTCAGCTTTCTAGCAGAAGCCTGAAGGTTTTGTGCCAATATTGTAAAAAGTATCCCAAACAGAGGGGGACAGAAAAGGATGGGGCTTACTGGAAAGCAATGCACATTACAAATCTCTTATCAAAAAATGATATTTAATCGGTATATATAGAAAACATGTAGATGAAACAGTAGAAACCAATACTAGACTACCCCTGGTACAGATTGCCGACTAGCCCGAGAGGGGTGGTCAAAAACAACCACAGATTGGGGGGACAAGACAACATGTAACAAATAATAACAACAGCGTCTGGACGCAAAGGAAATTGGTGTCAGCCTAGCCATCCACCAGAGTGGAGTGTCCAGCAATTGCTGAGTGTGGCAAGTAGGCTAACACCAATCCCCCAGGGGCTCAAGCCTGCAAGGGGAAGGAAAGGCGGGGAAGGGGAATTGTAGATCACCGTGTGTCCTGATTAGACTCAAAGTGGGGATGATCCCGTATAGTGTTCGTCTACAGTACTGAACAGACTGGAGCAACCAGTGGAGTATTAACAGAGACAGAGTCCACGGAGATAACTGTAGTCTGCAAAGAATACGGAATATCCTGCTATAGATGTGTCCCCAATGGAAAGATAGTTGGTCAGCAGTGAGCACAATTAACTATCATTCTGATATTGTTCAAGAGTGAAAGCACCCGCAATACATTACCACTCCCGGCAGCAGATTAATGCCGTCAAATACTTCAGAAGTGGTGCGTTCCTCTTTATGTGCTCAGCTCCCACGGGATCCTCATACCATCAGGGAGATATCGCTTGATAGCGCTGTGTTTTGGGACAAGCATGGCTACTATGTGCAGAGGTTTGTCACCAGAAAATCAGGCCAAGTCCATGGACGTGCACGTCAGGTTCCTTCCTTCTAGTTGCCGTGACCAAACAGTCGTAGTCCTTCCCTCAATGTGCGGGCTCACAAGCACCTATGGGGGGTGTCGCCGTAGCGTGGCGTCCGGGCGGAACTGACGTTGAGTGAATGTAATCATCTGGTGTGTTACTGGCCAGATCACCAGGTGAAAGAAAAATAAGCCAAAAAAAAAAAGAAAATGAATGCAGCAGCCACATCTAAGGATTGGTAAACTGTAATATATTCGATTTTTGTTTTTGGGTTACAGAACTTTAAAAGTTTGTTTAACCCTTTGTGATCATAGACAGTGTAGTGTCTAAAGAATAATAGAGTGATGTAGAATCAGCATCCCTTCAAAGGCAAAGTGGGGTCCTAGTATTTTAGCACCTCAAAAGCTGCTTGGAGGACAAATCATCATGATGGGAATGCCCCCTGTCTTAACAAACCCACTATACACGGTGTGCACAATTATTAGACAAGTGAGTATTTTGACCAAATCATATTTTTTGTCCAACTACAAGCTGTAAAAACTTGAATGCTTATTGGATTTAAGCATATCAGGTGATTTGTGTAATGAGGGAGGGTGTGGCCTAAGGAGATCAACACCCTATAGCAAGGTGTGCATAATTATTAGGCAGCCTCTTTTCCTAGGGCAAGATGGGCCAAAAAATTTTTTAACTGACTCTTAAATGTCAAAAATTTTAAAAAGTCTTTCAGAGGAATGCAACACTCTTGAAATTGCTAAGATATTGGGGCATGATCACAGAACCATCAAACGTTTTGTTGAAAATAGTCAATAGGGTTGCAAGAAACATGAAGCTACCAGAAACCCATTATCATCCAGTGTTGTCATATTCGAGATCTGCAACCTACCTTGAGTGCCCAGAAGTACAAGGTGTTCAGTGCTCAGAGACATGGCCAGGGTAAGGATGGCTGAAACCTGACCACCACGAAACAAGACACATAAGTTGAAGGGTTAAGATTGGGCCAAGAAACCTGAAGAAAAGGTTTTTCTAATGTTTTATGTACTGATGAGATGAGAGTGACTCTTGACAGACCAGATGGATGAGACTTTGGCTGGATCAGTAATGGGCACAGAGCTCCACTTCAACTCAGACATCAGCAAGGTAGCGGTGTGGGGTACTGGTATGGACTAGTATTATTAAAGATGAGCTAGTTGCAGGCCCGGACTGGCCATAGGGCAGACCGGCATTTGCCCGGTGGGCCGGAGCCGCCCGCTCCGTAAGTCTGTTGATGATCAGGCCGCATGGCGGATGATAAGCGGCGCCTGTGGCTTGGACAAGGTCAACACAGGCCACGGCCGCCGCTCACCCACCGCTATGCAGCCGTGCCTGTGTTATCTCCAGGCTCCGGTGCAACTACGTTAGCGGCTGATTGGCTGAGCTGTGTGTCTCTCTCACACACAGCTCAGCCGAAGCTGACAGTTCCACTGCCTGCTCGGACACTGCTCCTCCTCTTCCCGCCCCTCTACTCCTGTCTGCCATGCCCACACCCCCTGTGTCTGCCCCGCCCACGCCCCTGCGTCCGTCCAGCCCACACATCCCCGGGGAGATGTGAGGGAAGATTCAACTCAAGATTAAAAGCTGCAGGCAGCCTGCTCCTGAGCCTCATCCTGAGGTGAGTAAGCTCACCCTCTCTCCTTGCCTTTCAGTCCAGTGTATATATATAAAACAAATTTAGGGGTGTTCTGTGGACTCTGATGCAAGAGGGGGGCTTTGGTGAGCAGAGACTCCCTTTAATCAGTGTTCCCCTTTACATTAGAGTCCACAGAGCTCATCCTTACAGTAAGTGGGGGCTCAGTGCGGACTCTGATGTAAGGGGGCTCAGTGCGGACTCTGATGTAAGGGGGACCTCTGTGCAGACTCTGATGTAAGGGGGCTCTGTGCTGACTCTGATGTAAGGGGGCTCAGTGCGGACTCTGATGTAAGGGGGACCTCTGTGCAGACTCTGATGTAAGGGGGACCTCTGTGCGGACTCTGATGTAAGGGGGCTCTGTGCGGACTCTGATGTAAGGGGGCTCTGTGCGGACTCTGATGTAAGGGGGCTCTGTGCAGACTCTGATGTAAGGGGGCTCTGTGCAGACTCTGATGTAAGGGGGCTCAGTGCGGACTCTGATGTAAGGGGGCTCTGTGCAGACTCTGATGTAAGGGGGCTCAGTGCGGACTCTGATGTAAGGGGGCTCTGTGCAGACTCTGATGTAAGGGGGCTCTATGCAGACTCTGATGTAAGGGGGCTCTGTGCAGACTCTGATGTAAGGGGGCTCTGTGCAGACTCTGATGTAAGGGACCTCTGTGCAGACCCTGATGTAAGGGACCTCTGTGCAGACTCTGATGTAAGGGGGCTCAGTGCGGACTCTGATGTAAGGGGGCTCTGTGCAGACTCAGATGTAAGGGACCTCTGTGCGAACTCTGATGTAAGGGGGCTCTGTGCGGACTCTGATGTAAGGGGGCTCTGTGCGGACTCTGATGTAAGGGGGCTCTGTGCGGACTCTGATGTAAGGGGGCTCTGTGCAGACTCTGATGTAAGGGGGCTCTGTGCAGACTCTGATGTAAGGGGGCTCAGTGCGGACTCTGATGTAAGGGGGCTCTGTGCAGACTCTGATGTAAGGGGGCTCAGTGCGGACTCTGATGTAAGGGGGCTCTGTGCAGACTCTGATGTAAGGGGGCTCTATGCAGACTCTGATGTAAGGGGGCTCTGTGCAGACTCTGATGTAAGGGACCTCTGTGCAGACCCTGATGTAAGGGACCTCTGTGCAGACTCTGATGTAAGGGGGCTCAGTGCGGACTCTGATGTAAGGGGGCTCTGTGCAGACTCAGATGTAAGGGACCTCTGTGCGAACTCTGATGTAAGGGGGCTCTGTGCGGACTCTGATGTAAGGGGGCTCTGTGCGGACTCTGATGTAAGGGGCTCAGTGCGGACTCTGATGTAAGGGGGCTCTGTGCAGACTCTGATGTAAGGGACCTCTGTGCGGACTCTGATGTAAAGGGGCTCTGTGCGGACTCTGATGTAAGAGAGGTCTGTGCGGACTCTGATGTAAGGGACCTCTGTGCAGACTCTGATGTAAGGGGGCTCAGTGCGGACTCTGATGTAAGGGGGCTCTGTGCGGACTCTGATGTAAGGGACCTCTGTGCGGACTCTGATGTAAGGGGGCTCAGTGCGGACTCTGATGTAAGGGGGCTCTGTGCAGACTCTGATGTAAGGGGGCTCTGTGCAGACTCTGATGTAAGGGGGCTCTGTGCGGGCTCTGATGTAAAGGGGCTCTGTGCGGACTCTGATGTAAGAGAGGTCTGTGCGGACTCTGATGTAAGGGACCTCTGTGCGGACTCTGATGTAAGGGGGCTCAGTGCGGACTCTGATGTAAGGGGGCTCTGTGTGGACTCTGATGTAAGGGACCTCTGTGCGGACTCTGATGTAAGGGACCTCTGTGCGGACTCTGATGTAAGGGACCTCTGTGCGGACTCTGATGTAAGGAAGCAGGGGGCAGGAGGAGCTGGAGATCTGCACAGTGAGTAGAGAGTAAAAGGGGGGCATGATTGCAAGGACAGTGACTGTAATATAAAGGGGACTGCACTGTGAAGGAGCACTATTAAAATTACAGTGCAGTCCCCTTTATGTTTCTATCAGTGTACCTGCACATTACAGCGCGGAGGACCGACATCCACCCCCCCCAGTCTATGGAAAAATTGGCTGCTCAGTCTAAAATGCCCAGGCCTATTTTTTTGTCCCAGTCCGAGCCTGGCTAGTTGTACCTTTTCGGGTTGAAGATGGACTCAAAATCAACTCCCAAACTTACCGTCAGGTTTTATAAGACACTTTCTTCAAACAGTGGTACAGGACAACAATCTGCATCTTTCAAGATGATATTTATGCAGGACAATGCTCCATCACATGCGTCAAAGTACTCCACTGCATTGCTAGCCAGTAAAGGCCTTAAAGATGAAAGAATAATGACATGGCCCCCTTCCTCATCTGACCTAAACCCCATTGAGAACTTGTGGGCCCTTGGTAAACGGGAGATTTACAGTGAAGGAAAACAGTACACCTCTCTGAACAGTGTCTGGGAGGCTGTGGTTGCTGCTGCACAAAAATTGATTAACAGATCAAGAAAGTGACAGAATCCATGAATTGAAGGCTTATGACTGTTATTGAAAAGAGGGGGGGGGGGGGCTATATTGATCATTGATTTTTTTTTTTTTAAATGTCAGAAATGTTTATTTGTAAAGTTGTTTGTTTATTATTCTCACTTTAACAGATGAAAATAAACAACTGAGATGGGAAGATTTTCCTTTTTCATTTAGTTGCATAATAATTCTGCCCACTTATGCCCTGTACACACGATCCGAAAATCGTACGGAAAATGGCACATTCTAATCGATCGTACGATAATCAGATCGTTAGTACAGAGCTTTCGAGAGCCGATCAGGACAGTTCATCCGATATTATTCTATCGGACATGCACGGAAATTTTTTCTGTACGATGCCAGATCGTACGATTTTCGTTTGATCAGTACAGCTATCGTTCGAAAATGCAATACAAATGCATTGCAACACATGACATCACTTCCCAATTTTTATTCTGTCATTCGGGACTTTAGTAAACTCATCAGATTCGACGTGAGATTAGCATGCAAACAAAAATGGACGATCATTCATCCGATCGTGGTGTACGGGGCTTAATAGTCGCCTAATAATTGTGCACAATTCTCCTAAGAAAGCCAAAACATCACTTTTACTTTCTTATATATATAAAGGTTTGAGGTTTATTAACATTTTGGATTGACCGAGAGCACTGTAGTTGTTCAGTAATGAAATGAATCCTCAAAAATACAACTTGCCTAATAATTGTGCACACAGTGTACCTAATACAATAGGAGCCATTTAACCTACTGGCCGTGGCAGCTTGTGGGTTCTCCTTTTGGGGGGGGCAGCAACCAGACAAGACCCCCCCCCGGCGATGCAGCATTGACAGGCACATCCCCCCCCAGTGGGGGCGGTCCGGCACTTACCCACTCGCGTGGCGTCTTCTCCTCCTCTCCTGGAGTGCGGGCAGTGGCGGCTTCGGTGTCCGCTCCTCAAGCTTCCTCCACCGTGTGTCTCCTCTTCCACCAGAGCGCTAGACATCCAATAGGATCGCCTGACACTTTGGCCAATCGGGAAACAGGTTTCATGATCTGCCTCCTGATTGGCGGGAAGGAACTTTAGTGTGAAAATAGCAAAAATTCGTTATCGTCACACCACAGGGTGGGATCGAAGCCCAGTGCTCTGCTCTCCAAGGCCACTCTTTTTTGAAGCCTATTAGAGCCTCTGGTTCTAATCAGGTGCTTCAAAAAAACCACCCACACTGCATTGCAATCCATAGTCCGGTGCTCTGATATGTAGATCAGGGGGCCGGATGCATAGACAGGCCGCCACAGAAGGCAGTGAGGGCCGGACACATAGACGGGCCGCCACAGTAGGCAGTGGCAGCCTGTCTAAGGATGGGCCGCCACTGCCTACTGGTAAACCTTTCTAGAAAGGAATAACTCTCCAAACATCTGATCTTTTCTTGTCCAATGGGCTAGCAAGGCACATCAGAGTGGCCTGACTAAAAGGAATAAACAGAAAAACAGAAGTTCTGCTTTTTCCTGAAGCATAGTAATATATGCATGCAAAGTACAATTTTGTTGTGATTCTTTTATGAGTCATTCTACATTTTAGGTTTTGTGGACATTGATTCACTACTTAGCTGTTTTATGAGTCATTTCAAGAATTGTGGTATTCTTTTAATGTTCAAGTAGCCTGGTAGAAATGTACAGTCTGTCCAAAAACAAGAAAAAAAAACCTCTAAGGCCGGGAATACATTAGGTAGTATTTACCCAAGTATTACTCGTGACATCTGAATGGTATATGGGACATAACCTGATTTCCATTGCAGGATTGGTCAAAAGATTTTCTAGTTTACTTGCACCTCCTATCATATATTTTGACTGCTTTATTAAGTAGCAACTTCTTCGGCAACAAGTTAGCCACTCATAGTACCCAAGGCACAAATAATACATTCTCTTCACCCCCTAGGACATGTAGCCAACCAAAGCAGAAATTGCAACAAGATATGAAAAATATATTGCTGTCTATGCATGCATATATCTAATTTATACATACAATTGGAGGCATTTATGCTCATTGTATCATAAAATAATCACTTTTTTTGGGATGCAGGCAGATTTTCTTTGATATGCTGTATGCATTTGTGATACACACATATAGGTAAAGCTGGTTATTTTTTGGTTTCTGAAAACTGAAGTTGAGGTTTTGCATTTTTTTATTTTCATTTTCAGTACTAAACGTTTGTACTTCAAGTGGCCCTAGCATTATATCTAAATTAAACTAGAGGCAGCCTGTAAAAGAAAGAAGACTAATATAATATAGTACAAAAGGTAAGCTTAGGACTTTGTATATACCGTTAAAAGTAATTACAGCTTATTTTAAAAACATACAAAAGAGTGCAAAATCATAATAAGTTCATCTATTATAAAACTCATTTTATATATATATATATATATATATATATATATATATATATATATATATATATATATATATATATATTCATTCATTTCATATCTACTAGATCAATGTATCAACAGATCATCTCTAGGACATCCCACATGGAATGCCACAAATATACTGGGATAAGATTGATGCGTTTCAGAAACATTGTTTTGTTTATCCTTAGTTTTCATAATATATTTTGTCATATGTGCATCCAAGCGAGGTCAAAGAGCTAATGAAGAAGTGGTATTTCCGTGAAATGTATTGACCTTATCCCAGCATACTTGTTTTGTTTGTCCTTAGTTTTCATAATATATTTTGTCATATGTGCATCCAAGCGAGGTCAAAGAGCTAATGAAGAAGTGGTATTTCCGTGAAATGTATTGACCTTATCCCAGCATACTTGTTTTGTTTATCCTTAGTTTTCATTATATATTTTGTCATATGTGGATACAAGAGAGGTCAAAGAGGTCCTGAAGAAGCAGTATTTCAACGAAACACGTCAACCTTATCCCTGTGTACTTGTGGCATTCCATGTGAGATGTCCTAGATGTGATCTGTTGATACCATTCATTGACTTTATACACATGGTATGTAATGTATTTTATAATATATGGACTTACCATGATTTTATACTCTTTTGTATACAATAAAAATTGAATGTTTTTAAAATAAGGTGTAATTACTTTTGGAGGTATATACAAAGTCCCAAGCATACATTTTGCACTGTATTATGTAAATTTAGGGATGATACCTCTAGTATTGTGATACTAAAAGGGGCCACTATTTATTTCCTTTTCAAAAGAAGAGTAATACCTTCCTGCCTAGCACTGACTCCAACCTTCCCTCCCTTGTAATGCTATGGAACCTTCTTTTGGACCCTTCTGCATTATCCCCAGCGATCTTGAGTACAGTCCAGATGGTACTCGATCTGCTGTGTTCTTGGCCGCTCCAGCCATATTCTAAGAGCTTTGAACCAGAAAGTGCTTAGAGTTGAGTGCTTAAGGGAAGGTCATTGCTCCGCAAGGAAATTGGGAAGGTTTTTGTCTCCCCTCTTCTCTCCACCCTGACAGAGACAGAGCACAGCAGGTGGGGTCTCCTTTCAGATACTGCTGTCTCTCGTTGAAACTTTGGACAGAGCAGTTAAAATAGAGGGGGTGGGAGACTGACTCACTTAAAGCAGATGTGCACTCGCGATTTTTTTTTTTTTCTTTTACACTTAAAAATTCCCATCTTTCAAATGTCACACCACTTTTTCTGTTCTTTTGCTTCCTAGATGTCCGTTTTTCTTTCAAATCGTAACTTATATAAAATGTTTACTGCCGTTTTCATCTTGTTTGTGGGCATTTGAAGCCCACAAGCAATCATTTCCTGGTTCCAGTATTGTAGATGTACCAGCATTCCTTGCTGGTTCCCGCGCATGCTAAGTCGAGCGGCGTAAACATCTTGGTTGCCATCACAACGGGTGGCGTCTTAGGAAGTTCCCGCGAGATTTCGCGGCGGCCCTCCGCACTGACTCCTGGGAGCAATGACAAGAGATCCCAGGAGACAGTGCGGCGAGGACAGGAAATGGCGATCATACCCGCAAAATCCCCGCCCACAGCCGCAGAGACATTATGCAGCAAAAACAGACCGGGCCACATATATACAGGTACAAAAAAAAATAAAAAAATAAAAAAAAAGGTCCATTGAGGACTCTATGCTCTATTTAAAAACTACTGAGCTAAAATTGAAAAATTGTGTGAAGATCCGGTTTAATGTAAATTTCAGTATGTATCAAAAAATGTTTTATTGAGGCCATGTGAACTTGGTACTGCTATAGACACTATAACAAGAAAGTTTTAAAAGTAGCATTGCTTTATTACATCAATTATATAAAACACAACACTGTGCCAACAGGCAAATGCATTAACAAAGCTCTCTCTTAACTGGGTCGTTACACATCAATACCATAGACCAGATGATACAGTCTATAACAAGGAATTTATCCAGTTCTTCTCAACAAGTTTAGTGGTTCTATCCGCTTCATCAGGAGTATTTTTTGGACAGCAAAGTATCTATGAAAGATAATAATAAATACAGCATAATATGTGTACATAATAGCAAAACATACATATAATCACCCTTCTAAATTTCAGCATGTGTTATTGAGCTCAGTAAACAAACAGGATTTTTACACCAATGGAGAAAAAGAGGAAAACAATATATTAATATTAGGAGCCAAACTGCCCTGGATTTGATTTGAGCTGGGTTTGTTGAACTACAAAGAAGTTCAGATGCCAAACCGAACCCCATTGAAATCAACGGGCGCTGAATTTTTCAAATCAAAGATGCGCTTTCTGGCCATGGATTGCCAGCAATGTAAGAATGTGTAATAGCAAAAGTTATACCGCAATTATGCACGATGTTGCCGCTCCCGCCAAAAGAGTAAATGTTCAGGAATTTGTTCAAACACCCGAACAGCCCATCCTTAATTTAAAGAGTAACTCCACTTTTGTTGAGAAAAAAAATATTCCCCTCTGGGTGATCTATGTACATTACAAGGGTTTTAACAAACTTTGTTGCAGATTCCTACCTTTTGTTATGCTCAATAAATTCCTGGGTGTTTGTCTGTGTCCATGTGGGATGTGGGGAAGTGAGTCCAATGGGAGTGGTTTCATAATTATCAATCAGCTGCTGCACCTGCAGGGCACTAATGAGGAAAGCTGCTGGGCCTGCATCCCTTTAGATGTGATTTCCTATTGGGAGTATCTCACCAAAAATTAAATTTTTGTTGCAGATGATGCCTGATATCTGACTTGTATCTTAGTGCAGACTTCTGGGGAAATCTGTGAGCCAATCACAGAAACAGGAAATTATGTTTTATGTGTACAGAACATTTTGCAGGTTGCGATATTGCATTGCATTTTACAGAAAATTACAGAGCAGCAGGTTAAAAAGGAAAGGTAAATTTAAATGACATTCAATTACAATATTACTTGTGTTGCAATTGTATACGCTTTATTATTTTTTCTTTATTTGCAATTTTTTCCCCCCACTATTTTTAACTTCCCAAAGTGGAGTTACCCTTTAAGATTGATTATTTACCTAAATTTAAAACCCAACCATACCTATGAAAAAATAAAATATGTACAAAAACCCTACACTTTCCATTTAATGTATGCTAAAGTTGTCTTTCAATAAATATTGTCAAATGCTACTTTAGGATGCCTTGGACGCTTCCGCTTGATGAAACAGGGCAAACATGCTCAATTATTGATACAAAACACATGTATGTGCAAATGTTTGTTATAAAAAAGATGTAAGCGGTAAGTACAAACCAGAGGACTGAAGGAAACCCATACCAACCTAAACACACAGTGGCTAGTGAATTAGTAGATACAGAACACTCTTACTGTGTTTCTAATTTCCTGTGGTGTATGTGTGACATGCATTGACATTGTTTTGTTTCTATGCTGCTTTATCTACATAAAAATCAACAAACTTTTACCTTCGCCTGCTTAAATATCTATAGGACTAAATGACGGGCTTCATATAATTGTATTTGTTTCCTTTAGATTTTCTAATGCCTCTTCTGACGGGTTTCTAAGCATGTCAATGCAAGGTTTGAGTTAAAGTGATACTAAACAGAGAAGGCTTATTTGCCATAATTCCTTCACATACTGTAAATCATATACAGTATAACATGGTACCATTTTTATTTATTTTTTTGCCCTAAGTACCTTATTTCTGCAGCACTGTTATGTGGTCACGTGATCTTTGGCATCTGCAGGTAAAGATCCTTGTAAGGGACTTCTATTACTCTACCGATGTATATGCTCTACAGACTTTGCAAAAAAAAAAAGTTTAAAAATGTCAAATTAAATTCTAAATATCAAATAATTTATTTTATAGCACCCTATAAATCTTTATTGAACATCAAATGTGTATTTTTTTGTGCATTCATATTTACTAGACAGAGTGAAAGATGAGTGACACTAGTTTTATTTTTATTAAAATGGCATCTGCATCCAAAGCTCTTTTTTTTTACACTACAGGTATTAGCAATTACAATAGATATATTTAATACTGATCTATAATAAAACTAAGTGTGTTTGTAAGTTTTTTAGTGAATGTAATCAATCAGCATACTATATCCCGCCCCCACAGTGTTTATCAATAGGAGGACATGGAGAGTGTCAGTTACCACTCTGTATACGCCCACATGTGTCACATGGGCTGCACAGATAAGAGGGAATTGAAGGGAACCAAAATATGAGCATGCTCAATTGATGACAACAGCTGGTCTACACATTCTCAGGTTGCAGTGGGGACACAGAGAAGATGGAAGGGACAGCTGAAGGCAGGATCAACCAGGTATATTTCACCCTACAACAAAACGAATGCTTTAGTGCAGGGGTCTCCAAACTGCGGCCCGAGAGCCAGATCTGGCCCTTTGCTATCCTTTATCCGGCCCTTGGGGCACTATTCCTCCCACTGACACCAACATTGGGGCACTATATCTTCCACCGATACCAATGATGGGATACTATTCCTCCTACTAATTGGGCAAATACTCTTCCTCCTATTGACCACCAACCCTGAGGCCATATTTATTCTCACTGATGCCGGGCCCGTGACATTTTCTACCCCCACTTGCCACAATCTGGCCCTCCTAAAGTCTGAAGGATAATAAAGTGGCCCTTTGTTTGAAAAGTTTGGAAACCCCTGCTTTAGTGGCTTTGTGAGTATGCACACCCTGTTATATACTGTAGCATGTAATAAGAGGTTTTCCATGTCTGGGTTGACATTTTGATAAATAGGTCACTTTTTTTAAAAATAAATAGGTCTAAAAAAAAAGATCTAGCAACCTGATATCCTTTAACATGAACCTTGCCATTCTCCATTCATGTAAAATATTGTCATGCTTCATCAGCTGTTTCAAAAGCACTCCTTCCTTACCCAAACGTGCAATGATTAGATTAAATAGTGTTATTACTGATATGCAAATGTTGACCTTTTTGTTGAACGTCCTCATCTCTATTTCTAACCACTCCCACTGGCCACTGATGTATGAAGAGAGAAGTGATAGACTTTTACAGAAGAGCAGAGGTGACATTGAAGCTGTGTACCACAGCTCGGCTTCACCTTCTTTATACTGTGACAGAGGGAACGTGACGCCCCTATGCAGAGGAATAGCAGGGTCAGTGGGAAAAGAAAGAGCTGAGTTTTTGTTCACTGATTAATCACTAATGCATTTGTTGAATAGCATTTGGCAGTGTTTTTTGTAAACATAACCATTGGAAAGGGTGGCTTTAAATTTTAGTTTAAAACCAAAGAAAAGCAAAAAAACACATCATTCCCTTACCCCTAAGGCTACTCCCACACTGGGGCAGGGGGACGTTAGCGGTAAAGCGCCGCAAATCTGTAATAGTGGTGTGTTTTCAGATGCTAGCGGGGCACTTTTAACCCCCGCTAGCAGCCGAATAAAGGGTTAAAAGCACCTGCAAAGCGTCGCTTTGCAGGCACCTCGGCAGCGGTGCCCATTGATTCCAATGGCAGGGCCGCCCGAAAGATGCTGCTTGCAGGACTTTTTCTAACACCGTCCCAGTGTGAAAGCACTCGGGCTTTTACAATGGGGCTGAAGCTGAGGCGTATTTCAGGCGCTTTACAGGCACTATTTTTAGCCCAAAAGCGCCTGAAAAAATGCCTCAGTGTAAAAGGGGTCTTATGGAACTCCCTGGGCCAACCTTTCACCAAGTATCAGAAATAAAAGTAGCCTAATATATGGAGGCTTCCTTCCAGTCCAATGGAGGAGTGCCCTCCTGACCCATGAACCACTTTCCTTTATATATCTCTTATTAAAACCACCACACCTCCTGCCACCACCTTCCAGGAGCTCTTTTTGTCTGTCATAGTCCAAATACCCAATCATTCCGGGTAGGGGGCATCACGTGATTGTCTTCTCTTTATACATGATGCAGTGATTAGGACTAAGTAGACAGTCATCGGGTCATCTCCCACACAGACCGACAGGAACTTAGGCTGGCCATAGACGGTTCAAACCATGTGTGGGCAGGCTGAATGGACCAAGTTGATCGATCAACTTGGGTACAACCAGCTTGCCAGATTCACTTGCGATTATCGCTAGCGGCTGCTATAGGAGCTAGCAATAACATACCTCCCAACTTTCTGAGATGGGAATGAGGGACACCTATCAGCAAAAGTATGCAGGGATAGGACACACCCCTTGCCACGCCCCCTTAAAGGAGAATTGTACAAAAAATACAAGATGGGTTAAACCCACAAGTGCTTTTTTTACCATTACTAATCCTTTATATTGGCTTTTGGAATTTACAAATGCAGCAATTTAGAAATCAGATGAAAGGTTTAGCACTGGAAAACACTTTTTGATAGATAAAAAGTGCATTTTATATAGATCTATATAGATCCGACCAAAATGAGGGACAAATGAGGAGGAATGAGGGACAGAGGGACATTGCTCCAAATCAGGGACAGTCCCTCGAAATCAGGGACAGTTGGGAGCTATGCAATAATCACTATCTTCTCTTACAATAGGATTAGACTTGTGGCCCCTGCAGGAGAGCAAGGCGGTGAGGGAGAGGTCCCATTCGGGGATTAAAGGGAATAAATTCAGCTCAGCTAATTCCTCATCACTGAGGTCCTCCATGCCCCCTAGTAATTTGCCCTTCTCTGTGCTCTTTCCAGTTCCAGGACGTTGTTTTCATGAATCAACATCCAAAATTAAACTTCCTCTCTCTCTAGAGTTTTGTTGCTCATAGGCATAAATTGTGCAATGTATTTACAAAAAAATTAATTCCACATGCTCCAATTTATGTTTATTTATGTGTTCTTTGACAGTCTAAATGCTTGAGAGCTGCCCACAGCACTGGGAAATTATTTCTCATAAAATGTGTTTTTTTTGTCCTTGCAGCCTTTGTAAGAGACTAAATGGTCTGCACCGAATCAGAAAGCACAATTGTGACATGTGTGCCTCTGTATACATCATGCTGTACTAAGGAAGAAGCTGCTCCCAAGAGCCACTCGTGTTATGGGAAAAATGAGACGGAGTCTGCCTTAAGCTGGCCATTCACCATACAATTTTCCTGTTCAATTTTCTTTAGATTTACCTTCAACTATGTAGTACAAGGGCCTGCCTGATTGCATCCAAATTGAAAGTGTTTAGGTTTGACCTCCTATTATATGGTTTTGGTAAATCTAAAGGAAAGTTGAACAGGAAAATTGAATAGTGTATGGCCAGCCTTAGGCTGAATGAGCAATCCATTTCCAATCTTGCCCATGGCTACCTTTAGTGGTTCCTGGGAGCAGCTTCATCCTCAACCCAGCAGGTTGGACCTGCAGTGAGGGGAAAGCACTTATCTTTTTTCCCCCTCCAGCTGGCCCAGTAAGAACACATAAAGCCAGGCCCGTGTCTAGGAAGTGCTCTAGCACTTTGTTATTAGGTATTTTGGAGTTTATTAAAGGCAAATCCACTCTGCAATACAAGTGTACTCGCTGTAAATCTGGGGGGAAGCACCGGTGATTTTATCATCCAATCATGTAGAAGCAAAGATGCAGTTTTTTTATTTTCCTTGTATGTCCCCCTCGGATCTCCAGCAACTGCACTTCCAAGTGCACTAGTAGTGCAAAGTGGATCTGCCTTTAGTAAATAAACCCCAAAGTCCAAGATACCTAATAATTTAGGGTGTACAGTGCAAAATGCTATAGTGCAATTTACCTAATGAGGAAGCTATTTAGATTGACCTGTGTGTCCCCAAGGAAAGACATTGGTAGGGTTTTACCCTCACTTCCTGTTTGGCCTTATGATAGGAAGTGAATAAATTTGAAGGAGAAAGTGGCAACATTTTGGAGGTGTCTTCACCCTATCAGGGGTGCAGACATCCCCAAAAACTGTCAAGACTTCTAATCCCTCTGCACTCTATCCCCAAGCAAAAATAAGAAAGGATTTCATTTAGTTTAATTTTGCAAAGACGCATTCCTAAGTTCAACTGTGATATATGTCAATGGCCCATTTAGACCTTGCTTAATAGAAAACACCAGTTGCCTTTCACTAGAAACATTTGTTTGTCCAGTCCTGGAAATCTGCATCTGCTTTACTATTAATTTCACTAAAAATTGGGTTCCTGCAGCTAGATGCGCAACTGCTGTGTATGGGAGATGCGCAACTGCTGTGTGTGCGGAGGTATGTACCTGTGGCGCATATCTGGTTCCCGGAAGTGGTGGCCAGCACACAGGAATGACATCACGCCCCTCCAGGAAGTTTCTTGTACTGCTGCTAATTTCTTCCCACCACCATGGACCGCTCACTGTTCTCTGAGGAATAGATGATCCTTATTTGCAAATTAAGATAATTATTTTTTTTTTTTTAACATGGGGTGGTGTTTGTGTGGGTCCCTAACACACATTCAGACATATTGGGGGCAAATTTAGACAGGATCTGATTTACCTACCAGCATGTTTTTAGAGTGTGGGAGGAAACCAGAGTACCCGGAGGAAACCCACGCAGGCTCAGGGAGAACATGGTGTCACAGGTGAGATTTGAACCAGTGACCCTTTTTGCTGCTAGGTGAAAGTGCTAACCATTACACCACTGTGCTGCCCAAATATATATCTATAGATGTAGGTTCTTGTGTCCACCAGCAGAGAGAAGTTGGGTAGATGCCACACTCCCAATTCTAGAGGCATAATAATGGTCTAGCACAGGGGTCTTCAATCTACAGCCCTCCAGTTGTTCAGGAACTACATTTCCCATCATGCCTAGTCATGTCTGTGAATGTCAGAGTTTTACAATGCCTCATGGGATGTGTAGTTCCGCAACAGCTGGAGAGCCGTAGTTTGAAGATTCCTGATCACTCTAGCATGTCTTGAAAAAAGGTGGTTTTTCATGTGCCTTGTATAATGCCCAAGAAATATCGTTAGGAAAATACAAGTGGGTCATGGCACATCTACATTCCAAATTTGTCACTTTAGATGGTCATGCACTATGCAATCTGATTGGCCAATCTCTGTACAACTCCATATTTAGGCAACATAGATAATAGGAAGACGCACTTGAACAATTAATTCAAATTATAGGAAATCAAACAGGCTCTTGCACTAAATCTAATTTAAGATCTAACTGATTGCAGTGTATGGTCACCTTTAAAGATCAAGATCTGAAAATATTAATTTATTGGGTTTAGAAACTCTTCTCTGTTCTTTGTAATGTGTTGAAAGATTTGGGTAAAAATAGAAAAAAACACATTTCAAAGATATATTAGAAGTGATAGGTATTAGATTAGCACCAAAAGGGTTAATTAACTAGAGAACACCTACTAATTGCTTAACAAGACACATCCAATGAGAGTAAATTAACCAATTGTATTGGGCGTGCGCTATTATCAATTAGAAAAAAACGCAGTTACCCTAGCACTAGTTGCAGTTTACATATTTATTATCGTTTTGTGCTTCAAAGAGCGCCGGTTCGCACGTTCGGACTTTTCCAGCGCACCAATTAACGTATGAACTGGTGCAGCGCATTCTTCTTAGAAAATCAGCCCCTATGTCTGCCTAAATTCACTTTGACAATGGTTGCACGGCATTTCTCTGGATGAGTTTTCTGGTGACAACAGTGGGCCATGCACTTTACTAAAACTGGAGTGTGCAAAATCTGCTGCAACTCTGCATAGCAACCAATCGGCTTCCATGTTTTATTGTCGAAGCTTAATTGAACAAGCTGAAGTTAGAAGCTGATTGGCTACCATGCACAACTGCACCAGATTCTGACTGCTCCAGTTTTAGTAAATCTCCCCCTTGTAGTCTTTGGTAGAAGAGTTTGTGACAGGGTGACAACACAACAATGCAGAAAAATCAGAAAGGCGGGGGTATTGTGTTGTTGTCACCCCATAACAGGAAGTGTCAGAACAAGGACCTTTTTGGCAGGATCACCAGGTATCACTGCAAAGAAAGCTGCAAATTGGAAGATATTGAAAATGACTTTTGAAATTACATAAACATGTTAAAGCTAAAGGTTTTGGTGATTGGGATTACATAAACTTTAAAGAGGTTGTAAACCTACATGTTTTTTCACCTTAATGCATCCTATGAGTCCTGCTTTTGGCCTCTATGGAGGGGTGTATACATGCTGTGGACACGATGCTTCAGCAGGGAATTATACCCCCTGTTATGACTCATTCAAGTTCCAACGCTAGTGTGGGATTCAAGAGGTTAAAGCAGGCGGTGAGGATACAACACCTCCTCACCGCCTGTCAAATGCCCTCTGAAGGGCGATCCAAACGTAGATCAAACCTAGTGTGAATGAGCTCTAAAGCTGAACTACAGGCAAGCAGCTAAATATAAAAATGAAATGCATATAAGTGAACTATTTCACATGACAAAGAATTTGTATTATGTCCATTCAGTTCTGAGATTTACACAGCTCTGCCACACAGCACAGCCTTGTCTGGCAGAGTGGAGGACCCGATTTTACCTGCTTCAGTTAAAGTGTATCTAAGCCAGAAACCAAAGAATGTAATAAATTGCAGTTTACTAATCCTTACATGCGATAACATCTTTGGTTTTCTTTTTATTAGGCTTTCTTTTTTTTATTTTCACCAGATAATCTGGCCAGTAAGTCTGTTATTTTTACAACTTCCTTTAATTAACCCTTTAATGACTAAGCCTATTTTTGACATTTGGTGTTTACAAGTTAAAATCCGTATTTTTTTGCTAGAAAATTACTTAGAGCCCCCAAACATTATCTATATATATTTTTTTTTAACAGAGAATCTAGAGAATAAAATGGAGATTGTTGCAATATTTTATATCACACGGTATTTGTGCAGCGGTGTTCATTCCAGACTGTCACTAGCCGCCGGAGGCATTGGTGATCGGACCTCCTGGTGGATTGGGAGACCCGGTAAGGGCGGCGGGGGGAGGGGTGTCCCCACCCGCTCCGCCGGGATAACAATTGAGCGGCTTTTAGCCGCATCGGTTGTTATACCTGTAAAGCCGATCGCTGGCTCTAAAAAACGGTACCGGGATGATGCCTGCAGCTGCGGGCATCATCCCGGTTTAACCCCCGAAACCCGAGTACGCACATTTGCGTACGCTCGGCGGAAAGGGGTTAACAGACCAAGCTGACCAGCAAATATGGCAGTTAGGCAGTTGAAGCAAACATTTAACACTGACAGTTGTGCTTACAATGGTCAGCTTTTGTTCATTTATATAAAATCTTTATTCCAAAAGGCTAAAAAAAAAGCTTGCTATAAAAAGTGGTAGTTGGAGTTCAGCTTGTATTTGTTGATCAACTTTATTTTAACACTACCCTCCCCCAGATTGACAATGCTGCTGTCCAAAGGTGTCTCCGCTGCGCCTCCATCCAAAATAAGGACACCCTTATGCCGTGTACACACGGGTGGACTTTTCGGCATCAAAGGTCCGACGGTATTTCCGACGGACTTTCGAACGAACGGACTTGCCTACACACGATCACACCAAAGTCCGACAGATTCGTACGTGATGACGTACACCGGACTAAAATAAGGAAGTTGATAGCCAGTAGCCAATAGCTGCCCTAGCCTGGGTTTTCATCCGTTGGACTAGCATACAGATGAGTGGATTTTTGTGTTCTAAATCTAAAGTCCGTCTGATTTTCGACTGAAAAAGTCCGATAAAGCCCACACATGGTCAGATTGTGCGACGGATTCGTCCCGTCGGACCAGTCCAGACGAAAAGTCCGCCCGTGTGTACCCGGCATTAGTCAGAAACCATGTAACTGGCCTCAGACACCAGGTGAAAATAGAGGGAAAAAGCCTAAAAGAAAACGAATGCAGCCGTCAAGTTTAAGGACTAGTAAGCTGCAATATATTCCATTTTTGTTTTATGGGTTTAGAAACACTTAAAGTAACACAGAAGCAGCGGACTGAAGAGCTTGTTTCTTTGTCAATCTGCTGTTCCCTCTTATCAACATGTTTTTTGTTATTTAGCATCTGAACACTGCAGCAAAACTGACTGGCTCCTTGTGCTGACTCTCCCTCTCCCAGTCTGAGTGTTCAGCCTCATGCACACTGGGCATTTTTGGGTTTTTACAGCTGATGTTTTTAGCTTCACACTTTTTTTTCTACAGTCAATAAACTCTCCAGCGTGTTATCCTATGTGTCCATGCACACATAGGCTGTTATCAACTGTTTTTGGCAGGGTTTTCTGGCTGTAAAAAAAAAACAAAACTAGTGGATTCTGAGAGGAGTTTTTCAGCTGTAAAAACGCTCTAACGTCAAAAAACACCGATAAATGCCGATAAACGTTAAAAAACGCGGCTCACCCCCAACTTTTTTGATCCCATTGTAAAAAAAAAAAATGCTTAAAAACGCTAAAAAACGCTATTGGAAAAAAAGTTGAAAAACTCACTGCAAAGCTATTGGCGTTTTTATACCGGTATTATAACGTCCCGTGTGCATGAGGCCTTACTGTACAAGGACTGCAAGAGGCTGATACCAGGTCTATTCAGGTAATTACAATACTTTTAACCACTTGCTTACTGGGCACTTAAACCCCCCTCCTGCCCAGACCAATTTTGAGCTTTCAGCGCTGTCGCACTTTGAATGACAATTGCGCGGTCATACAACACTGTACCCAAATGAAATTTTTATCGTTTTTTTCCCACAAATAGAGCTTTCTTTTGGTGGTATTTAATCACAGCTGGGGTTTTTATTTTTTGCTAAACAAACAAAAAAAGATGGAAAATTTTGAAAAAAAAAAAATCATGTTTAATAGTTTGTAATAAAATTTTGCAAACAGGTAATTTTTCTCCTTCATTGATATGCACTGATGAGGCGGCACTGGTGGGCACTGATAGGCTGCACTGATGGGCACGGATAGGCACAGATAAGGCGGCACTGATAGGCACAGTTAAGGGGGCACTGATAGGCACAGTTAAGGCGGCACTGATGGGGACAGATAAGGCGGTACTGATGGGCACAGATAAGGCGGCACTGATGGCCACGGATGGGCGGCACGGATGGGCGGCACGGATGGGCGGCACGGATAGGTGGCACAGATAGGTGGCACGGATGGGGGGCACGGATGGGGGGCACGGATGGGTGGCACTGATGGGTGGCACTGATGGGCAGTGATGGGTGGCACTGATGGGCAGTGATGGGCGGCACTGATGGGCACTTATGGGCACTGGTAGGTGACACTGATGGGCAGTGATAGGTTGCACTGATGTGGGTGCTGATGGGTGGCACTGATGTGGGTGCTGATGGGTGGCACTGATGGGTGGCACTGTGGGCACTGATGGATGGCACTGTGGGCACTGATGGGTGGCACTGTGGGCACTGATGGGTGGCGCTGATTGATGGCACTGTGGGCACTGATGGGTTAATCTGGTGGGCACTGGTAGGCAGCACTGCTGCCTATTGCTTTGTGTTCTAAGATCGCCGTGATCGGGACTGATGTCCCGATCACGGCCGCTGGTGATCGGGTTCTTTTTTTCCTCCTCACGCTGTCAGCGCGAGGAGGAAAAATAGCCGATTACCGGCTCTGTTTACATCACATGATCAGCTGTCATTGGCTGACAGCTGATCATGTGGTAAGGGGTCGGGACCGACCCCTTACTCTGATCTGTGATCAGGCGAGTCTCATAGACTCGCTGATCACCGAGCGCGCCGCGCGCGCCCTGCAGGGGGCGCGCAGGCCGCTCGTGCACAGGACGATGTCAATGGACGTAGTCCCGGCAATTTAGATCCGCGCTGTTGCCGTCATTTGGCAATGGCCCGGATCTGAAGCGGTTAATGCAGTGTTTCTCAACCAGGGTGCCGCAACACCATGGAGTGCCATTGGGATTTCCCTGGGGTGCTGCAAGCATGAGACCCAGTTTGCTGTAGATCAGAGATGGATAGGAGGACTCTGTGGTGATGGGGAGACTCTGATGTGCTGGGGGGACTCTATCATTGGGGTACCCTGATGTGATGGCGACTCTCATATATAGAGGAACTCTATGACACCAACTGTGATGGTGGCCTCTGACACTGTGATAGGGAGACTATGTGGTGATTGGGGAGGCTGATGTTTTGGGGAGGTTTTCATGTGATAGGGGGATTCTGACGTGAAGGTGGAACCTCTGACATGATGGTGCCTCTGACGTGAAGGGAGGACTCTGATGTGAAGTGGAGCTATGATATTATGTGGGGACCTCTGATGTGAAGGGGAGTTTGATATAATGGGGGGACCTCTCATGTGAAGGGAGGACTCTAATATGAGGGGGGATCTTTGATGTGAAGAGAGGACTCTGATGGTATGGGGAGATCTCTGATGTGATTGGGGCTAACTCTGATGTGATAGGGGACCTCTGATGTAAAAAGCAGCTTCTGATGTGATGTGATGGGGGGACCTCTGATGTGAAAGTCAAAGAGGGGGGGTGGCTCTAGTGTGAAGGGAAGACTTTGATGTGTTGGGAGGACCTCTGATGTAATGAGGGAACCTCTGATGTGAAAGAGGGCTCTGAAGTAAAGGGAGGACCTCTGATGTGATGGGGGACCTCTGATGTGAAGGGGGCTCTGATGTGATGGGGGAGCCTCTGTTGTGATGGGGGAACCTCCAATGAGAAGGGTGGCTCTGATGTTAAGGGAGGACGCAGATGTACTGTGGGAACCTCTGATGTGAAGTGGGGGCTATGATGTGATGAGGAACCTCTGATGTGAAGGCAGGACTATGATGTGATGGGAGGACCTCTAATGTAATGGGGGAACCTCTTATGGGAAGGGTGGCTTTTATGTGAGGGGGGGACCTCTGATGTGAAGGGAGGACCTCTGATGTAACGTGGGGAATCTGATGTGAACGGGAAGGGGGACCCTGATGCAAAGGGAGAACTACGATGTGATGGGAGGACCTCGGATGTAATGAGGGAACCTCTGATGTGAAAGAGGGCTCTGAAGTAAAGGGAGGACCTCTGATGTGATGGGGACCTCTGATGTGAAGGGGGCTCTGATGTGAAGGGAGGACTCTGATGGGGGGGGCTCTGATATATTGGGGGAACCTCCAATAAGAAGGGTGGCTCTAATCTTAAGGGAGGACGCAGATGTACTGTGGGAACCTCTGATGTGAAGTGGGGGCTTTGATGTAATGAGGTACCTCTGATGTGAAGGCAGGACTATGATGTGATGGGAGGACCTCTAATGTAATGGGGGACTCTGATGTGAACGGGAAGGGGGACCCCGATGCAAAGGGAGAACTACGATGTGATGGGAGGACCTCTGATGTAATGGGGGAACTTCTAATGTGAAAGAGGGACTCTGATCTGATAGGGGAGAACTCTGATGTGAAGGGGAGCTCTGATGTGAAGGGAGGACTCTGATGTGATGGGGGACCTCGGATGTAAAGGCAGGACTCTCATGTGATGGGGGGGACCTCTGATGTGATAGTCAAGGGGGTGTGGCTCTGGTATGAAGGGAGGACTATGAAGTGATGGGAGGACCTCTGATGTAATGGGGGGATGTCTTATGGGAAAGGTGGCTCTGATGTGAAGGGAGGACTCTGATGTGATGGGGGACCTCTGATGTGAAGGGAGGACTCTGATGTGATGGGGGGACCTCTGATGTGAAGGAAGGACTCTGATCTGATGGGGGAGAACTCTAATGTGAATGCAAGGGGGGGACTCTGATGTGATGGGGGGACTCTGATGTGAAGGAAGGACTCTGATGTGATGCAGGGACTATGATGTGAGAAAGGACCTCTGATAAGAAGCGGTGGGGGGACCACTGATGTAAAGTTAATTTCTTCAAGATGGTTGTATTTGCTTACTTTTTAAAGGGTGCCACAATGAAAAAAAGGTTGAGAAACACTGTATTAATGAATGCAGAGCTATATGAATTTGTGTCTTTTATGTCTGCCGGGAGTTTAGCTTTAATGATGTTAATACCGATTACAATGTATGAACTTTTTATAAATCATTTTGCTTTGTATCATGCTACTGCTTGTATAATTCATTTCTGGATTTCCCCCTCCTCTTTTTCCTCTGGTGGTGTGCACGCCTCTCTTCCCTTCTCGCTCCTCTATCTCTTTGTATCCTGAGAGTGACCTCACTAATACACCCCCTAAGTCAGCCACTTCCCCTACACTACACACAACTACTCAGCACTGTGTAGGGAGAAGAGTTCAGTCATTGCTGCTGGAAATCCTACAAAGGCTGAACGCTGGGGGATAGATAGTTATAAAAGAAAACTTAGCAGATCAGCAGGGGGTACATAGAGAACCTGAACCTGCACAGGGGTGTACGAACAGTAGACCTGGTGACCGGAGAGACTCAGGACGGTTGCTGAAATGTGACAGATGAGGAAGGAAGATGGAGTAATAGACTGTAGGTACAGGAACATATGCACAGTCACCAAGAAACTATATAGAGTAGAAATAGTTTAAAGTTATTAACAGAAGTCTATAAGTAACTAAAAAGAGTGGATGATATCAAGAGAAAGTTTTGGATAATAAGAGATAAATTTGAATACAGTGAGTCTTTACACCTTGGAGTGGACACAGAAGAGTGACCAACAATGGAATACTGGATAAAAATTGGACTTACCATGGCGATTATTGTGATATCAGGTAATGCTGTGTGTGTGATTGTACTGCTGCTATCTGTATTCATGTGATGTTGACCCTCTGAAAAGGTCCACGTTCTGGTCTCACAAGTGTCTTGTTACCTCTGCTGTGGCTTTTTATGTTATACATCTTGTGGTTGGTCTCTGGTGGTGGTGGGACTACCACCACCTTTATTTACTACTTAGTGTACTCCTAATACTTTTGCTGTCAATGTTACTGTTGCTGTTGGTTGAAGTGTTATTGGTAGCAATATTAAAGCCATTATTAATCCTACTGGTACTGCTACAGCTAATACCATCAAGAGAGATACTGCTATCGGCTGAATCACGTAGAATTCTCATCTCCATCAGGTACCCACAGACATTGTTCATCATCAGCTATCTGGGGAACAGTCTCATCTCCATCAGATACCTGCAGATCTTATTGACCATCAGCTATTAGGGGAACATTCTCTTCTCCATTAGGTACCCACAGACTTTGGTGGCCATCAGCTATCAGAGGAGCATTCTGTTCTCCTTCAGGTACCCACAGACTTTTAGATATCAAGGGAGCATTCTCATCCCAATCAGGTACCCACAGGCATTGTTCACCATCAACTATCAGGGAAACATTTTCATCTCTATCAGATACCCGCAGACCTTATTGGCCATCAGCTATCAGGGGAACATTTTCATCTCCATCAGATACCTGCAGACCTTATTGGCCATCAGCTATCAGGGGAACATTTTCATCTCCATCAGATACCTGCAGACCTTATTGGCCATCAGCTATCAGGAGAACATTCTCTTCTCCTTCAGGTACCCACGGACTTTGGCGGCTATCAGGGGAACATTCTTATCTCCATTAGGTACCCGCAGATATTGTTTACCATCAGCTATCAGGGGAGCATTCTCATCTCCATCAGGTACCCACAGACATTGTTCACCAGCTATCAGGAGAATATTTTCTTCCCTTTCAGGTCCCCTCAGACATTACTGGCCATCAGAAACATTTTCATATCTTTCAGATATATTCTTATCTCCATCAGGTACCCACAGACATTGTTGGCCATCAGCTATCAGGGGAACATTTGTATCTTCATCAGGTATCTCACAGACATTATTGGCTATCAGCTATCAGGGGAACATTCCCATCTCCATCAGATACCCGCAGATCTTATTGGCCATCAGGGGAACATTCTTTTCTCCTTCAGCTACCCACAGACTCTGGTGGCTATCAGCTATCAGGGAAACAGCCTCATCTCCATCAAGTACCCACAGACATTGTTCATCATCAGCTATCATGGGAACATTCTCATCTCCATCAGGTATCCGCAGACATTGTTTACCGTCAGCTATCAGGGGAGCATTCTCATCTCCATCAGGTACCCACAGACTTTTAGATATCAAGGGAGCATTCTTATCCCAATCAGGTACCCACAGACATTGTTCACCATCAACTATCAGGGAAACATTTTCATCTCTATCAGATACCCGCAGACCTTATTGGCCATCAGCTATCAGGGGAACATTTTCATCTCCATCAGATACCTGCAGACCTTATTAGCCATCAGCTATCAGGAGAACATTCTCTTCTCCTTCAGGTACCCACAGACTTTGGTGGCTATCAGGGGAACATTCTTATCTCCATTAGGTACCCGCAGACATTGTTTACCATCAGCTATCAGGGGAGCATTCTCATCTCCATCAGGTACCCACAGACATTGTTCACCAGCTATCAGGAGAACATTTTCTTCCCTTTCAGGTCCCCTCAGACATTATTGGCCATCAGAAACATTTTCATATCTTTCTGATATATTCTTATCTCCATCGGGTACCCACAGACATTGTTGGCCATCAGCTATCAGGGGAGCATTTGTATCCTCATCAGGTACCTCACAGATATTATTGGCCATCAGGGGAACATTCCCATCTCCATCAGATACCCGCAGATCTTATTGGCCATCAGGGGAACATTCTTTTCTCCTTCAGCTACCCACAGACTTTGCTGGCCATCAGCTATCATGGGAACAGCCTCATCTCTATCAAGTACCCACAGACATTGTTCATCATCAGCTATCAGGGGAACATTCTCATCTCCATCAGGTATCCTCAGACATATAAGCTATCAGGGGAACATTCTCATCTCCTTCAGGTCCCCGCAGACAATACTTGCCATCAGCTATCAAGGGAATATTCTCATATCCCTTAGGTACCTGCAGACATTTTTGGCCATCAGCTATCAGAAGAACATTCTCGTCTCCATCAGGTACTTGCAGACAATCAGCTATCAGGGGAACAATCAGACAGATTATTTGGTCCAACCTTGTCCATACTCTTCTGCAAGCCAAAAGACTAAACAGACTAGACTTGGCTAAGTGAACTGGTAATTTTTTCACAGTGCACCAGTAAATATGGGCATCAGGTTGGTCAGGTCACGCCTACCCGTTCAGCTGTCCTCCAGTGCCTATGAGGATCTTCACTTAAATTACATCAAGTATGTCCATGCCACTGATACATATCTCAATAACACCATTATCATTACTGGTACTAATGGAACTTCTAAGTCTGCACTCACACTTTAGCAGAGTATATTACCAATGTTTGAGGAGTTTTTCAGGCAATTTCCAGGCATATTACATGCTTCTTACAGGCGCATTTGCATGTGTATGAATCTTCAGGAGTTTGTTTTCTGGATTGGGCAAGGAAAGGAGAGTAGTTCTATAGGAGGAGAGGAATTCATCAGGTGTAAAAACTCTTGCAAAACCATGTGTGTCATGCATTTACAGGCTTTCCTATTAAAGTCTATATAATAGAAAATGCCTGAATACACTTATGAAATATAAAATAAGCTCATGTACCTCTTTGCGCATAGGGCGTAAAGTGTAGGATGACTGAGCATACAAGTGTAAACAGGAACAATTTGAAAGAATAGAATTCAGCAAAGTAAGACTAAGTCAGGCATAGGGCAAGCAGAAAAACACAAAAGTGTGAACGAGGGCTAATGCTTCACTTAAGCCAGCTCAAAATCTGACATGCTGGTTGTACCTAAGTCAATCAATAGATCAACTTGGGAACATTCAGCCTGCCTATAGACGGTTCAAATTTCGTCCTGATCAGCAGGATCCGGCCGAGATTGAAACCGTCTATGGGCAGGCTGAATGTACCCAGGTCGATCCATCGATCAATCTGGGTACAACCAGCATGTCCGATTTTCGGCATGCAATTATTGTCAGCAGCAATCCAGCCAATTGCCAGCAGAAAATCGCACCATCTATGTCCTGCCTAATACAGATACTACTCCTCTCCCTTCTACTCTTGTCACTTTTATGTTTTATCAGTGCTGCTAACAATTTTTTGATTGTACAGTAAATAAATACCTGGGTACACATTGTAAAGTATATCCAGCAAATCAACATGAACCTAAACCGGTATTTGAAGGAGCATAAGTAATCCAAGACTTTATTGGCCAGCATTTTGTTGGATCGCAGCCCACATATGGCTTGTTGTATCCAAGTACCGATACTATTGCTACTGGTAAAACTAATATAAATGATTACAGCTGCCACCAAGGCCTTTTTTCTTAGAGAATAGGTTCAGGTACTCCCCCCTTCCAAGTTCCCCCTTGTCTCCATCCCCTACCCACCTCGAAGCACAATCCTGTGCAGCCAACAACTATAGATCCCTCCCAACAACAATTAATCCCCCAGCAACAATAGGTCCCACCAGCAACAACAAATCCCCTCCAGCAACAATAGACCTCCCCCAGCAATAATAGATTCCCCCCAGCAACAATAACCCCCCTGGCAACAATAGATTCCCTCCCAACAGGAATAGATCCCCTCAGCAACAATAGACCCCCCAATATAACAACACAGTTGCCACAATCAGCAGACCCTTCCCTCAACAGTAGATCTCCCTCAGCAACAGTTGACCCCTTAGCAACATAAGATCCCCACCAGCAACATATTATCCTCACCAGCAACAATAGAACCCCCCCCCCAACAAGAATAGAGCACCCCAGCAACAATAACCCCCCCGCCAGTAACAATACAGTAGATCTCCTGGTAGCCAGCATCAGTAGACCTCCATACATAAGATCCCCCCAGCAAAAATAGATCTCCCTCCAGTAAAAATAGACCTCACCAGCAACAAATCATCCCTCCAGCACCCATTAAGGGCTGAAGGTGCCGGAACTGCTTTCCCCCATGTTCCCACTGAAAACAAAAAACCTGCTGCCAGCAAAAATGCTTTTGTTACTTCTGCTGTTCCTACTTGCAGGTAATAATACTACAACTACATCTGACAATGTAGGCTTTATTGTAATGATTGTCCTTGTTCTGCTGCTATTATGAATACTATTTCTTCTCCCATTGTTGGTATTACTAGTTTTTAGTCCTGACAAATAACAATTCTGCTTTTACTGTGGTTACTACTAGTGATCCCATTGCTACTTCTATTGCTAATAATGTCATCTATTTATAGTATGCTGGTATATTAAGAAGCATTTACAGACCAGACAATGGGGGCACAAATCAGGGTGTTTGCTGGGTCATGGCCAATTAAACTAGTTCCAAGTCTGTAGTATTGCTAATTCAGTTTTAAAATATGTGCTGCAGGCTGGTTTTCTAACTCGCTGATTTAAATGATTTATATCAAGTTATTTTAAACTTAATCTGTTAAGCGACTCAACCCCTCATCTCTATAAACAAGGAAATCTTCTGATGCTTGTGTCTTTATTTAGCCTCTGCAACGCTGGCATGTCTGAGTGTGGTGAGATTGGTTTCAAAGGCATGGTTTGTGGCTGGGTGGCATCTATGATGTGTATACTCGGGTTTCTGGTACTGAGTGCTGGAAGTATTTATGTATATCCCAGAGTCATATACGGTAATACACTGCGCTTTGGGCCACATTCACGCTTCTACACACGTGATGTTGCATGAGTGAATGTACAGTACAGCAATGTACAGTGTATGTGCATTACAATGCCTTGCTATTTATTATCGGTTTCACTCCAGGACTAACCAAATACACCTGAACCACATCACATTGAATAAATACAATATACTTTGCCTAGAGGCAGCTATGTTTTGACACATGGATGTATGTTGAGGGCTCATTGAAAATGAAATGCATGTCAACATGCCGAAAAATGTTGATGCGATGCAACATGCACAAGTGTGAATGGGCCCTTGCAAAGTACATTTCTCCCTCCCTTGAAGAATCTCCCATTCATTAGGGCTCATGCACACCGCCACGGGCAGAAAATATGCCACTGTTAGGGGCATTTGGTGTTTTTTTTTTTATGCCCATGAATGCAGCTGCATGTTATTTAATGTGGCGATGCACGTGCAGGTGTCTATAAGCATATCTGTGCAGTGTTCAGGGGCATAAAAAGAAAAAAAAAAAAAGCTCCAAAGTTGAATTTGGAGAGGTGGGTATGAGCATAGTTTACACATAAGTGTCTGTATTCACGTACATTTTTTTTTCTAGTGGCTAGACTAGATTAATATTCTAGTCAACTATGATTTTATGCTTTTAAACGGCATATGCCTGTAAACGCACATAAATGCGCATAAAGGAGTAAAGACACAATGTTCTGGCAGAAAAAATGCAGCATAAATTCATATACCCCAGTGCATGAGACCTATTCACAACAAACTCGCCTATCCTTCCATGTCTCCATGCTTTATTTTGTTGAGAAACACCCCCCTAGCATTTCTAGCTGCTGCCATCTAGGGTAAGGGCCATTGTCGGGTGGTTCTCCTTTTTTTTTTTTGGGGGGGGGGGGGGCAAACAAACCAACCGCCGCCTCCCCCCCCCCCCATTTTGGTAAGTCGGTCCACCACATCAGTCAACCCCCCCCTGTCGCTCGCTCATTCGCCTGCCCACCAGTCCCGCACTTACCCCATCTAGGTCGCGGGTAGCTTCGGCTCCTTCCTGCATCTCCTCCTCGACGGCTTCCTCCTCTTTAAGACCTGCTTCCTGATTGGGAGGAGAAGAAGGAAGACAATAGTGAATATTAATTTGCTATTGTCACACAAGTGGGTGGGCTCAGGGCACAGTGCTTTGCACCCCAAGCCCACCCTTTTTTGGGGCCAATTAGAGCCTCAGTCTCTAATCATGTGCTTAAAAAAAAAAAAAAAAAACCCATTGAAATCCATGCGACTGGCGCCCTGCATGTAGATAGGGCCAGGCGCAAGGATTAGGGGCGTGGCGCCCCTGGACCCCTGATGGAGCGTCCGCCACTTGTAAAGACAGATGATTCATGTAGCATTTACATCCTGGAATCCATCTGCCCTTAGCTTAGGCATGCAGGCAGAAGAGTGTGCTTAGCTGAGAATGTCCCTCCTCCCCTCCTTCAGATGAAAGAAAAAAAAAATTCCATGATGACTTCTGGGATGTGTGAGATAATTTTTTCCTAGGCCAGAAACCAACGAAAAAGCAACTGAAGAAATGTAAATAAAAAAAAAAAAAATACAAGTGAAAATAATATACCTTCCTACCTATATTCTAATGCCAGCAACATAAGGATGAAAAAATAGTTAATGTCAATTGAGAGAGTTTAGTTCTGCTTTAATATGGCGAGTCACCAGCTAACCATTTAATTCAACTTTTGGGTTGTGGTAGAAAACCAAAGGAACTGGAGATTGCCCAGCAAATCACAGGGAGAATATTTCATGCAGATAGAGTAGCTATGATGCCCATGGCATCCAATCAGTAATTTCCACTCATTGATCCGAGCCAAAAACTCATAAAGGTGGGATCAGATGTTGTGGGTAACTGCATATAAAGCTCCTGCCATTATGGTAGTTTAGAATCATCTAACTCATTTTATATAGGTCATTCCTAACCACCTAACTGCAATCTGTACCCAGAGGATTATATCTGATGTTCTCCGGGGGTAACTCTGCTTGGTAAAAGAATTTTAATTGTGCTGATAATTCTCCCCAGCCAAAACCACACTCCCCATTCCCAATACCTCTCTTCCCTAACCTTCTGTTACCCCCCCCCCTATATCGAGACTTAAATTCTAGTTTTTTTTGTCCTTATTAAGCTGGTATGGCCCCTGATGTCACTTCTCCTTGTGACGAAACAAATTGTACACTGACATCATCAAGCCCTGCGTTTGGCAGTAGGACTTTATGGTGGCATTTTCTGTTTTTTGAGATTTTATGTGCATTTTAAGAAACCTTTTTGAAATACCTGATATCTGGAGCTTTCCTAATGCGTATTGTGAGCAAAGACATGGTTGGTGGTCTCACTAATCCTGTATGGGCATGGCTTGACCTTCTCAATTCTTAAGTCCAACAATCTGGCAAGAGTTTTTTATGCTTTTGGTGGTGGAAAGCGTGTCACAGAGGAGTCTCATTTTTGGAGCTGTATAAGGCTCTTTGCCCTCGAGGAGTTTGCACTTTATTGGATTTTATTTTGGATGTTTTTTTCCACTAAAAGTGTGGTGGAGTTTAGCTTTTGGTGGAAGTGCTGCTTGTATTGCTGTGGTATCATCTAATGTTCATATGACTGTATTGTCTACTTGCTCTTTTTACAATTGCTTAATTGTGCAGCCTTTGTACTTTCTGAAAATTTTCAGTAAAACCAAATGAACAAGAACCGTACTTCTCTTGTGGATCATAGGGGTGCACTTACTTTTGCTCTCCTGTGATCCAGAGTCAGCTAATAGCAGGCTATTGCCCGCCGTTAGCTGACATTACAGAGACGCTCCAGGATCTGGAAGTATCCTGACAAGGATCCTAACAACCCTCTCCAGATCCGTGCTCACTGACAGTATCTGCTCTCTGCTCGAATGCAGACCAAGATCTGAGCGGTCAGTTCTTGGTCTTATGCCGCGTACACACGGTGTGGTCGACCACGCCCCCTAAAACGTCACAGTCCCAGCATGCCCAGGGACTGTGACATCATATGGGGGCGGGGTCTCCGCCTATATAAGTCACAACGCAGCCCTCAGAGACCAGTCCAGCCGGAGAGAGCGTCGTGTCAACATCTGGGGGAAGAGAAGAGAAGAAGCCCAGCAGCTCAGCTCCGGACCTCTGCTGGCAAGAGAGCTACCTGAACACAGCAGAGGAGCCGGCCGAAGAACTGGAACACGCGGAGAAGAACCAACCGGACGCCGGGAGAAGATGAAGCGGAGGGACCCCCGAAGCCGGAAGAAGACCCCCGAAGCTGGAGGAAGATCCCCACCCCCGGAGCTGTTTAATAAAATATTTTAAAAACCTGTGTAGTGTGTTTTATTACTTACAATTTTTCCCTAGGGGTAGGGGGACCATGTACCCCATACTCATTCACATAGGGTGGGGTGCCGGGATCTGGGGGCCCCCTTATTAAAGGGGGCTCCCAGATTCCGATAAGCCCCCCGCCCGCAGACCCCGACAACCAACGGCCAGGGTTGTCGGGAAGAGGCCCTTGTCCTCATCAACATGGGGACAAGGTGCTTTGAGGTGGGGGGGCCCGCAGGGCGCCCCCCTCCCCCAAAGCACCCACCCCCCCATGTTGAGGGCATGCGGCCTGGTACGGTTCAGGAGGGGGGGGGCGCTCGCTCGTCCCCACCCCCTTTCCTGACCGGCCAGGCTGCGTGCTCGGATCGGGGTCTGGTATGGATTTCAGGGGGGACCCCACGCCGTTTTTTCGGCGTAGGAGCTTCCCTTTATAATCCATACCAGACCTAAGGGCCTGGTATGCCCCGCAACGGGGCTCGCAAGGTGTCAATCTCGCCGATAAAAGCGGCAAGATTGACATCCTTTGCTAGTCCCGTCGCACCTGAGTCACGTTCAAAATGAACGGACTTGGCCGTGTGTGGGCAAGTCCGTTCATTCTGAAAGTCCGCCGGAACTCCGGCGAAAGTCCGTCGGAAAGACGGGCGGACCTAGCCCGCCGGAAAGTCCCGGCGTGTGTGGGCAAGTCCGTCCGTTTTAAAGTCCGGCGCACCTGGCGGACAAAGTCCGTCGGAAAGTGTGCCGGACCAAGTATGCCGGAAAGTCCGACCGTGTGTACGCGGCATTAGAGAGGACATGGGACAGCTGCAGCATCACACCAATGCTACAGCATGGAGGCGAGTAAGTGTGCTTGTTTTTTTGTTTTTTTTTAAATCCCACACCTTTCCTTTAAGTTTAATAAAGTTGAGAAACAGTTGTTTAAAAGAAACATAGTAATGTGGGCACTAATAGTTTTTCATGGGAGGAAATATTGTTTTATTGGTCAGTTTAATGGTGTTGACCTAGCTGGGAGACTGTTGATTGGCTCATTAACACCATTGTGTACTGTATAGTGTATGTCAATAACTCGGTCATATGATGATATCCCAGCAAAGTCCTGGCTTGTGTCTCAATTGCTGCTGGCGCCACTGGAGTGTAAAATCAGCAAAATTACGAAAGCTTGATGAGACACAAACTGGAGCTTCAGCATGCACTGTATTCTAAATATTTAATGGACTAAATATTTTATCCATGGTGTTTCATAACTTGGCAGAAGTGTGTGACAAAGTTGCAGTTTGTGCCTCCTTTACTTATATTGTTTTTATCATTACTGTATGACCCTAAGGACTTTTTTTTTAACACTGGCAGCTGGAGGTTGTAAAAACAGGCAGCTGATTCCGCCGGCTTCCCACCAAAATTTGTAAACAGCGCTTAGAGGTTTCTTTTTGGGCACCCAAAATAATAGGATATGTCCAGGAATGTACTGTGAGTAGTAATAGATCTTTCTTGGACCAGAAAATGGAAAGTCTTTTTGTTTGTATTTCTTTAAACTAAAGGGACACTAAACTGATATCTTAATTCTCCAAAAATAATAAATCCAAATCCACTACTTAATGACCCAAAGTCTATTTCCATGAAATTGTTTTCTTACTGTGTTTTTCAAGCTCCTTGTAATTTCGTCTGTGAGCCCTTGAACCTCTCCTTTTCCCACCTCTCACTTTAATAGGTTTGGAATGAGCAGTGCACATTATTTGTGGTCATGTGCACTGCTCTATGCACCCTAAAAATCCCATAGTCCTTCTTGGGCGAGAGCAAGAGAGGATGGCCACATTCCTACATAGAGTGGGACCATGGAAAACCACATAGCCACCCTCTAACAGGAAGTCACATCATAGCAGCAGAAAAGAGAATTTGGAGATTTGGAGGAGGCTGAGAGAATAGCAGGTATTTTTTTTGTGTTGGGCATTATTCACATGGGCCATATGCATTCCTGCCCTGTGTGAGGGCCAGTCATGTATACACACATTGGGATGTACAGGCGTTCCGTACATCCCCATGCAGACAGTCCTATAACAGTCAATTGGGATGTGACATCCATGCAGTAGCATTGCCCCAAACACACCCTGGCTCTAGAACAGCCTTTCTCAATCAGGTTTTCTTAAGCACTGTTCCATGGAATCCTAGGGTTCCTCCAGAGGTTGCTAGGGGTTCTTTGGCCAATGACCAATTTCTGGAACAACCTTTTTCAACCAGGGTTCCATGGAATTCCAGAGCTCCTTCAGAAGTTGCTAGGGGTTCTTTGGTCAGTGAGCAAATTCTAGAACAGCCTTTCTCAATTAGGGGCAATGTAATCCTAGGGTTCCTCCAAAAGTTGCTAGGATTTCTTTGCTCAGTAAGCAATTTCTGCCTCTCAGACATGACACCAATGACCCTTTCAGCTATCTTTAAGGGGGCAATCCTCCCACTGACCATTAATGTAAGGAGCATTCTTTCCACTGACCACCATAATATTGTATCATGAGCTTTGGACTAATTATTGGCAGGGGTTCCCTGAGACGTGAACAATATTTACTGGTTCCTCTGGGTTAAAAAAGATTGAAAAAGATCACTCTAGAACAGTGTTTCTTAACTTTTTTTTCAGTCAAGGCACCTTTTAAAATTATGCACAAGCCTGAGGCACCCCATTCTACAATTTAAAAAAACGAATAGTTTTACATATCACAGCATCATTCATTCATGTAGGACACGCAACATCAGAGGTGATTTATTCTTCCAAAGCAAATTCACCTTTGCACACTGGTACTGACTAGTATTCCAATGTTTCTCTTCTCCTGCAGTTTCTAACCCTCACTCAGCTAACGTGACTCTAGTGCTGGCAGAGGGAGACAGGGAAGGGGCAAACAACGATGTTATGTAGGAACCTGAAGTCCTCCTTATCAACCAATGATGTCATTGGTTGTTAGGGCCCTTTCACATGGGCTGTCCGATCAGGTCCACCTGTCAGTATTTCAGGCGGACCTGATCGGACTCTCCATTCACCCCTATGGAGCTGGGGATGTCAGCGATGACATGTCCACTGACAACCTCCACTATCCAATCCTGCCCGCAAAATCCAGAAAGATGGTGGTACTATTTTTCATCCGTCTGATCAGATATGATCAGATGAAAATAGACAGAAGTGATCCTCTGCTGGGCAAGCGGATTCCGTCCAATGGAGGCGCCCATGTTAAAGGGGCCTTAGGGCGCCGGCGGCTGGAAGGTTGTAATGGTGCACAATGAAAACCTGTAGCTTTGTGGAACTAAAAGGCAGGCTTGATCCACCTGCTGGCTTATGTCCAATTTTTGGGCAATTTATAGGTATTTTGCCAAAGCACCCTTCAAGAAACTTGGAGGCACCCTGGTTGAAAAAGGCTGCTCTAGAATAATGAAAGCTCTCCAAAAATGCACAAAAAGTTGAAACAACAATTATAATAAACAGACTCTCCATAGCAGCCTTCTGTATAAGTAGGTCCCTAAATATTATTTGGTTTTAATATATATGATGGCACTGTTGAAGTAACACCGGTAGCACGGTGATTACCATCTCATAGATGAAAACCGATTGGATTTGGTTGTTTTGGGCAACACACAGTCTCCCTTACAGTTACCAATAAATATGTGATTCATTTGTGAGAGAGTGCAGCATGATGCGGTGACAGTAACTCACACACAGTTTAGATGCAATAGAAAGAACTTGTATTGTAGTCAAAGTTTAACAGTTTACAACAAGCCCAGCAAAAGGCAGCCCAACCAGGAAAACGCACGGATGAGCAGCTGATTGTAGAGAGTAGATTACAGCCAAACTGACAGCGTCTGTCTTGAGGGGTGGGATGAAGGCCTCTTGAGCCCCCTCCCTAGGGAAAGAGAGCCTTTACTGATGGGGGCATGGCCAGGTGCCGGACAAAGGAAATGATTGGTTGAAACATGGGGGATGGGATGGACCTGAGCTCAGGGAACGTGTGCCCCAGGGAATTCTGGGTCTTTCTTGGGTCTTTCGGAAGAGTCGGATGGAAGAGCTGCCAGCCCTCACGTCCCTTTTTTCCTCTGTTATGGTATGTCACAGCTTGCTGCGGTTTCTCGCCCTTGCCAGCATTTAAAGTTGCTGTAATGGGCGATGAAAAATTGGAAGTAGGCTGTCTGTCCAGCACTTATGGTAAGGACAGGCCCCACTTCCCCTTTTGGAATTAAGTGCTCACAGTACAACTGTGACCGGCACTGGTTAAATATGTTCACATGTTATGTATTGGAATTTAATAAAACTGTGGCCTTGCCCTTTCCAACCTAATGGTTGTAAGTGTCTTATTTAATGGGGTAAAGGGCAACGGTGGTGGGGGATTTGATCCCATTGTGTTACGTTAATTGGGACCTAGGCCCATTGCGCCTCAGCAGTCATGTGGCCTGACCAGTTCATGCCCATTCAGGGAGTTTCCAGAAGTGGCAGATCCGTAGACTTTCCCTACTCATCTGGTACCTTTTCCTGCCACTGTTACTGTCCCTGATACATGGGTGACCTGTCCCCATGCTTCCCATACACTAAATGAACACTCAGGAGCTTAAATAGACTCTGCCTGACCCAAGATGGCCACCAGAGTTACATGGGCTGTCAGCATCCAACTGGATCACTGCCTCAGTGACCCAGGGACCCATAGAAGAACTATGTTCTTTTTGACTTTCTCTCCCCTTACATTGCTGCTGCGGTTGAGCGCCACCAGCAGTGGAGAAAATAGACTGCACCTGCCTACGCATTGGCCTTCTTGACTGAATACCAATTATTGGACTGTTTGATAGACTCGCATATTACAAAGTTTTGGTAACTCTAAAATAAGTTGTATTGAGATTATACAAGCATAATAAACTGTGTATGGAAAGTTTAAGAGGGCATTTCACTTACTTTGGAGAGATCTCTCACTTCTTGCTGTGTTTTTAGGGGCACAGATGGGAAAAAACTCACAGGGTTCTTAACCATTCCTTACTTTATTCAAAGTGCTGGCTTTAGATAAACTTTAAGGAGACTATTTGTCTTTGGCCATTCAGGGCAACATATCAGGTTCTCTTGACAGGCCACCCCCTACTTACTGATACTAACCTTTTGCTCCTTTGTCTGTTAGAGCCATGGGTATTATCCTTGTGTAAGCTCTGTGTGAGAGATTGCACAGGGCAAGTTACTTACTCCACTCCCCTACTGTACTTGACAGACCTGGCGACTGGATGCTCAGACCCCAGAATTGCATGCTGGAAGTAAAGCTGGACATAGCTGGATCGAAATTCGTCCGCTTTAGCAGGCACTGACCGAATCTCGATTAATCTTTGGCCATTTTTGAACATGACTGCTGGCAAATTTTTGTTTGATCGGTGCATGCAGTCAATCGGCTCTAGCACTAATCAGTGTGTTCTGGCAGCAGAGGAGCCCCAATGTCAGAATACTTTAGCACAGTGGAGAGGATTCTTCCATCCACCTTGATTGTTTCTTTCCGATCAGCCCATCTATGGCCAGTTTAAGGAGGTGAGATGTTCACCATACTCCGAATTTTCAGTTTTTTTCTGAGCGTTTTAGCAGCAACGGTTTTGCTGAAGGGATAAGTGGATTGGGAGGGTGACCTGTAAAGAGACCCTGTCACTTTCTCTTATTGGATAAAGTGGCAGATTCTCTTATATACTGGGATCATTGATGGATTGATATGGTGACTACCTACGTCACCTGACTCTCTGAGCCTCCCCACCCATCATCCCGGTAATTTCAACAGAAGGGTGCATGCACACATACAGAAGATCTTGTCTCTGTCCATATAGGTCAGGCACAGCACAGCTTTTCACAATGAAGGAAGTTCCAACTATGAACAATGTAACTCCTCAAAATAGTTTAGAAATACACAGTTAGGTCAGTACAGCTTCACTTTCGAGAAGTAGCATTCAATGACCGTGCTAGTCTGTCACTGATATGACCTTTGATTGGAAAATATATTATCACAGTATCTTTCTGAATAAAAGAGAAGTAGCTGATATTGTCTTTTTTTTCATGGAAGGTTCTATCTTAAGTCACGTAGTCAGATGCATATAATGATTATGTCTCATTATCGTAATTGCATGTTAATTTGATTTATAAAATTATGAGAATTTTCTATTTCTTACCAGCAAGAGAACTGTTTTGGCAATATGACTTGCGTAATAGGTATAGCATGAAGAGGAAGGGCGAGCTGGCCAATGTATCGTATCTTTTGTTTTGAGGAAGGGGACTTTATTACGTCATCTGTGTTCAGTTTGCAAAATTGCATACTATACTGCTTTTTGTTTAAATTATCTGTAGGACTAGGAAGTGAAAAAATTATCCACTAATTTATAACTTTGAGATAATATAACCCATTCAAATCAGCTAATTTTATAATTAAAACACTGATACATTTGGGCAAGCTCAAACCATTAGGCTCCGTTCACACCCGAGCGATCTGTGGCTTGTTTTTTTTTTTTTTTTTTTTAGCTTTTTTTGGTGGAGTGTTTTTGGAGCGGCACCATTCATTTGAATGAGCCTCCCTCTGCTCCAAAGAAGCTCATGTATTAAATCTTGGCACACAGCCAGGAGGGTTTGCGGTTACGATTTTTGCCATGATTATAGCGTGATTTGTCACTTGACAGTTGCGGTAAAAGTGCCCCATGTTTGGGGTACCATTAAGAAATAATGGCATCGCAAATGCGTTCTGCGTATTGCCATGATTATGGAATCAAGGACAGAATCGCGGGCGATTCCGCCTGTAATCCAGGTTGTTGAGGTGTGAATGAAGCCTTAGGATGGATTCACACCTATGCAGTTTTAGTGCTTTTTGCATTTTGCAGATTTGCACTACGGTTCATTTAACATGGTTTCCTATGGAACACGTTCTGTAGTGCAAATCTGAAAAATGCAAAAAGCACTAAAAATGCTTAGGTGTGAATCCAGCCTTAGAATGTGTTTTCAATCAATACAAGAGTATCTTAAACCTGATATATTAACCACTTGATATATTAACCACCAGCTCTGGAAGATTTACCCCCCTTCCTAACAAGGCCATTCTTTTGCAATACTGCACTGCGTTACTTTAACTGACAATTACGCGGACATGCAACTGTACCCAAATAAAATTTGAGTTCTTTTTTTCCCACAAATAGAACTTTTCTTTTGGTGGTATTTGATCACCTCTGTGTTTTTTTTATCTTTTGCGTTATAAACAGAAAACGACCGTCAATTTTGAAAAAAAAAAAATATTTATTACTTTCTGCTATAAAACATATTCAATAAAAAAATGAAAAAAATTGAATTTCTTCATAAATTTAGGCCAATATGTATTCTGCTACAAATATTTGGTAACAAAAATGCCAATAAGTGTATATTGATTAGCGTCTACAAACTATAGGATATATTTATGGAATTTTTATTTATTTAAATGTTTTTACTAGTAATGGCGGCGATCAGCGACTTAAAGTGGGTCTGTGATATTGCGGCGGACAAATTGGACACTTACTGACACTTTTGACTCTTTTTTGGGGGACCAGTGACACTAATACAGTGATCAGTGCTAAAAATATCACTATCAATGTCAGTGTACTAATCACACTGACTGGGAAGGGGTTAACATCAGGGGTTAACTGTGTGCCTAGCTGGTGTTTTCTCACTGTGTGGGAGATGCTTGTACTGGGGAAGGCATCAATCCATGTCCCTACTTTGCAGGAACACAGGATCCATGCCTTCCTTACTGACAGATCGCCATTCTGCCTGTGTACCAAACGATCAGCAGGCACCGGAGAACATCTGATCCACGTGACCTGCTGTGTAGAATCACAGCAGGAGCAAGCCGCCGATTCTCACGCCTGATACCTGGAAGTGCAGGATCATGTATATATACAGTTGTGCTCATACGTTTTTCATACCCTGGCAGAATTTATGATTTCTTGGCCATTTTTCAGAGAATATGAATGATAACACAAAAACTTTTCTTTTCCTCATGGTTATTGTTTGGCTGAAGTCATTTATTATCAATCAACTGTGTTTACTCTTTTTAAATCATAATGGCAACAGAAACTACCCCGAATGACCCTGATCAAAAGTTTATATACCCCAGTTCTTTAACATCATTGACAGCTTGAAGTCTTTTGTAGTATATGTGGATGAGGCTCTTTATCTTCTCAGATGGTAAAGCTGTCCATTCCTCTTGGCAAAAAGCCTCCAGTTCCTGTAAATTATTGGGCTGTCTTGTATGAACTGCACGTTTGAGATCTCCCCAAAGTGGCTCAATGATATTGAGGTCAGGAGACTGAAATGACCACTCCAGAACCTTCACTTTATTCTGCTGTAGCCAATGACAGGTCGACTTGGCCTTGCGTTTTGGATCATTGTCATGTTGGAATGTCCAAGTACATCTCATGCGCAGCTTCCTGGCTGATGAATGCAAATGTTCCTCCAGTATTGTATGATAACATACTGCATTCACCTTGCCATCAGTTTTTACCAAATGTCCTGTGCCTTTGTAGCTCACACATCCCCAAAACATCAGTGATCCACCTCAGTGTTTCACAGTAGGAATGGTGTACCTTTCATCACAGGCCTTGTTGACTCCTCTCCAAATGTAGCGTTTATGGTTGTGGCCAAAAAGGAAAATTTTGGTCTCATCGCTCCAAATTACTTTGTACCAGAAGGTTTGAGGCTTGTCTCTGTGCTGTTTGGTGTATTGTAAGTGGGATACTTTGTGGCATTTGCGTAGTAATGGCTTTCTTCTGGCGACTCGACCATGCAGCCCATCTTTCTTCAAGTGCCTCCTTATTGTGCATCTTGAAACAGGCACACCACATGTTTTCAGAGAGTCCTGTATTTCACCTGAAGTTATTTGTGAGTTTTTATTTGCATCCCGAACAATTTTCCTGGCAGTTGTGGCTGAAATTTTAGTTGGTCTACCTAACCGTGGTTTAGTTTCAACAGAACCCCTCATTTTCCACTTCTTGATTGAAGTTTGAACACTGCTGATTGGCATTCTCAATTCCTTGGATATGTTTTTATATCCCTTTCCTGTTTTATACAGTTCAACTACCTTTTCCCACAGATCCTTTGACAATTCTTTTGCTTTCCCCATGACTCAGAATTCAGAAACTTCAGTGCAGCACTGGATGAAAGATGCAAGGGTCTGTCAGGAGTCCAGAAACTCATTGACCTTTTATACACACACTAATTGCAAGCAAACAGATCACAGGTGAGGATGGTTACCTTTAATAGCCATTCAAACCCCTTTGTGTCAACTTGTGTGCATGTTATCAGGCCAAAACCACCAGGGTATGTAAACTTTTGATCAGGGTTATTTGGGTAGCTTCTGCTGCGATTATGATTTAAAAAGAGTAAACACAGTTAATAAATGGCTTCAGCCAAACACTAACCATGAGTGAAAGAAAAGTTTTTGTGTCATCAACTGTAAGTGATCCTGTGCAGCACGGCCGTGCTGTAGCAGTAAAATTGCTATAGGGTGGTCGGCAAGTGGTTAAAAATGGTTCTACAATTATATATATATATATATATATATATATACCCATCGGCCACTTTATTAGGTACACCTGTTCAATTGCACGGTAATACAAATTGCTAATCAGCCAATCACATGGCAGCAACTCAATGCCACCACATCCCAAAGGTGCTCTATTGCAGTGGTTCTCAACCCTGTCCTCAAATACCCCCAACAGGCCATGTTTGCAGGTTTTCCTTTATCTTGCACAGGTGCTTTAAAGGAGTTGTAAATCCTCACAGTTTTTTACCTTAATGCATTCTATGCATTAACCACTTAAGGACGGAGCCTCTTTCTGAGATTTGTTGTTTACAAGTTAAAAACATTTTTTTTTGCTAGAAAATTACTTAGAACCCCCAAACATTATACTTTTTTTTCGAACACCCTAGAGAATAAAATGACGGTCGTTGCAATACTTTCTGTCACACCGTATTTGTGCAGTGGTCTTACAAGCGCACTTTTTTTGGAAAAAATACACTTTTTTGAATTAAAAAATAAGACAACAGTAAAGTTAGCCCAATTTTTTTTTATATTGTGAAAGATAATGTTACGCCAAATAAATTGATACCCAACATGTCACACTTCAAAATTGCTCGTGGAATGGAGACAAACTTTTACCCTTAAAAATCTCCATAGGCGACGCTTAAAAAATTCTACAGGTTGCATGTTTTGAGTTACAGAGGAGGTCTAGGGCTAGAATTATTGCTCTCGCTCTACCGATCACGGCGATACTTCACATGTGTGGTTTGAACACAGTTTTCATATGCCGGCGCTACTCACGTATGCGTTCACTTCTGCACGCGAGCTCGTCGGAAAGAGGCATGTTTAAAACATTTTTTTTTCTTATTTATTTTACATTTTAGTTTTACACAGTTTTTTTTTTTTTTTAAAGTCACTTTTATTTCTATTAGAAGGAATGTAAACATCACTAATAGAAAAAAGCATGACAGGACCTCTTAAAATATGAGATCTGGGGTCAAAAAGACCTCAGATCTCATATTTAGACTAAAATGCAATAAAAAAAAAAAAATTGTCATTTAAAAAAAAAAGTTTAAAAAAATGGCCCTTTAAGAGCTGTGGGCGGAAGTGACGTTTTGACATCGCTTCCGCCCAGCAATTCTATGGAGATGGGTGGGGACCATCTTCCCTTCACTCGTTTCCATACCTGACAGGAGAACAGACGCGATCGCCTCCGCCACTGCCGACAGCGACGGAGGGCACCGTATAGCAGCGGGAGGGGGGGCCACTCTCCGGCCACCGATAAAAGTGATCTCGTGGCGAACCCGCCGCAGAGACTAATTTTATCTTGTTTATCTTTTTACTCTTATCTTGTAGCAGACCGCCTGCTGAAAAGGAGGATACCAGGGTTATGGCAGCTAGCTGCTGCCATAACAACGATATCCACCTTAAAACTGCGGTGGGCGGTCCGTAAGTGGTTAAGGTGAAAAAACGTTTGTGCTGCAGCAGCCCCCCCCAGAGCCACCCTTTTTCTTACCTGAGCCTGATCGTTCCAGCAACAGGGATGAGCTCAGCAGTTCCAGCTGCTGTCTTGGGTCCTGCTGCTGTCAATCAAATCCAGTGGCATGGGGGGCGGGGCCGAGTCCTGCTGTCTGTGTCAATGGACTCAGCAGCAGGACTCAGGAGCGTGGCCGCACAAGTGCCCCTATGGAAAGCGGGTCTCCATGGGGGCACTCGAGAAGAGGAGGAGCCAGGAGCGCCGCCGAGGGACCCCAGAAAATGAGGATCGGGGCCGCTCTGTGCAAAACCCTTACACGGAGCACGTAAGTATAACATGTTTGTTATTTTTTTTATTTTATTTTTTTAAATGAAGCTTTAAAATCACTTTAAATCAGTCAATGGCTTGGTATTTTGGACAGCTATTTCCCACAACATGGCCTGTTGGGGGTACTTGAGGACACGGTTGAGAACCACTGCTCTATTAGATTGAGATTTGGTGACTGTTCATTGTCATGTTCAATTTAACAGGTGTACCTACTAAAGTGGCCAGTGTGTGTATATATATATATATATATATATATATATATATATGTGTGTGTGTGTGTATGTATATATATATATATATATATATATATATATATATATATATATATATATATATATATATATATAACATATTGTATATATGTTTAGATTAAATCAGAAAGTTTTAGTGTAATTTATCTAAAAGAAGATCTATCAGTGTCACTTACAACTCCATCTCCTCTGCCTCTCTCTGTTAGGGTACCCTAATGCTCTATCCTTGGGTCCCTCCTATTCTCGCTCTATACCTCTTTCCTGGGCCAGTTGATAACCTCCTGTGGCTTCCAATACCACCTCTATGCCTATGACACCCAGATCTATCTCTCCACTCCTAAACTCACCCCCTCGATCTCCTCACGGATCTCAAACTTACTGAATGACATATTGGTATGGATGTCACACCACTTTCTAAAACTCAATCTTTCTAAAACTGAGCTTGTAATATTTCCTCCTTCCCGTTTCCCCCCCCCCCCATGACTTTACCATTAGGATCAACAGCACAACCATTGGTCCCTCCACACATGCCAGGGTGCTGGGTGTAATCCTTGCCTCTGACCTCTCCTTCAGCCTCCACATGCAATCATTGGCTTAATCCTGCCGCATTAATCTCCAACATCTCCAGAATTCGACCCTTCCTGACTAATGACACCACAAAGCAATTTATTCACTCCTTGATTATTTCCCGCCTTGACTACTGCAACTCTCTCCTTAATGGCCTACCCTTACCCTTACCCTTACGCAGGCTATCCCCCCTTCAGTCTATTATGAGTGCTGCTGCTAGACTAATACACCTCACTAATCAATCTGTGACTGCTGCCCCTCTCTGCCAATCCGTTCACTGGCTTCCCCTACCCCATTGTATAAAATTCAAAATGCTGACCACAACATACATAGCCATCCACAACCTCGCCCCCAGCTACATCACCAACCTCATCTGCAGATATCGCCCAAATCGTCCCCTCCGCTCCTCCCAGGACCTCCTGCTCTCTAGCTCCCTTGTTTCCTCCTCTCATACTCGCCTTCAGGACTTCTCCAGAGCCTCTCCCATCCTCTGGAATTCCCTGCCCCGGTATATCCGATCAGCCCCTAACCTGTCCACCTTTAGGAGGTCCCTCAAAACTCACTTATTCAGAGAGGTCTATCCCTCCCCCACCTAACAACTGTCCCCGAGGCACCCCCCCATCAAATCATTCCCTGCATCTATTACCTTTTGTACCACCACCCCCTCCCTTTAGAATGTAAGCTCTACAAGCAGGGCCCTCCTGTCCCTTTTGTATTGTACTGTAATTGTGCTGTCCCAACTCTACATTGTAAAGAGCTGCGTAAACTGTTGGCGCTATATAAATCGTGAATAATAATAATAATAATCTATCATTATATTTTTTTACAGTTCTGTACCCTATGAGAAAAAGTACATGTAATACTTTGTCCTATGATGCTAGGCGCTTCCTAACCCTAGCTTTGAGGTGTGACCTGCCATCTCTCCCTCCTGTCAAGGCCGATCTAACGACGGCTAAGAAGGAGATGGGTGCTTCATAATGGCAGATTTTCTATGAGGCCTCATAGCTAGGGTTAGGAAGCACCTAGCAACATGGGACAAAGTACTACATATATTTTGTCCCATAGGAAACGGGACAGTAATAACAAATTAATCAGGATAAATCTTCTCTAAATGAGGTTGTAGTTTTATTCCTGTATATTTAATTGGGCCAGTTTTGCATGGTATTCCAAAAGGATCAGTGCTTTTCTTTTCAATATGTTTCATGTCAGAAGGAGATCACGGTCCCTCCTGCAGTAGCCATGTATTGGAGCTGAAAAGCGGCCGTGAGTCACGTGACCCGCCTGAAGACAGCCCTAAATAGCTATTTACACTGCTCATTTTCTAAAAAACTCAGGCGGGTGACTCGCGGCTGCTTTTCAGCTCCAATACACGGCTACTGCAGGAGGGACTGTGATCTCCCTCTGACGTCAGCCGGGAAGATCACGTAGCCACTTGGCTCCTCCCGCAGAAGCCCTGTCTCGGAGCTGTAAAGCGACCGCGAGTCAAGTGACCGGCCTGAAGACGGCTCTAAATAGCTATTTACACTGCTCATTTTTAGAAAGGATTTACATAGTGTGGTATGCCAGCCTCTAATAGAGCGGCTGGTAGTCTTTCATAAATAAGCTTAACAAACACTTTAATGAGTACTGTAATCTAGTGAAACTGATGAAAATAATATCTGATTGATTGCTAGGAAGGTCCCTTTCTGCATCATCCATGGCGCTCTATGCTCATGCCTTCCTTCTACTTCTCTACCACAGATTTTGAAGTAGAAGTGGTGTTAATGTAGTTACAAGTCTCAGGGTCACTGAAGCAACACCATTGTAGAGCTAGATGTCATGTGATTTAGAAATTCTAATGTTTTGTCTTATACTAGCCATAAAGAAACTGGTTTTCTACTGGACAATCCACCCAAAGCCAATACTTCAGTTATGGTTTCCTACTGCTGCTTTCGATCTCTAGTATCTAAGACTCAGGGGCCCCATCAGCATGCTCTTTTTGCTAGCATTACCAGTTCTGTAGGGTGTACTATTACTGTTTTCTATATGATTCCTCCATGGTTCTCCTCCTTTTTATCTCCTGCCTGCCTGTCAAAATTAGATATTTGCCACATTTACTGAAAGAGAATTCTTTTACCGGTAGGAGCAAGAGCAGCATCGGTAGGAGATTGGTGGGGGACATTAACTATGAGGGATTCCAAAACGGAAAATTGTATACTCACCTTTCTGTAATTTTCCTTTCCTGACGCATCTTCATGGCAGCACACACTGGGTTGTGGCTCTGCCCCCACAACCTGACAGGATTGGTTAGCTATAAATTTGAAGGGGAGACACCCTGCTGCATTCTCTGTAAATATATCAATCTGTGTGCTGACATGAAGATGCGTCAGGAAAGGAAAATTACGGAAAGGTGAGTATACAATTTTCCGTTTTCCTGACGCCTTCATGGCAGCACACACTGGGAAATAACTCGCCAGTCAGGTGGGTGCAAGAAAATAATATTTATTCCTTATAATGCGGAAGAATTGGCTCTAACAACGGATCTACCGAAGTCTGCCATAGCCAAGTGAGCAGAGTCCACCCTATAGTGAGTAATGAAAGTGTGTCTGGAGGACCAAGTCGCTGCTTTGCAAATCGTCTCCGGTGAGACCCTGCAATATGCTGCCCAGGAGGTAGCCACTGCCCTAGTCGAGTGAGCCTTGATGCCTTCAGGAATTGCCAGATGGCGAATGGAGTATGCCTTCTTGATGGATTTGACTAACCAGGAGGCGATATTACGTGAAGTAGCCGCTTGACCTCGTCTGTTTCCATGGGGAATGACCATGAGGGAATCCGTCTTCCTAAAAGGAGTTGTAGCCGCTAGGTAACTAATGATGGTTGTTTTAACATCCAGTGGATGAGGTTCACCTTGATCATTAGTAAAGGATGGTAAGACAATGTCTTGGTTGTAGTGGAAGGAAGTTGCTACCTTCGGGATGAAGTGGTCTGAAGGTCTTAGTACTACTTTATCAGGGAAAAATACTAAGTAAGGTTCCGATGCCATCAGTGCTTGGATTTCAGATACCCTCTTTACTGATGTAATTGCAATGAGAAAATACAGTTTCAGAGTTAGCTCCCACAGTGAGATTGATTCAGATGAAATAAAAGGAGGATTGGTGAAGGCATCAAGGACTACTGAGAGGTCCCATGATGGAAAAGCTGGTTTCTTGGGAGGTTTGATTTTCAGACAGGCACTCAGGAATTGGATTACCAGAGGATGTAATGCCCATCTAGTGCCTGTTTTGGCCGACAAAGCGGATACTTGTACCTTAAGTGTACTTGAACTTAAGCCTTTGTCGATTCCTGACTGGAGGAACTCTAAAATTTGAGAAGTTTTTGGAGAAATGGGGTTCCATCCTTTCTGCTGTGCCATGGAAAAGAACTTGCTCCAAATTCTTGTATAGGTGGTGTTGGTGGTATTTTTCCTGGTTTGCATCAGGGTTGATATTACTTCCTGAGAACAGCCTTGTTCCCTTAACCTAGCCCTTTCAACCTCCTGGCTGTCAGATGCAACTTCTCCGGAGCTGGGTGTAGGAATTGGCCTTGAGATAGCAGATCCAGGGTTAGCGGAAGAGGGTTTGGAGGCTGAAGGCTGAGTTGTAATAGAGTCGTGAACCATGGTCTTCTCGGCCGAAGTGGGATTACTGCGATTACTGTGGCTGAAGATCTCACAATTAATGGGGTTGGAGGGAATATGTACCCCAACTTGAAGTTCCATGGGTGAATTAGACAATCTATTCCCTCGGTTGATGGGAAAGACGCTCTAGCCAGAAACCTCCGACACTTTGTATTCGCAGGTGTGGCTGCTAAGTCGACCTCTGGCATTCCCCACGTTTCCGTAAGAAGGGAAAAGGCCTAGAGGCTCAAGGACCATTCGTTGTTCGAGAGAGTCTCTCTGCTCAGATAATCGGCTAACATGTTCTGTGCCGCAGGGACATATATTGCCCTTAAGTCTGTTAGGTGTGTCTGTGCCCATTCCAGGATAGGACAGACTTCCTCCATCAGTGTGAGACTATTGGTACCCCCTGCTTCTGGATATAGGACACTGCCACCTTGTTGTCCATCCGGATAAGCACATTTTTCCCCCTCAGGGCTGGTGCAAATGCCATGAGAGCCTGGAAAGCTGCCCTGAGTTCTAGTATATTCGATACTACACCCTGGGCCTGGAACTGCCATCGGCCCTGAGCTGCTTGATCTTGAAAGTGAGCTCCCCAACCGCTCTGACAGGCATCCGAAGTGACTATTTCCGGGTCTGGAGGAACTATCGGCCTGTATCTTCTGAGGTTGTTTGTTTGGGTGTGTCCACCACCATACTGATTGCTTCATTGGTCTGGAAATGGGAATGTTCTGGCGCATCAATATTCCATCCAACTGCCTTAGAAAGGAGTTTTGCAGGACTCTCATGTGCCATTGTGACCATTGCACCATGGGTAGAGTTGCAGACATGGACCCTAGCACACTCAAACAGGTCCTGGCTGGTAGATGCCTCGCTGACAGTAATCTCCGCATCTTCTGTATTAGAGGCTGGACTTTCTCCTGAGGGAGTTGTACCCTGTTCAATTTGGTGTTCAGATCCAGTTCCAGAAATACCATATTTTGCGTGGGTTGCAGACTGATCTTTTTCCAATTGACTAGCCAACCAAAGTCCTGGAGAGTCGTGAGTAGGATCTTCCGATGACATAGCAAAGTCTCCCGATTTTCTGCTAAGAGCAGGATGTCGTCCAAATAATGGTGGACTCGAAAACCCTTTTCCCTGAGGAATGCAACCAAGGGTAGCAGGACCTTGGTGAATGTCCTGGGAGCCGAAGAGATGCCGAAAGGGAGGCACTGGAATTGGAAGTGGCATTTGTTGATGGCGAATCGGAGGAACTTTTGAAAGCCAGAATTATGGACTGAAGGTTCTCCATTTTGAAAGCCTCTATTTTAATGTTCCTGTTGAGATTTTTTAAATCCAATACAGGGCGCAAGTCTCCTGCCTTCTTCTTTACCAAAAATAAGGGGAATAGAAACCCCTCCCCTTTTGACATGATGGAACTTCCAGAATCGTTCCTTTTTGCTTCAATTCTACTACATATTTTATTAGTAACTTTCTTTTGTTTAGTGAAGATGGCAGTCTGGTTGATTGGAAGTGATTTCCGGGGAGTCTGCCCATAAACTTCCATTTGTGTCCAAATCTGATTGTGGATAGTGTCCACAGATCCTTTATATGACTTGACCAGATCTGTACGAAGTTCTTGAGCCTGGCGCCCACCTGTGCTGGGTGGGCAGGCGAATCTTCAAAAGGACTTCTGCTGCTCCCCTACCGGGGTAGTCTTGGACTTCTGCATCCTCAGGAAGGAAGGTCTTGCATTTTTCCAGTCCCTTCTAAATTCCCTACCGGGAGGTAGGATCTAGCTTCCTTGTATTTATCAGGAAGGTTGCGTCTGTAGGATGGACCCTTTTGGGCCTTGGGTCTCTTGTCCGAGGGAATTAATCCCGACTTCCCTCCTGTTACCTTGGAGATGGCGGCGTCCAATTTAGACCCGAACAGGTTTGAGCCATCGTATGGGATTCTGCACTAGTTTGTTTTCGATGCAGTATCGGCCATCCATGGTTTCAGCCACAAGGCCCTTCTTGCCGTGACTGAGGCGAGCATTGATCTTGCTGAAGACCTTATAATATCGACTAAGGCTTCTGCCACAAAGTCACCTGCCAACTTGATTTCCTGAAGAGAGGAGATTATTTTCTCTAATTCAGTGCCGTCTTGAAGGTCCTTCTCCACCCGGGATGCCCATCCTGATATGGCTTTAGCTACTGCTGCTGTGGTAATTGCTGGCCTGCAAGCGCCCCAGCCGTAGAATATGCTTTTTTCAATTCTAGATCCAATTTCCGATCAAGAACGTCCCGCGTCCTCAATAGGCAGAGTGACATGCCGTGCAAGACGCATCAAGAAGGAGTCGACGGTGGGGGCGTTAATCAATGAATTGACTTTAGACTCTTTCAAAGGATAAATCTTTGCCAGTCTGTTGGTGAGGCTGGACCGCTTATCAGATCTTTCCCACTCATCTTTAATTAGATCTTCCAGTTCTCCTATAAAAGGGAAGTATTCTGGATCTTTTCTTAAATTTGGGAAATATTTCTTTTCTTATTTTCTTTCTGCGGTTCCACTTTATCTTCTTCCCAGCCGATCACTTCCTTAACTGATTTTGCAAAAGGTTCAACTAGGGAAAAATCAAAGCCTACTGACATCTCCTGGCCCTCATCTCCGGAGGAAGATTCTGATGCCTGGGGCTGAAGGAAGTCTGCTGCCGATGTGCTGGGAGCAGGGCTATCCGTTAGTGGTGCCGTTGTCTCCGTTATGGATTCTCGTACAGATTCTCTTATGAGCTCCATAGCCACCCTTGCGTCTAATTCTTTTTCCTTTGTTGCCTCATTGAAGCATGAGCGGCAGGCTAGTTTATCTGGCAAAACCGGCACGCCATATACCCAGCAAGCGTTTGCTGCAGGACGGGTGTGGCGGCTCTGGCGATGTGATGAAGGTGACCGTCTGCGGTGTGACCGACTATGACGGGAGCGGCTGTGGCGTGAGCGGCTGTGACGTGAGCGGCTATGTCTTCGGTGGCGGGAGGAAGATCTTGAACGGCTTCTGCGGGACCTCCTGCTTGACGCATGACTTGATCTTCTTCCATGCCTTGAACTTGCGGCTCTTGACCTGGTAGGGCTGCCAAAACGCAGCGTTAGTGGTCCGGCTCTCTTTTTTTCTCCCCTTCTTCAAAACTTACCAATGGCGGACAGCCTCTTACCTAGTTTGCTGATGGTGGTCTGCGCGGGCAGTGGTCTCCATAGCAATAGTGACAGGAAGCCTGAAGAGGAATAAGGAAAAAGATTCTTATTTATCTATATATACATACATACATACATACATACATACACACATACATACATACATACACACACACTTTTTTTTTTTTTTTTTTAATACATTTTTTTTTTTTTTTAAAGAAGGCTGGAGAGAGCCTGGAGCAGTTGATCAGACTTACCTGAGTTTGCTGAGTCAGTTCTGGCAAAGCAGGTGAGATAGGCAGCAAAATTCAGCTTTGCTGGTTCACTACAACAAAAACACAGAGAAAGGCCCCTTCGCGGCAAAGTGGCGCTCCCGCGCATGTACAGAGTGTCCCGAACATCCCTGCGCCATCTTGGAGAAGGGCATAGCCTTACCTTAGGCAGTAACCTACTCTAGATATAAATAACCTACTCTAACCTACTCTAGACACAGTAACCTACTCTAGACACAATAGCGAAGCATGCAGAGCGGAGGAGGAGCGTCGGCGGCCATGACGGCTCCCAGTGGACAACAGGTACCAGCAATCCCCTTAACCTCCCTGGCGGTATTCCCGAGTCTGGCTCGGGTTGGATTTTTCATACCAAAAGCGGTATCCCCGAGCCAGACTCGGGCTTGCATCGCAGGATCCAGGAAGAGCATACTTACCTTGTCCCCTGGATCCTGCGATGTCTCCCCGCTGTGATCGGCGAGCCGCTGTGTCTCGCTCGATTCACAGTGCCGAGCTCCGTTCCCTGCGAGCGTTGCGACGCACGGGGACGGAGTTCGACGGTAAATTCAAAAGTGAAACACATAGTATAGATACAGCATACTGTAATCTTACAGATTACAGTACTGTATCAAATAACTACACATCCCCTTTGTCCCTAGTGGTCTGCCCAGTGTCCTGCATGCAGTTTTATATATATAAAACTGTTCTTTCTGCCAGGAAACTGGAGATTGTCCATAGCAACCAAAACTGTCTCTTTACATCAAAAGTGCTTTTAGACCAGCTAGAAAAAAGCGATAATAAATTAGAATCACTCGCAGAATTGATCGATAGTGATTTGTGGGGAAATCCGTCACCAAACACTAAAAGTAACAAAAGCGACAATTCTGCAACTGAGCAAATTTCAGTGTTTTTGATTTGATTACATTATTATATAATTTTTATTATTATTATATTATTATTTGTTATAATTATTTATAGTTATTTATTATATTATAATTTTTTATTTCGTTTTTCAAACTTTATCATACCCGGAATGTCTACTAGACTCTTGTTTGGACAGATTTAAGTGAACTATTCCTAAGAATTACAGGCCTACAATATAAAACGCCAAATTTCTGTGCAAAATAATTGTACCGCTTTCAGCACCTAAAATCAGAAATAATCATACCGCCAGGGAGGTTAAGCAGGGAAAAAACTGGAAAGAAAAATAAAGGGACAGGCATAATAGAAAGGAGGCCACTGCAATATATGAAGCTTCTTTAAAGCTTACTTTACCAGACATCCAGACGCCCCCTGAGACCACCAGAACGGGGGTTCCCTCCATAGAAGCTCATTTAGAGACTGTACAGGAGGGACTTCCAAACAGGAGAGGCTTGAACCTGTTGGGGCGAGTGCGGTAAGAGGCTTTTTCTTTAATCTTGTAAATAGGAGCAACCTTGTTCATCCCAATCTGTCAGGTATGGATAAAAAAGAGAATACAGTGGGGTGTCTCCCCTTCAAATTTATAGCTAACCAATCCTGTCAGGTTGTGGGGGCGGAGTCACAACCCAGTGTGTGTTGCCATGAAGGCGTCAGGAAATACAGATCTCTAGTCTGGTCTGGTAAAGACCTTGAGCTACACAAGTTAATTGAGGAATGGAAACAATATTAATAGTGGCTGAGACAGAAATAGCTGACTATTCTTGTTATGGGACCATCAAAAGAAAAAACTACAAAGCACGGAGCAAAATATGGTCCCTCCAGGGAAATTTAATATAAAACAGATCATCTCTCTAGAAATTACATTCAAAATCTGTTCTGTGGACTAAACCGAAAAGGTGGAACAAACTCAAAAGCCAGCTTAAAATGTATTAAAAACTACTAAACCTAAACCTAAACTTGATTCTTATAAAATAGCTCCTCCTGAGTGTCAGAATAAATTAAAGAGAATCTGTCATGGGGGTAAGACATGAAGAGGTATGAAGATGCATGCAGCAACCTTCTAAACTTTTATGTCATGACCAAATGACTAGATAAGCAAAGTTCTGACACTTTCAGGTATTGTTTCAGCTCGACTCCAAGGCATTGAGTTACTAAAGGCAAATAGGCTTTTCGCTTTGCAAGAGAATTTTCACTTGGCAATGGAATCTTTTCTAAGCTTAGTAAATGTGGTGAAAATTCACTTTGCAAAGAATACCCAATATGCAAGAAAAATGTTAAAAAAAATATATTTTTGCGGGTACAAGGTTGGATAATAAAAATCAGCAGAGTTTCACATCATTCACTAAGCTAAGTGAAAATTCTCTTGCAAAGTGGACAACCTAATTGCCTTCAATAAATCAAACCCTAAGCCTCACCCTTACACATTTTTATTGGCACATCAGTATGATGGTCTCCAACGGGAAGGTTTGGGAGGCTGCTGCAGGTATGTGCTCTTCAGAACTGTGCAGTTTGACTCTCTTCTCTAAAGCAAATGTCTATTAAGAATATATGGCCTAACACTTATAATTTGTCCAAGTAACAGTTTGTTTGTGTTAATGGGGTCTTCCAGGATTTTGCTTTATATCATTATTTTCCAAGAATCCCAGAGAATAACAAAAGTTTGGGGGTTTTGAAGAGTATAGGCTTCTTTGATTACTCACAGTTCATTTACTGGACAACATTTGCTGCAAGTGCATATAAGATCTGTTGAAGCCCATCATTACAGGCTACAGCTGATTTCGATTCTAGTGTGCCGATGGAACAGGAAACACTGAAAATGTAATTCAGAGGTTATTCCTTAAATAAGGATTTTACAACAGGTCAGAGATTAAATTGTTTGTGGAGAAATATAAGATGGAAAGACTCCAGAAACAATACAACACTGTTACTTTTAAAGACCATGTGACCAATAGCTGCCCGAAGTTGGCCATACATGGATCGAACTTCTCTAGTTCAGCAGGGACCAGACGAATTTGATCCATATATAGGCAGGCTGGTTGGATCTATCCAAAGATTTGTGTACACCCAGCCTTTTGGATTTTTCCCAAATGATCAGTGACACCAGCTATAGCCAGCAACACTGATCATTGTATTCAAAGGCTCCCCTCTGTCAGAACACAATACCTCAGCGCGAGAGATTCCCCCATCCACCTCAAATGTGTGGATGGGGGAATCAAGACATTTTTGTTTAGTTCAACCTGCTGGTTGAATAAAACCAAATGCATAATGTATGGGCTGCCTAAGGCTACCCATACACATTTTTCTCATTCAGTTCTACAGGCTGAAAAAGAGAAAACAGATTCCCCCATCCATGCTAATACCCGAACAGTGCCTGCATCTGCTTGGAAGCAGTCACTGTCAACTGTATTCCAACCTGCTCCCCTCCTGGCCACATCCCTGATGACGTCTGCTGTAATGAAACATGTTGGGCGGGGCCAACAGTGGTGACTCGATCACGCAAGCCGGGACCCGGAAGTGGGCTGTTGTACAGCACGAGGAGAGAACTGGGTTCTTTTTATTAGAGTGGATTATTATTATTGCTGGTTTTGTACTTTCACTTTGTGAGTATTTTTAATCATTTTAAATACATTGGAAGACTTTATTTACTACACTTAGAGAGTTTTTTCTATCCATCTTTGATTTTCGTGGAGGTCTTCCGAATGTGGTGTATGGGGAAGTTCTTTTGGAGACCCTAGGACAGTGATGGCGAACCTTGGCACCCCAGATGTTTTGGAACTACATTTCCCATGATGCTCAACTACACTGCAGAGTGCATGAGCATCATGGGAAATGTAGTTCCAAAACATCTGGGGTGCCAAGGTTCACCATCACTGCCCTAGGATGTCTTGGCACTGACGTTATGAAGAGGGTGTTTGACCATCCTTTAATGGTGGTCTTATTATCTGGTAAGGTGGATCTACATGCACTCTGGTATTCTGGTGAAGCGTTTTCTGTTTTCTTGGCTAACAGAGGGACTTCCAGAACAAATACGGATATACACACTCTTTGTGGTTGACTCTTTATACACATGTTTTAGGGGCATTATTTATATTGTATGGGCTTTCTCACATTATATGTTTTGGTTAGCGATTTGATTTATACCTTTTATATGATTTGATGTTTGCACTCACTAATGCTTACATAATTATTTGCAACTGTCTATAAGCGCTGCACAAGTTGTATCACTATTGTATTTGTACAACCGCCAACCCCAGAGGCTGTCATAATATCCGGACAGTGCCTGAATCTGATTGGAAGCAGTCACTGTTCTGCCAACTTTAATCCAACATACACTTTTGATTTTGCAATCAAAGTTTGTCAAGCAGACAGGTGCCCCCCCCCCCCCCACGGCACAAATTTCTGTCATTCAGCAGGAATTGGACACAATTTCAGCTGTGTATCGGCCAGAAAACATCTTAAAGCGAGCCTGTCGTCAAAATTCAAACAATAAGGTCAAAATTAAAAGTATCTCCTGTATAGAAGAAATATACCCCTCTCCTGCCACCTATGACACCAAACACCGCTCTGATCCCCAACTAGTGTTTGCTCAGAAACTGATACTTCTAGGAGTGTCCTGGTCCCCCACATCGCTCACTGGTTTCCTTCTCTGACTCTGACATCAATATCACTACAGGACAGGGTTGCCAACCGCCAGTAAATTTACTGACAGTTTGTAAAAATCAGTGATTTTTTTTTATAACTGCCAGTAAATATCGGGGGCTGATAATTTCATGCTGTGTTGACTTTTTAAGTGTAAATCAAGCAAATTACTTTGTTATAGGTATTGTCAGTGTTTCCATATCATGTTTATACTGTTTAAATATTCACTGTGTTAGTTTTTAACCTCCCTGGCGGTTTTTCCAAGTGTAACAAGACACTGGCCACCGCCCACACCCATAACTGGCCTTCACAGTAAGGAGCACATGGAGGGCATATACATGTAAGACAAAGACAATTCCATAGCTCAACTTACCAACCAGTCTGCTGACCAACCAAATTAGCCTGTCTAACCGTCCGTTAAATGCAGGGGTTTAGTTAGCACACATTTGCAAACGCATGTGAAAGCTGCAAGGCCTCGTCAAGGCACCCTGTATTACTTGCAGTCCTAACACTAAATATATAAGTGTCTCCACAGGGGAAGCACATGCATTGAATGGATAGGTGTGAGACAGGTGAGCCTGGAGGCCGCCCTAGCCCCCTTAAAGGGACAGGACACACACTGGACACCCAGTGGCTTGGGGTTAAATTTCAGTACATTCATTAGCGGTAACCCCGAGCCACATTCGGGATTGCATTGCAGGATCCTGGTGCAGTGTACTTACCTTGTCCTCAGGATCCTGCGATGTCCCCCCGCTGTGTCTGCGGACTCTGTCCTCCAACCGATGCCTCTGTGTGCTGGGCTCCGTTCCCTGCGAGCATCACGAAGCACGGGGGCGGAGCCCAGCGGCAAATTAAAAAAAATCAAAACTTCATAACACATACAGTACATTGTAATCTTACAGATTACCAGGGGCGTTGCTAGGTCTACAAAAGATCTGGGGCTAGAGCCCATAGCAGCGTAGTAAAGAAAGTCATATGCTTGGGCAGAAATACACATGTATATACAGTAATATACATGTGTGTGTATATCCCCAGAGAGCCCCCCCTTACATCAGGGTCTCCAAAGAGACCCCCTTACATCAGGGTCCCCAGAGAGCCTCCCCCTTGTATCAGAGTCCTCAGAGAGCCCCCCTTACATTAGGGTCCCCAGAGAGCCTCCCCCTTAAAATCATGGTCCCCAGAGAGCCTTCTCCTTAAAATCAGGGTCCCAAGAGAGCCCCCCCCCCACTTACATCAGGGTCCCCAGAGAGCCTCCCCCTTGTATCAGAGTCCTCAGAGAGCCCCCCTTACATTAGGGTCCCCAGAGAGCCTTCCCCTTAAAATCATGGTCCCCAGAGAGCCTTCTCCTTAAAATCAGGGTCCCAAGAGAGCCTCCCCCACTTACATCAGGGTCCCCAGAGAGCCTCCCCCTTGTATCAGAGTCCTCAGAGAGCCCCCCTTACATTAGGGTCCCCAGAGAGCCTCCCCCTTAAAATCATGGTCCCCAGAGAGCCTCCTCCTTAAAATCAGGGTCCCAAGAGAGCCCCCCCACTTACATCAGGGACCCCAGAGAGCCTCCCCTCCCCTTGGGGACCCCTGCAGAGACTCGGGGCTATGGGTCCCAGATTCGGGGCTATAGCCCCAAAAGCCACCCCCTAGCAACGCCACTGCAGATTACATTATTGTATTAAATCATTTCACCTCTCTTTTGTCCCTAGTGCTTTGTCCAATGCCCTGCATGCAGTTTTATATTATATATACTGTTCTTTCTGCCTGGAAACTTGAGATTGTCCATAGCAACTAAGAAGTGTCCCTTTACGTCAAAGGTGGATTTAGACCAGCTAGAAAACAGCTATAGTAAATTAGAACACTTGCAGAGTTGAGCGATAGTGAATCGTGGGGAAATTCATTTTATTATTATTATTATATTATTTTTTATAATTATTTATAGTTATTTATTATATTATAATTTATGATTTTGTGTTTCAAACTTTATCATACCGGGGATATCTACTAGACTCTTGTTTGGACAGATTTAAGTGTGTTATTGCTAAGAATTACAGGCCTACAATATAAAACGCCAAATTTCTATGCAAAACGATTGTACCACTTTGAGAAGCAAAAATTTGACATAATCATCTCGCCAGGGAGGTTAATAGGAGTTCTATAATTTCTCAGGTTGCCAGTAAAAAATGTACTCCGCCAGTAAAATTTCCATGTTTTGTCAGTAAAAAATCCTGCGGGAGGTTGGCAACCCTGATACAGGACACAGTATTTTTTTCTCTGTCAGTAGGTTTTGAATACTTATTGATTGACACTAATTATGATAGTTATTGGTAATATCTGTGTGTGTATATGTTCACAAATCCTGTCACCTGCTATCATTTTTTGGTGAAACTGGTTTTAACCACTTGACCCTCGGAAGGTTTACCCCCCTTCATGACCAGGCCATTTTTTGCGATATGGCACTGTGCTACTTTAACTGACAGTTGCGTAGTCATGCAATACTGTACCCAAATAATATTTATGTCCTTTTTTACACAAATAGATCTTTCTTATGGTGGTATTTGACCACCTCTGCATTTTTTATCTTTTGCACTATAAACACAAAAAAAGGCCGACAACTTTGAAAAAAATAACAATATTTTTTTCTTTCAAATTTATTCATAAATTTGGACCAATATTTATTCTGCTACATATTCTTGGTAAAAAAAAATCCCAATAAGCGTATATTGTTTGGTTTGGGCAAAAGTTATAGTGTCTACAAACTATAGGATATGTACTGGAATTTTTATTTTATTTTCTCGTAATGCCTGTGATCAACGGCTTATAGCGGGACTACAATATTGCAGCGGACATTTGGACAGTCGAACACTTTTTTGGGAACCAGTGAAACTAATACAGTGATCAGTGCTAAAAATATGAACTGTCACTGTACTAATGACACTGTCTGGGAAGGGGTGAAACATCTAGGGGTTAAATGTGTGCCTAACCAGTGTTTTAGTGTACTGTGTGTGCTGCTTTTACTAGGGGAAGTAATTTATTCCCTGCTTTGCGGGGAAAGAAAATCCATTACTTCCCCGCTGACAAGACAGAGCTCTGCCTTGTTTCCATAGGGAGAGCTCTGTCCTTTGTGTGTTACCGATGATTGACGGGTGTCGGCGGTAATCTATTGGCGGGCACCCGCTGATCGGCATCTGTGTATAATCACAGCAAAGCCGGGCATGCACACCCCCTACCCGGAAGTGCCAGATCACGTACCTAGTACATGATCTGGCGCAGGAGAGCCACCTTGCCGCTGTATGTGTAACTTTCCAGTAGAGGACAGGGAGGCCCCACGCTGCCAGGAATTTTGAAAGAAATTGTGGTCTTCATTGGACTAGAATGAGGCATATCATTCTATTTTATCATCTGTAATTTACGTTTATAGTTTGCCCTGAGCTTGATAAAAGGCTGGACATGGTCCAAAATATTGCTATGTTAAAGGGGAGCTTGACATTGTTTGTACTGCTGTGCTTTTGCAGTAAAGACATACACGGAGCAATGGAGGAACGGAATAGGCGTAGTGTATACATGACAGGGTGAGAAGCAGAACCAGTCATTAAGGGGTTAATATATTTTAGTTAGGTAGAAAAATTAGCTAGTCACCTTATTGGTTTAGAGTAGGGTGTGGCAGGGTGGGGTCAGTGTCCAGTTGCTTGTGGGGAAGGTCCCAGGACACTTGCTGAGGAGACACCATTAAAGCAGCATCCCTCCCACCCACCCTTCTTAGGATTGTAGCAAAGATGATATGTTTATTACTCTGTTTTGGCGGTTGGGGTCCTTGACAGAGGTCTATTCAGGGTTATTGGATAAATGGTGGGGATACATCTGAGGTATGGAATCCTCGAGTGGGTACGTTACGACGTATAACAGTGTTAAGAACGGTGGGTGTCTGAGGTCAACTTGTTTAGGCTCCGAGCCGACATTTGCGGCTGGGGTCGCATCCCAGCTATCTGATGCCTCAGACACTAAATAATTTGGGCAAGATGGCACCGTCAGGGACCTCCAATCTTTATAGCTGGATAAGGCAGTTATGTTTTGGTTATGCTGATAAAGTTATGTTTAATAAATAGGCCGTGTTCGGCCATATTAACTCCAACTATGTCTTGCGTGGTCATTCATGTAATTAATGAGGGAGAAGTGGAGGGGCGGTTTGGTATTTCAGGGGTATTAGAGGAGCAGGTTAAGTCTTAACTACCCTAGTCAAGTGAAAGACCCGTATGCAGATCTACAAATTGTTTGAAAATAATTTAACATGATAAGATATGAAAATGAAGTTGGACAATTAAAGTTTTCATTTTAAAAAGCTCAAAACTGAAAGCTTTTACACACTGAGATGCATTAAATGTCAGTTAAGAAGCATTGTGCCAAGCCGTAATGTATGCTGTGTTAAGGCATCCAATTCATTTTTAATGAGTTGCCAATTCACTACAACACCAGCAAAATAATATACTGTATATGCTCGAATATAAGCCGAGTTTTTCAGCACATTTTTTTTGTGCTGAAAATGCCCCCCTCGGCTTATACTCGAGTCAAGCACTTTTCTGCAGCAGAGAATGACATTTTCCGAACCAACTTTGGGGCCCCATATCTCGGGGCTATTTAGTGCTAGGAACCCCAGAGTTGGTGTGCAAACCCAGTGGAACTAGCACTACAACATGTCCAAGCTGGGGTTCCTAGCACCAAGTGGCCCCGAGATACGGGGCCCCAAAGTCGGTTCGGAAAATGTCATTCTGTGCTGCAAAAAAGTGCTTGACATTTTCTGAACCGAATTTGAGGCCCTGTTTCTCGGGGCCCCTTGGTGCTAGGAACCCCAGCTATGGATATGTTGTAGTGCTAGTTCCACTGGGTTTGCACACCAAATTTGGGGTTCCTAGCACCAAGTAGCTCCAAGATACGGGGCCCCAAATTCGGTCAACTGTGTCCATCTGCAGCAAGGCATGCAAATGGGCACAGTAAGGCTGCAAATGGGCATTGTTGACCCTCTTTTCCACTTACAGTAGCTGCTCATTTCTCGCCCTAGGCTTATACTCAAGTCAATACGTTTTCCCAGTTTTTTGTGGTAAAATTAGGTGCCTCGGCTTATATTCGGGTCGACTTATACTCGAGTATATACGGTAATCCTTTTTCCAAGACAGCACATCGCAATGCATGTGAGTGCATTCGGGTGCCATTTTAATAAATGAGCTGAAACGAATTGGGAAACTTTTGGTGGAAATGTGGAAATTGTATAAAAAACTGATTATTTGATGGACTAATTATATATTCGGATTTACTAATTTAATCTTTCTTTTTTTTCTATTCCGAAAGCTTTATCTTCTGCTGGTAAGTGACTTTTATAACAACATATACAAACATTTCCATAGCCAAGGTTATATACAATGTATACGGCTGTTCATTTATGTTGTACAGTTTATCAGATGTAAAAAGTTCAGCTTCTATTAATTGAAACATGGGCTGAAAAAGTATGGAGGCTACCAATGCTGCAATGTTTCTTGGCTGCTATGCTGAGCCGGTGGCTTCAGCACTTTCTCCTGGAACACAGCAGAAGAGGCTTTGAATTCACTCTGATGTTCTGGATCTGCATGCTTGTTCCTGTTTATGTCTCAGAAGGCAGCCAGGCAACTGCAATTGGAAGGCGGTCAGCAAGTTTTGTCATTCTGAAAGTGTAGTATATTTTCAGTAAGTGCATATATTGTGTTATATTAGTATTCACCTTAAAGTGACTTTCAACTTTCACAAGCCTCTTCCATGTTTTTCCTACAATATTAACTATAGAGATTTTTAGAATAGCCACTAGAGGGCACTCTCAGTATAAATCTGAACTAAAAATGCCATGTATCAAAACTGGATGAGGTTTTTGTTTCTCAAAATGTCCCCCCCCCCCCCCCGGCTGTTTAAAGAATAGATATAATGTAGCGAGATCTGTGTAACAACTGCCACTGCATTATTAGTACAATAGGCAATCAACAGAGCACTATGTATAAAAATTGTTACGCTAAAAAAACTATTCTCCAAATGCATGTTTTAATATTGGGGCACAGAAGCAGTCATATTTGACAAAACACGTAGGGTGGAGCTATGTGCTGACTTCATTGCGTCACCAGAAGTGACGGTGCAATGGCTCTGTTTTCCAGCATAATTGGTTCCTTTATTGCACAATGGCTCCATCATATGTGCACAGGCATTTTTATTATAATAAAAGCTTTAATAAGGATTTCACACTATGTGGAGTGTTTGCTTTGTCATTCTTCTCTGAGAGTCGGGCGGATGTCAACTGGAAGAGGATGTTTAGATGCGAGCCAGCAGTAATGGCGCGGTCTGGATGAATTTCCATTTCACACTCTCTCTATGACTTCTTTTTTTAGTTAGGGAGTCATTATATGCTGGTAAGCCTGCATCTATACCTTTGAGGTGGTGGTTTAGTTACACGGATCCCTGGAAGCAGTGCTGGTGGTGGAACACACTATTTATCTGGAATTTGAGTACACATTGTGGACTTCTCTTTTCACGTGCACTTAATACTTCACAAATTGGATGTTTAATTTAATTTATTTATATTTTTTTGTACTCATATGTAATAACTAGTTATCTAAATGGTATTTATGGTTTTGGTTTAACACATGAATTTCGATGATTGGTTTTTAATTAGAACAACACAATTTTTATATGTTTGATTTATGATAAATATCTCAGTGTGGTTGTAGCTTTTTCACTTTTTGAACACACGCAGTTTTCAGTTTTTTTTCTTTGTTCTTATAACAAAGAACACTATACTTTATAAATAGTCCATATATTAAACCTTGATAAGGAACAGGAAAAACATCCAATAAATGAAGAAGGTTTAAAAATCATCAAATATCCGACTGAAGCTCTGATTAAAATCTTGGGAGCAATCCAGCTGATACAGAAGATGAGAGCAGATACAGGGTGCAAGTTACTGGTATCAGAAACTTTAATGAGAATCAAAAATCTCAGCCTATTCACATGTAAATGTAGATGTAGATAAAACAATGAATAAAGCAATAGTCTCAGGAGATTCAGAGCCTGTGCAGAGAGCTAGTTGCAGTTTAGATATTAACACCGGCAAGCTATCATGTGTAAAGCCCGCACTCGCACACTGAAGCTCGGTGAGTCACAGGAGAACAGAACAAATGCAATCAGAAGAAGATCAGGCTGGAGGCATACACGAAGGAAAGGGCTCGAGCCAGCAACGCATTTCAAAGCAGTCAAGCCCCTTTCTCAAGCCTTATTGTATGATGTGCATCACTAGAGTACCCCTACCAGCCAAATCCAAGTCCTGGCCTTAAAATAACAAAGCTTTAATTTTGCCAATTCAAGGGACCCAAATCTAGAATTTTCACCCTTTTTAATTCCAGCTGGTCACTCCTGGCATTTCAATACAAATACATGTGAAATTTTGAACAATTAGAAACACTTTCCAGTTGCTTTCTGGTTTTTCCTCTCACAGTACCTTTATTTTTTAAATGAATTCATAATTAGATTACCTGATTTTAAATAATTGTCTGGAGTTCTGTTTTAAAGTAAACCTGTCATAAGGGAAATTTCTGATCTTCCCCTGAAAAGCTGCCTTGATGTCATGTTTACCGATGTTAGTAAGATTCTAGTCATTGATGTAGAACAAGTATAGAATGTAATGCGATGTGGTAACATTACTTTTATTCTCTCTAGAAAATTCTTCTTTGAAATCAGATCGTAAGTACTTGTAATCCTAAATTATTTACTACACTTGAACAAAATTTTCCTACATCTGAAAAAAGGAATAAGCATGTAGGCTCAACAGTGATGCCCAAAGTGCCCATGGACATTACCTGCACTTTCCTGACTATAGTGCGAAGCTCCACCAGCTGTCCTCACCCTAGTCAATACATGGCATTTGACAGGGTTTAAAACAGAAGTCAAGAACTACGTCCCTTGTAGCAAAGGGAAACCAGTTTTTAAGAGGTGCACAGAGAAGGGTTTTCATGCCAATGAAGGTAAATGCAGGCACGGTATGGAGTTTGTTCGGTTAAGGTGACCACATGTTCAAAATGAAATCCAGGGACACCCCAAAGACCATGAGTCGGGAGTAATTGTGGCGAGCATAGTGTGCAGTACCAGAAGGGTTTGGTCAAATTGTGCCAAACAGTGGGAGGGGCTTAAAGGTGTATTGTTAAAAAAAAACCTCTACTCTGCTCTGGGTCAGGAGTACATGTGTGGTGTGCTGGAGTCTAGTGTGCCAAATTCACAAAGTACCGGGGTCACATGTGTGTAATGCACAGAAAGCAGGGTGTCGGGAATCAGCAGCTAAGGAGACCAGATATGTAGCTACACCCAGAAACTGAGACCAAACAATGTATATATCCTTAAAGTGATATTTATTTACAGTGAAACACACAAATACACACCAGCAAACAGTGAACATAAACAACCCCAAAAGACAATCAAGAACCAGACCCCCAAAGCACAAAAACAAACCTAACTACTGACAAAGTAACTAAAGAACTAAACTACTGACTAAATACAAAACATAGAAAACATATACAATGTAATGACAAGGGAATACAGGGATGCAAGGAATAGGAGAAACAAGTCTGGGTACTATGGCAGGGAGCAGGAGCAAGGCAGATGGATACAGGATGGATCGGGCAATCAGAATCGTGACGCGGCGGGGGAAGCGAGGAGCAGCCTCAAGTAGCCCTCTGGCAGCTGAACAATAATGTCACTAATACTACAGCCTGCTGGCTCCTGGGAGACATCTGCTGGTGGACACTGGAGCTGCAGCAAACAGCAAAGAACAGCACAGTGCCACCGGCAGGTGAACTCAATGCTAACAGTACCCCCACTCTTTAGGAGCGGCCTCCAGACACTCCATAAAGCGCCACCACTGGGGTCTGCATGCCGACTGGACACCCCACTGCCAATGTCCAAAGGCCTGGTGAGGACCCCACCGCCAGTATCCCAAAACTGGCTAGGTAACCCGCTGACCCGATTTCCTGAGACATATGGCATTTGATCCCTCCAAACAGTTGGCATCCCAACGCTGGGGTACCATGGGTCATCCACAAACTTAGCCCTGGGATCATGTGACAACACCAGAACTCTGACACCGAAATGTCTGGTTACAACGGCGTAGCTTGCCTGGTTTCCAGGACTTGTTCCACATCAACGGCCATCTAGGTTTCCCCAAGGCACTGGTTACCCGACCTGGATTCCCTAATGCACTTGGAGTTGTGGCAATAGCATCTGGGCCATGGCAAGGCACAAATGGTACTCTGCTACTCCCCTGGAGTTCACCACTACCATGGTTGTGAAGGCAAACGTAGCTACTAGTTGTAAAGGGTATGTCCGGACCACCAGGCTTAGGCGCAACATACTGTAAGAGGGACCCAACCGAGGTGACTGAAAACAGAATCTCAAGCCAGACAGGCAACCCATTTAGGCCATCTAACACTGAAACTACTGAAGCCTCAGACCCATCAGCAGCGGGAGTTTAACCCAGCTTAACAGGAAAGGTGTCCAAGGTACTGTTTGTAAATTTCCTAAAAAAAAAAGGTTTTTGCTTAATAAAAGCTGACTTCACAAAGTTTCTCAGGTTACACTGGCCTGCAGAGAGATTGTGATGGCAGCCCTGTGAGTATGAAGCTTTTGTATAATGCTGGCTATGCTAGGGGTTATTTTTAATGTGATATAGTAACCGTAACTTCTCTCTTGAACAGGTAATATTAAAGGCAAAACCGGTAAGTACTTTCTAATCTAACTGATTTACTACATTTGAACAAAGAAACAGGCATGCAGGCTCAACAGTGATGCCCAACGTACCCATAGACATTACCTGCACTTCCCTGACTTTGGTGCTAAGCTCCACCCACTGTCCTCACCTTGTCAAGTGTGGTGTCCTTATTAGTCAATAGGGCACACTGATACGACTAGATGGCATTTGGTATTGCTTAAAGTGTTACTAAACCCAGGAGCCTACATTCACTATATCCCTGGTCTCCCACAGTACACAGAACATGGAAATGCAATTATTTTAGTAAATATAAACTGCTAAATACCTTTTCTCATCAGCAGTATATAGCAGTCTTGTGACTTCTATCAGTTCCTAGTAAACCTTGTAGGTGGAGTTTTCATTCTCCTCTGATCCTCTGTCTGGACAGTGCTGATTGGCCCTGTGCTGATCACATGCACCCTCCCAAGAAAAAAAAACTCTCTAGCAATACACACCAAAATGAGCATGTGCAGCTTGTCCCCTGGTTCTGTAAATATCAAGTTATTTTTTTTTTTGAGACAGTGGAAGAAAGGGAGGATCAGAGAGACAGGGAAACAGCTTTTATACACAATGCAAAGGATTAACCCCTTAGGTTCCACAGTGAGTACAACAAGCATGCTTTACTGCATATACAGACTAATTTTACTGTTGCAGGCTTAGTAACACTTTAAAACAAAAGTGAAGAACTAGGTCCTTTGTAGCAAAGTGAAACCAGTTTTTAAGAGGTGCACATCCTGATAAAGGTAAATATGGGCACTTTGTCTGTTCTTAGGCTAAGGTGATCAGATTTTCAAAATAAAATCCAGGGACACCCCTCAATCCACGCTCACTCTAAATAGGGTTGGGAGGGGCATAGCGTGCTGCACCAGGTGGTGGGTGTGGTCAAACTGTGCTAACAGTGGGAGGGGGTAAAGGGGTGTACTTAAATAAAACCTGAGCCTACTCCACTCTGGTTCAAGGTATCAGAAGGTAGGTGGTCAAATATTAGAAGGTATTTGAACAGGTCAGGTAGAGAAATTGGGGTACGCTATAGGAGGACAGAGGAAGGATTAAGGGGTAAATTAGAGGGGGGATTGGGGTACAATAGAGGGAGAGAGGGTGGATCAGGTTCTAAGATAAGGATAAAGGCAGAATAGAACTACAATAGAGAGGCGGTTGGGGTACAATAGAGACACAGTTTGGAGCCATGAGGATGTCACAGTTTACAGAGAAACACAATAGTAGAACGATTTGTTTTTCAAAAGATCATTAGTGACATGTTAGATAATATTTCATCCCTTATATTTGCAGTATCTAGTACATATTGCTTTTTCATTGCATATTCGTTGCACACAGTATAGTTCCTATTTACTTTTATTATTTTAATTGGGTTCTGTTCAAAACATAATCACATGCAGTATAGTCTAGGCTAATTTCAGACAGAGCGGGATTTGTAAAGCGGATCCGCATGCTCAGCAGGGGATCTCTCTGCTGATCACCGCTGAGCAGGCGGATGACAGGTCCCCGTGTCTGCTCCGCTATAAGGAGCGGACATGGACACTGACACAGACCACTGTTCTCTATGGGGCAGTCGGATGAAAATGGACTGTTTGTTTGTCATTTTAATATTCAATTTGTTTCAATGGCCAGAATAAATGATCATTCTGGCCAATGAAATTAATTAACACCCAAGCTCTTAATTCCTGTAAACGTGCCTAAAAGCTTGTAAAGGCTTTAGACACTTTTACAAAGGTCAGGTTTTTTTTCTGCCAAAATGCTGCTGCCAGGGGGAAAGGCTTCTAGGAGGGTTTGCAAAACGTCTTGTGTGCATGAGGCCTAAAGGTGTTACCTCTCAAAAAATGAAAAAAAACACTGTTAAAAGAATTAAGTTTTATTTTTGCATCCCTTAACCGTATAATTGTTAAAATAATAAAGTATAAATATAGATTTTAGCATCCTGATATAGTACTTTTTATAAAAAAAAGTTCCTCCTACAAGAGATATGCTGGGTTTAAGAAACAAAAACATCAAAGTCGGCCATAGATGGTTTGAATCTCCGCTGTTTCAGCAGGGACCACAATGGTTCCACGGGAGGGATTCCCCATCATCACTAACAGCTGCCTGGATGTCATGTTTACCGATGTTAGTAAGATTTAAGTCATTGATGTAGAACAAGTATAGAATGTAATGTGATGTGGTACTTTTTTTCTCTCTAGAAACAACTACTTTGAAAACAGACCGTAAGTACTTTGTAATCTAAATGATTTACTACACTTGAACAAAATTTTCCTACATCTGAAAAAAGGAATAGGCATGTAAGCTCAACAGTGATGCCCACAGTGCCCATGGACATTACCTGCACTTCCCTGACTATAGTGCGAAGCTCCACCAGCTGTCCTTACCCTAATCAATACATGGCATTTGACAGGGCTTAAAACAGAAGTCAAGAACTAAGTCACTTATAGCAAATGGAAACCAGTTTTGAAGAGGTGCACAGAGAAGGGTTTTCATGCCAATGAAGGTAAATGCAGGCACGGTATGGAGTTTGTTAGGTTAAGGTGACCACATGTTCAAAATGAAATCCAGGGACACCCCAAAGACCATGAGTCGGGAGTAATTGTGGCGAGCATAGTGTGCAGTACCAGAAGGGTTTGGTCAAATTGTGCCAAACAGTGGGAGGACCTTAAAGGGGTATTGTTAAATAAAACCTCTACTCTGCTCTGGGTCAGGAGTACATGTGTGGTGTGCTGGAGTCTAGTGTGCCTAATTCACAGAGTACCGGGGTCACTTGTGTAATGCACAGAAAGCAGGGCATCAGGAACCAGCGGCTAAGGAAACCAGACACGTAGCTACACCCAGAAACTGAGACCAAACTATATATATCCTTAAAGTGATATTTATTTACAGTGAAACACACAAATACACACCAGCAAACAGTGAACATAAACAACCCCAAAAGACAATCAAGAACCAGACCCCCAATGCACAAGAACAAACCTAACTACTGACAAAGTAACTACAGAACTAAACTACTGACTAAATACAAAACATATACAATGTAATGACAAGGGAATACAGGGATGCAAGGAATAGGAGAAACAAGACTGGGTACTATGGCAGGGAGCAGGAGCAAGGCAGATGGATACAGGATGGATCACGCATTCAGAATCGTGACGCGCTGGGGGAAGGGAGGAGCAGCCTCAAGTAGCCCCCCGGCAGCTGAACACTAATGTCACTAATACTACAGCCTGCTGGCTCCTGGGAGACATCTGTTGGTGGACACTGGAGCTGCACCAAACAGCAAAGAACAGCACAGTGCCACCGGCAGGTGAACTCAAACCTAAGAGTAACCCCCCTCTTTAGGATCGGCCTCCGGATTCTCCATAAAGCGTCACCACTGGGGTCTGCATGCCGACTGGACACCCCGCTGCCAATGTCCAAAGGCCTGGTGAGGACCCCGCCGCCAGGGTCCCAAAACTGGCTAGGTAACCCGCTGACCCGATTTCCTGAGACATATGGCATTTGAACCCTCCAAACAGTAGGCATCCCAACACTGGGGTACCATGGGGTACCATGAGCCATCCACAAACTTAGACCTGGGGTCATGTGACAACACCAGAACTCTGAAACTGGAATGTCTGGTTACAATGGCGCAGCTTGCTTGGTTTTCAGGACTTGTTCCACATCAATGGTCATCTAGGTTTCCCCAAGGCACTGGTTACCCGATCAGGTTCCCTAATGCACCTGGAGTTGTGGCAATCACATCTGGGCCTTGGCAAGGCACAAATGGTACTCTGCCACTCCCGTGGAGCTCACCACTACTACGGTCATAAAGGCAAACGTAGCTACTAGTTGTAAAGGGTATGTCCGGACCACCAGGCTTAGGCGCAACATACTGTAAGAGGGACCCAACCAAGGTGACTGAAAACAGAATCTCAAGCCAGGACAGGCAACCCATTTAGGCCACCTAACATTGAAACTACCGAAGCCTCAGACCCATCAGCAGAGGGAGTTTAACCCAGTCAACAGAGTCCAGCTTAACAGAAAAGGTGTGCAAGGTACTTTTTCTAAATTTCCTTAAAAAAAAGGCTCTTGCTTAATAAAAGCTGACTTCACAAAGTTTCCCAGGTTACACTGGCCTGCAGAGAGATTGTGATGGCAGCCCTGTGAGTATTAAGCTTTTGTAGAGTGCTGACTATGCTAGGGGTTAGTAAGTATTTTCTAATCTAACTGATTTACTACATTTGAACAAAATTTTCCTACGTTTGAACAAAGAAACAGGCACGCAGGCTCAACAGTGATGCCCAACGTACCCATAGACATTACCTGCACTTCCCTGACTTTGGTGCTAAGCTCCATCCACTGTCCTCGCCTTGTCAAGTGTGGTGTCCTTATTAGTCAATAGGGTTTAAAAAACAAAAACATCAAAGTCGGCCATAGATGGTTTGAATCTCCGCTCGTTCAGCAGGGACCACAATGGTTCCAAGGGAGGGATTCCTCATCAACACTAACAGTGTTGATGGGGCAATCAAGCAATTTTCTTGTCTGCAACCCGTGGTTGCAGGAAAGAAAATGGCCTGGCTTATTCCCACCGCCGGCTCGGCACTGAAAACTGAATGATCAAAGACTGCTGATCGCTTAGTTCTCCCCTACTCTCTGGGCAGAGAACGGTGACTGTCAGTCTCAACTGGCTCTCTGGTCTGTCCCTTCTGCATTCACTGGAGTGCTGGCCTGTGGAGGGGCCAGGATCAGTAGGATCAGTCTCCCAGAGGTGCAGCTGAGAGTCTGAGCCAGCTGCCAGTCCAGGCTTCTGGGCAGATACCGATCATTTTGTCAGGATCTTTCCAAAGCATGGACCGGCTCTGTTATGTCAGCCGACAGCGGGCTTTGGCCTGAGGCTGAAAACAGGTCACAGGATTGCACAAACTGCACTCCTGTGAGCCATAGGAGAACTATAGCCAAAAAAGCTTTGGGCACACTTCTATTTTTAAGTACACAACAGAGACACTAAAACCACAGCCCTTCTCTTCTTATTTTCTACTGCAGAATCTTGGCAGCCTGCCAGCCCTTCAATAGCAACAAACAGCAGTTGCGTGTAAGTTGTGGTTCACACCTATGCGTTTTTTAATGCTTTTTGCAGAAACGCACTACAGTCCATTCAACATGGTTTCCTATGGGACACATTCACATCTTTGCTTTTTTCAGCTGCTGCATTTTTGGAAAGGATCAGGGACCTTTTTTAATCAAATATCGCCAAAAGAAAGCTCTATTTGTGGGGAAAAAAATTACATAAATTTTATTTGGGTACAGTGTCGCACGACGGCGCAATTGTCAGTTAAAGTAGTGCAGTGCTGTATCACAAAAAATTGCCTGGTCGCGAAGAGGAGTGAATCTTCCAGTGGTCGAGTGGTTAAAAGCAAGACGGTGCATTTTGGGTTCAATAGACTTGCATGTAGCATGTAGTGTGTTTTTGCTGTGATTTTGCCTTGCCGCGATTTTCATTTTGCGTTTTTTTTTTTAACCGACCCAACAACAAATTGGCAAAAAAAAAAAAAAAAGGCCAAAAAAATTGCAAAATGAAAAACACATTAAAAAAAAGGTGCGAAAAATGCATCAAAAACACGTGTGCAAAAACACAAACAGCACTGCAGAAATGGATCAAAAGCAAACTGCATAGGTGTGAACCAAGCCTTAGGGCCCTTTCACACTGCTCTGTAGCAAAATCACTGTAATGCGATTTGTACCATGATTTGCTGCATTTCCTGTGTTTCTGGTTCATTTTTGGCAGTGGCGGCCGATGGAAATTTTTTTTTGGGGGGGCGACAAACAGTATGCCAAACCCCCCCTCCCGGTCAGTCAGCAGGTAGGTAGCACTTACCCCATCACCAACGTCTTCCCCTGCTCGGCGGCGGCATCCTGTCCTGCTCTCCACGGGTCATCACGGCGGCGGCTTCCGTTTCTTCCCTCCTTCTCGCCGGCCAATCGGATTGAGGATCAGTGTTTCAACAGCGAATATTCATTCCCTGTTGTAACACACCTGGGTGGGCTCCAAGTGCATTCTATGCGACCCGAGCCCACCCTATTTGAAGCCTATGGCAATTACCGTATATACTCGAGTATAAGCCGAGTTTATCAGCACATTTTTTATTATTATTATTATTATTATACGAGATTTATATAGCGCCAACAGTTTACGCATCGCTTTACAATGTATAAGGGGGACAACACAATTACAGTACAGTTCAATACAAAAGGTACAGGAGGGCCCTGCTCGTAGAGCTTACATTCTAAAGGGAGGGGGTGGAGGTACAAAAGGTAATAGCTGCAAAGAATGATTTGATGGGGGTGGCTCAGGGACAGTTATGTGGGTGTGGGATTATACTCGAGTCACTGTGTACATCTGCAGCCTCATGCGCCTGATCTCCCAGTCTAGTTGGTGGCCATCCAGTGTTACAAAGCCCCGCCTTCTCCTCGTCCTCGTCCGTGATAGGCAGAGCACTGACTCACGGCTGGGAAACTGAATCAGTATTCCGTCACGGACGAGGAGGAGGCAGGGCTTTGTTACACTGGACGGCTGCCCACTAGACTGTATGTCACAGCACCGGAGATCAGGTACATGAGGCTGCAGATGTACACAGTGAGATGGCACAATGAGGCTGCAGATGTACACAGTGAGATGGCACAGTGAGGCTGCAGATGTACACAGTGAGGCTGCAGATTTACACAGTGAGATGGCACAGTGAGGCTGCAGATGTACACACTGAAGCTGCAGATGTACACAGTGAGGCTGCAGATGGACACAGTGAGATGGCACAGTGAAGCTGCAGATGTACACAGTGAAATGGCACAGTGAGGCTGCAGATGTACACAGTGAGATGGCACAGTGAGGCTGCAGATGTACACACTGAAGCTGCAGATGTACACAGTGAGGCTGCAGATGGACACAGTGAGATGGCACAGTGAAGCTGCAGATGTACACAGTGAAATGGCACAGTGAGGCTGCAGATGTACACAGTGAAATGGCATAGTGAGGCTGCAGATGTACACAGTGAGATGGCACAGTGAGGCTGTAGATGTACACAGTGAGGCTGCAGATTTACACAGTGAGATGGCACAGTGAGGCTGCAGATGTACACACTGAAGCTGCAGATGTACACAGTGAGGCTGCAGATGGACACAGTGAGATGGCACAGTGAAGCTGCAGATGTACACAGTGAAATGGCACAGTGAGGCTGCAGATGTACACAGTGAAATGGCACAGTGAGGCTGCAGATGTACACAGTGAAATTGCACAGTGAGGCTGCAGATGGACACAGTGAGATGGCACAGTGAAGCTGCAGATGTACACAGTGAAATGGCACAGTGAGGCTGCAGATGTACACAGTGAAATGGCACAGTGAGGCTGCAGATGTACACAGTGAAATTGCACTGTGAGGCTGCAGATGTACACAGTGAGGCTGCAGATGGACACAGTGAGATGGCACAGTGAAGCTGCAGATGTACACAGTGAGATGGCACAGTGAGGCTGCAGATGTACACAGTGAGGCTGCAGATGTACACAGTGAGATGGCACAGTGAGATGGACACAGTGAGGCATACAGATGGGCACAGTGAGGCATGCAGATAGACACAGTGAGGCATGCAGATGGGCACAGTGAGGCATGCAGATGGCCACAGTGAGGCATACAGATGGGCACAGTGAGGCATGCAGATGGGCACAGTGAGCATGCAGATGGGCACAGTGAGGCATGCAGATGGGCACAGTGAGGCATGCAGATGGGCACAGTGAGGCATGCAGATGGCACAGTGAGGCATACAGATGGCACAGTGAGGCATGCAGATGGCACAGTGAGGCATGCAGATGGGCAAAGTAAAGATGGGCACTTTCCACTTTCAGTAGCTGCTGCATTTCTCACCCTAGGCTTATACTCAAGTCAATAATTTTTCCATTTTTTTGTGGTAAAAGTAAGTGCCTCAGCTTATATTCAGGTCGACTTATACTCGAGTATATATGGTACACAGCTCTGTCACACAGCACAGACCTATTTGTCAGACAGAAGACCTGATTGTTCTTTTCTTCACTGTGACTGGGCAGTGAAAGGAGAAGCAGCAGACTGAGGAGCTTGTCCTTTGTTAATATGTGAGCACTGCAGCACTATTGGTTAGCTCCTTGTGCTGCTTCTCCCTCCCCCTCCCTGAGCTGTACTGTACAGGAAATGCAAGAAGTTCATACCAAGTCTAGTCATATACTTCCACTGCTTGCATTAAATGAAAATACATTTAAAGATATAATAATTATTACAGAGATGCGTTAATATGCGTATTTTACATCTACTTGAAGTTCACATCCAAAAGCTTTAATGTTCATAGTCTGGACACAGGTGCACTCTAAAGTAGATTTTGTATATTTTTAAATAACGTAACAGTATCATAAATAGCTATTACTCTGAAAAATGTTTTTTTAAACTCCTCTAAAGTGTTGATTTGGTTATTTTCGACTTGGCCAACACCGAAGGGGGGTTGCAATTCTGTTTGTGTCTGATAGAGGCTGCAGTGCTGAAATGGAGGGGTGGTAGAATACATGGGCCGTCCAAGAGGTGAGTATAATAGTTCTTCTATTGTAAAGACCTTTTGTCTGAATTTGTTTTAGTAACTTTGTGGGTGAGTGCAGCATGGTGTTTCAACAGCAATGTGAAATGGAGCAGGTCTTGGATGTGCCGACAGTGTCTGTCTCAGAGGGCGGAATGTGGCCTGGCTGGTCCGTGCCCCAATGGGAGGAAAATACAGGAATGGATGGCGTGTCCCTAGCCTGTCACTACTTGCCTGGAACCTTTCCCTACCACTATTCACTTTTCCTATCAAACCAGAGACCTATCCCTATGCTGCCCCCTCACAAAATGCGCACCAAGCTTGGGAGCCAAGGTCTTGAATAGACTCTGGCTGACCCAAGATGGCCGCTAGAGTCAAATGGGGCGGCAGCATTTATCCAAATCGCTTCCCCAGTGACCCAGGAAACCATAGAGGAGTATGTTCCTCCTGACTTCTTCTCCCTCTGCAATGCTGCTGCAGTTGAGCACCAAATGGCATTATAGAGTGACAGATATTGTCAAAGGCATTTAACTCTGATACATAGTTACATATCTATCTCATAACTATTTTGTTTTCTTACAGAAAGAAACACAGAAAGTACCAGTAGCCAAGGTAAACTTTTTTTTTTTCCAAATACAATCTAAAAATTTTCATCACTAATGTGTCAAGCATTGACATACCTCCTTTTAGACCTTGGTCCATCTGGCCAGCCTGGTCACCTGTTGAAATAGGACCCTCCACGGACAGCTCAACTCTCCAATAAGACCCGGCAGTTTAATTCAACTTAAGCTGGCTATAGAAGGAGTGATTTTCTTTTCTGCAATCCATGGGTTGCAGGAAAGGAAATCGCTTGATTGCCCCCATAAGCACAGTCAGTGCTAATGGGGGAATCCCTCCCGTGGAGCTATTGTGTTTTCCCGGTGGGAGGGGCAAAAGGAGCCATTTTGGCCAAGAGAACATACAGTGATTATTGCTAGCAGCTATAGCCACTGGCAATAATCACATGCAAAATCTGAGAGGCTTGTTGTACCCAAGTTGATCAGTCGATCAACTTGGGTGCAATCAGCCTGCCCAGTGCCCACACACGGTTTGAATCTTGGGCTTGTCCCTGCTGAACAGGCCAAGATTTGAGCCATCTATGGCCGCCTTTAGTTTTACTTGTTAAAATATAGTATATGGGATGTTCATAGTGAACAGTTCACTGGTCAAATCAATGTGTAAACAGATAATAATCTTCTTCACCTTTTGCCTCTATGAGGGATAGTAAATAACTGAGGGAACATGAGGAAGAAGTGAAGGATCTATCTAAGGACTAAACCAACTAGTTTCAACATACAGGTAAACTGGAATATACCATTTAGATATACAGTTGGAGCTACACTAAATTTACACTTGGGGGTTGATTTACTAAAACTGAAGAGTGCAAAATCTGATGCAGCTCCCCATAGAAACCAATCAGCTTCCAGTTTATATTATGAAAGCTTAAAGTTGTTATAAAGGCAGATGGTTGTTTATCTTAATGGGTTCTATGCATTAAGATAAAAAAAACCTTCTGTGTGCAGCAGCCCCCCTAATACTTACCCGAGCCCCATCTCTATCCAGGGATGTTGCATTAAAGCAGAGTTCCACCCAAAAATGGAACTTCCGCTTTAAGGGAAGGTGACCCCTTGACATGCCACATTTGGCATGTCATTTTTTTTGGGGGGGGGGGCGGAAACCCTCTTTTTAGAGGGTTCCAGCTTCCACTTCCTCCCGGGGCACCACGGCACCGGAAGGAAGATCATAAACAAAATAAGAGCGACAATTTTGAAAAAAAATGCATTATTTTTTACATTTTGCTATAATAATTATCCCCAAAAAATATATAAAAAAACATTTTTTTTTTCCTCAGTTTAGGCCGATCCATATTCTTCTACATATTTTTGGTAAAAAAAAATTGCAATAAGCGCTTATTGATTTGTTTGCGCAAAAGTTATAGCGTTTACAAAATTGGGGATAGTTTTATGGCATTTTTATTAATATTTTTTTTTTTTTACTAGTAATGGCGGCGATCAGCGATTTCTAACTGTCAGGGGGATGGGCTGGTGTGTGACGTCACTGATCTCTTCTCCGATGACAGGGAGCAGAGATCCAGTGAAACTTGTCACTAGGCAGAATGAGGAGATGCTGTTTACAACGGCATCTCCCCGTTCGTCCTCTCCGTACGGGTACGTTACTTTGCGCAGCCGTGCCATTCTGCCAACGTATATCCACAGGAGCCGGTCGGGAACCGGTTAACGAGCGCTTTGAAAGATGGGCAACTTTTTTTTTTAAATCCTGACTCGGTTTGCGAGTGTTGTCTCGCAAAACGAGCAGAAAAACAAGCTAATGGGGTGTGCAGTACCGCATTTGGCCAGAGGTGCGGGGGCGCCGGTGACACTCGGAACGGTTCGGAGCCATTCCGAAATACTCGGAATCACTCGGAAACACTCAAAATACTCGGTTCCCGAGTGTTTCCGAGCCTTTCCAAAGGTTTCCGAGTTCAGCCAAGCTGTCCACGAGTATTTCCGAGGCTCCTCTGCGCCCCCCCCCCACCTCTGGCCACATGCGGCATTGCATGCAATAGAAGTCAATGCGGAACGTGTTATCTTCGTTTCCATTGACGTCTATGGGGAAACTCGCTTTGATATGCGAGTGCTTTGGATTACAAGCATTCTCCTGGAACGGATTATGCTCGTAATCCAGGGTTCCACCGTATAGTCTAAAAATGTTAATTTACCATAAGCAATTTATAGCACAGAAACTATATCAGCGGAGTGAAATAAAGTACATAAAAGCTCAATATTTTCAAAATTCTACATTTTCTGAATTTTCATCCATTGTTTAGTTTGATATTGTCTGCCAAGTCTGGTGGGTAAATCAACCAGCAAAAATGTAGAAAAAAAAAGGGTTGCTAAGGGAAGTGACGAGACTCCCTGTGGTTTTGAGGCCAGCACCCGTGTCTGTCTTTTCAGGCCTTTGTGTTTAGTCCAGTGACAGTTATATTTTTAATAAGAATCACAGGGGTAGATTTACTAAAGTTTCTCCGGAGCTTAGTATTAACTTCCATCATCCAATCATGTGCAAGCAAAATGCTGTTTTTTTTTTCCCTTGCATGTGATTGGATATTCTGCAAAGTGAAGCTTTATTTCATTTACTGAGCTCTGGAGCAACTGCACTTTGCAAAATGCATAGTCTATTTGCCTTTAGTAAATCAACTTCATAGTGTATTTTTAATGAATACTATTTTGAGCTATCATTGCTATGTTTACATTTCTACATCCTTGCTCTTACGTATTTGTATTGTATTCAATGTATATATATATATATATGGGATGGTACAGGCAAGGAAGGATGAGCCACTTATACTCTATACCAGATAGTGTCACCGAAATCTCGGTTGAATACATTCAGATTTCTGATGAGGAGGGGCAAAAAGCTTCCACTTTCATGCATGGAGACTCAATATCCTGTTACACTTATGGGAAAAAAAATCTAAATTCTTTTACAGAGATTACAGAGAGCCGATCCCACAACACCAGATCTTCCCAGAGACATGTAAAATATGCTGGAGATGCTGATGGGAGAGAATGGGTTACACGGTGGGATTGCCCCTCCCCCCACCACATCTGGATATTCTGGACCAATATATTCTCCATATACAGTGATATTTATGGAGACTTTAGCTTCCTCCCTGATATTGCTGTATTATCCTTTTTTTTCCTGGACCAATCACATTAAAAAAGATTTAAATTTATTTGCATTTTATTTTTATTATTGCATTTTATTTGCATAGCCAGACAACTTCCTCTTTTTTTTTGGAAGTCCACTTCCGCAACCTCCTTTTCCAACGTAGACAAGAAAAATGAATCCAATGGAATGTTTAGATCCACTTTTCCAGAAAACCAACTCTAGTCTACCCCTCTCCCTCTGACCTACCTGTATAGATATATGTATAAGTTTTTTTCATCGTTTTTTATTTTTTACATTGTATGAATGTTTCTTGGACCATTCACAACCTTACCTACGCCTTCCTTTTCCCTTCCATCCTTCTTACCCTACTTATAATTTCCTGTACAGTGTCATTTTGTGAGCTGTATATACAGCATATATATCGTTATAGTATATATAGTATATCGCAGCGATGGCGAACATTGGCACCCCAGATGTTTTGGAACTACATTTCCCATGATGCTCAACTACACTGCAGAGTGCATGAGCATCATGGGAAATGAAGTTCCAAAACATCTGGGGTGCCAAGGTTCGCCATCACTGGTATATAGAATAGTGTATATAGTTTCTATGAGATCTCTCTATGATTATATCGCCCAATTAGCGCCTTGTTTTGTTGGAGACTATTAACAATTTTATTGTTGGCTAGGACAATTCAGCAGTTATGCATCTCACATCCTTCTCAATTAGACATTGTTCCAACATATCTTTATTGTATGTATGCCCAACACAATGATTCTGCCTAATTGACAACTGTTGAGATTATTAGCAACACAGTTTGTACATTGTTCCCAAGGGATCAATTCATATTGACAACAATTGTTTAGCACTTCAGAAGAGAAATCAAAGCATGACTATGTATACCAGTGTACCAAGCAAATGTGGCTGGCCCCATGTGCATACACAATTACAAATTATACTTAGAAACATGAAAAAATATAAATAATAAGATGAAACCTTGTATCACACACATATATATTGATTACCTAGCAATATGAACTAAATGTGCACAACAGTGACCCCTAGTGGGTTTGGTAAATATGACACTAATAACTTTACAAAACAAAGGGGCTTATTTACGAAAGGCAAATCCACTTGCAAGTGCACTTGGAAGTGCAGTTGCTCTAAATCTAAGGGGTAGATCTGAAATGAGGGGAAGCTCTGCTGATTTTATCATCCAATCATGTGCAAGCTAAAATGCTGTTTTTTTATTTTCCTTGCATGTTTCCCTCGGATCTACAGCGACTTTACTTCCAAGGTCACTTTCAGTGCACTTTCAAGTGCACTTGCAGTGCAAAGTGGGTTTGCCTTTAGTAAATAAGCCCCAAAGTGCACAACAGTGGCTCCTAATAGGAGTAATAAATATAACGCTTACATCTTCAAATAATGACCTGGTGCAATCCGCAAGTTATCCAACCCTGAGGGGCGGGGCTTGTGACGTTATTGCATTGTCCTACCCTGTTTCCCCGGAAATAAGACCTAGCGTGATTGTCGGTGATGACTGCAATATAAGCCCTACCCCCCAAATAAGCCCTACCCTGTTTCCCTGAAAATAAGACCTACAAGGACTTTAACTAGGGCTTATTTGGGGGGATAGGGCTTATATTGCAGCCATCACCGACAATCACGCTAGGTCTTATTTCCGGGGAAACAGGGTAGGAAGCATACGATCACCCAGGAGGGCAGCAGGGCCGAGGACTTGCAGATGATTCTGTGACCCCAGGGACTGGTCTGTATATGCCTAAGTTCATCACCTGTATGCACCAGGGCTAGTGCATTTTAAATGTGAGTAGGAACAGTTGTATTTTTTCATTAAACTATGTTTACAGTTCTACACTATGTTACATAGTTACATAGTAGGTGAGGTTGAAAAAAAGACACAAGTGCATCAAGTCCAACCTATGTGTGTGATTATGTGTCAGTATTACATTGTATATCTCTGTATGTTGTGGTCATTCAGGTGATTATCTAATAGTTTCTTGAAGCTATCAATGCTCCCCGCTGAGACCACCGCCTGTGGAAGGGAATTCCACATCCTTGCCGCTCTTACAGTAAAGAACCCTCTACGCAGTTTAAGGTTAAACCTCTTTTCTTCTAATTGTAATGAGTGGCCACGAGTCTTGTTAAACTCTCTTCTGTGAAAAAGTTTTATTCCTATTGTGGGGTCACCAGTCCGGTATTTTTAAATTGAGAAATGTTAGTTTCTTCTTTACCCATATGTTGCCATCACCTATGAGAGACCACACTTGCAGGAGCCCATTGATGGGAGCTTAAAAAGGCAACTCAGATTGTGACCCCAAGAGGGGAAGGTGCTACTAGACCTAATTGGGGGCCACTCTGGGAGGTGAGCGCATAGTGTGACTGGTGGAGGGTCCACTTGGTGTTTTGTCACTTACTTGCCATCTATTCATGGTTGGATACCTTGCGGATTGCACCAGGTCATAAGACGACTGCACTTATCATATGGTCTGTGTTTTGTTTATTTGAAGATTTAAATGCTATATTTATTACTCCTATTAGGAGCCAATGTTGTGTACTTTGTTTTGTAAAGTTATTACTGTCATATTTACCACTCCCACTAGGGGTCACTGTTCTGCACTTATTGTTCATATTGATAGGGAATCAATATACTGGTACATGTGTTATACAAGGTAGCGCTTCATCTTTTTATATATGTTTTTTTTCACTTTCCTTGCTAATAACAGTTGGTGTCTAGCAGCAACCTTAATTATTTAATCACACAGTTATTCATTATTAGTAGCGCAGAAGTACTTTTTATTTATTTACTTAGAAACATGGCTTTTAACACATTAATACAGGCTGATATGATATTACAGTAACATATTGATAAGATGGTATTTAGTACATTAAGCTGATTAAGTTTGAAGCTGAATTCCAGGTACTGTTTCCCCGAAAATAAGACCTAGTATGATTGTTGGTGATGGCTGCAATATAAGCCCTACCCCCCAAATAAGCCCTACCCTGTTTCCCCGAAAATAAGCCCTACCCTGAAAATAAGACCTACAAGGACTTTAACTAGGGCTTATTTGGGGGGGTAGGGCTTATATTGCAGCCATCACCGACAATCACGCTAGGTCTTATTTTCGGGGAAACAGGGTAGTTACATTGGTCCAAATTGAAGCAATGTAAGTATGAATTTGTCATACCTGTGGGATTCCTCTGGAAGCTGGAAATCACTTTAATAGCCACTGCTACTCCAGTGATTGCTGCTAGCTTCCGGGCCCAATGCCGAGCGGTTGCACTGGTGCTTACTGAACACAGGAGGCCCCTTACTTCACACAGGCACCATTCAGACAACACTTTCCATTTTCTCAATGAATGCAAAGTGTTCTCTGATTGTACAAGATGAAGATTGTGACGTCACCGCTTCACCTTTTCATATTGTCCAATCAGAGAACACTTTGCATTCATTGAGAAAAAGTGTTCCCTGAATGGTGCCCATGTCAAGTGAAGGACCTCCTGTGTTCGCAATGCATCTGGGTAGCCACTCGGCACAGGACCCGGAAGCTAGTGGAGATCACTGTAGTTGTGGTAGTTGTGTAGTTGTGGTGCCTATTACAGTGATTTCCAGCTTTCATGTGGATCCCACATGTCATGGCACTTATGTTGGTCCAAGCTGGACCAATGTAACTATGTAAAAATTGTCATACCTGGAATTCTTCTTTAAAGTGTATGTAAACCCTATCAATATTTTCTTATATTTTCTCCCTCTTGATCTGTTAAACATACCAATGAAATTGTTTTGTAAAAGCCGTTCTCTGCAAAACATGCTGTTGATGCTACCAGAAATCTAGTGAGTTTCTAACTTACTGTACTGAGCCAACATCACAGAGGCTTCAGTGAGGTTACCTCTCTGGACTATAGAACACCTTCCCACCTATGTTATAGAAATGAGGAGAGGGCGACATTTTCTGTAGTCCAAATTAGGAATGACTAGCCTAGGGTGACAACAATTCTCCACCATAAATATGGTACAGTGAGTGACATCAAAAAGCATGTCACTAGTCCAACGGCAAAGAGAAATGGCTTTGTTGGACTGGTTATACAGTGGCGGGGATGCCTGTTGGAGCAATAAATAAAGTTAGCATTGCTGCTTATTTCTTACCCCTAGACAAAATGAGAAATAAACCTGTGCAATGCAGGAGAGGGGCCCTGTTTTTAGAGATGACTATAGTTCAGCTTTAAAGTTTACCCAAAGTTCACTAAAAGAATGATATATTCCATTTAATGACAGCATTTGCCTCCAGTGGCACTGCTTGTCCACCAGTAATAGATCTCTTTTGTAATAGATCTGTTTTAAACACAAACTTTATGATGCTTTTCATATTGTACTGAAGCGTTTTAAAATATATTTCTGATGGAAGGAACCATGGGCTGTCAGATAACCCTGACTAAATTTAAAGATGAACATTTTGATGATTAGATAAGTGACTGGAGCTACTGCTCGGTGTCATCTCTAGTTTTGGTTTGGCTTCAAGGCTACAACTTATCTCTGTCTTGCATGTGTGGAAAGGAAATGTTGTTAAGATCTAGATCAAGTCCATAGATTGGTGAGCTTGCCCCACGAGTTTCCTGTTGCCTGAGATCTTTCTGCTTAAAAAAGATCTGTGGAAATTTTAGTGGACATATTTATAAACATTTTTATGGACAATGTTTATAAATTTGTCCACTAAAATTTCCACACCTATATGTATGCTTCCATGGCAAAAATATGGCACCATAATACAGACCTCCCAACATTTTGAGATGGGACTGAGGGACACCTATTAACAAACGTATGTAGGCATAGGACACACCCCCTGCCACACCCCCTTAAAAGGAGAATTAACCAAAAAAAAGGTTAATTAAATCCACAAGGACTTTTTTTTACCACAACTATTCCTTTATATATTTTAAAATGTACAAATGCAGCAATTTAGAATTTGGATGAAAGGTTTAGCACTGGGAAACACTTTTTGAAAGCTAAAAAGTGCATCTTACATACAACTATATGAATCAGACCAAAATGAGGGGCAAATGAGGAGGAAAGTGGGACAGAGGGACATTGCTCCAAATCAGGGACAGTCTCTCGAAATCAGGGACAGTTGGGAGCTATGATAATGCCCGACATTAATCCTCTATAGCAGGGATATGCACTTAGCAGACCTCCAGCTGTTGCAGAACTACAAGTCCCACGAGGCATAGCAAGACTCTGACAACCACAAGCATGACACCCAGAGGCAGAGGCATGATGGGACTTGTAGTTTTACAACAGCTGGTGGTCCGCTAATTGCATATCCGTGCTCTATAGGATTGTTAGACAGGGAGTTAGAGGTGTGTGTGCAAACAATATGGTTTTTCTTTATTCCACCTATAAGTTCAGTTCTGCTAAATTCTTTTCGATTTATTTTTCACTTTTTTATAAATGTTGCTAAAATGTTTTTTTTTTCATTCAACTACTTACCTGCTATGAAATGTTGCTTCCATTAGAAAGAAAAGCAGTGGCAGTGAAACCTGTGTGTGAATATCACTATCATGTGCAAAACCTCTCTAGTTAGCATGTTCTGTGTTGTGTTAAAAATACAGTAGATATAAAACATCTGTTTTGAAAATAATAATCTGCCCCAAAATGACACGGTTTGGGATTAAGGCTTTCAACCTAATTCATTTGGTCACAGGCCATAATATCTTTAGGAAGCATGAGACTGTCCTCTTTCAAAAATTAGACAATTATATCCCTGAAATGAGGAAAAAGATTACTTTCGTATATCATACTAGCAGCCAGAATAGCCATTGCCCTGTGTTGGAACCAACCGATAGTCAAACTTGACTCACACAAAAATTAAATTGGATCATGGTTCAATCACGATCGATGATAAGTTAACTTGCACTCTCCATATTAATCAAACTAAGTATGATAAAACTTGGCAGCCTTGGATACAATATCTCTCAGTAAAAGACTTGAGGTGGCAGAGATTCCTCAACGCTCTTGCTCTTCTTCCTTCCTTCATTTTCTTCTTTCTTTCTGTCTCTTTCCTTTTTTAACAATATGCTCAGGTTTGGAGCTGATTACTCTTTGGTTTACTACCTTTTCTAATGGTTCACTGCACAAGGTTGTTGACCATTACATTATGTACTGACGAGTATTATTATTATATTATTATTATTATACAGGATTTATATAGCGCCAACAGTTTGAGCAGCACTTTACAACATGAGGGCAGACTGTACAGTTACATTACAATTTGGTACAAGAGGAATCACAGGGCCCTGCTTGTTAGAGTTTACAATCTAAAAAGGAAGGGTCAATAGATACAAAAGGTAATAGCTGCGGGGGGATGAGCTGATGGAGGAAGTAAAACAGAGTTAGTTAGAAGCAGGATAGGCTTCTTTAAAGAGAAGGGTTTTTAGGGATCGCCTAAAGATGGATAGATTAAGGGACAGTCGGACAGATTGGGGTAGGGAGTTCCAAAGGATGGGAGAAGCTCTGGAGAAATCCTGGAGGCGAGCATGGGAGGAGGTGACAAGGGAGCTAGAGAGCAGGAGGTCTTGGGATGACCGAAGAGAGTAGGTTGGTTGGTATTTTAGGACTAGGTTAGTGATGTACCTGGGGGCAGAGTTATGGATGGCTTTGTAAATTATTGTTAGTACTTTGAATTTTATTCGTTGGGTGAGTGGAAGCCAGTGGAGGGATTGGCAGCAGGGCCGGTACAAGGCAGGGGCGGAAGGGGCACGTGCCCTGGGCGGTACCATTTGCTATAAGGGGAGGGGGCGCAGCCTGCAGGTGACATTCTGCCACGGCCGCCGCCCGCCAGTGTGTACAATAGTACAACTACTGTCTACAGTCAAGTGCATTTACAGCGCCCAGCGGCACTGTACAAATTGCCTTTGTGCGCTCCTGCATCCTCCCTTCCCTCAGCACACAACTACACTCTTATGCCGCGTACACACGGTCGGACTTTCCGGCATACTTGGTCCGGCGGACCAGAGTATGCCGGACAATCCGCCCGTGTGTAGGCACCGGCGGACTTTTCCGGCGGACTTTTCCCAAAAGCCCGCCGGACCTAGATTTGAAAAAAGTTTTTAATCTTTCCGCCGGACTCAGTTTCGGGCGGAAAGTCCGCTCGTGTGTGTGCCGGTCCGACGGAAAGCCCGCTCGTGTGTATGCTGGTCCGACGGACCAGATACAACACGAGGGCAGGGTATTGCATCTCGCGCTCGCTGCAATAGGAAAAACAAATTTTCCTATTGCGGCGAGCGCGGGGCATACCAGGCCCTTAAGTCTGGTATGGATTATAAAGGGAAGCCCCTACGCCGAAAAAACGGCGTGGGGTCCCCCCTAAAATCCATACCAGACCCCGATCCGAGCACGCAGCCTGGCCGGTCAGAAAAGGGGGTGGGGACGAGCGAGCGCCCCCCCCTCCTGAACCGTACCAGGCCGCATGCCCTCAACATGGGGGGTGGGTGCTTTGGGGGAGGGGGGCGCCCTGCGGGGCCCTCCCCACCCCAAAGCACCTTGTCCCCATGTTGATGAGGACAAGGGCCTCTTTCCGACAACCCTGGCCGTTGGTTGTCGGGGTCTGCGGGCGGGGGCTTATCGGAATCTGGGAGCCCCCTTTAATAAGGGGGCCCCCAGATCCCAGCCCCCCACCCTATGTGAATGAGTATGGGGTACATGGTACCCCTACCCATTCACCCAGGGAAAAAGTGTAAGTAATAAAACACACTACACAGGTTTTTAAAATATTTTATTAAACAGCTCCGGGGGGGGGGGGATCTTCCTCCGGCTTTGGGGGTCTTCTTCCGGCTTCGGGGGTCCCTCCGCTTCATCTTCTCCCGGCGTCCGGTTGGTTCTTCTCCGCTCTCTTCTCTACAGTTCTTCGGCCGGCTCCTCTGCTGTCTTCAGGTAGCTCTCTTGCCAGCAGAGGTCCGGACTTCTGGGCTTCTTGTCTTCTCTTCTCTTCTCCAGATGTTGACACGACGCTCTCTCCGGCTGGACTGCTCTCCGAGGGCTGCGTTGTGACTTATATAGGCGGAGACCCCGCCCCCTTTTGATGTCACAGTCCCTGGGCATGCTGGGACTGTGACGTTTTAGGGGGCGTGGTCAAAATCACAGTGACCACGCCCCCTAAAACGTCACAGTCCCAGCATGCCCAGGGACTGTGACATCAAAAGGGGGCGGGGTCTCCGCCTATATAAGTCACAACGCAGCCCTCGGAGAGCAGTCCAGCCGGAGAGAGCGTCGTGTCAACATCTGGAGAAGAGAAGACAAGAAGCCCAGAAGTCCAGACCTCTGCTGGCAAGAGAGCTACCTGAAGACAGCAGAGGAGCCGGCCGAAGAACTGTAGAGAAGAGAGCGGAGAAGAACCAACCGGACGCCGGGAGAAGATGAAGCGGAGGGACCCCCGAAGCCGGAAGAAGACCCCCGAAGCCGGAGGAAGATCCCCCCCCCCCCCCCGGAGCTGTTTAATAAAATATTTTAAAAACCTGTGTAGTGTGTTTTATTACTTACACTTTTTCCCTGGGTGAATGGGTAGGGGTACCATGTACCCCATACTCATTCACATAGGGTGGGGGGCCGGGATCTGGGGGCCCCCTTATTAAAGGGGGCTCCCAGATTCCGATAAGCCCCCGCCCGCAGACCCCGACAACCAACGGCCAGGGTTGTCGGGAAGAGGCCCTTGTCCTCATCAACATGGGGACAAGGTGCTTTGGGGTGGGGAGGGCCCCGCAGGGCGCCCCCCTCCCCCAAAGCACCCACCCCCCATGTTGAGGGCATGCGGCCTGGTACGGTTCAGGAGGGGGGGGGCGCTCGCTCGTCCCCACCCCCTTTTCTGACCGGCCAGGCTGCGTGCTCGGATCGGGGTCTGGTATGGATTTTAGGGGGGACCCCACGCCGTTTTTTCGGCGTAGGGGCTTCCCTGTATAATCCATACCAGACCTAAGGGCCTGGTATGCCCCGCGACGGGGCTCGCAAGGTGTCAATCTCGCCGATAAAAGCGGCAAGATTGACATCCTTTTCTAGTCCCGTCGCACCTGAGTCACGTTCAAAATGAACGGACTTGTCCGTGTGTGGGCAAGTACGTTCATTCTGAAAGTCCGCCGGAACTCCGGCGAAAGTCCGTCGGAAAGACGGGCGGACTTAGCCCGCCGCAAAGTCCGGGCGTGTGTGGGCAAGTCCGTCCGTTTTAAAGTCCGGCGCACCTGGCGGACAAAGTCCGTCGGAAAGTGTGCCGGACCAAGTAGGATAGAAAGTCCGACCGTGTGTACGCGGCATTACAGTTTACTCCCCTATGGAGGAGTCTCGTAGTCCCTGCCAGTGCCGTAACGTCACGCATGGCCGGAGGCAAGGTGGGAGGATGCAGAGGAGCTCAGGGAGGCGGGAGCTGTGTCGGCGCGCAGGGAGGCGGGAGCTGTGTCGGCGCGCAGGGAGGCGGGAGCTGTGTCGGCGCGCAGGGAGGCGGGAGCTGTGTCGGCGCGCTGTCACCTCAAGGAGCGAGCTGAGCTGAGGCGCTGCTGCCTGCCTGGCTGGCTGGCTCTAGTAGCTGCTGCTGGATTCAGTCTGGAAAGAAGCGAAGGTAGACGATTGCAGTGCCAGTGTTTTGACTCAGATCATCAGCAATGGTGGTCACTGGTCATTAACCTCGCCTCAGCCTCCTCCCCTCCCCCAATCCAGCCATTTATTAATCTCTTTTTTAGTGTTTACTTACACAAGTTCAGACTCAGAACTTCAGAGTCTGAACTTGTGTAAGTAAACACTAAAAAACAGATTAATAAATGGCTGGATTGGGGGAGGGGAGGAGGCTGAGGCGAGGTTAATGACCAGTGACCACCACTGCTGTTTAACCACTTAACAACCGACCCATAGCCGAATGACGGCTACAGGGTGGTTGCTTAACTCCGGGAGGACGTACTATGACGTCCTCCCAGAATTCCCCTCTCGCAGTGCTGTGGGCTGGATGTATAGTGCCCACAGCGCTGCTCAGTGACATCCAGCCATCCATCCATCCATGCTCAGCCATCCCTAATGCTCTGCAATGCCCCACAATACTCTGCAATGCCCCAGAATACTGTGCAATACTCTGTAATGCCCCACAATACCCCGCAACACTGTGCAGTACTCTGCAATACCCCACAATACTGTGCAATACTCTGCAATACCCCAAAATACTTTGCAATACCCCGAAATACTTTGCAATACCCCGAAATACTTTGCAATACCCCGCAATACTTTGCAATACCCCGCAATACTTTGCAATACCCCGCAATACCGTGCAATACTCTGCAATACCCAGCCATACTCTGTGATACTCGGCAATACCCCGCAATACTCTGCAAAACCCCGCAATACTCTGCAATACTTTGCAATACCCCACAACACTGTGCAATACTCTTCAATACCCCACAATACTGTGCAATACCCTGAAATACTCCGCAATACCCCACAATACTCCGCAATACCCTGCAACACTGTGCAATACTCTGCAATACCCCACAATACTGTGCAATACTCTGCAATACCCCACAACACTGTGCAATACTCTGCAATATCCTGCAATACCCCGCAATACTCTGCAATACTTTGCAAAACCCCGCAATACTTTGCAATACACTGCAATACCCCGCAATACCGTGCAATACCCTGCAATACCCCGCCATACTCTGCAATACCCCACCATACTCTGCAATACCCCGCTATACTCTGCAATACCCCGCTATACTCTGCAATACTCGGTGATACCCAGCCATACCCTTCCATATCCAGTCATAGTCTGCATTACTCGGTGATACACAGCCATGCTCTGCCATACCCAGCCATGCTCTGCCATACCCAGCCATGCTCGGCCATACCCAGCCATGCTCGGCCATACCCAGCCATGCTCAGCCATACTCGGCTGTACTCGGCCTCTGTATGTGGCCAGGCTGTGGAAGTCTCACACATGTGGTATTGCCGTACTCAGGAGGAGTAGGAGAATCTATTTTGGGGTATCATTTTTGGTATGTACATGTTATGTGTTAGAAATATTGTATAAATGGACAACTTTGTGTTAAAAAAAAATGCGTTTTAACCACTTCCCGGCCGCCGGTTTTCATACAACGTCCTTGACTTTGTGCGGGGATATCTGAATGAAAAATGGGGGGGGGCCAGTTTGCCATCTTCGCCCTGGGCACCAAATGGCCTTGTCCCAGCACTGATTGGCAGAGAGGGGTGGAGGACAGTGAATGGTTGCTAAGGTGGATGAGTCTTGCAGCGGCATTCATTATGGACTGAAGGGGGGATAGTCTATGTAAAGGTGATCCAATGAGGAGTGAGTTGCAGTAGTCGAGGCGAGAGATAACCAGGGAGTGAATTAGAAGCTTGGTGGTGTCATTAGTTAAAAAGGGGCGTATTCTGGAAATGTGGCGGAGGCTAAGGTGGCACGATTTGGACAGGGATTTTATGTGGGCCTGAAAGGGCAGTTCACCACAACTAGCATCAAGTTGCTCTTCAGCTGCACTATGGGTATCATCTTGTCACTAACTTTGCATTGGAAAGCTTTCTTTTTCTGAGATATATATGGCCATTTACTTTATGGATATACTGTAGGCATGTGCAATTCGTTTCGTTCCGAATTCGTTTTTTAACGAATTTCAACAAATTCGTTAATTCGGGAATATCCGAAATAACGAAAACCCGTTTAACGAATTTTTTTCCGAATATTCGTAAATTCGATAAAATTGGACATTCGTAAATTCGGGCATTCGAACATTCGTACATTCGCAATTTACATTCGTACATTAGTAAATTAGTGAATTCGTAAATTTGTAAATTCGAAAATTCGGAAATCTGAAATAATAGTTAACTAATAATAACTTAACTATTAGTAATTACTAGTAACTTTTAATTTATAGGTATTGTAATTTCCTTTTAAATTTGGCTGTTAGTGAAGGTAACACGTACAAATTTATCCAAAGTAATGAATGATCCGAAAAAACGGAATGGAACGTAATGAATTAATAATAATAAATAATAACGTTTTATTATTATTGATTATTAATTTGTTCCGTTCCATTTGTTTAGATGCAGCATTCGTTTTGGATAATTCGTAACTTCGGTTAAATTTGTATTTGTTACGTTCACTGACAGTCAAGTTTGAAAGGAAAATACAATACTTATAATTTAAATAGTTAGTTACTATTTCAGATTTTTGAATTTTCGGGTTTTTGGATTTTCAAACTTCGAATTTACAAATTTCCGAATTTTCTAATTTACAAATGTACGATTTTACGAATGTATGAATTTACAAATGTACAAATGTAAAAATGTACGAATGTACGAAGTACGAATGAACGCATTTACGAATTTAGGAATGTACGGATTTACGAATCGCGATCATAACGAATGACCCGAAAAACGAAAAAAATAATAAACTAATGAAACGAAAACGAAAATAAACAAATTTTTTTGGTTGTGCACATGTTTCGTAAATGTTTGCATTACTACCTGAAAACTTTTGCATATTATGTTTGGGGAGATCTGAAGTTATATTATGTTTACATAACTTCTATTTGTGAAAAATTTATAAAAATATTGAAATCTTAAAAAAAAAAAAAAAATAATAATCAGGAAATGTATAGTGGGTTTATACATAATTCTTTATTATGGTCAGGGTTAAAAAAATATATATATATATGATTATATAAATATATGGTCCAATGGAAGAGGCACTCAAGGGCCTTGTGTTGAAGCAATATAAGCAGATCTATTTGTTGAGAACAAGCAATGTGTTGTAAAAAAAAAAAAAAAAAAAAAAAAGTCTACCAATAAATCTTCAACACAAGACTCACTAGTGCCTCTGGACCATTCGTATCTACTTGTCTTGTGTATCCTTGGGCAGTCTTTGCCCCCAAGGCACTTGCCACTTTGTGGTAAAATGCTTCTTGTTTACATGGTTCAATAACTATAAGTGATTCAGAGTGGCCTCTTTTTTTTTTTAAACGGTTTTACCCAATGCTCTGTGAAACCCATAAAAAAACCTTTAGACTAAGCAAGTATCTAATCAAGCGCCAGGATTGGTTACAGAGAAGTGCCAACCAGACTGATGGACTGCAAAAATAAAAATCCCACACTAGTCTGAACATTCTCAATAGCAGAAAAGATTTTGAAAAGTTTAAAATTGAGCCCAGGTTCACTTTAGGATGGAAAAATTTGGAAAGATTTTTTTTTTTTCTGGATACAGTTGGAAAAAGTCAGTGCTATGGTTCAACTTGAAATCAAGACCGTAAATGTACTTCCTATGTTGCCAAAAATGGGTGATGTAAACAAGTTACAGTACTTCTAATCCATAAAATCATTTGGTGAAGTATAAAGGTGTACAAGGAACAAATGTCCTTCTGTTGGAGGGCCTCGGACTGAAAACACAATGTTTCCATATAAGGGGAAACCGCTTTTGAAGCAAATAAACATATTTGGGTATTTATAATATAATGTGGGTCCATACTGATCAGCACTGAGACCTATACAAATCTAGCATGTACAGTGGATATAAAAAGTCTAAACACCCCTATTAAAATGTCAGGTTTCTGTGATGGAAAAAAATGACAAAGATAAATCATTTCAGAACTTTTTCCACCTTTATGTGACATATAAACTGTACAACTCAATTTGAACAACAAACTGAAATCTTTTAGGTGGAGGGAAGTAAAAATAAAAAAAATAATAATATGGTTGCATAAGTGTGCACATTTTTTAACTAATACTTTGTCAAAGCACCTTTTGATTTTATTACAGCACTCAGTTATTTTGGGTATGAGTCTATCAGCATGGCACTTCTTGACTTGGCAATATCTGCCCACTCTTCTTTGCAAAAACACTCCAAATCTGATTGCGAGGACATCTCCTGTGCATAGCCCTCTTCAGATCACCCCACAGATTTTTAATCAGATTCAGATCTGGGCTCTGGCCGGGACACTCCAAAACTTTAATCTTCTTCTGGTGAAGCCATTCCTTTGTTGATTTGGATGTATGTTTTGGGTCGTTGTCATGCTAAAAGATGAAGTTCCTCTTTATGTTCATCTTTCTAGCAGAAGCCTGAAGGTTTTGTGCTAATATTGACTGGTATTTGGAACTGTTCATAATGCCCTCTACCTTGACAAAGACCCCTGTTCCAGCTGAAGAAAAACAGCCCCAAAGCATAATGCTGCCACCACCATGCGTTACTATGGGTATGGTGTTCTTTTGGTGATGTGCAGTGTTGTTTTTGTGCCAAACATCTTTTGGAATTATGTCCAAAAAGTTCAACCTTGATTTAATCAGACCAGAACACATTTTCCCACATGCTTTTGGGAGACTTCAGATGTGTTTTTGCAAAATTTAGCCGGGCTTGGATGTTTTTCTTCATAAGAAAAGGCTTCCGTCTTGCCACTTTACCCCATACCCCAGACATATGAAGAATACGGGAGATTGTTGTCACATGTACCATACAGCCAGTACTTGTCAGATATCCCTGCAGCTCCTTTAATGTTGCTGTAGGCCTCTTGGCAGCTTACCTGACCAGTTTTCTTCTCGTCTTTTTATCCATTTTGGAGGGACGTCCAGTTCTTGGTAATGTCACTGTTGTGCCATATTTTCTCCAATAGATGATGACTGTCTTCACTGTGTTCCATGGTATATCTAATGCCTTGTACCCTTCTCCTGACTGATACCTTTTTACAATGAGATCCCTCTGATGCTTTGGAAGCTCTCTGCGGACCATGGCTTTTGCTGTAGGATGCAAATAAGAAAATGTCAGGAAAGACCTACTAGAACAGCTTAACTTTATGTGGGGTTAATCAGAGGCACTTTAAATGATGGTAGGTGTGTACTGACTTCTATTTAACATGAGTTTGAATGTGATTGCTTAACTCTGAACACAGCTACAGCCCCAGTTATAAGAGGGTGTGCACACTTATGCAACCACATTTTTTTATTTTTTTTTATTTTTACTTCCCCCCCTAAAAGATTTCAGTTTGTTTTTCAACTGGGTTGTACAGTTTATAGGTCACATTAAAGGTGGAAAAAGTTCTGAAATGATTTATCTTTGTCTCATTTTTTTACATCACAGAAACCTGACATTTTAAAGGTGTCTAGACTTTTTATATCCACTGTAGGTAAACATAAAAAATAACAGATCGAATATTGTGTATATGTGGCCAGCAAACACATCCTACACATATCTACAGTATGTATGTCCTCAATTTTACAGTAGATGTCCTTTCTTATAGCTGTGAAGGTTATTTCTGATAACACTATTTACAGAGAATGCATGTTTAATATTTATTCATCTAGATGTTCATTTGTCTTGAACCATGTATAGGAAAAACAAAGGTAGAGCCGGATATCATAACACTATAGTATGGCATCTCCTTTCCTGTTTTGCAGGGGATCATTAGTGCACATATTGTATGATGCGTCCCTGTAGAGAATGGAGGGATTTCATAGGAAAAGGCTATTTACAGTCTGGGACAGCAGCCAGAAATGAAAGATTCAAGTTTTAATGTCAGAACATGTTATGGAATTCAAATAGTTAAAGCTGAACTCCAGACAGATATTAAAAGAAAAAATGCAATGTGAATAATGTTCATTAAAAAAAAATAATACAATGTATTTTTAAATGTTATTTTGATACCAGCCTCTTGTAATCCTCTGTTCAGAAACATTCAGATTGGGAGAGGAAGGGCAGCAATGGCGAGGATACTGCTGACAAGGAATAGAATGACATAAAGAAAGGGATGACCTCAGTCATTTTCATTAAAATGATCCCTCCCCAACATCCTCACCCCAATTGATATACTGTACTTACCTGTTATTGCAGCTCTGAGATCTTCCCTGTGCTGCCTGCTGGGAATTCTGCTGAGCCCATCTATTATGCATCCCAGTGGCCTCTCTATTGGAGTAAATAGAACAAGGAGACTACCGAGGGCTGTAGAGTTTCTACAGTACAGTTATCCCTAAATCCTGGTACTATCAAGTCAATTTCTCCTTCTTTGGATGTTCTGTTCATTCTGTTGGCGGAGAGGGCAGGGGTGGATGAATGTAACAATTTTCCCTCCTCATCACAGAAAACCTTGTAATCAGCAAAGAATAGGCAAGACGTTTTATGAATGGAGGAGGTATGCCCCGTACACACGGTCGGATTTTCCGATGGAAAATGTCCGATCAGAGCGTGTTGTCGGAAATTCTGACCGTGTGTGGGCTCAATCGGACATTTTCCATCGGATTTTCTGACACACAAAGTTGGAGGGCAGGAGATAAAATTTTCCGACAACAAAATCCGTTGTCGGAAATTCCGATCGTGTGTACACAAATCCGACGGACAAAGTGCCACGCATGTTCAGAATAAATAAAGAGATGAAAGCTATTGGCCACTGCCCCGTTTATAGTCCCGACGTACGTGTTTTACGTCACCGCGTTTAGAACGATCGGATTTTCCGACAACTTTGTGCGACCGTGTGTATGCAAGACAAGTTTGAGCCAACATCCGTCGGAAAAAATCCTAGGATTTTGTTGTCGGACTGTCCGAACAAAGTCCGACCGTGTGTACGCCCAAGTAGAGTGCAAGCGGCCCACGTTACCTTCACTTTATGCACAGAATGAGAACAGGGGTATTAGTTCCTGCACCGGAAGTTAGGCACTTACTGTAGTATTTGGATTGAATGAAACAAACAGCTTTACATAAAGCTTTACATAAAGCAGCAGTCAGCTACCAATGGGACATGCCTCATTAGAGGGGATTTATTGGTACTTAGCAAATAGTCAAAAATAATTTTCTCCCAGAGTTCATTTTAATGAACTTAAAGGTTCATGCATATTTTTTCCGCTTTTGGTAAGGCAAAAACGGAAGAAAAACCTATCAGTGTGAAATCAACCTAAAGTTCTTGTAATTAGCCAAGGAATATTATTGACACAAGAACACCCAAAATAAAATGAGTTCATATATTTTCGATCATTTACTGTTTGCTTATTGTTAAAAAAAATCTAAGGGGGAAAATGCTCTTGCAGCCGGTGACCTTTTCATCCTAATGCTTTCCACTTTCTGCAGTCAGTGAAGCAGACATGCACATCAACATGAGTATGCTGGTGCGCTTATCTTGATAGACATTAACCACTTTAGCCCCGGAAGATTTTCCCCCTTAATGACCAGGCCCTTTTTTGCGATACGGCACTGCGTCGCTTTAACTGACAATTGCGCGGTCGTGCGACGCTGTACCCAAACAAGATTGACGTCCTTTTTTTCCCACAAATAGAGCTTTCTTTTGGTGGCATTTGATCACCTCTGCGGTTTTTATTTTTTGCGCTATAAACAAAAAAAGAGCGACAATTTTTTTTAAAAAAAGCAATATTTTTTACTTTTTGCTATAATAAATATCCCCAAAAAATATATAAAAAAAACTAATTTCTTTCTCAGTTTAGGCCGATATGTCTTTTTCAATTTTTTTTTGGTAAAAAAATAGATGTCCTTTAACCTCCCTGACAGTATTCCCGAGTGTGGCTCGGGGTTAAATTTCAGCACCATTAGCTGTAACCTCGAGCCACACTCGGGATTACATTGCAGGATCCTGGTGCGGTGTTACTTACCTTGTCCCCAGGATCCTGCGATGTCCCCCGCAGTGTCCTTGGGCTCTGTCCTCCTCTGAAGCCTCTCTGTGCCAGGCTCCTTTCCCAGCGAGCGTTGCGACGCACGGGGGCGGAGCCTGGCGGCAAATTCAAAAAAATTTAAAAATCATAACATATACAGTACTGTAATCTTACAGATTACAGTACTGTATGAAATCATTTCACTTCTCTTTTGTCTCCAATACTTTGGCCCATGCCCTGCATGCAGTTTTATATTATATATACACTGTTCTTTCTGCCTGGAAACTTGAGATTGTCCATAGCAACCAAAAAGTGTCCCTTTACGTCAGAAGTGGCTTTAGACCAACTAGAAAACAGCCATAGTAAATTAAAACACTTGCAGAATTGAGCGATAGTGAATAGTGGGGAAATTTATTTTATTATTATTATTTATGGTCGGAGCCCTCCGTCCTGATGGATATGAAACACATAAACACGTCACAAGACTAACAACATAAATAGACCTGAAGTGTGCCCTGGCCTGCTGTATGGTAAACCCAGATCTGCTGGGCGGTATGCCAGAGAAGGGCGCATACCTTAAGAAAGTAATGGATATTTCTGTAGAGAAATTGTTTGAAGAGAAGTGCCTTGAGAAGGGGAATGGGTGGGTGGGTACCGCGCACTGGAACTAACAGACCATTGTGGATGGTCTGGCTATATACCCTCCTGGCTCCTCCCACAATTTCAGGCCGGTAAACCAGCCTTCCTATTTATGGTCGGAGCCCTCCGTCCTGATGGATATGAAACACATAAACACGTCACAAGACTAACAACATAAAATAGACCTGAAGTGTGCCCTGGCCTGCTGTATGGTAAACCCAGATCTGCTGGGCGGTATGCCAGAGAAGGGCGCAAAAAGACTTGGTTTAGGGAGGTAATGTTTAATTTAAGTTTATGGTCTTCTTACAGAGCGAGCTTGCAAAAGGCTCGTGACATTTCTACTTGTGGATTGGGAATATAGCGAGCAAAGCAGGTGGATTTCCACCTTCCCATTTTCCTGATCACGTGGTGCGGGACTCCGTTTCATGAGGCTGCTGATGCTGCTCCAATACGGAAAGAATGTCCAGAATAACGGTTGGGGTCAAGGCCTAAGTTGCGCAGAAGGATCCTGACGTGAGTAGTGAACTGGTTGGTACTAAGCGGGCTGATCGGGAACGGCAGCAATGGGCTGTCCTGCGAGGGATCAAGTAAATGGGCTAATGGACTATCTAGGATGGCTACGGGGCACCAGGCGTTGTGCGTTCTGAAGAGCTTGATGTCAACCCCTGGACCGGACTGTTGTGTTTTGGATACCTCGAGGTGTATCGTGAAGTGGCTGTGGTGACGCGTGAGGTGGCGTCTGCGTAAGGCCCTATGACTGGTGCTGCTGACTGTGAATTCGCTGGGTCGTAGAAAGCCATAAAATGCCAGGTAGATGGCAGCTTGGATGACCAAGCTGGGCAAAAAACCGAAAGGTGAGCGTGAGAGTATGGTGGACATGTCTCGAAACATGGCACTGGTGACTGGTAAGCGTTTACCGCTAACTTGGGGTTTCTGCTTGTGGATGCCTCGGAGGATGGCCTTGACCGCATGGGTAGCGAACAAAGATGGTTTGTTAGGATCTAGAAAAGAGGTGAAATGCTGGATGCCAGCTAGGTAGAGTCTAATCGTGTTGTAGGATAACTTCAGCTGAGTGTGGCAGTATGAAATGAAGGCCAGGATATGATGGAGATCTCCTGGTATAGCCCCGGGGTTAGCCTCTAGAAACCTGTGATAGCTTTTCCAGGCAGCATGGTAGCCTTTCAGGGTATTGTGAGATAGTGACTGGTTAATCAGACTAGTGGCGTCATGAAGATGTCGCTTCAATCCAGGGTTAGCTGTGACCAATGTGGCATAGCAGACATGGTCGGGTCGGCTCCAGGTTCCTGCGAAGAGAAGGTTGTGTAGTTAAAGAGAGATAGCGCGTCGGCCGAAGTGTTGCATTTACCGGGGATATGAACGCAGAGGACATTAAATTGGTGCTGCAGTGAGAGTTGCACCAGCCTGCGTAGGAAGGACATGATGGCCAAGGACTTGGAGCGACCTTTGTTTATAATAGAGTCTGTGGCTAGATTATCTGTGGAAAATGTCACTGTTTGTCCTACCCAGTTGTTGCCCCAGACGTGGGCTGCTGCAACAATGGGGTAAATCCCGAACATCGAGGAGGATTGACTGAACCCGGGGATCGAGAGTATTTCTGGCGGCCATGGTGCTGCGAACCAGTGGTGGCCAAAAATAGCTGCAAAACCTGTGGGGGCTGCGGCGTCCGTGATTATTTGGGGTGAAGTGGGAGACGCTGATGGGATAAACATCGAATGCCGTTCCAGTTTGTTAGAAAATCGTCCCACCTGGCTAGGTCAGCTACGGCTGCCTTGTCTAGTTTAAATATTAGGTCGGGGTCTTGTACCTGGGAAAGGAACGCCAGGAGACGTGAGACGAAGGATCGCCCTTGAGGGATGATCCTTATGGCAAAGTTCAGCATGCCAAGGAGGGATTGCAGTTGCTTTTTTGTGCAGCCTTGCGTATTAGTAAATGTGTGGATGACTGTCCTGATGCGGGTCAATTTGTCGGGAGGCAGACTAGCTTGCATGGTGTGAGTGTTGAGTATGATACCCAAGAAGGTGACGATCTGTGCCGGGCCTTCTACCTTCTTATCCGCTAAAGGTACGTTAAGATTATGAAAGATTGTTCTGAGGCTGTTTAGATCAACTGGGGGCTCGTTGGGTTTCTCTATGGAGTAGGAAGTCGTCTAAGTAGTGGATCACTTTCTGACAGGACGCATGTTGTGAGAGAATCCAGGAAAGAGACTGAGCGAAAGTGTCGAATAGCCACGGGCTGCTTTTGGAGCCGAACGTTAACTTGGTGGCGAAATAGTATAGACCTTTCCATTTGATTCCGTGCCACCGCCATAGGCACGGATCAATTGGCAACAATTTGAATGCGTCCGAGATGTCTGCTTTAGACAACCAGGCGCCTGCTCCTGCGAGAATGATGGATTGAATAGCTGAGTCTACCGTTGAATATTTAAGTGTAAACTCTTCTGAAGGTATAAGGGAATTTAAACTGGGTACATGGGAACAATGAGGCGCGGACAAATCATAAACTAAACGAAGTTTATTTGAAAACTTACCCTTCACAAGGCCGATAGGGCTGACTCTCCATACAGAAAAAGGTGATTGTGTAAAGGGGCCGATTATGTATCCCCGGTCTAGTTCTGTTTGCAGCAGGGTGGTGATGGTTTCCTCGTCGGTAGCGGCTGACAGCAGGTTTTTGCATTCGTGAGTTGTGTTTGGGAGTGTGATAAGTCCGGTGTGAAAGCCTGTCGTGAATCCCCGGATGAGAAAGGCTGCCAGTGAAGGTGTTGGGTGTGAGGCGAGGTAAAACGCGAGCCATCCGACGTGCACTCGGCTTAGTCATTCGGGTTTAGGCTGTTTCATAGCGCAAGCGTACCTGGGGTGAGCTTTGTGGCATGTGAGACAGACATGAAGTAGTTTGCAGTGGGGGAAGTTACAACCCCCAAAGTTGAAGTTATTGCATATGGCTGCTCCCCCTAGTGCCTGGATGGGTCTTCCTAATCTGTCTGCCTGAGCCGGCTGAGTAAATGCCGTTGAGTGACGAGTGACGCTGGGAAAGAAGGGAGGGTTGGGGGGGCGTCTGCCACCTGACTCGGAGCACCAGTTGGCCGTATGGGTGGATGACTGGCAGTTGGTACAGAGTGGGGAACGTATGCCAGCGAAATGGCGACAGAACAGCTCTGTATCGATGGTACTCCAGTTGGTTTTTACTTGAAACTGGGAAAGTCTAGCTGCTGCGTTTGCTGAAAATGACCTGTGATAGTCATAAAAGGAGCATCCCCCATATTTACAACCTAGATCTACTATTGCGTGTAGGTATAGGTCCAGCTCCTCTCTCCTGTTAGGGTTGACCGTGCATAGCACGTCTCTGAACATGCCAAATGCTAGTGCGAACTCCGCAATATTGAGTTTGCGGGTAAGCCTATGGTCTTTGGCCTTTAGGACGACGGAAACGTCTCCCCACGCATAGGACTTGTTTTCGGCTGGGTCGTGTACTGCGATGAGGAGGGATGCCAAGTTAATGTCCTTCCCATCCATGATGTCCTTCCTGATGCCTGCTGGGACGAGATGTGCAGGGAGGACGTAGGCATAGATGTCGGGCGTACCTGTAAGGAGAGGCATGGGGGTGGCGGTGGTTACTGTAGATGGTGAGGGTGCAGCTTGATGTACCTCCAGGGTTCCCACTCTTGTCTGGACATCAGTGACTGCTGCCGATAGTGTGGTCACCAAGGAGTGCAGCTGAGTGATTGCTGATGAGATTGACTGTAGTGATGCCTGGGTGCCCGATTGGGCTGCCGCTGGCGGAGGAAATAGCAAGCTGAAAAGTTCAGCTTTCCTAGCAGTCGCAGGGAAAGGTATTCCCCTGCGCCGTAGTTCAGCTGTAAGCTTGGGGATGGTCCAAGCTCTGAGAGACTGTAAGTCGTCGTTTGCTGAGTCTGCCCCGGGTGACGACGGGGTGGAGGCGAGGTCCTCGCTGCTGGCCTGCGACATGGTGTCCGCTGCCTTGAAGTCCTAGTAGTGGAGTTTTAGTTTTTTGAGGTCGAGACTTGGGTCGACCGGGAAGCTGAGGAAGATACTGTCCACACCTGTTGCAGGATGGATCAACTGAAGAACTCTACTGACCTGAAAGGGGGAAGGGTTGGAGAAATCGATGAGTAGCCGTGTTGCTACGAAAGATGAATGGCTGTATGAAGCCATTTCGTAAATGTTTGCGGTGATTTATAAAGTAAAAGAGTTTTTTTTTTTTTTTTGGAATGTGCGGTGGGGTTTTTTGCTGTGCCGGGGGTCTTGGATCACTGAGTCGGTATGCGACTGGGCTGGGATTGGTTTGAATGAAAGAAGCACGCTGTTGGTGAGTGCTTGTATGCTGAAGATCCGAATCGCAGAGCCGCTGTTTGCGACTGGACTCGGATCGGTGGGATGAAAGAAGCACGCTGTTGGTGAGTGCTTGTGTGCTGAAGATCCGAATCGCAGAGCCGCTGTTTGCGACTGGACTCGAATCGGTGGGATGAAAGAAGCACACTGCTGGTGAGTGCTTGTGTATGCTAAAGATTCGAAGCATTGAGTCGCTTTTGCGACTGGACTCAGATCGGTCGGATGAAAGAAGCGCACTGCTGGTGAGTGCTTGTGTATGCTAAAGTTTTGAAGCATTGAGTCGCTTTTGCGACTGGACTCAGATCGGTCGGATGAAAGAAGCACACTGCTGGTGAGTGCTTGTATGCTGAAGATCCGAATCGCAGAGCCGCTGTTTTGCGACTGGACTCGGATCGGTGGGATGAAAGAAGCACACTGTTGGTGAGTGCTTGTGTATGCTGAGGATCCGAATCATTGAGCCGGTGTTGCGACTGGACTTGGATCGGTTGGTGATGTTTGTATTGCCAAGGATCCGAATCTTTAAGCCGGTGCTGCGACTGGACTCGGATCGGTTGGTGGAGTTCGTTTTGCAGAGGATCCGAATCTTTGCGCTGATTATGCGACTAGATTCAGATTGGTTGTGGACGTAAGGGGCTCGAATGAGGAACGGAGAAAGGCAGTAAGTACGGATGTGTGCGAATAACCGAGTAAGACCTACGAAGTTGTAGGTGGTTTACGAAGGGGAACATAAAGTAACGGTTCGGTAGCAGGAAAGCACTACCTGCGACAGTGAGTGTGGGACAATTGATAAACCTACGACCAATCTCGAAGGACATGCAGTGAGCTGGTAGAGTCGGCCTCTGCAATGCATCTGATATGAGACAGTTTGTAAAACATATTAAATTAATCCGATATAAATCGGTAGTAAGGAGTATCTGATACGAATTGGTTGTAGAGTGTATGCCATCCCTTACTGTGAAACTGAACACCTATCAACCACCCATCCCCCCAGGCTAATCAAGTGCAGAGAAGGCACCAGGTGGGCTCAACCACACCTCAATCAGCCACAGAAACCTATACAAACGATATATGCTGATCTCCTAATGAATGAGATGGCAACCCCATGGAGCATGAATTTTTTGACCAGTGAAGCCTATTGCGAGTGATATTGAGAACGACCGACAGTGACTGGAGGCTTGGGTCTACGAATTACTCGTATATTTGTCAGAAGGAACTTTACGAATGTACTATGCCTGTGCCGAATGATGTCGGGACATGAGCGACAACAACTCCGGGGCAGGTTTTTTCACAAAAGGGGTGCAGGATAAGAAGCATAATAAACCGCAAGATTTTGCACATGACACGAAAGTTTGGATACTACCTGCGACCGTGAGTGGGAACCGCCGACGAAGACCACGAATGAAAAGCCGGAGTGCACCTGCGATTGAATGCACAGACTGCCGAACATGAGGTGAGCTGGGAAGAGTCAGCCCTGTGATGTGAACTACCGCGCACTGGAACTGACACAGACCATTGTGGATGGTCTGGCTATATACCCTCCTGGCTCCTCCCATAATTTCAGGCCGGTAAACCGGCCTTCCTATATATATTTTTTTTAAATTAATTATAATTTATGATTTTGTGTTTCAAACTTCATCATACCCGGGATATCCACTAGACTCTTGGTGAACAGATCTAAGTGTGTTATTGCTAAGAATGACAGACCTACAATATAAAAGGCCAAATTTCTATGCAAAATAATTGTACCGCTTTCAGACGCAAAAATCTGAAATAATCATACCGTCAGGGAGGTTGAAGTGCACCTATACCTCTGCACCCCCAAACACAAAATGCCCTGCTGCATGGAGCTCTGCATCCTGATATGGTAACATTCCCAAGTCCTTTGTTTATTGAAAGATGTATTTCCTACTAGTGATATAGCCCCAGACTCACAGATGCATCCTGGGAAGGCTACGTCACCTGGGCCTTTCAGGGAAGTCTCTGGAGTAAACTGTTAGGCTCTGTTTCCACTAGTGCGACTTTTCATGCGACTTGGGACTGAAAAGTCGCATGACAAATTGTATCCCATGATTTCCAATGAGTACCGTTCATATATGTGCGACTTCAAGTCGCAGCGACTTCAAAGTAGTCCCTGCACTACTTTGGTCCCACTTTGATGCGACTTGTGGTCCATAGACACAGGCATTGCTTCAAATCGCGGTAAAAAGTCGCGGTAAAATCGCGGTAAAAAATTGCGGCAAAATCGCGCGGCTTTGGGGACGCAATAGTGGAAACATAGCCTAAGATCTCACAAGATTCCACAAAATCTATTTTAAATGTATTTATAAAGCTATTATTATCCAGACTCACAGACTATGATATCCCATGGTTTCTATTTTATAATTTCCAAATTAGTTACAATCAACAAAAAAGTCTGGTAGGTTCTCTTTAGCCCATGTATTTCATATGCATATTTTCTTGTCTACCTTGTAATATATTATAAGATTAATATTCCTTTTTTTTTTTTTTTTTTTTTTTTTTTACAGAGCAAAACTCTACAACAAGTGCATCAAACTCAAGCTCTTTATGTCGCAAACCTGTAATAAGTAAGTAAATGCCTAAGCACAATTTTTCAACTTCTTTTAAAAAATCTTGCCCAAAATATACTGGTCATGACCTTTGACCCTGACCTTGACCTTTGACCCTTACTTGACCCAAACAATAATCCTGACACTGACTTAGATCAACCATATTTTCGTCATTTTTTATTATTATTATTTTATTTTTTAAACATTTTTTTTTCCCCTCTCCATTCACAGAGAGAGAAACACAGGGGCGGGCTTCACAGTGATTGATCACGGTGATAACCAATTACAGGCTACCTCAGCGATCATCTGAGCCGGAACCAGGATTTCCAGGTCCTGTATGTTAGTACGGGATCTGGGGCCCTCGATGAGACCCAGGTCTCTGTGCTTGGAGTGCGCTGTCCCAGCACAAAGACAGATACGTAGATATTGTATGCAGCCTCCTGGAAAAGAAGCCAGTCCAGTGAGGCTGTATATCTGTGTACTGTTGGTGTCAAGGGGTTTAATTAAGGAGTCCAAAATGTAATACTAGCCTATAGAACAATGTAAGTGATCTGTAGGACCAATAGATTGATGTATTTTGATAACTTTTTTGTTTTTTACTATGCATTTACATAGCATTTTTGGGCTGAAGTTTACTTTCTACTTTTAGATATTCAATATTGCCAACATGAACACTTAGGCTGCATTCACACCTGAGTGTAGCGTCTTTCCAGCATTTTTGCATGTTTTTTCTCTCTTTTTTTGGTGCATTTTTGTGCCTGACTTGCAAGTTTTTATACAGTGTTTTTGAGCTTTGGTGTTTTTTTATTAGCCAATAGAGAAAACTATCATCTACTGCATCATTTGTTGCCAGGTATTGTAGCTTTTTTAGCTTTTCCTTAAGCTTTTATTTCTTTTTTTATTATTATTATTATTATTATTATTATTATTATTAATTAGCATTTTTTTTTAGCGTAAGGGGTTAGAGTTAAGGTTAGGTTAGGGTTTAGTAGTTGGGATTAGGATTAGGGGTTAGGGTTATTAATTTATTTTTGGTTAGGGTGTTAATACTACTACTACTACTAATAATAATAATGATAATAAATGTAAAATAAGTACACAACTAAACAAAGTAATCTATTGGGTGTTTATTTATTATTATTATTATTATTTATTATTATTATCATTTATAATAATTTAATTTTTTTAAGGTTAGGGGTTATTTATTATTTATTTATGTATTATTACATATTATTAATTTATTTTATTTATTTATGATGCTTTATAGTTATTTGTGTATTTTTTTTTTAATTTATTTATTCATATATTATTACTATTTTATTTTTTAAATGTTTTCATTTGAGCAGAAAATTGCGCAAAAACAGGCAGCAAAATGTGCAAATGCATACAAAAACAAAAGGCTCACATTTGCTCAATTCAAGCTACAGAAAAAAGCTCCAGAACTTTTTGGAGCTTCAGACGACTTGGAGCGGAGATGTGAATCATCTCCATAGTGAATACTTCATTTTTTTTCTTCTCCAGCGTTTTGGACTTTCAAGCTACAAAACGTGGAGGTGTGAATGGGGCCTTAGAGTTGGTCTTTACACCCAGGTTTTTTCTATTTCAATAACTTTTATTGATTTCAATAGGGTTTTACAGGGATATGGTATAAAATGTATATCCTAGCAGACTAAAAACTCTTCCACCTTCTGTATCCCCCTCTATACCCTAAAAGTTTGTAAGATTCATCTTTCTGTATCCTTCCTTAATCCCTAATAAATTGTTAACGGCTCTATTTTCTGTATCCTTCCTTACACCCTTAGCGCCGGTTCACACAGGGGCAACACGACTCTGGCTGCGACTTTGCGAGGCGACCTGGACACGACCTGAGGGCGACACGACAGCGCGACTTGGGGCGACTTGGGGCGACTTACAAGGCGACTTCAAGTCGCCTCCAGTACAGGCAACTTTCCAGTGGCCAATCAAACAACAATCAGCTCTGGGGGAGGGAGGGGTTTGCTTGAAAAAACCATCTTCTCTTCCTGTGAAGTCGCTTCACTATAGACCATGATCCGACTTGTAGGCGACTTCCATTGAAATCAATGGGTACAAGTCGCCTACAAGTCGCCTTGAAGTAGTACAGGGACCTTTTCTGAAGTCGGAGCGACTTCAGTAGCGTACATATAGACGGCTCTCATTCACTTACATGGACTTTCAGATGTCAAGCGACTTGGGGCGACTTGAGGTCTGACAAGTCGGATCCCAAGTCGCGGTAGTGTGAACCGGCACTAAGGCTGCTTTCACACTGCAAAAATGGGCTAAAAATGCATATGCGTTTCTGGTGCCTTTTGCAACTGGGAAAGGACACGTGACTCCAAAAATGCAACTGCAAATGCGTTTTTTATGTATTTTTGCCATGTTTTTGATGCGCTTTCCATTCATTTGAAGAGCAGGTGCATTTTTGATGCGTTTTTTTTGTTTATTCAGGGTTTAACTTGGATAGGGAATAGTGATGCCCAGAACAGAAGAACTTAAACAAACTTTGAGGTCTCTGGCTGCTAGTAACTGACCTAAATAATGCCTACCTGTAGGAATGATGGTGCAGCTACAGTAACAGTAAAAAGGTTCCAAACTTAAGATGCAGGTGCTTTGCCTTGCAGGAAATGCCAAAGAACTGGGCTGCTGCTGTCCCAAGCTAGAGACATGGGAGTGCTTCTGGCTGCTTTGCACTGGCTCTAAGCTGTCCCCTGGTCCTGGACATGTAAAGTGTTGCAGCCTTACTGTCCTCTCTATACAGGCTTGGGGTAAGTGAAGTGGAAGTTACTCACTTAGTCCCTTTAGTGGTTCCTGAGGTCCAAGAGGCTGTTACATAGGCGCACTGCTATACAGGGCTTGGTCCTGGTCCAGGAAGGCTTCAGCTTAGCTAAAAAGGGTATGATGCTTCAAGCTGACAATTTTCTCTTCCTCTTGCTTTCTCCCTCCTGGCAAGAGGGAGGCAGAGCCCCCCAGCACAGGGGCCCCCTCCAGGTGACTGGACTCTGGTCTCTGCCCCCTGACTGCCAGGCTCCCAACTATTTATAGGTTGTTCCCCCACCTACTGGGCCTTGCCTCCCCATGGATTGGTGGGAACTCCATAAATATTCAGACTACAGTGTCTGCTCCTTCACCCACTAGAATCTAGAACTATACACAGAGTTCTAAAAAACAGAGGGAGGTAGCAGATCCACAGCCCTTGGAGCACTGCACAATCACAAACAACAATTAACCCCTGTTCCTCTGCCTGCAGAGGAGCCAACTAAATTGACCTACACTTAGCAACTCTGAGGGTGCTACATAGGATTTATTGGTCATGCATATTTTTTCCACTTTTGGTAAGGCAAAAACAGAAGAAAAACTGATCAGTGTGAAATCAGCCCAATGTTCTTCTTGTAATTAGCCAAGGAATATCATTGACACAAGAACACTCATAATAAAATGTGTTCATATATTTTCGATCATTTACTGTTTGCTTATTGTTAAATAGGGGGAAAATGCTTGTGACCTTTTCATCACAATGCTTTCCACTTTCTGCAGTCAGTGAAGCAGACATGCACATCAACATGAGTATGCTGGTGGGCTTATCTTGATAGATATTAACCACTTTAGCCCCGGAAGATTTTCCCCCTTAATGACCAGGCCATTTTTTGCGATACGTCACTGCAACTGAAAATTGCGCCATCGTGCAGCGCTGTACCCAAACAAAATTGATGTCCTTTTTTCCCCACAAATAGAGCTTTCTTTTGGTGGTGTTTGATCACCTCTGCGGGTTTTTATTTTTTGCGCTGTAAACAAAAAATTGCGACAATTTTGAAAAAAACACAATATTTTGTACTTTTTGGTACAATAAATATCCAAAAAACCTAATTTCTTCATCAGTTTAGGCCAATATATATTCTTCTACATATTTTTGGTAAAAAAAATCGCAATGAGCATATATTGATTGGTTTGTGCAAAAGTTATAGCGTCTACTAAATAGGGGATAGATTTATGGCATTTTTATTATAATTTTTTCTTTTTACTAGTAATGGCGGCAATCTGCGATTTTTATCGGTGCTGGGACATTGCGGCGGACAAATCGGAGACTTTTTACAGTTTTTTTGGGGACCATTGACATTTATACAGGGATCAGAGCTTAAAATAGCCACTGATTACTGTTTAAATGTCACTGGCAAGAAGGGGGTTAACACTAGGGGGCGATCAAGGGCCCTGTGTTCCCTATGTGTGTTCTAACTGTGGGAGGTATGTGGCTGACTAAAGGAGGAGACAGATCGTTGTCCCTATTTAGTAGGAGCACACAATCTGTCTCCTCACCCCTGACAGAACCGGTATTTGTGTGTTTACACACACAGATCCTGGTTCTCACTCTGTCACGAGCGATCGCGGGTGTCTGGAGGTCATCGCGCCCGCTGGGCACGCGCATCGGCTCCATGGACACGCTGCAGGAGCGTGCGCCGCCGCCACCATCTTAAAGAGTACAGCTATGACGGCTCGCTCAGGGGAGCCATCCTGCCGAAGTATAACTGCGGCGGCTGGTCCGGAAGCAGTTAAATAAGTCAGAGTGAACTCCTCTCCAGAGCAAGAATTCACTGTCAAGATCGCTGTGCCCCAAGCTCCCATTGATGAATTGTTTATTTTTAGGCTTTGTTCACACCAGTGCCTTGCAGAACTCTTGAAAAAATGGCATGCTTCCCGACAACTCCCCAAAACTCTCGGTAGTGCCATTAATTCTTAGTGGCACCCCCATACATTTTGCAAATGATTGTGCATTTGCATACGCCAAAACACATGGTACTGCAGTACCATGGGGTTTGATGCAGTGCAATTTTTGTAAATGGTGTATGCACTTTTTGCATTTCTTGCGCATAGGGCAGCCCATTTAAATTGATGGCTTGTCCTAAACATGATGTGCGGGAAGCAGCGATGATTTACTCACTTCCGGTATCAGATCCACCATTTCCTGGCCAGTACAGCCAGGGGGACGATCTGTGCTTGGTTAGATACTATGAAGGGTAGGGGAGACATTGGGAGACCCCTAATGTCTGCTTAAAGAGTACCTGTCACTTGCTCATGATATCACATGGGGGTTTATTAACCCCTTGTGATAGAAATCAAGTAAAAAAAAAAAAAAAAATGTAAATTAAAGAAAATAAAATTATAGTAAAATATATATTACTTTTAAGAAAAAAAATTCTGTAAACCCATTGCACTGCACACTAACGCAAACCACCCAGGGTGCGCATGCGTATGTAAACCCCCACACATGTAACATATCGCTGCAAACATCAGAGTGAGAACAATAATTCTAACACAAGAGCTCCTAGTTATCTCTAAACTGATGAGCTGTAAAGGCTTTTAAGGCATCACCTATGGTATTTCTTTGCAATATTGCTGGCGCACGCAATTTTAAGACATAGCATGTTTGGTTTCTATTTACTTGACACAACCTTGTCTTTAATATTTTAACCACAAATTATATTTTGTATTTTTGCACTAAAATTTATTTTATTATATTTTTCATGGAAATCTGCATTTAACTACGTGACCTTCGGAAGATTTACCCCCCTTCATGATCAGGTCACTTTTGTGATATGGCATTGCATTATTTTAACTGACAATTGTGCGGTCGTGCGACGCTTTACCCAAAACAAAATGTATGTCCCTTTTTTCACAAATAGAGATTTCCTTTGGTGGTATTTGATCACCTCTGCATTTTTTATTTTTTGCACTTTCAACAAAAAAAGACCGACATTTTTGAAAAAACAACAACATTTTTACTTTCTGCTATTAAACACATCCAATAAAAAAATGTGAAATCAAATTTAAATTTAGGCCAATATGTATTCTGTAACATGTTTTTGGTAAAAAAAAAAAATCCCAATAAATGTATATTGATTGATTTGTGCAAACGTTATAGCGTCTACAAACTATGAGATATATTTATGGAATTTTTATTTATTTATTTATTACTAGCAATGGAGTAGATCCGCGACTTATAGTGGGACTGCGATATTGCGGCAAACAAAGCGGACACTAACTGACACTTTTTTGGGACCAGTGACACTAATACAGTGATAAAAATATGCACTGTCACTGTACTAATGACGCGCTGGAAAGGGGTTAACATCAGGGGCGATCAAAGGGTTAACTGTGTGCCTAGCCAGTGTTTTCTAACTGTGTGGGAGGTGCTTTGACCAGGGGAAGGCATGGATTGGTGCCCCTGCTTTGCAAGAACACAGGATCAATGCCTTCCCTACTGACAGAACGGCAATCTGCCTTGTTTACATAGGCAGATCGCTGTTCTGGCTCTCTGCCTAATGATCAGCGGATGCCGACGTACATCGAGTCCGGTGTGGCTGCAGATCATGGGTCGCTGGCAGCACGCATGCTCTTCCCAAACCCAATAGTGCGGGATCACATACTAGGTACGTAATCCTGCGCAGGAGAGCTGCCTTGCCGCTGTATATGTAATTTATACGGTTGGCAAGCAGTTAATAAACAGTTGCGCAAATATCATAAAAATTTGCAATTATCACCTTTTTATTCTATAGGGCCTCTGCTTTCAGAAAATGTATAATGTTTTGGGGTTTAAGTAACTTTATTATTAATAGTAATTAAAGAATTACAACGAGTGCAAATTAAAAAGGAAAGGTAGTTGTCTTTAGAGTAGAGCACTGTACCACTTCCAATACTAGGGAGCAAATGCACCGCAGATACTCCATAGGAGCACTTGTAGCAAGAACTATAAACACAATGCTTCCCCACTGTGTTTACATTGGGAGTGATGTCATGGCACATTCCTCTGCTATAGTGATCTATTGCTGGCTGATTGCAGACAGCAATAGATCACAATTAGAAATGATCTGATACTATAGAGTTGCATGGGGGGCTGGATCCGGTCCCCACTGAACATATCCAATAGTCCCATTAAGAAAACAAAATGTGCATGAAAAAAAATTATATACATTACAAAAGTTTAAAAAAAAAGCGTTTACCTTGAAAACAATTGCAAAAAGAAATGTTAGTGCTTCAAAAGGTAAAAGTTTTTATTTTATTTTTATTTTTTTAATTAACAGATATCAATATACTTACCAGCTCTGTGTAATAGAATTGAACAGAGAGCCCGCAAACCTTCTCCTCTCTATTTTTAACATACATTATTATGCTCTCAGATGCTATGGTAAATTCATTAATCATATATCTTAATTATATCTTAGATAAATTCCTCTCTTCTCTTTCTCTTCTCTTTCCTTGCACCCCTGAAGAAGCACTATACTATATCCCAAAACGCGTTGGGTGTGAGAAGAGTCCCTCTTTCTTATTTTTTCATTAATTTTGTATGGTGATATAAATGAACTACTTAGATATGTCTATGTTTCATTGCATTGTTTTTAATGTTGTTTCTAAATAAAATGTGTTTTTTATTATTACACTGTTGTATATTCCGACACATTTTTCACCTAAGCCAAACACTAAGTGCCTAGGGGAACCCCTTTCTATTTTTATCCTCTCGGGTCCCCTGCCGGCAGTCCTGGCCCCTCCTCTCTGTTCAGTGATCCCACAGGAAGCTGCTTCCCATAGGGGCACTCGCGCGCTTGCTTCCGGGGCCCCGCTGTCTGTGTTAGTAGTCAATGGACAATGACTCTGCCCCACCCCCCACTCCCTTGTCACTGGCTTTTATTGGCAGAAGTGGGAGCCAATGCCCCAATGCCCCCTGCATTTACAGAGCAGACACGGACAAAGCCCACTCTACTCTATGGGCCCTCCGATCTGCTCAGGCAGAAGTGGACGGATCCCCTTCTGTTTTTTTAAGTGGATCGGATTGGAAATAGACGGGTGTAAATGGACACAAGTCCGTTTACATCTGCCGCGCTATAGAGGTAAATGGAGGGTCCGATTGGGTCCACCTCAAAAACAGACAGGCGGACCCGATCGAACCGTTATGTGAAAGGGGCCTAAGGCTGCTTTCACACTGATGCGCTGCAGTTTACCTGCACCTCAACTGACCTCAATCTTCACTTTTTCCTCAGGATTCCTGCAGGTATCGGCTGCTGCTGTCCCCCAGGCGGGTATGGCTGGTGGCTGCTGCTGGCTGTCCTCCAGGGATGGTACTGCTGGCTATTACTGCTGGCTATTACTGCTGGTGGGTACTGCTGGCGGGTTCTGCTGGTGGGTACTGCTGCTGGGTACTGCTGGTGTGTACTGCTGGTGAGTACTGCTGGCTGGTACTGCTGGTAGGTACTGCTGGCTGATACTGCTGGCTGGTACTGCTGGTAGGTACTGCTGGCGGGTACTGCTTGTTGGTACTGTTGGCTGGTACTGCTAGCGAGTACTGCTGGCTGGTACTTCTGGTTGGTACTGCTAGCAGGTACTGCTGGCTGGTACTGCTGGAAGGTAATGCTAGTGGGTACTGTTGGCGGGTACTGCTGGCGGGTTCTGCTGGCTGGTACTGCTGGCTGGTACTGCTGGTGAGTACTGCTGGCTGGTACTGCTGGTGGGTACTGCTGGCGGGTACTGCTGGTTGGTACTGCTGGTGGGTACTGTTGGCTGGTACTGCTGGGGGGGTAATGTTGGCGGGTACTGTTGGCTGATACTGCTGGCTGGTATTGCTGGTGGGTACTGCTGGTGAGTACTGCTGGTGGGTAATGTTGGTGGGTAATGCTGGCGGGTACTGCTTGTTGGTACTGTTGGCTGGTACTGCTAGCGAGTATTGCTGGCTGGTACTGCTGGTTGGTACTGCTAGCGGGTACTGGTGGCTGGTACTGCTGGAAGGTAATGCTAGTGGGTACTGTTGGCGGCTTCTGCTGGTGGGTTCTGCTGGCTGGTACTGCTGGTGGGTACTGCTGGTGAGTACTGCTGGCTGGTACTGCTGGTGGGTACTGCTGGTTGGTACTGCTGGTGGGTACTGTTGGCTGGTACTGCTGGTGGGTAATGTTGGCGGGTACTGCTGGCTGGTACTGCTGGTAATTACTGCTGGTTGGTACTGTTGGCTGTTACTGCTAGCGGGTACTGCTGGCTGATAATGCTGGTGGATACTGCTGGCGGGTACTGCTGGTGGGTAATGTTGGCTGGTACTGCTGGTGATTACTGCTGGTTGGTACTGTTGGCTGTTACTGCTAGCGGGTACTGCTGGCTGATAATGCTGGTGGATACTGCTGGCAGGTACTGCTGGTGGGTAATGTTGGCTGGTACTGCTGGCTGGTACTGTTGGCGGGTACTGCTGGCTGGTACTGTTGGCGGGTACTGCAGGCTGGCACTGCTGGTGGGTACTGCTGGCTGGTACTGCTGGCGAGTAATGCTGGTGGGTACTGTTGGCGGGTACTGCTGGTTGGTACTGCTAGTGGGTACTGCTGGCTGGTACTGCTGGCGCTTTATGCTGGTGGGTACTGTTGGCGGGTACTGTTGGTGCGTATTGCTGGCTGGTTCCTGACCCACCATCCCCGAGCATCAGTGTGACAGGAGCAGGTGCTAGAGGAAGTGTGTGGCTGCAGTAGAGAGCAGAGCCAATGCTTCTTGTATCGCTCCTGTCACAGGCGGAGTACATTTGGTATCACGCCGCCTGTGACAGGAGTCTGCGCTATACAGGAAGTATCAGCTCTGCTTCCTCCAGCGCCGGCTCCTTTTCACACTGATGCTCGGAGATGGAGGGTCAGAAACTCACAATCTGGGCTTGCCGACCCGTCATCCCAGAGCAGGAGGTGACGGGCCAGCGATTTGGCACCCCTGCGTTAAGGTAAACAACATTTTAAATTGTAAAAAAAAAAACCCTTCCAATTATTTTCAATCACCAAATGTGTTCTTGTTTTAAATGAGATTTAAGTTTTAATGTTTCATGAAAGCCTTTGTTCCAACACAATTTAATATTGATCATTTTGTTGTTCTGTTGAAATAATTTTCTGACTTGCAATGCTGAATTTCTTTAGTATGTATGGCACTGGACAGAAATTGTGTCTGATTTGAATGTCAAATGATTACATCAATGATACTGAACAAATAAAGTATGATGTGATAAATAGATTATCTCTGTGTATCTTGATATCTTTCTGTAGATGGAACAGAGTGTGGTAATAGGAAGTGCCCCGTAAATGACGACTGTGGTGACCCTTCACAATGTCCTTGTATGGATGGATACAACACTATTACTGATATAGTCGGGATTAGAAGTATAATCTATTGTGAAGGTGAGTAAATCTGCACTTGGTGACAAACTTTATGGTGACACAGTGAAAATTATCACATACATTCGCTCCTACAGTCTCTAGTACTGCAGTGATGTCATCAGGGTGGCAGAATGATAATATCCTCATTGAATGTGATGATGTCATCACATACACAACAAGAAGCTCACAGTGGGTGTTATGTAATCCCTGCAGAAAGGCTGTGCAGATAACCCCAGACCCCTTCATCAATTGGCTACAGGAGTCACAATGCTGGCTTTCACAAGACTTTGTGCCCTGTATAATATTTATAGAGCTGAACAGTAAAAGACTGAATATATATGGGAAAAAAAAAGATACCTACCTGCATTTGTTTTTGTTATGGATGTTCTCGGATACAAGATAACATTACATATTGGAGTTGATTTACTCAAAGCAAATAAACTGTACACTCTGCAAGTGTAGTTGCTTCAGAGCTTAGTAAATGAGATGAAGCTTCACTTTGCAAAGAATAGAATACCCAATCACATGCAAGGAAAAATTAAAAAAAAACAGCATTTTTGCTTGCTGCGATTGGATGATGGAAGTCAGGAGAGCTTTTGCTCATTTACTAAGCTTTGGAGCAACAGTCTATTTGCCTTTAGTAAATCAACCCCATTTTGTTTAATGGATATCATTTTGAGCAGGAGATGGAAGCTGTCTGTAACAAGATGCTACACCTGATCAGAAACAGTTTTAAAAATGATTTATTTCCATGTCAAGGTTACAAGGCCCTCTGATACCTCCTGTATTGAATTGTATCGTAATTGTACGCTTTGCCCTAGCATTGTAAAGCACTGCGCAAACTGTTGGCAATATACACATCCTGTATTAATAATAAGAAGAAGAAGTCAAAGTATGTCACACACCTTCTCTTTAAAGTGGTTGTATACCCAAATTTGAAATTTTTAACTACAGGTAAGCCTATATTAAGGATTACCTGTAGGTAAAATTAATATCTCCTAAACCTGTACAGTTTAGGAGATATTCCCTTTACATGCAGCCGCTGCCGTCAGCGGCGCATGCGCTCTGAATGCCCACACCTTGCCGGGAAGAAGACTCCCACGCGCATGCGCGGGAGTGACATCATTGCAGCTCCCGCCATTCATAGCGCCGGAGCCGCGAACCCGGAAGACACCCGGAGGGCAAGATGTCAGCTCCATCGGCGTGGACCGGGCTCTGATACGGGGGCTTCGTTCTGAGTTAAGTATTTCATGATGAGGTAGTATGCGGTGCATACTAGCTCATTATGCCTTTGCCTTGCAGGGTTTTTTTTTTCCTTTTTTTTTATGTGCGGGTATACAACTGCTAAACATAAAAAGTGCAACATAGCTTATGAGCAGGCATGAGTAACGGTGCATAATCATCATATAAAAAAGTTGTACATTATTACAATGGTAGTAAATACGAATGAAACAATCATAAGGGGAATGGGATGGAAAACCTGAGGGAAGAAGGTCTCAGAGGGACAGGGGGTTAGAAGGAGATGTGATAACAAGGATTTGGGTTGAGGATGTGTGACTTGAGGCTGATCCATTAGGGGTAGGGATGGTGAAGTGCACCTTCAATGGCAGGGAGAACATACAAGAGTGACTAGTGTGTGGGGTAGATCGTGAGGATCATCTCTAGGAAGGTCTATTGTCTATTGTCTTGTTATTTAAAGGCAAGGTATGCTAATAGAAATATGGCATTTGCTACTGCAGATATATGCTTCTGAAGATGCCTTATCCAGCATTCATGGGGCTCCTTCTGCCTTTGGCGCTGTGCAACACAATAAAATGCTGGGTGGCACAGCTTTCCCAGGAGTTGGCACCCGGTACCCCTCTTCCCTTGCACCCCCGTAGTAGGTATGCCACTGTAACACACACAACTTATTAAAGTGTTACTAAAGAAAAAAAAATTAAATTAACCACTTCAGCCCTGGAAGGTTTTGCCCCCCTTAGTGACCAGGCCATTTTTTGCGATACAGTACTGCATTACTTTAGCTGACAATTGCGTGGTCGTGCGACGTTGTACCCAAATAAAATTTTTATGCTTTTTTTCCACAAATAGAGCTTTCTTTTGGTGGTATTTGATCACCTCTGCGGTTTTTATTTTTTGCGCTAAAAAAAGACCGACAATTTTGAAAAAAACTATATTTTTTATTTTCTGCTATAAAACATGTCCAATTAAAAAAATCTAAAAAAAACTAATTTCGTCAACTATTTAGGCCAATATGTATTCTGCTACATATTTTTGGTATAAAAAAAAACAATAAGCGTATAGTGATTGGTTTGCGCAAAAGTTATCATGTCTACAAAATAGGGGATAGGTTTATGGCATTTTTTTTTGTTATTTTCTTTTTACTAGTAATTGCGGCGATCAGTGATTTGTAGTGGGACTGCGACATTGTAGCAGACAAATCGGACACCTAACTGACATTTTTGACACTTTTTTTGGGAACCAGTGACATTATTACAGTGATCAATGCTAAAAATAGGCACTGACATTGTACTAATGACAGTGGCAGGGAAGGGGTTACCATCAGGGGTGATCAAGGGGTTAACTGTGTTCCCTGGGTGTGTTTACTAACTGTATGGGGGATGGGCTGCCTGTGATAACACAGAAATCAGTCTCCCTGCATAGCAGAAAGACAAGATCTCAGTGTAATCCCCTGTCAGTAACTCCCAAGTTAGACTATCCAGCACATACACTACAAATACGGAGCCCTGAGTATGTGTGTGCGTGCCCGTATGGCACCAGTAACTTCAGTCCCCTGGAAGAAAGATGAGGCCTTGGATCTTCGGCTAGCTACTTTAGTTGGTGCACTTGTTTCCTTGTTGGTGTCCTTGTTTCCTGCAAATGGGCAAGTGCCCCCCCCCCCACCAAAGTCCTGCGGTCAGGCCCAAACCAACGTCCTGGAAACAGACAGGCACTTCTGGTGACCCGACTGGTCACCTCACACTGGAACGCTTTACCAGCGTCAATGCAGGTACGCCCGGATGTGCACATCTCTCAGGCTGGATGTCTCTGACCGGCTGTGGAGCTTGTACATGAGCTGTGGACTTACCCGGGAGGCAATACCTCTCCCCTGAGTCCAGTCTCTTCTCCTGCCTTGTGGTAACTGAAAATCTCCTCAGATCAGCAGGATGGAGTCTCCCATTTCTTTTGCTCCCAGAGCATGCTGGCTTTTGTAGTTCCTGCCCCCATACAAGGTTATTGGGCTGTTTGTGATAGGGACAACATATCCCAGAATCCTTTGCAGCTGCTGTTTCTTGTTAAAGTCCCTCTGATTGGCTCCTGTAATTTCTCCTATAATTGGCTTTCCTCCTCCTTCCAATAGGGACACAGGGGAGGGTGCAGAGTGAGCAGCCCTGTGTGAGTCAGTGAGGAGGAAAAAAGGAGGGGAGAGAAATCCACCACAGACACTGGCAGTTTCTCTCTCCCTCACAGGAGAGCCTGTGTACTAGCGGAGGCAAGGTGCAGGAGAAAGACGGGGCACCGGCTACACAGATTAAACCACTTAGCAACCACCTCCTGACAGTATCTCACAAAAGACTTTGCTACAATGTAGTAGTGAGCGTACAGCTTGTATAACAGTGTAAATTTGCTGTCCCCCTCAAAATAACGCAACACACAGCCATTAATGTCTAAACCGCTGGCAACAACAGTGAGTACACCCCTAAGTGAAAATGTCCAAATTGGGCCCAGTTATCCATTTTTCCTCCCCGGTGTCATGTGACTTATTAGTGTCACAAGGTCTCAGGTGTGAATGCGGAGCAGGTGTGTTTAATTTGGTGTTATCGCTCTCACTCTCTCATTCTGTCACTGGAAGTTCAACATGGCACCTCATGAAAAAGAACTCTCTGAGGATCTGAAAAAAAGAATTGTTGCTCTACATAAAGATTCCCTAGGCTATAAGAAGATTGCCAAGACCCTGAAACTGAGCTGCAGCACGGTGGCCAAGACCATACAGCCCTTTAACAGGACAGGTTCCACTCAGGACAGGCCTCGCCATGGTCGACCAAAGAAGTTGAGTGCACATGCTCAGCATCATATCCAGAGGTTGTCTTTGAAAAATAGACGTATGAGTGCTGCCAGCATTGCTGCAGAGGTGGAAGGGGGGGGGGGTCAGCCTATCAGTGCTTAAAACATACGCTGCACACTGCATCAATCTGGTCTGCATGGCTGTCGTCCCAGAAGGAAGCCTCTTCTAAAGATGATGCACAAGAAAGCCTTCAAACAGTTTGCTGAAGACAAGCAGACTAAGGACATGGATTACTTGAACCATGTCAAGCATGTGTGGTGGAAACCAGGTGAGGAGTACAAAGACAAGTGTGTGCCTACAGTCAAGCATGGTGGTGGGAGTGTCATGGTCTGGGGCCGCATGAGTGCTGCCGGCACTGGGGAGCTACAGTTCATTGAGGGAACCATGAATGCCAACATGTACTGTGACATACTAAAGCAGAGCATGATCCCCTCCCTTCAGATACTGGGCTGCAGGGCAGTATTCCAACATGATAACAACCCCAAGCACACCTCCAAGACGGCCACTGCCATGCTAAAGAAGCTGAGGGTAAAGGTGATGGACTGGCCAAGTATGTCTCCAGACCTAAACCCTATTGAGCATCTGTGGGGCATCCTCAAACGGAAGGTGGAGGAGCGCAAGGTCTCCAACATCCACCAGCTCTGTGATGTCATCATGGAGGAGGGGAAGAGGACTCCAGTGGCAACCTGTGAAGCTCTGGTGAACTCCATGCCCAAGAGGATTAAGGCGGTGCTGGAAAACATTGGTGGCCACACAAAATATTGACACTTTGGGCCCAATTTGGACACTTTCACTTAGGGGTGTACTCACTTTTGTTGCCAACGGTTTAAACATTAATGGCTGTGTGTTGAGTTATTTTGTTATACAAGCTGTACACTCACTACTTTACATTGTAGCAAAGTGCCATTTCTTCAGTGTTGTCACATGAAAAGATATACTAAAACATTTACAAAAATGTAAGGGGTGTACTCACTTTTGTGAGATCCTATGTATGTATATATATATATATGATTCTGCATTTCAGGGTAGGGGTGCGTTCTCCCACCCGCTGAGCAGGGAATGAAAAAAATAGATCCCCAGTAAAAGCAGCACATATCACATACATAAACACTTGTTTGGAACACATTTAACCCTTTGATCTCCCTAGATATTAACCCCTTTCTGTTCTTTTTCCATCAAATGTGTATTGTTATCACTAAATACTGTTTTTGCTTTTTAAAAACAAATGTGTGAAAAAGTTCTCATGGGAAGATTAATTTCTTTATGGGTATTTTTAAGCAAAATATTTTATTCCCTTACATAGGGGTTTTCTTTTGTAAATATGTAATAAAAATAAATAAATATATATATATATATATATATATATATATATATATATATATATATATATATATATATATATATATATATATATATATATATATATATATAGAATAAAGCTAGCCACGTACAATATGGCTAGAATTGTACAGAAAAATAGACTTTAGTGGACTTGTGTAAGGCTCGATTCACACCTATGCATGTTGCTTTTGAGCGTTTTTGGAGGTTTTTTTTTCATGCTTGCCACGTTTTTGAGCCGCGTTTTTGCCGCGATTTTGCCGCGATTTTGCCGCGATTTGCGTTTTGCGTTTTTTTTTTTTTTTTTTTTTTACATTTTTTTTTACAGTCTTAAAAAAAATTAAAAAAAAAAAAAATTTGAAAAAAAAAACAAAAAAACAAAAAAAAACGGCAAAAACGCACCAAAAACGCATCAAAAACGCTGCAAAAACGGTGCACTTGCGTTTTTGATGCTTGTCCATTGAAATCCATTACATGCAAAACGCTGCATTTTGCATGAAAAAAAGTCCCCGACCCTTTCCAAAAATGCAGAGAAACAAAAAGGCATTGATGTGAACATGTTCCATAGGAACCCATGTTAAAAAATTCCCGTGCATTTCTGCAAAATGCAAAATGCATCAAAAAACGCGCTAGTGTGAATCGAGCCTTAGATCTAATTTATTCAGAAACATTGGATGAAAATTTATTAAGCCTGCGGTCACTTCGGGTACAAGTTAAAGTAGTGCGATTATAAAGCCCGACTTCGAATACTTCTGTGAGATTTGTAACATTTGATCCGACTTCAGTGCTACTTTTATGAGATGGGCTGTCCATGTCACAGGGAGAAATAGTGATGTTCTATACAAAAGTTTAACTAGCAAAGGGTTAATCTTTCACTTCTTTCAGACTCAAGTAGTGCTGATAAGGACACAGGCACTATTTGCAGCACAATTTACATCATGGTCTATGGCAGTGAAATCCTGCTGAAGTCCTGTAAAAGTAATACATGAACTACTTCTCAAATGGTACTACTTGAAATTGTACCTAATAAGACACTGCCATAGAAACACATTAGATGCTACTTCAGGTACGATTTGTAAATTGTATGTCGGGCCTGAAGTCGTACTCATGTCACCGAGGGCTAAACATATCAAAATGATTGGATGAACTGGGCTTTTTTTCATTAGCTCAAAGCAGATTGTCTATTCTTTCAGATAGATTTTCTTTTTTTTTTTTGCAGTTAATGTAAGCTTTGTACATTGTGCGGCCAGGTTAGGACTGAGGGTGTCAGGGTTACTTTGCAGGGCAACAACAAACAACAATAAGTATAAATTAGGGCTGTAGGCCCGCTGTTCACCCTTATTACAGTAAAAACAGTGGTACAGGAGCCCTGATGTGGTCATGTGATGTCACAGCAAGCAGGGAGCTGCCAGCCAATCACAGCAGTCAGGAACTGTTTACACTGACAGATAAGTCATGTGTCTCTCACTTTGCTTTTTTTTTTTTAGATATACAAGAGTGTATTAAAGGCATCCATAATTGTAGCACCCACGCAGGTTGTAACAACACAGTTGGAGGATATTTCTGTGTGTGTAACAAAGGCTACCGCAGAGGAAATGAAACAGAGTTCTGTCCAACCAATAACAGAACAGAAAATGGATGTACAGGTGAGAGAACAGAGGCAAGAGCACACTGCAAAGAAAGTTATGTTCATCATGTTACTTGTTCACACCCATTACAGCAGTAGAAGATAACACTGGAGATCGATAACCAGGTAAAAGCTGAAGGGCTCTGATTTAGAGCTTCTCTTAGTAATAATCTAAAATACAGTTTACCGGTATATTTTAATGTATAAGCTACAGTCTCTTTACATTATAGAAAACCATTTTCTAAAAGAGGTTGTAAACCTCCATTTTCAAGTTGTACCTATAGGTAAGCCTATAATAGGGCTTACCTATAAGTCATAGGTGTGCGCAGCCCATTTTATTAGGGTGTGCACCCCAAAGCTCAAACACACGTCTCTTTCTCTGCAGCCTCAGCTGCACTGCACAGGGAATGAATGGGAGGAGCTCTGTGCTGAGCAGCTTCCTGTTCATTCACAAGTTGAAGCATACTAATCACAGTTTAATATGCTTCAGCTATGAATGAACATAGAGAGCGAATGTGTTCACTATGTTCATTTAGAAAAGGAATTATAGAAATGGAACCACTATGGAGAATGAGAAAACTCAATTTTTTGTTGCCAACATCCCAATATATTGCATGGTTAAAAACATACAGCCCACTGGCTGTTACGGGGGATGTTTCAGGGTGGAGAGCAGGGGAAGGGTCTAGCCAATGGGTGCTCAACCTGTGGCCCTCCAGCTGTTGTGGATCTACAATCCAATGAGACATTGCAAGCTGCGGTCATGGATCTTTCTATATATTTTGAATAAAAATCTATTGCAAACATAATATTCGGAAACTGCTTAAAGCGGGGGTCCACCTAAACCGCCAAAAAAAAAAAACATTAAAAGCCAGCAGCTACAAATACTGCAGCTGCTGACTTTTTTAATAAATGGCCACTTACCTGTCCCAGGGTCCAGCGATGTCGGCAGGCGACGCCGAGAACCCGCTCGGTTCTCGGCAGCTGCCGCCGCCATCCTAGGTGAGGGAATCAAGAAGTGAAGCGTTGCGGCTTCACTTCCCGGTTCCCTACTGCGCATGCGCGAGTCGCGCTGTGCATCGTAACTGGTCCCCGCTATCTCCTGGGAGCTGTGTGTTTCCCAGGGGACAGCGCAGTGGGGACGTGAAGAGGTGTAGACTCCCATGGGAGTCTATGCCGGAAGTGGGTGGAAATACCTGTCTTAGACAGGTATCTGCACCCCCCTCCCCCTGAAAGGTGCCAAATGTGACACTGGAGGGGGGGAGGGTCCCGAAAAGCTGAAGTTCCATTTTTGTGTGGAACTCCGCTTTAAGAGGGCAGAGGAGTATGCCCCTGCTGTAAGAAAATTCACATTGCTACACATACAAAATTAGGATCCGTCTGACTGCGCCATCCACATCAAAGCAGCCAGTCTTTCGGTTTCTTTCAAAATGCAGCAAAAGACCCAGGCAGAGCAACTACACAAACAAGCAGCATAGAGCAGCAGATTAGTCTCACTGGTAATCCAGTGCACACAATCCATTTTGCTATGACCTCCTCCCTGGCCTCAGTGGCCTATTGTTCTTCAGAGTCAATTTTGCATTTTGAAGCACTTAAAGAGCAGTGCAAATACTTTGCTGTGGCGGTGCACTGGCTTGACTTGACCTGTCATTGGAGGTTTTCTGTATCTGTGGGGTTGAATTAGGTGGAAAAAATCAAGTTATTCTGATTTTACTTTCTCTCTCACCCCACAAAGTCAGCTCCAAGTTGTCTCTCTATAATATACTACCTTAGGCCTTTAGGCACCCTGTGCCGTACGAAAATTAATGACAGTGCCCCTCCCAATGACCACATCCCTCTATATATATATAGAGGTACCCCGTAGGGGCTGCTGGTGATTTTGGTCTGTCTCCCACCCAGCACAGCCAGGCACATGAATTTTCAGACACACTTTAGTCAAGAATCAGTCCTTGTACTTTGTTTTAGGGTTTTTTATTGAGGGGATATAACTTGGATGGGGATAGGGCACATACCTGATATGAGACCGAAGTAGTGGGGAGGCCTCCCTTGCACCTTGGTCCTTAAAGCCTCTGGAGATGGAGACAGAGACTCGGTGGACACCGAGTGGCAGGGGTGCCAGGGGTATGGAGCACCGTGCAAGCCTTAGTCCAAGATCCGAGCCGAGGTCAAGTCTAGTTGGGCAACGAAGCATAAAAGGGTTAATCCAAAGAAGAATGGTCAAGATCCAAGCCGGGGTCGGTTCCAATCTGGCAGCTGAGTACAAAAGGGGCAAAGAAGTAGAATGTTTAAGGTACAAATCTGAGGTCAATGGCAAGCAGTAATCAAGAGTAGTCAAATAGGCTTCCAGGTCACAACAGGTTCAGACAGATCACACACTAGCACAGGAACAAGGGGGGACTGAAGATAATCCAGCAATTTGGCAGTGTCTGGGCTGGGCTTATATAGGGAAGTTTGAGGTCACTTCTTGTGCGCCTCCTGGGTATTTTCCCGCCTTTTTCCATCAGGTTGAGGTCACTTCCTGTGCACGTCCTGGCCATTTTCCTGCTCTTTTCCATCAAGTCTTCTGCGCAAGTCCAGGTTGGCGCCCTGAGGGGTCTTTGGCACATGCTCAGTTGGCACGGATTTCCTCTTGCGGCAAACCACCATTGGTGCATGCGTAGTAAGCCCTGGACTCTTACACCTGTAATACTGCACAGTGCTCTGGACAGTGGTCTGACTCTGAGGAGGCCTGTGATGCTGCACAGTACTCTGAACTGTAATGGCAATGTTTACCTAACCACTTACACGCCTAATGATACATAAAATAAGTGATTAAAACCTTTTGTCTATATAAGAATCAACCACTGAGGTTGCCGCTATTACGGCTAGAATTAAAATGAATAACTGTGCGAAAAGAATACCAATCAAATTTATTTAAAGTTACTATTGTACAGAAAAGAAACTTGTATTAATCCGATATTACCAACTATAACATAAATGATACAACCTTAAAACAAAGATGTTACCAATGATAAAAAGTAATACAAATAGGAATATTACTATAATGGACCTACAAATGCTATCAGTATAACAGGAAAAGTTACAGAAAAGATGAATTTACACACCAAGAAAGTAATGGAGGTGCATTATAGAGAGAAATCTTACAACCCCATGCTTCTTAGACCACAAACCAAATAGACTGAGCCAGGGATGTGTATTCTGATATATAAACACTTGTAAAAACCCACCCCCTCCTCACCCCCCTTCCATATGCTAAGACATTGCCACATTCCCTCAAGGGTGGGGGGTTGAAGAGTCCTATTCCCTCACATAAGCCAGGTGGCCACACTTGGTCAACTGGAGGTCATTACATGTCTTAAAAAAACAAGAGAGCTTGGCTTGCTTCTATATCCCCTCTCTGCCAAACCCCATTTAAGTAAAACATGTTTGGTAACAATACCACTCTCAGTTAGAGGTCATCCTCACAGCCCCCAAGTGATTCCCTCCGGGAAAGGGACAGTACATCTATAAACCAGGTAGTATAGTGGACACTATAAACAGAGCTTCCTAGATACTAACTCTAGATGATGTCAGCTGTTCTGAGAATGTCCAGGCAGTTTTCTTACACACTGTTTAGGCCATATTGTATGTTCATTTATTAATGCTGATTATCATTGAAGGTGAAAATCATAGGCCTCACATTTCCACATCAGAACGGTGGCTGTAATGCTGCACAGTGCTCTGGCCGGTTGTCTGAGGAGGCCTGTAATGCTGCAGAGTGCTCTGGACGGTGGTCTGAGGATGCCTGTATTGCTGCACAGTGCTCTGGACGGTGGCTGTAATGCTACACAGTGCTCTGGACAGTGGTCTGAGGAAGCCTGTAATGCTGCACAGGGATCTGGATGGTGGTCTGAGAGGCCTGATGCTGCACATTGCTCTGGATGCCGGTGGTCAGAGGAGGCCTGTAATGCACACAAAGTGCTCTAGACAGTGGTCATTCTGAGGGACGGCCTCTAATGCACAGTGCTCTGGATGCCAGTGGCCAGAGGAGGTTTGTAATGCACACACAGTTCTCTGGACAGAAGGTGGACACTCTGAGGGAAGGCCTGTAATGCACAGTGCTCTGCATTCCGGTGGTCAGAGGAGGCCTGTAATGCTGCACTGTGCTGGATGGTGGTCTCAGGTCTGAGGGATGGCCTGTAATGCACAGTGCACTGGATGCCAATGGTCACTGGTCAGAGGAGTACTGTAATGCTGCACAGTGCTGGATGGTGGTTTCAGGTCTGAGGGATGGCCTGTAATGCACAGTGCACTGGATGCCAATGGTCACTGGTCAGAGGAGGACTGTAATGCTGCACAGTGCTGGATGGTGGTCTCAGGTCTGAGGGATGGCCTGTAATGCACAGTGCACTGGATGCCAATGTTCACTGGTCAGAGGAGGACTGTAATGCTGCACAGTGCTGGATGGTGGTCTCAGGTCTGACTGGGATGGTCTGTAATACACAGTGCTCTGGATGGCGGTGGTCAGAGGAGGCCTGTAATGCTGCAAAGTGCTGGATGGTGGTCTCAGGATGGCCTGTAATGCACAGTGCTCTGGATGCTGGTGGTCAGAGGAGGCCTTTAATGATGCACAGTGCTGGAAGGATGGTGGTCTCGGGTCTGAGGGATGGCCTCTAATGCACAGTGCCCTGGATGCCGGTGGTCAGTGCAGGCCTGTAATGCACACACAGTGCTCTGGATGGACGGTGGTCTGAGGGGAGTCCTCAGGCCTGTAAATGTAATGTACACACTCGCTGTGGGTGCTCTCTGCTCTGGACGGTCGTCGTCATAACTCGTGAGTCAGGAGTTGGACTCTTTAAATGCACAGTGCTGCTCTGGACGGTCATCTGAGGACTCGGAGGCCTGTAATGCTGGCTGCACAGTCACTTGCTTGCTGGGAGCGGAAGCAGGTGGAACTCCGTGGAAACCGGAAGTTAGTTCACAAGGGTAAACGTCCCTGCCTCACATTTTCATTTCGTTTTCCTTTGTTAATGAAAACTGAATTGATTTTCGTCATAATTTTGGTCAGTGGATGAAAATGTGGTGTACTTTTCGTTTTGTTTTCGTCACTGTAAAAATGCTGCTGATGAAAATTTTGACAAATGTTTTCGTTGATGAAATAAACACGGCTCACCACTAGAAAACAAAAAAATTTGCACTGTTCTAGTTTAAAACATGTTTTAAAGAGATTGCATAACCTTTTCAATGATTTTTACATATTCGTGTAAAAGAGATTAGTTATTATGTAAATAACATTAACAATTTATGTTCATGTTGGGTTATAAACTTTATATCTATGTATAGTTTGGAATTACATATGTACATGGGGGGGGGGGCTATTTGCTCACTTCATACACAGGCTCTGTTTCCTGCTTTGCAGCACTGACAATGGTGATGCTTTACTGCTGCCCCAGAACTGTAACATAGTAATCATACCTCCCAACCGTCCCGGATTCCCTGGGACAGTTCCGGGATTTGATGTAAATCTCGGTGTCCTGGTGAATCAAAGCTATGTCCCTGAGAGGAGCCACTTAGCTCCATCAACTTTCCTGGCAGGGATGCGCTGACGCGGGTGGAAAATTCCATCCCCCACCACTGGCGCTGTTTACTTCTCCCTGCTTTACAACTGACAGCACTACGCATCGGCCACACAAAAGGATCCCCACCCCCTCCCATCTAGGAGAGCAGAGGAGGAAGGGAGTGGATCAAAACAGAGGAGGGAGGGGGCGGGCCGCTCTTAGCCGGACGATAGAATCTCCTCCAGTCCCGCCGGCAACCTGCACAGATGATGTACTGTAAGTTGTAGCTGCTCTTTTGCAGAAGCCCCACTGGTGTTTTTTGCTCTCAGAGCGGTCTCCTGCTGGACAGTTTTGGCTTTATTCCCTGCAATCTCTAGAGACAGCAGTGTGTGAGGACCCCCCGGGAGGTTGGCCATAGCTGAGGGGCTATAAATGTCTCATCTGTTTCCAGCAGACGATTTGTGGCAGGAAGAGAGCATTGTACTGGAATGGGGGGAGAACTTTATACTTGGGGGTAGAACTTGGGAGTACACAGCACACCCCTCAGCCCTGCATTTGTATGTAGCCTCAACTCTGCACTCAGTACATAGCGCACCTCTCAACCCTGCACTCAGTACGTAGCGTACCCCTCAACCCTGTACTCAGTACATAGCGCACCCCTCAACCCTGCATTCAGTACGTAATGCACAGCTCAACCCTGCACTTTGCATGTAGCGCACACCTCAACCGTGCACTCTGTATGTACCGCACCCCTCAACCCTGCACTCAGTATGTAGCGCACCCCTCAACCCTGCACTCAGTTCATTGTGCACACCTCAACGCTACACTCAGTACGTTGTGCACACCTCAACCGTGTACTCTGTATGTACTGCACCCCTCAACCCTGCACTCAGTACATAGCGCACCCCTCAATGCTACACTCAGTACGTTGCGCACACCTCAAGCCTGCACTCAGTGCGTTGCGCACACCTCAACCCTGCACTCAGTATGTTACGCACACCTCAACCCTGCACTCAGTACATAGCGCACACCTCAGGCCTGCACTCTGTATGTAGCGCACACCTCAACCCTGCACTCTGTATGTAGTGCACCCCTCAACCCTGCACTTTGTATGTAGCGCACTCCTCAATACTCCATTTTGTAGCGCACTCCTCAACCCTGCAGTCTGTATGTAGCACACACCTCAACCCGACACTCTGTACAGAGCGTGCGCCTCAACCCTGCACTCTGTATGTAGCACAGTCCTCAACCATGCACTTTGTATGTAAAGCACTCCTCAACCCTGCACTCTGTACACAGTGCACCCCTAACCCTGCACTCTGTATGTAGGGCACTTTTCAACCCTTCATTCTGTATGTAGTGCACTTTTCAACCTTGCACTCTGTATGTAGCACACTCCTCAGCCCTGCACTCTGTTCGTAGCATCCTCTTCAATCCTGCACTCTGTATGTAGTGCACTACTGAACTCTACACCCTGTATGTAGCACACTGTTCAACCATGCACTGTGTGTAGCGCACCCCTCAACTCTGCACTCTGTATGTAGTGTACTCTTCATTCCTGCACTCTGCATATTTTATAGGTGCAAGGAAGCTTTGTTTTGATTAACCACGCCCCTAAGCCCCTCCCACTGGTAAGACTTTGGCGACACCCGCAATTTGCCGCAGCGCACATAGCGCGCCACAGGTCACCCCTTGCTTTAACTGTACTTCATTTTGAAGTTAAAAGTTGGGAGTGAGTGATGATTGTAGTTACCCTCTCATGTGTCTAACATTTCACTTAATCTAACTCTCTATGTACAGACATTGATGAATGTAAAGAAGACCCCTACATCTGTGGCCCTAACGGTACATGTAAAAACATAGATGGATCCTACTGGTGTGTCTGCATGAGTGGGTTCACGAACTCCTCCAAAAATTGTACAGGTGAGTGTCATATTTTTATTCAGTCCCATATCCACCTATGTCTATTGTTTGCTGTTAGGCTTTTGATCTATGTCTTCTTCTGAAAAAAGTCTCTTTCTCCTTAGCATTTACTCCAAACACGTACAAAAAGGTGATCAGGTTTTCAAAATAAAGGCTGGAGACACCCTACTGACCACACCCACTTTTAATGGGATTGGGACCAGGGTGGAACAGGGGGCACGGCTAGTAGTGGCACACCGTGCAAAATGGTGGGTGTGGCCAAGCTGTGCTAACAGTTGGAGAGGAATATCATTAAAGTGGAGGTCCACCCTAAAAAAAAAAATACATAAACACGCTCCTTAAAATACATTAAAAAACATTTGAAAAAAAAATATTTTTTTACTTACCAGAAATGGCTGTTGCTAGGCAGATCATCATAATCTGCCAATTCCTACTCCGCGGTTCTTGTGATCCCTCGCGTTGTCTCCTGGGAGATGGGGAGCGATGTCTTCTGGGACATGTGTGTGTCCTAGTAGACAGGCGTCCATTCACAAAGCGCCGTACGACTCGCACATGCGCAGTAGGAAACGGGCAGTGAAGCCGCAAGGCTCCACTGCCTGTTTCTCTTCGTTAGAATGGCGGCGCCGGCACCCGATCTGGTGGATGGATCGGCCTCAGGGGGCCGACATCGCGGGCTCGCTGGACAGGTAAGTGCCCTTATTAAAAGTCAGCAGCTACAGTGTTTGTAGTTTCAAAGAATGAGGGGGAGAGGGGAAGGAGGTGGGGGGGGGGGGGGGGAAAGGGAATGAGGGATGGGAGGGGAAAAGGGGAGGCGTGAGTACACCTGTATTAAATCGTAAGTTATTGTTTAGTAGTTTAACCCGTTAGGGTATTGCTGTTGTAACCATAACTATACAATATCACATGAGGGGTAGGGGGAAAGGAAGAACCCGATAGGGTGGGTTCAAGAAAAGGGGTTACTTCGTGCAACAATAGATTATAGAGTGGGTATAGTGATAAAAACAATTTTATTTGTCTTATGCATAAAAATAAAACACAATAAACTTATTAATACTAGAAATGGGTAGTATAATTAGGCCTAGAATATACCAGACAAGACAGACTTGACAAACAATACATCTAAGAAACATATATTGCTACCCGGTCAGGGCATATTGCAGTTTGCCACATTGGCCTGTTTGGTAGGGTCAATCAGTCAAATTGTATTGATTGCTTTCCACCCAAATGGGGACTCCAATTTGGTGTTTAGATTATAGTGTGGGCCCCTGTGGCATAATGCAATGTGAGAGTGTTGGACACAGTGGAAGAAAGGACACCAGTGGTGTGATAAAGCAGGATGGAATTCCGTTGTTGTTTAAATATTAGGAGTAAACTATCCTTTTGATTTGGATATAGGGCAGTATATGCAATTTGCCCTATAGCCGTATTATCCCTATATATTTATTCGGAAGTCCTTGATAACCTGTAGAGATGTTAGAAATGCCAGTTCAAGCTGATGCCAGGTATGCTGTGGTACCATAAACAAACAATAATCAGTTTAAATTAGTGTTCGAGCGGCAGTGCAATCACTCAAATCATGATCTAGTGGTATAGTCGGCATACAATTGCTGTTGGTATTGAATTGTGTTGTTATTGGCAGTACATTACCACTGTCTTCCACGCTGCTCTTACTCAGGGGTGCTGTGGTCCGTTAGTCCTGGTAGCCATGACTGCCGTTGCGTTCCTATTTCAGGCACGGGATATCCACAAAGTGCTTCTGTATGTTGCGGTATTCCGCTTGTCAGTGTAGGTAAGGGTTCCCGTCTCTCGGAGGCGCTTGGCGGGCCTTTGATTGCCCCTTTCAGAGCTGCGGCTGTGTCCTCCTCGTATCAGCTCCTTTGCTGAGTGTCTCCCTCACTGCCCTGAGCGCACGGACCGGGTAGCGCAGTGACGTCAACCCGTTTCGCCGTGATTCAATGACGTAGCTTCATCTCTGGACGTTGTTTCTATATATATATATATATATGAATATATGTTTCTTAGATGTATTGTTTGTCAAGTCTGTCTTGTCTGGTATATTCTAGGCCTAATTATACTACCCATTTCTAGTATTAATAAGTTTATTGTGTTTTATTTTTATGTATAAGACAAATAAAATTGTTTTTATCACTATACCCACTCTATAATCTATTGTTGCACGAAGTAACCCCTTTTCTTGAACCCACCCTATCGGGTTCTTCCTTTCCCCCTACCCCTCATGTGATAGTGTTTGTAGTTGCTGACTTTTAAAAAAAAAAAAACGGCTGGACCTCCGCTTTAAGGAATGTAATTTAAAAAAGTCTACTCTGCTCTGGTCTTTAATGCAGTCCAGGGGTCAGGAGTAAGTAATGCACAGAATGTAAAGGACAAAAGCAATTATGCCTAAGTGTGCCATCCGAGCAAAATTTTCCCTCCCCTCACCATACAAACCTCTCACCCCCCAATTGACAAAGCCACCTCCAGCACAAATTACCACTTGCCTTCCTGAATTGTACCTAAGGGACCCTGGCTTTGTGTTGCATTTGCTGGTGAGTTCATTGGGCCATGATGCCACAACTGCCCATGTTTTTTCTTGTATATGTCAGGTATGCGAACATTAGAAACAAAGTTCAGAGGTCAGTAGTAAGTGACGCAGAGGTCAGTAGTAAGTGACGCAGAGGTCGGTAGTAAGTGACGCAGAAGTCAGTAGTAAGTGACGCAGAGCTCAGTAGTGACGCAGAGGTCAGTAGTAAGTGACGCAGAGGTCAGAGGCTAGTAGTAAATGATTCAGAGGTCAGTAGTATTTATTGCAGAGTAAAGGGGTCAGCAGTAAGTGACGTTTAGAGGTCAGTAATATGTAACATAGAGTGCAGGGTCAGTAATATGTGATGCAGAGAGCAGAGGTAAGTGACATATAGTTCAGGGGTCACTAGTAAGTAAAGCAAAATGTAGCAGCCAGTAGTAACATATATTGTGAGTATAAGGCACTACAGGTAGCAGCATGACCTCCCCTCTGTCTGCATCTTACTGATCACTTGCAAAAGAAAGTAGTTGTAAACTTCAGACATGAAATACGAACAAAGCATATCCCTCTTCAGTGTGTACTTGTCTCAATCCAGAACACTAAGTGTCATTTATGTCCGCTGTCTCGTTCCTCTGCTATAAGCACGAGTCACTCCTGACCAATTTTCCTGACACCAAGAGAAAAAAAGTGACGGGGGAGGGAGCTCCAGCTGATTGACAGCCTAAGCTTTGTTCCTGTGTGCTGTGTGAAGGAGGTGTGTCCCTTCCCTCCAATCAGTTCTCAGAGCTCTCCTCACTGATGTAACTTCATCTCTCCACCCCCTACTTTTCAAAGCTGAGAGATCCCTTGTAAATTCTGCACTTTGAAAGGGTGTAGGGAAAAGAGAGCTACAAATAAACAGGTACAACGTATGTATGAGGATTTGTTTAATCTCTGTGTATCACCTGAGACCAGTCACTTCACTGGGTATATGTAAGGATTTACAACCACTTTAACAAGCTCCTGTCTATTTATTTCCCCACCCAGTGTAATTCACCGGCTCAAACTATTGCACTGGTGCTCCATTGTGCTGCAGGAATAAGGCAGCATCTCTTCCCCCTCCTCACCTCCTGCTGGTAAACCAGCACAAACTAGAAGGGTGGATGCGGGTGACATCATTAGACCAGGACCAGCATGGACCCAGGAGGTATAATAGACCTGCCCCTAGCTTCACACTCTCTCCAGGCACAGGAAAAGAATAAGAAGTCGATTACTATAATCTGACTGGCAACATTTTTCTTATTGGTTAATTTTTACTCTGCAGCCTACTGGCCAGGGATGCAAATGGAGAAGCGGGGATGTATTAATAGACACTTCTGTCACAGGGACAGCCTCCTAAAATCAGTGGAGAATAAAACACAGGCGCCACTCTAAGTGCAGTATAACAGTAGATTTAATTTCACAAACTGATACAAGTACTCACAAGAGTAAGGTAGAAACAGGCATCGAAATTCAAGACAGAGAGTTTCTGGCTGTTTGGAAATGTACGGTAAATATGAAATATTCATATGGTATATATATATATAAATATACAGTGCCTTGCAAAAGTATTCGGCCCCCTTGAACTTTTCAACCTTTTGCCACATTTCAGGCTTCAAACATAAAGATATAAAATTTTAATTTTTTGTGAAGAATCACCAACAAGTGGGACACAATTGTGAAGTGGAACGAAATCTATTGGATGTTTTAAACTTTTTTAGCAAATAAAAAACTGAAAAGTGGTGCGTGCAAAATTATTCGGCCCCTTTACTTTCAGTGCAGCAAACTCACTCCAGAAGTTCAGCGAGGATCTCTGAATGATCCAATGTTGTCCTAAATGACTGATGGTGATAAATAGAATCCACCTGTGTGTAATCAAGTCTCTGTATAAATGCACCTGCTCTGTGATAGTCTCAGGGTTCTGTTGAAAGCGCAGAGAGCATCATGAAGACCAAGGAACACACCAGGCAGGTCCGTAATACTGTTGTGGAGAAGTTTAAAGCCGGATTTGGATACAAAAAGATTTCCCAAGCTTTAAACATCCCAAGGAGCACTGTGCAAGCGATCATTTTGAAATGAAAGGAGTATCAGACCACTGCAAATCTACCAAGACCTGGCTGTCCCTCTAAACTTTCAGCTCAGACAAGGAGAAGACTGATCAGAGATGCAGCCAAGAGGCCCATGATCACTCTGGATGAACTGCAGAGAACTACAGCTGAGGTGGGAGAGTCTGTCCATAGGACAACAATCAGTCGTACACTGCACAAATCTGGCCTTCTTGGAAGAGTGGCAAGAAGAAAGCCATTTCTCAAAGATATCCATAAAAAGTCTCGTCTAAAGTTTGCCACAAGCCACCTGGGAGACACACCAAACATGTGGAAGAAGGTGCTCTGGTCCAAAGAAACCAAAATCGAACTTTTTGGCCACAATGCAAAACGATATGTTTGGCGTAAAAGCAACACAGCTCATCACACTCAACACACCATCCCCACTGTCAAACATGGTGGTGGCAGCATCATGGTTTGGGCCTGCTTTTCTTCAGCAGGGACAGGGAAGATGGTTAAAATTGAGGGGAAGATGGATGCAGCCAAATACAGGACCATTCTGGATGAAAACCTGTTGGAGTCTGCAAAAGACCTGAAACTGGGACGGAGATTTATCTTCCAACAAGACAATGATCCCAAACATACAGCAAAATCTACAAAGGAATGGTTCACAAATAAACGTATCCAGGTGTTAGAATGGCCAAGTCAAAGTCCAGACCTGAATCCAATCGAGAATCTGGGGAAAGAGCTGAAAACTGCTGTTCACAAACGCTCTCCATTCAACCTCACTGAGCTCGAGCTGTTTTGCAAGGAAGAATGGGCAAGAATTTCAGTCTCTCGATGTGCAAAACTGATAGAGACATACCCCAAGCGACTTGCAGCTGTAATCGCAGCAAAAGGTGGCTCTACAAAGTATTAACGCAAGGGGGCCGAATAATTTTGCACGCCCCACTTTTCATTTTTTTATTAGTAAAAAAAGTTTCAAAAATCCAAAAGATTTCATTCCACTTCACAATTGTGTCCCACTTGTTGGTGATTCTTCACAAAAAATAAAAATTTTATATCTTTATGTTTGAAGCCTGAAATGTGGCAAAAGGTTGAAAAGTTCAAGGGGGCCGAATACTTTCGCAAGCCACTGTAAATTATATATATATATATATATATATATATATATATATATATATATATATATATATATATATATATATATATATATATATATATATATATATATATATATACTATATAACATTATGAATGTTCTTTAAATAAACCCCATACCAAGAGAAATATGTAGGCCATTGTCTGTTTCTGAAAGTGACAGCGCCATGCCACAAAGTAAAAGAATACTGGTGGCACCTAGGGTTCTCAGGTGAGAAGTTCCAGGGTGCATGTCTCATAGGGAGGAAACAGGGTTTTCTTTTTCCTCTGGGATTAGTAAATCCTGGACTGGGTCCTGGAGCTCAGAGGCTTTGTAGAGACTTGGGAAGGATGAAGCCTCCAACCAGGGCTGTCTTTAGCGCAGGGCAAACGGGGCACTTGCCCTGGGCCCAATCTTTGTTGGGGGGCCCGCGCTTGCCGTGAATTGGGGCCCCGATAACAGCTTTGCAGAGCGCACAGAGGACATGGAGGATGTATTCCTTGCTAGCCAGCTGAGAGGGGGCGTGGTCGGGAGCTCCACTGACGCTCTGACCCCGCCCACGTGCAGCCTGTGTACTCGGAAAAGAGCTTCTGTAGTGAGAGCCAGTGATCGGAATGGGAGTGTCATTGGAGCTTCCGGCCCCGCCCCCTCTATACTGGCTGGTGAATACAGAGGTCTGGGGGCGGGGCCAGGAGCTCCAATGACACTCCCACTCCGATCACTGGCTCTCACTACAGGCGCTCTATCCCCAGTACACAGGCTGCACGTGGGCGGGGTCAGAGCGTCAGTGGAGCTCCCGGTCCCGCCAGTCTCAGCTGGCTAGCGTGGAATACATCCCCCCTACGTCCTCTGTGCACTCTGCAAAGCTGTCATCGGGGTCCTGAATGTATGTAGTAAGTTTGGCTGGCCAGGTATGTCCTTACAACCATAGAATGCCTGACTGTTTAAACCCTGAGCTGTGTTATTTAACTGTAAAGCTGTGCATTGCTGAAAGTTCTCTGACCATCCCCTGTATAATGTCCGCAGTCTCTGATTGTCTCCCGCAGTATGTCCGCAGTCTCTGGTAATCTCCTGCAGTATGTCCGCAGTCTCTGAGTGTCTCCTGCAGTATTTCCACAGTCTCTGATTGTCTCCTGCAGTATGTCTGCAGCCTCTGAGTGTCTCCTGCAGTATGTACACAGTCTCTGATTGTCTCCTGCAGTATGTACACAGTCTCTGATAGTCTCCTGCAGTATGTCCGCAGCCTCTGAGTGTCTCCTGCAGTATGTCCGCAGTCTCTGAATGTCTCCTGCAGTATGTCCGCAGTCTCTGGTAATCTCCTGCAGCATGTCCGCAGTCTCTGATTGTCTCCTGCCGTATGTCCGCAGTCTCTGTTAATCTCCTGCAGTATGTTCGCAGTCTCTGAGTGTCTCCTGCAGTATTTCCGCAGTCTCTGATTGTCTCCTGCAGTATGTCCACAGTCTCTGATTGTCTCCTGCAGTATGTCCGCAGTCTCTGATTGTCTCCTGCCGTATGTCCGCAGTCTCTGATTGTCTCCTGCAGTATGTCCGCAGTCTCTGATTGTCTCCTGCAGTATGTCCGCAGTCTCTGATTGTCTCCTGCAGTATGTACACAGTCTCTGATTGTCTCCTTCAGTATGTCCTCAGTCTCTGATTGTCTCCTGCGGTATGTCCGCAGTCTCTGGTAATCTCCTGCAGTATGTCCGCAGTCTCTGATTGTCTCCTGCAGTATGTCTGCAGTCTCTGAACCTCTCCTGTAGTATGTGTATTAATGTGCCCCTTTACTTGCTCAATTATTTGGGATTGCTCCACTGCTCAGTGAGAGGTAATAATGTGCATGAACCTCTACCAACCAATCAGCAAACAGTAGTAATCTGCTTTAATCTCTAGCAACCAATCAGTAAGTGCTAATGATGTGCTGTAACCCCTAGCAACCAATTAGTGAGCGCTAATAATGTACATTAACCTCTAACAACCAATCGGCAAGCAGAAATTATGTGTTGTAACCTCTAGAAACCAGCCATTGAGCAGTAATGATAGGCTGTAACCTCTGGCAAACAATTGCAATCGCTGCGTGATCTGCTGCAGTAAACTGATTTTGAGTCTACCTGCTATTTTTTGTATGTCTCAGAATGGAGGGGGGCCCCAAGAAAATGTTTGCCCAGGGCCCAATCAAAATAAAGACGGCCCTGCCTCCAACCCTAGGCCTGCATTTTGCTAATAACCAGCACACTGATTGTGTGTGTGTGTACGGTTTTTGTCAGGAAGTAGACTGTAGCTCAGGGTTACTTTTTGTGCATCAGGAGACAGAGTCAGCACTGCCGGTACAGACATGAGGAGTGTATGTCTAGGTTCTGGCCTGAGAGATAGGCAGTCTAACCAGGTGATCAACTGGGAGGAAAAAGGTAGTCTGTGTGGAAACAGGTGGAGGGGCTAAGCGCACCAAGGCAGCCAGCAGGCTGAAAAAAGTACAACCCCAATTCCAAAAAAGTTGGGATGATATGTAAAATCTGCATAAAAACAGTATGTCATGATTTGCAAATCTCATAAACCCATATTTTATTCACAATAGAAAACAGAAAAAATTTCAAATGTACCATTTTAACACCCTCCAGCCTATATCAGAATGATCACCAGGCGGTGGCTTTACCATCCTGACTGGACACCATATGACATTCTTTGCCTCGCACCGCTCGAAGTGGATCACAGTGCATCATCGATCAGGGTAAAGAACCAATGACATAGGCTCTTTACCATGTGATCAGCTGTGTCCAATCACAGCTGATTACATATAAACAAATGCCAGTAATCTGCATTTCCTTTCCTCAGCACTATCAGTGTCTGCGGAAAGGAAAGCCGATAACCGGCTTTCCAGTTACAGGGGACATATACAATGATCATCAGTGCCCTGACTATTAGTGCAGCCCCATCAGTGCAGCATATCAGTGTCCATCAGTGCAAAATATCAGTGCTGCCATATCACTGCAGTCTCATCAGTGCCCATCGGTGCAGCTTATCAGTGCCGCCTCATCAGTGCCCATCAAAGCAGGCTAATCAGTGCCTATCAGTGCCCATAAATGCAACCTCATCAGTGCCCATCAATGCAGCCTCATCAGTGCCCATCAATGCAGCCTCATTAGTGCCCATTAATGCAACTTATCAGTGCCCATCAGTGCAGCATCATCAGCGCACATACACTGAATACTTTCCGTCCCCACTGTAAGTGAAGAAAAACTACTTATTTGCAAAATTGTATAACAAACAAAGAAAACTTTTTTGGGGGTTTTTTGCAAAATTTTCAGTCTATTTTCATTTGTTTAGCCAAAAATAAAAATACCCAGTGGTGATTAAACACCACCAAAAGAAAGCTCTGTCTTATGGGTACAGTGTTGTATGACCACACAATTGTCATTTAAAGTGTGACAGCGCTGAAAGCTGAAAAAGCCTGAGCAGGAAAGTGCCCAGTACTGAAATGGTTATGAAAAAATAAATAAAATAAGGTCATTTTGAAAGTGATGACAGCAACACATCTCAAATATAAGTGGTACTAACAAGGAAGAGCTGGAAGAACATTTTGCAACTAATTAGGTTTATTGGCAACAGGTAATGGGATTGAGTATGAGCCCCATACACACGATAGGACTTTGTACAAACTTTCCCTTGGATTTTTGTACAAAGGGCGTTGCCCAAAAGTTTGTCTTGCATACAGAGGACAGGACTTTTCCAGCCAACTTTCACCATATCACGTAGTTTTTCAGCTCTTTACCACCACCCTTTGGTCAACTTCTGTATTGTTGTCTGATATTGTGTCAATCTCGCCACTTTTATTGGCGAGATTGACACCTTGCGAGCCGGGTTCACACTGGTGCGGGGATCCTAGCTGGATCCCCGCCAATGCCAGGCACTGTGTTTGGTATGAATCTTGAGGTGGAACGCCGCGCCAAATTTTAAATAAAAAACCGGCATGGGTTCCCCGTCAGGGGCATACCAGGCCCTTAGGTCTGGTATGGATATTAAGGGGAACCCCTACGCCGAAAAAAAACGGCGTGGGGGTCCCCCCCAAATCCATACCAGATCCTTATCCGAGCACGCAGCCCGGCCGGTCAGGAAAGGGGGTGGGGACGAGCGAGCGCCCCCCTCCTAAAGCCGTACCAGACCGCATGCCCTCAACATGGGGGGTGGGTGCTTTGGGAGAGGGAGGGCACCCTGCGGCCCCCCACCCCAAAGCACCTTGTCCCCATGTTGATGAGGACAAGGGCCTCTTCCCGACAACCCTGGCCGTTGGTTGTCAGGGTCTGCGGGCGACAGGCTTATCGTAATCCTGGAGCCCTCTTTAATAAGGGGGCCTCCAGATCCTGGCCCCCCACCCTTTGTGAATGAGTATGGGGTACATCGTACCCCTACCCATTCACCTAGGGAAAAATGTGTCAATAATAAAACACACTACACAGGTTTTAAAATTAATTTATTAGGCAGCTCCAGGGTCTTCTTCCGACTTCGATGGTCTTCTTCCGACTTCGGGGGTCTCTCCGGCGTCTTCTCCCTCTCTGTCATCTCCGTGCTCTCTGGTTCTTCTCCGGTGCCTTCTTCCTTCTGCCGGGCTCCTCCGCTATCTTCTGCTCTTTTGCCGCTCTTTTGCCAGCGGAGGAGCCCGGACATCTGGATCGTCTTCTTCCCTCTTCTTTTCCAGAGATGTTGACACGTCGCTCTCTCCGGCTGTAATGCTGTCTGTGCGCTCTGCTATGACTTATATAGGCGGTGACCCCGGCCCCCTAAGACATCACAGTCCCGGAGCATGCTGGGACTGTGAGGTCATAAGGGGGCATGGTCATGGGATGACATGACCACGCCCCCTTATGAGATCACAGTCCCAGCATGCCCCGGGACTCTGACCTCATAGGGGGGTGGGGTCACCGCCTATATAAGTCCATCGCGGAGCGCTCAGAGACCATTCCAGCTGGAGAGAGCGTTGTGTCAACATCGGAAGAAGAGAAGAGGGAAGAAGATGATCCAGAGGTCCGGGCCACCGCTAGCAAAAGAGCGGGAGAAGGTAGCGGTGGAGCCGGCAGAAGATCCGGACATCGGGAGAAGACGCCGGAGAGACCCCGGGAGTCGGAAGAATACCCCTGAAGTCGGAAGAAGTCCTACGAAGGTGGAAGAAGACCCCCAAAGACGGAAGAAGACCCCTGGAGCTGCCTAATAAATTACTTTAAAAAACTGTGTACTGTGTTTTTTTATTGACACTTTTTTTCCCTAGGTGAATGGGTAGGGGTACGATGTACCATATACTCATTCACAAAGGGTGGGGGCCGGGATCTGGGGGCCGCCTTATTAAAGGGGGCTCCCGGATTCCGATAAGCCCCTCGCCCGCAGACCCCAACAACCAACGGCCAGGGTTGTCGGGAAGAGGCCCTTGTCCTCATCAACATGGGGACAAGGTGCTTTGGGGTGGGGGGGCCGCAGGTCTCCTCATGTCCCAGACATGTACAGAGTGTTGTTAAAAGAAGAAGGGATGCTACACCATGCTAAACATGGCTCTGTCCCAACTTTTTTGCAATGATTTTCCTAAAATGGTACATTTTCTCACATTAAGGACTTATTTACATCATCTGCAGAGACCTGAGTTTTTCTGCACTAGGAAAATGCAGGTCTCTGCAAGACACATAGAAAACATTGTATTCTATGGGTCTCATTGACATCCAACTGCTGGTTTGATGTGCGGTGCAGAGCTCTGAGGAATTATGAATCATGTCTGCAGTTTTCCGCACAGCTCCACACATTAACTTGGGGAAACTGACAGAAACGCTCTGCATCCATGTGACAGGTAGTGTAGAGGAGAAGATATCGGTGCTGTGTGTCCCAACTGCAGGGCAACAGATGAGGGGGGGCAGCAGGGAGAATTGGATGGTGGACAGGAGTGGCTGATCAGTGCACTCTGTATGTAGCGCACCCCTCAACCCTGCAGTTTGTATGTAGCGCACTCCTCAATACTCCATTCTGTAGCGCACTCCTCAATCCTGCACTCTGTATGTAGCGCACACCTCAACCCGACACTCTGTACACAGCGTGCTCCTAAACCATGCACTTTGTATGTAAAGCACTCCTCAACCCTGCACTCTGTACGGAGTGCACCCCCAACCCTGCACTCTGTATGTAGGGCACTTTTCATCCCTTCCTTCTGTATGTAGTGCACTTTTCAACCTTGCACTCTATATGTAGCACACTCCTCAGCCCTGCACTCTGTTCGTAGCATCCTCTTCAATCCTGCACTCTGTATGTAGTGCACTACTGAACTCTACGCCCTGTATGTAACACACTGTTCAACCATGCACTGTGTGTAGCGCACCCCTCAACTCTGCACTCTGTATGTAGTGTACTCTTCATTCCTGCATATTTTTTAGGTGCAAGGAAGCTTTGTTTTGATTAACCACGCCCCTAAGCCCCTCCCACTGGTAAACTTTGGCGACACACGCAATTTGCCGCAGCGCACATAGCGTGCCACAGGTCACCCCTTGTCTTAACTGTACTTCATTTTGAAGTTCAAAAGTTGGGAGGTATGAGTGAGTGATGATTGTAGTCACCCTCTCATGTGTCTAACATTTCACTAAATCTAACTCTCTATCTACAGATATTGATGAATGTAAAGAAGACCCCTACATCTGTGGCCCTAACGGTGCATGTAAAAACATAGATGGATCCTACTGGTGTGTCTGCATGAGTGGGTTCACGAACTCCTCCAAAAATTGTACAGGTGAGTGTCATATTTTTATTCAGTCCCATATCCACCTATGTCTATTGTTTGCTGTTAGGCTTTTGATTTATGTCTTCTTCTGAAAAAAGTCTCTTTCTCCTTAGCATTTACTCCAAACACGTACAAAAAGGTGATCAGGTTTTCAAAATAAAAGCTGGAGACACCCTACTGACCACACCCACTTTTAATGGGATTGGGACCAGGGTGGAACAGGGGGCATGGCTAGTAGTGGCACACCGTGCAAAATGGTGGGTGTGGCCAAGCTGTGCTAACAGTTGGAGAGGAATATCATTAAAGTGGAGGTCCACCCTAAAAAAAAAAAAAAAACATAAACATGCTCCTTAAAATACATTAAAAAAACATTTGAAAAAAAAAATATTTTTTTACTTACCAGAAATGGCTGTTGCTAGGCAGATTGTCCTAATCTGCCACTTCCTACGCTGCGGTTCTTGTCCTCCCTCGCATTGTCTCCTGGGAGATGGGGAGCGATGTCTTCTGGGACATGTGTGTGTCCTAGTATACAGGCGTCCATTCACAAAGCGCCGTGCCACTCGCACATGCGCAGTAGGAAACTGGCAGTGAAGCCGCAAGGCTCCACTGCCTGTTTCCCTTCGTTAGGATGGCGGCGCCGGCAACCGATCCGGTGGATGGATCGGCCTCAGGGGGCCGACATCGCGGGCTCGCTGGACAGGTAAGTGCCCTTATTAAAAGTCAGCAGCTACAGTGTTTGTAGTTGCTGAGTTTTAAAAAAAAAACGGCCGGACCTCCTCTTTAAGCAATGTAATTTAAAACAAGTCTACTCTGCTCTGGTTTTTAATGCAGTCCAGGGGTCAGGAGTAAGTAATGCACAGAATGTAAAGGACAAAACAATTATGCCAAAGTGTGCCATCCGAGCAAAATTTTCCCTTCCCTCACTACACAAACCTCTCACCCCCAATTGACAAAGCCACCTCCAGCACAAATTACCACTTGCCTTCCTGACAGGGCCGATCCTGGGCGGGGTGCACGGGGTGCACCGCGCCCCAGCGCTTGCAGCTGAGGCAGAGGGAGGGGCGCCATTAGGGGGGGACAGCCCAGGCTGCTTTGGCTTCTGTTCGAGGCAACTTCTAGGTCTGGAGCCTGAAGGGGTGGGTGGATGCAGAGAGTGGGCGCCGCGATCTCCAGCAATTAAAAAAAAAAATGTCCCAAGACAAGTGGACTCTTTGTTCACTTTCGGGCACCGCACCGTGCAGTGATCTTGACAGTCACGGGTGGCTATATCAATCCGCCAGTGACAGCCCTGTGCTTGCTACTAACTCACAGCTGACACTTGTAAACGCAGGAGCTCGATTCCTCTGTCTCCAAGCCCAGTGACAGCCTTGCTCTCCCAGCAGCGCTCCAATCCTAACCCATAACAACGGAGGAGGGGGTGGGCAGTGTTGCACGTGGGGGAGGTACCTCAATCCAGAAATGGCCAGCGATTCCTCGTGTTTCAAAGTGCAGTCTGACCGACTTCGGCAGGCAGGACAGGCGGAGTGATCTGACATGCAGGAACAGAGTGAGCACACTGCAGGCACCCTGCTCTCTTCTCCCCTCTAGTCTGCACAGCTGCATTGTGAGAATAAGTGCAGTGCACTGTTTCCTCTGTTATGGCCAATGGCATAGCGTGAGGGGGCCGTGGCCCCAGGCGCAACATTTGGGGGGCGAAATTCCACGCCAATGTGTGTCTCTCTCGGCTCCGTCCTCCTAAATTCTATTTCATGTGTCCCTGCGCTCTGGCCGCCCAGCCTGAGACTGAACCTGGAGCCTGGAGCACAGGGACACAGGAAATAGAAATTAGGAGGACAAAGCCGGCCCGAGCGTGACACACACTGGCGACTGGGCGAATGGGGTTATGTGCGGCAGCAGAGTTGCTCCTGGAGTCCCGACCCCACTGCATTGTGAGCAGCCGCTGTCTTCTCCTCCTCCTCCTCCTCCTCCTCTTCTCCGGACTGGATCCTTTTCCCCATTGTGGCAGCCATTCTGGCAGTGTGACAGAGGCCACAGAGCAGTCGGAAGAAAAGCAGGTGGTCACGCGGTGTAGTGGTCAGTATAGTAATATTGTAGGGTGGTCAGTATAGGAATACTGTAGGTAGGTTAGTGGAGTGGTCAGTATAGGAATCAGGTAGGTCACTGTAAGGGTCAGTGTAGGAATAGGGTAGTGGACAGGTAGGTCAGTGACTCAGTGTAGTGGCCAGTATAGGAATCAGGTAGGTTCGTGTAGTGGTCAGGTAGATCAGTGCAGTGGACAGGTAGGTCAGTGTAGTGGTCGGTGTAGGAATCAAGTCAGTGTTGGAATCAGGTAGGTCATTGTAGTGGTCAGTATAGGAATCAGGTAGGTCAGAGTAAGGGGCAGTGTAGGAATCAGGTAGGTCAGGGTAGTGGACAGGTAGGTCAATGACTCTGTGTAGTGGCCAGTATAGGAATCGGGTAGGTTAGTGTAGTGGTCAGTGTAGGAATCAGGTAGGTTAGTGAAGTGGTCAGTGTTGGAATCAGGCTGGTCAGTACTATTGTAGGAAGGAACTCGGGGAGTGCTAAAAGTCCGCAGGTTAGGGAGAGCAAATTACGTGCCTTGCCCCGGGCACTGACAACCCACGCTATGTCACTGGTCATGGCATCAGATAGAAGAGGCTTTCCACACAGCAGAAGACCGGGAGCAAGATACAGCCCTGAGTACAGTAAGTCTATACAATGTGTATGTGGCTCAGCTGTTTCTTCTAGAGCAGTGGTATCCAAACTGTGGCCCTTTGCTTGCTTTTTTTCCAGCCCTTGGGCATTTTTTCTCCCACTATCAGCAACAGTGGGGCATAGTTACTACACCGACAATGGGGCACTAGTCCGTTCACTGATACCCACAGATGGGGCACTATTTCTCCTATTGATACAAACGATAGGAAACTATTCCTCCCACTGATACCAAAGATGGGGCACTATTCCTCCCATTGGCACCAATGATGGGACACTATTCCTCCCACTGACACCAATGATGGGGCACTATTCCTCCCACTGACACCAATGATGGGGCACTATTCCTCCCACTGATACCAATGATGGGGCACTATTCCTCCCACTGATACCAATAATAGTGCACTATTGATCTTTTATTAAAAGAATCAAGCAACCAATTTTATACAAAAGTAAAAAACAAAACCATAGTACAAAACTTCAACAGAAATCCAAGGAATACACATCCATGTTCAGAATATATACAATATATACATAATCCGTTACCAAAACTATTTACATAAAGCAGCAGAGAAGGCCTAAGAGGCACAACCCATCACCTATGTACGCAGCCATTTATCAAAAATTAATCCAAAAAAATAATAATCTAGGGTGATAAGAGACAGACAGCCACACCCGGGAAAGAGACTCCTGGCAGTCAGGGAGGCTTGAAACCCCTCCACGCCTTCAACCAAGCCCCCTGACTCCGCTTGTCTCTCTCAAGTACCCGAATCTTCTCCACCTCATGCAGAATGTCATACACCACCACCTGAACAGGAAGGATTTTACGCCGAATGCTGACCTGACACCGTGCGTTCCAAGTGAAATAACGGACTACTAGGCTAACTAGAAAAAGTGTATCTAAACAAAAAACCCCACCAGTATTGAATGCTCCATACACCCACTCAGCATAACCCAGCCTGGAGAGGAAAGGAACACCGAGGGCCCGCCCCACCTGTTTGTACACCTCTATGTTAAAAGGGCAATGAAGCAGAAAATGGTCCATAGTCTCCTCCTCACCTGCACATTCCTCCCGAGGACAGCTACGATCCACCCCACTGCGGAATTTCAAATTGCCCCTAACATAGAGCCTCCCATGGAAGCACATCCAGGCCAGATCCCTGAATTTAGGAGGTACTCTGTCCAAATTAATAAGTCTTAACCCTGCCCTCAAAACTGGGCCTGGGCAATCCCTTAAGGCCAGTGGGTCATGAAAGACTTCACTCAAGACTCGACTCATAAGGACTTTCCTCGGAACCGATCTGAGATCTTCAGCCGACAATCGCCACTGCCGTAATAACTTCAGGCACGGAGCGACATAGGCTGGTAGCTGACCACGATGACCCCTGAGATTCTTCACTTGGCCACCTTCTTCCCAAAGTCGCAGAAAAGGCCTAAACCAAGATCTAAAAATGCCTGCCCATGCAGGAGGTTCCACTGCAAGCATATTACCAATATTAAACTTGAGAAAAAGCAGTGAAAAGAAAAGAACTGGGTTGACCATACCTAAGCCACCCTCCCTCCTGGATAGATAGGTGACATTCCTCTTGATGGGGTTCAGTCTGTTCCCCCACAACATCTGGAAGAACACACTACTGACCCTAGCATAGAGAGACACTGGCAAGATGCAGACAAAGCTGACATACAAAAAGATCGGAATCAGGTAAGTCTTAATCAGATCAACCCTTTCCCTCATAGATAACTTCCATTTCTTCCAGCTGACCACCTTAGTATTGGCAATTTCCAGTCTGCCTTCCCAGTTTTTGAGGCCATAATCGCCGGGTCCAAATTCAATGCCTAGAATCTTAATTCTTTCCTGGGGCACTGGAAAGGTGTCCGGGAGATCAAAACCCTCACCTTCCTTTCCCATCCAGAAGACTTCACTCTTTTCCTGATTGATCTTGGAGCCTGATGCTTCAGAATACCGTGATGTCAGAGAGACCACCTCCTCTGCTTCATCCGCCCCGGTGACAATCACTGACACATCGTCCGCATAGGCAACAACCCTCAAAGGCGGCTCACCCGGGAGACCCACTGGTACCCCACACAACATGCTGCTCTCTAGCCTCCTGATGAAAGGGTCGATTGCAAACACATAGAGCAGGGGACTCAGGGGACAACCCTGGCGCACCCCGGAGCCAACCTCAAAGGACTGCCCAACCCAACCATTAACAAGAGGAAAGCTTTCTGCCCCCTTATACAAGACTTTTAACCAATCGACAAAACCACCCGGCAGACCGTACTTACTAAGGAGCAACCACAGGTACTCATGGTTGACACGATCAAAAGCCTTTGCCTGATCCAATGTCAGCAAATACTTTCCCCAGCCTGCAGCCCTGCACCGCTCCAAGGCCTCCCGGACAGCTAAAACCGCTGTGAAGGTGCACCTACCCTGGACCGAACAGTGCTGATGGCGAGAAAGCAAAGACTCTGCTACTGACGATAGGCGCCAGAAAAATATCTTTGCCAGTATCTTTCTATCGACATTAAGAAGGCTGATGGGGCGCCAATTCTCAATCATCGAAGGATCTTTACCCTTTGAAAGAAGAATCACAGCTGAGTGCCTCATGGAAGGGGGAAGTACCCCCTCAGCAAGGCAACTGTTAAAAACCTCTACCAAATGTGGGGCCAGAATAGACTTAAAGGCTTTGTAAAACTCAGCCGTCAAGCCATCCGGTCCAGGTGACTTTTTGATGGCAAGTTGTTCAATTGCCCTCATCACCTCTTCAACTGTGATCTCCTCTGTCAAATTCATCAATGGGACATCTTCATCATTTAGACCTGGAGTAGAGTCCAAAAAGCCTTCCATCTTGTCACGGTCAAGCTCTTTCCTCCCAAGAAGGTCAGCATAAAAGGACCTCACGACCTCCAGAATCCCTGACCTGGACTTTGTCAAGGAACCTGTACTGTCTTTAAGGCCAACGACCGTTTTAACAGCTACACCTTGTTTGCAGTTCTGGTAAGGGTCAGGCGAGTGGTACTTCCCATAGTCCCTCTCCAGAACCAAAGAGGCATGCCGGTCATATTGACACTTCCTGAGAAGGAGTTTCACTTCGGAGATTTCCCCAGGATCTCCTCCTCTCGAGACAAGAATATCCAGCTTCCTCCGTAAACGTTGGTAGGTCATGTATTTATTAAACTGCTTTCTATTGGCTAGGCCCCTGAAGAATCCAGCGATCCTCTTTTTGGTCAGCTCCCACCACTCAGCCTTGCTGCTACAAAAGTCCAGGATGGTCACCTGTGCCTGAAAGAATTCCTCAAAGGATTGTCTAATGCCGCGTACACACGGTCGTACTTTTCGTCTACAAAAGTCGGACAGCCTGTCCGACAGACTTCCGGCAGACTTTCGGTGGACTTGCGGCGGACTTGCGGCCTACTTTCTAACGAACGGACTTGCCTACACACGACCACACAAAAGTCTAACGGATTCGTACGTGATGACGTACACCGGACTAAAATAAGGAAGTTCATAGCCAGTAGCCAATAGGTGCCCTAGCGTGGCTTTTTGTCCGTCGGACTAGCACACAGACGAGCGGATTTCGGGGTCCGTCGTAGTTACGAAGTAAAGTTTTAAAACATGTTTCAAATCTAAAGTACGTCGGATTTGAGGCTAAAAAAGTCAGTTGAAAGTCCGGAGAAGCCCACACACGATCGGATTACCAGCCAGCTTTAGTCCATCAGCGTCCGTTGGACTTTTGTAGACGAAAAGTAGGACCGTGTGTACGCGGCATAACATGTTCTTCCTTGAGTAGAGTCGAATTCAATCTCCAGATGCCCTTACCCCTCTGAGGGGCGTCTGAAGCATTCAGGACCACAGATAGCATACAGTGATCAGAGAACTCTACTGCCTGCACCACTGGGGGTGAGAAAGCAGAGGTCTCCTTCAAAAAAAACCTATCTATTCTACTCTGACTATTACCTCGATGAAAGGTGAACCCAGTGTCATCCGGGAGGTGCTTAATGTGCACATCCACAAGACCAGCATCCCTAACCATACTATTTAAAAAAACGCTATCATATCCCAGCCTGTCCTTGAAGTCCTTCCTGTCCTTGGGCCTAGTTACTGTATTAAAGTCACCTCCAAAGACCACTTGCCGGGATGTAAAAAGAAATGGCTTGATTCTTGTAAAAAGGCATTTCCTGTCCCACTTTGTGTGCGGCCCATAGACATTAATTAGGCGCAGGTCCTGCCCTCCCACAAGGACGTCTAAGACCATACATCTCCCAATCTCCACCTCAATAACCCGCCGGACAGTTACCATGCCGGTTTTAAACAACACCGCCACACCGCCGTAAGGCTCGGCCGCAAGAGACCAGTAAGATGGACCATACCTCCACTCTCTCTTGGCCATATGAATATCTGCCAAGGAGGTGAGCCTAGTCTCTTGCAAAAATAAAATTTCAGCATCTAATTGGCTGAACAAAAAGAAGGCCATAGAACGAGCTCTTACTGACTTAATGCTGGCGACATTTATTGTCACCACTTTTAACGGAGGGGGAACCGCCATTTGGGTTATTGGGTGGATTGCTTCTTAGCTCCCCTCTGCTGCTCATCACCAGAAGCCTCTCTCTTTCTTGAGGCCGCCTCAAACTCCATCTCAGAATCAGAACTTCGCTCCGAAGAAGCTCCAGATGAGGAAATCTCCCACTTAGAGGACCTATAACGGTTGGAGACAGGCACTGGAGCCTGTTCCGTCCTCACCACCTGCTTCTTCCGCTTCCCAACCTTCCTTCTCTCCTCCAGGTACTGCAGGTCAGCTTCAGAGATGCCCTTATCTCCTGTTTTTTTCTTTGAAGTCTTTACAGAAGACTCCTTTAGAGAGGCAGAAGCGACCTTTTTAATACCCACTACCACTCCTGGTGGGGGGGTTGCTCCCTTTGAATCTGTCTTAGGAGGGGTAGACTCCTGGGGGGTAACTGACTCGGGGGGGCACAGACTTGGAAGGTTCTGACACATGAGGAGAGGGTACAGTAGGCTGGGGGGACACAGAGACAGATACAGAAGGAATACTTACAGACACAGGAGGGGTGGCCACAGGAACTGGGGAGGGACCCTGAGCAGGACCAGGGGAGTCAGTCACCGCAGAGGAGGATGGTACACCAGGGGCATCACCCTCCATCCCGTCCAGCCTTGACATGTCATCTATTACCTCCTTCTCCATATTGTGCCAGGCTTCAGGACATCTGCTGTAGGGGTGGCCAAGGCGCAGGCACAGGTTGCACCTGATCATCTCGGTGCAGTCCTTGGCCATATGACCCTGACCCCGACACACTGAACATATCAAGGCTGAACAGGAAGAGCTCAAATGCCCCTTTTCTCCACAGCGGTGACACAGCTTCGGCTGACCAGGGTAGAAAATAGTCATCCTATCCCTCCCTATAAAAGCTGAGGAGGGCAGGTGACGGACAACATTCCCATCCCTGGCCAACCTGACTGTAACCGACCAACCCCCAGTCCAGATGTTACGTTCATCAAGGATTTTGCTGGGCTTAGTCAAAACCTCACCATAGTTCCTTAACCAGACCTCTAGGTCCCGAGCAGGAACACTCTCATTGGTGAGTATGATGGTTATCTTTTTCACCGTTGACCTTTGCGAAACCGCAACTGGGGCCAGACCTTCCCATTCAGGTCTTGACCTGCACCGAGCCTCATATCGCTCCCAGAACAGGTCAAGACCCTCTGGCCTGGTGAAACTAATGGTATAATCCCGTGTCCCAGCAACATGTATTAGAGCATACAGGTCGTTTGCCCCAAAACCCATCTCCAAAATCAAATCCACCACTGCACGCCGTGCTGGAGGGATCGCACCACCTTCCCATTTGAGAATTACCACATTTCTTCTCGGACCCCCAGCAGAAGCCAGAGACCCAAGACCAGATCCTGGGGTGCCCAAAGTGGTAGGCTGCAGGGGGAAACCCCGCTTGGGGGCGGAGCTACCAGGAGCAGAGCGTACCACCTGAGCAAACGTGGGTTTATCAGGGCCAAGGCCCCACACTGAAGTCACAGTAGTCTGTTCATTATTATTATTTGCTTGGACTGAGCTGGGACGATTGTCCATCACACTTGTACAATTGCTGTCAGACACACACACGTTCAATTTCCCATCAGGAATAGTCACAGTTGCTGCAATACCAGCTGTCTCCTGATGCTGCACTGTAGAGTCTCCAGCAGCTGTGGGGCAAACATCTTTAGACTCAGCCAAAGGAGAGTTAATAGGCTCTGCTGACACCGGTAGTTCCTTTTCAGAAATGTCATTTTTTAAATGCAGCTCTTGCTGCGCTGCAGCATTAGCAGGTACAACATTGCTACACATAGCATTAGAAACTTGAGTGTCACTGGGCACACTTTCTACATTGCTCATGGTGTTAGATGACACAAAAACAGATTCATCCCCTGCTTGGGGCTTGACATTATCAGGCACATTATCAGTTATGTTCTCATCACCAAACGCCAGCTGATCCCCCCGCACAGGAGACTCCATTGCCTGGATGGCCCTGAGCATGCCTCCTGAGTCCTGGGAAGGCATGGGGCTGCTTACCTCTACCTGAGGGGGCAGGGGGTCAGAACTGGGGGTCTCCTCCTCCACCTCCATCTTTGTCATCCTCGCAAACCTTTTATCATTGTAAAACTTTTCCTTAAATGGCCCATCTCTTCCTTCCATGATGGACACAATGGTCTCCTGATGTTCCACCCGGACCTTGGCCAGTTGGATCTCCGGATCCATGGACCCTCGTTTCTGGCTGTGCAAGCCCTCACGCTGCCTTCTCAGGCGCTTCAGCTCCGCTCTCAGTTTATAGAGCTTGTCTCTTTCTCTATTCAGGGCTTTAATCCCGGCCACCACTCGCTCCTGAATTGCCTCTGAGCCTTCATCCTTACCAGGGGCAGAAAGATCACAAGCCATGGTTTGTACAGAGGAAGGTATGTCACCTGATGGCCCAGGAGATGGCTGAGAGCTTCCAGCAGGAGAGGCCCTGCTGCCCTCCATGGCTTCCCCAGAAAGGGGCCAGGAGAGCTGGGATAGATTTCCTCACCAGTCCCCTCTCACACGGATCTGCAGCAGCTCCAGACAGACAGCCTCCTCCTGACACACCTGTGCTCCAATGATGGGTGGGGCACTATTCCTCCCACTGACACCAATGATGGGGCACTATTGATCTTTTATTAAAAAGAATCAAGCAACCAATTTTATACAAAAGTAAAAAACAAAACCATAGTACAAAACTTCAACAGAAATCCAAGGAATACACATCCATGTTCAGTATATTTACAATATATACATAATCCACTACCAAAACTATTTACATAAAGCAGCAGAGAGGGCCTAAGAGGCACAACCCATCACCTATGTACGCAGCCATTTATCAAAAATTAATCCAAAAAATAATCTAGGGTGATAAGAGACAGACAGCCACACCCGGGAAAGAGACTCCTGGCAGTCAGGGAGGCTTGAAACCCCTCCACGCCTTCAACCAAGCCCCCTGACTCCGCTTGTCTCTCTCAAGCACCCGAATCTTCTCCACCTCATGCAGAATGTCATACACCACCACCTGAACAGGAAGGATTTTACGCCGAATGCAGACCTGACACCGTGCGTTCCAAGTGAAATAACGGACTACTAGGCTAACTAGAAAAAGTGTATCTAAACAAAATACCCCACCAGTATTGAATGCTCCATACACCCACTCAGCATAACCCAGCCTGGAGAGGAAAGGGACACCGAGGGCCCGTCCCACCTGTTTGTACACCTCTATGTTAAAAGGGCAATGAAGCAGAAAATGGTCCATAGTCTCCTCCTCACCTGCACACTCCTCCCGAGGACAGCTACGATCCACCCCACTGCGGAATTTCAAATTGCCCCTAACATAGAGCCTCCCATGGAAGCACATCCAGGCCAGATCCCTGAATTTAGGAGGTACTCTGTCCAAATTAATAAGTCTTAACCCTGCCCTCAAAACTGGGCCTGGGCAATCCCTTAAGGCCAGTGGGTCATGAAAGACTTCGCTCAAGACTCGACTCATAAGGACTTTCCTCGGAACCGATCTGAGATCTTCAGCCGACAATCGCCACTGCCGTAATAACTTCAGGCACGGAGCGACATAGGCTGGTAGCTGACCACGATGACCCCTGAGATTCTTCACTTGGCCACCTTCTTCCCAAAGTCGCAGAAAAGGCCTAAACCAAGATCTAAAAATGCCTGCCCATCCAGGAGGTTCCACTGCAAGCATATTACCAATATTAAACTTGAGAAAAAGCAGTGAAAAGAAAAGAACTGGGTTGACCATACCTAAGCCACCCTCCCTCCTGGATAGATAGGTGACATTCCTCTTGATGGGGTTCAGTCTGTTCCCCCACAACATCTGGAAGAACACACTACTGACCCTAGCATAGAGAGACACTGGCAAGATGCAGACAAAGCTGACATACAAAAAGATCGGAATCAGATAAGTCTTAATCAGATCAACCCTTTCCCTCATAGATAACTTCCATTTCTTCCAGCTGACCACCTTAGTATTGGCAATTTCCAGTCTGCCTTCCCAGTTTTTGAGGCCATAATCGCCGGGTCCAAATTCAATGCCTAGAATCTTAATTCTTTCCTGGGGCACTGGAAAGGTGTCCGGGAGATCAAAACCCTCACCTTCCTTTCCCATCCAGAAGACTTCACTCTTTTCCTGATTGATCTTGGAGCCTGATGCTTCAGAATACCGTGATGTCAGAGAGACCACCTCCTCTGCTTCATCCGCCCCGGTGACAATCACCGACACATCGTCCGCATAGACAACAACCCTCAAAGGCGGCTCACCCGGGAGACCCACTGGTACCCCACACAACATGCCGCTCTCTAGCCTCCTGATGAAAGGGTCGATTGCAAACACATAGAGCAGGGGACTCAGGGGACAACCCTGGCGCACCCCGGAGCCAACCTCAAAGGACTGCCCAACCCAACCATTAACAAGAGGAAAGCTTTCTGCCCCCTTATACAAGACTTTTAACCAATCGACAAAACCACCCGGCAGACTGTACTTACTAAGGAGCAACCACAGGTACTCATGGTTGACACGATCAAAAGCCTTTGCCTGATCCAATGTCAGCAAATACTTTCCCCAGCCTGCAGCCCTGCACCGCTCCAAGGCCTCCCGGACAGCTAAAACCGCTGTGAAGGTGCTCCTACCCTGGACCGAACAGTGCTGATGGCGAGAAAGCAAAGACTCTGCTACTGACGATAGGCGCCAGAAAAATATCTTTGCCAGTATCTTTCTATCGACATTAAGAAGGCTGATGGGGCGCCAATTCTCAATCATCGAAGGATCTTTACCCTTTGAAAGAAGAATCACAGCCGAGTGCCTCATGGAAGGGGGAAGTACCCCCTCGGCAAGGCAACTGTTAAAAACCTCTACCAAATGTGGGGCCAGAATAGACTTAAAGGCTTTGTAAAACTCAGCCGTCAAGCCATCCGGTCCAGGTGACTTTTTGACGGCAAGTTGTTCAATTGCCCTCATCACCTCTTCAACTGTGATCTCCTCTGTCAAATTCATCAATGGGACATCTTCATCATTTAGACCTGGAGTAGAGTCCAAAAAGCTTTCCATCTTGTCACCGTCAAGCTCTTTCCTCCCAAGAAGGTCAGCATAAAAGGACCTCACGACCTCCAGAATCCCTGACCTGGACTTTGTCAAGGAACCTGTACTGTCTTTAAGGCCAACGACCGTTTTAACAGCTACACCTTGTTTGCAGTTCTGGTAAGGGTCAGGCGAGTGGTACTTCCCATAGTCCCTCTCCAGAACCAAAGAGGCATGCCGGTCATATTGACACTTCCTGAGAAGGAGTTTCACTTCGGAGATTTCCCCAGGATCTCCACCTCTCGAGACAAGAATATCCAGCTTCCTCCGTAAACGTTGGTAGGTCATGTATTTATTAAACTGTTTTCTATTGGCTAGGCCCCTGAAGAATCCAGCGATCCTCTTTTTGGTCAGCTCCCACCACTCAGCCTTGCTGCTACAAAAGTCCAGGATGGTCACCTGTGCCTGAAAGAATTCCTCAAAGGATTGTCTAACATGTTCTTCCTTGAGTAGAGTCGAATTCAATCTCCAGATGCCCTTACCCCTCTGAGGGGCGTCTGAAGCATTCAGGACCACAGATAGCATACAGTGATCAGAGAACTCCACTGCCTGCACCACTGGGGGTGAGAAAGCAGAGGTCTCCTTCAAAAAAAACCTATCTATTCTACTCTGACTATTACCTCGATGAAAGGTGAACCCAGTGTCATCCGGGAGGTGCTTAATGTGCACATCCACAAGACCAGCATCCCTAACCATACTATTTAAAAAAACGCTATCATATCCCAGCCTGTCCTTGAAGTCCTTCCTGTCCTTGGGCCTAGTTACTGTATTAAAGTCACCTCCAAAGACCACTTGCCGGGATGTAAAAAGAAATGGCTTGATCCTTGTAAAAAGGCATTTCCTGTGCCACTTTGTGTGCGGCCCATAAACATTAATTAGGCGCAGGTCCTGCCCTCCCACAAGGACGTCTAAGACCATACATCTCCCAATCTCCACCTCAATAACCCGCCGGATAGTTACCATGCCGGTTTTAAACAACACCGCCACACCGCCGTAAGGCTCGGCCGCAAGAGACCAGTAAGATGGACCATACCTCCACTCTCTCTTGGCCATATGAATATCTGCCAAGGAGGTGAGCCTAGTCTCTTGCAAAAATAAAATTTCAGCATCTAATTGGCTGAACAAAAAGAAGGCCATAGAACGAGCTCTTACTGACTTAATGCTGGCGACATTTATTGTCACCACTTTTAACGGAGGGGGAACCGCCATTTGGGTTATTGGGTGGATTGCTTCTTAGCTCCCCTCTGCTGCTCATCACCAGAAGCCTCTCTCTTTCTTGAGGCCGCCTCAAACTCCATCTCAGAATCAGAACTTCGCTCCGAAGAAGCTCCAGATGAGGAAATCTCCCACTTAGAGGACCTATAACAGTTGGAGACAGGCACTGGAGCCGTCCTCACCACCTGCTTCTTCCGCTTCCCAACCTTCCTTCTCTCCTCCAGGTACTGCAGGTCAGCTTCAGAGATGCCCTTATCTCCTGTTTTTTTCTTTGAAGTCTTTACAGAAGACTCCTTTAGAGAGGCAGAAGCGACCTTTTTAATACCCACTACCACTCCTGGTGGGGGGGTTGCTCCCTTTGAATCTGTCTTAGGAGGGGTAGACTCCTGGGGTGGCCACAGGAACTGGGGAGGGACCCTGAGCAGGACCAGGGGAGTCAGTCACCGCAGAGGAGGATGGTACACCAGGGGCATCACCCTCCATCCCGTCCAGCCCTGACATGTCATCAATTACCTCCTTCTCCATATTGTGCCAGGCTTCAGGACATCTGCTGTAGGGGTGGCCAAGGCGCAGGCACAGGTTGCACCTGATCATCTCGGTGCAGTCCTTGGCCATATGACCCTGACCCCGACACACTGAACATATCAAGGCTGAACAGGAAGAGCTCAAATGCCCCTTTTCTCCACAGCGGTGACACAGCTTCGGCTGACCAGGGTAGAAAATAGTCATCCTATCCCTCCCTATAAAAGCTGAGGAGGGCAGGTGACGCACAACATTCCCATCCCTGGCCAACCTGACTGTTACTGACCAACCCCCAGTCCAGATGTTACGTTCATCAAGGATTTTATTGGGCTTAGTCAAAACCTCACCATAGTTCCTTAACCAGACCTCTAGGTCCCGGGCAGGGACACTCTCATTGGTGAGTATGATGGTGATCTTTTTCACCGTTGACCTTTGCGAAACCGCAACTGGGGCCAGACCTTCCCATTCAGGTCTTGACCTGCACCGAGCCTCATATCGCTCCCAGAACAGGTCAAGACCCTCTGGCCTGGTGAAACTAATGGTATAATCCCGTGTCCCAGCAACATGTATTAGAGCATACAGGTCATTTGCCCCAAAACCCATCTCTAAAATCAAATCCACCACTGCACGCCGTGCTGGAGGGATCGCACCACCTTCCCATTTGAGAATTACCACATTTATTCTCGGACCCCCAGCAGAAGCCAGAGACCCAAGACCAGATCCTGGGGTGCCCAAAGTGGTAGGCTGCAGGGGGAAACCCCGCTTGGGGGCGGAGCCACCAGGAGCAGAGCGTACCACCTGAGCAAACGTGGGTTTATCAGGGCCAAGGCCCCACACTGAAGTCACAGTAGTCTGTTCATCATTATTATTATTTGCTTGGACTGAGCTGGGACGATTGTCCATCACACTTGTACAATTGCTGTCAGACACACACACGTTCAATTTCCCATCAGGAATAGTCACAGTTGCTGCAATACCAGCTGTCTCCTGATGCTGCACTGTAGAGTCTCCAGCAGCTGTGGGGCAAACATCTTTAGACTCAGCCAAAGGAGAGTTAATAGGCTCTGCTGACACCGGTAGTTCCTTTTCAGAAATGTCATTTTTTAAATGCAGCTCTTGCTGCGCTGCAGCATTAGCAGGTACAACATTGCTACACATAGCATTAGAAACTTGATTGTCACTGGGCACACTTTCAACATTGCTCATGGTGTTAGATGACACAAAAACAGATTCATCCCCTGCTTGGGGCTTGACATTATCAGGCACATTATCAGTTATGTCCTTATCACCAAACGCCAGATGATCCCCCCGCACAGGAGACTCCATTGCCTGGATGGCCCTGAGCATGCCTCCTGAGTCCTGGGAAGGCATGGGGCTGCTTACCTCTACCTGAGGGGGCAGGGGGTCAGAACTGGGGGTCTCCTCCTCCACCTCCATCTTTGTCATCCTCGCAAACCTTTTATCATTGTAAAACTTTTCCTTAAATGGCCCATCTCTTCCTTCCATGATGGACACAATGGTCTCCTGATGTTCCACCCGGACCTTGGCCAGTTGGATCTCCGGATCCATGGACCCACGTTTCTGGCTATGCAAGCCCTCACGCTGCCTTCTCAGGCGCTTCAGCTCCGCTCTCAGTTTATAGAGCTTGTCTCTTTCTCTATTCAGGGCTTTAATCCCGGCCACCACTCGCTCCTGAATTGCCTCTGAGCCTTCATCCTTACCAGGGGCAGAAAGATCACAAGCCATGGTTTGTACAGAGGAAGGCATGTCACCTGATGGCCCAGGAGATGGCTGAGAGCTTCCAGCAGGAGAGGCCCTGCTGGCCTCCATGGCTTCCCCAGAAAGGGGCCAGGAGAGCTGGGATAGATTTCCTCACCAGTCCCCTCTCACACGGATCTGCAGCAGCTCCAGAGAGACAGCCTCCTCCTGACACACCTGTGCTCCAAAGATGGGTGGGGCACTATTCCTCCCACTGACACCAATGATGGGGCACTATTCCTCCCACTGACACCAATGACAGGGCACTGTTCCTTCCATTGATGCCAAAGATGGGGCACTATTACTGTACACCACCACAGTGACAATGTCAGACTGATGTTTTGCTGGATAACCATACAAGTGATGGGCTCGGTGCATCAGTGAAAGGCTCTTATTTAGGCAAGCTGTCAGGCAGTCTGAATTTGTCCTGTGTCCAATGTCCCTCTACTGGCTCAGAATGCCTTTCCAGCCGCAGAGACTTTTTTCTGTGGTGAGAACTGCATTATTGTGAGGTAGGAATACCCTGCCCAGGATTAACACTGGAGATTGCAGCCACCACAACAGAGGTGAGACAAAGTTCCCTGTCCAGGAAAACAGTACGCTAGCTTATCTGGACAAGATCTTTAGTTGAAGGGCTCTGAAGTGGAACTGGGCAAAGGACTGCCTTAAGAAATGAGACCAGCCAGATTGCAGGCCTCAGCAGCCAGTGCCCAGCCCCCAGCAGCCAGGGTCCAGGACCAGCAGCCCAGCCCCAGAAGCCAGGCCCCAGGACCAGCAGCCCAGCCCCAGAAGCCAGGCCCCAGGACCAGCAGCCCAGCTCCAGAAGCCAGGCCCCAGGACCAGCAGCCAGGAATCAGGACCAGCAGCCAGCCCTAGGAGGAGCAGCAGCCAGCCCGAGTATACATTAAGGTAAGTGAAGACTTCTAGGGCTGGGCCTCGGCATCAAATATTAATATAATGTTGTTTATTTTTACTATTGTTCAGTGACACTGTATTGTAATCTCTCAGGAGGGGACCCTTTCTATCAGAGACTCTCCAATGGTCACAGAGAGGGCCTCTGTTAGATCGACCCACCTCCAGGATCCATTAGACCCCATTGTAGTCTAATGGGGCCTGGTGGGGGCTCTTTCTAACAGTGGCCCTCTCTGTGTCCATCAGAGAGACCCCCCTCCAGGTCCCATTAGAGTACTCTGCTTCTCTTCCTGTATTTGCTTATTGTTAAGAGATCGTGGGAGGATCCCAGGGTAACAAAGACTCCTTAGGGGAGGGGAGGAGTTAGTAAGATGACCACGCCCATGTGGGGGCACCAGAAATATTTCTGCACCCAGGCGCCTGTGACCCTAGGATCGGCCCTGCTTCCTGAATTGTACCCAAGGGACCCTGGCTTTGTGTTGCATTTGCTGGTGAGTTCATTGGGTCATGATGCCACAACTGCCCATGTTTTTTCTTGTATATGTCAGGTATGCTACATGGGCAAAAATTAGAAACAAAGTTCAGAGGTCAGTAGTAAGTGACGCAGAGGTCAGTAGTAAGTGACACAGAGGTCAGTAGTAAGTGACGCAGAGGTCAGTAGTAAGTGACGCAGAGGTCAGTAGTAAGTGACGCAGAGGTCAGTAGTAAGTGACGCAGAGGTCAGTAGTAAGTGACGCAGAGGTCAGAGGCTGGTAGTAAATGATTCAGAGGTCAGTAGTATTTTTGCAGAGTAAAGGGGTCAGCAGTAATATGTAACAGAGCGCAGGGTCAGTAAAATGTGATGCAGAGCGCAGAGGTAAGTGACATATAGTTCAGGGGTCACTAGTAAGTAAAGCAAAATGTAGCAGCCAGTAGTAACATATATTGTGAGTATAAGGCACTACAGGTAGCAGCATGACCTCCCCTCTGTTTGCATCTTACTGATCACTTGCAAAAGAAAGTAGTTGTAAACCTCAGACATGAAATACGAACAAAGCATATCCCTCTTTAGTGTGTACTTGTCTCAATCCAGAACACTAAGTGTCATTTATGTCTGCTGTCTCGTTCCTCTGCTATAAGCACGAGTCACTTCTGACCAATTTTCCTGACACCAAGAGAAAAAAAGTGACGGGGGAGGGAGCTCCAGCTGATTGACAGCCTCGGCTTTGTTCCTGTGTGCTGTGTGAAGGAGGTGTGTCCCTTCCCTCCAATCAGTTCTCAGAGCTCTCCTCACTGATGTAACTTCATCTCTCCACCCCCTACTTTTCAAAGCTGAGAGATCCCTTGTAAATTCTGCACTTTGAAAGGGTGTAGGGAAAAGAGAGCTACAAATAAACAGGTACAACGTATGTATAAGGATTTGTTTAATCTCTGTGTATCACCTGAGACCAGTCACTTCACTGGGTATATGTAAGGATTTACAACCACTTTAACAAGCTCCTGTCTATTTATTTCCCCACCCAGTGTAATTCACCGGCTCGAACTATTGCACTGGTGCTCCATTGTGCTGCAGGAATAAGGCAGCATCTCTTCCCCCTCCTCACCTCCTGCTGGTAAACCAGCACAAACTAGGAGGGTGGATGCGGGTGACATCATTAGACCAGGACCAGCATGGACCCAGGAGGTATAATAGACCTACCCCTAGCTTCACACTCTCTCCAGGCACAGGCAAACAATAAGAAGTCGATTACTATAATCTGACTGGCAACATTTTTCTTATTGGTTGATTTTTACTCTGCAGCCTACTGGCCAGGGATGCAAATGGAGAAGCGGGGATGTATTAATAGACACTTCTGTCACAGGGACAGCCTCCTAAAATCAGTGGAGAATAAAACACAGGCCCCACTCTAAGTGCAGTATAAAAGTAGATTTAATTTCACAAACTGATACAAGTACTCACAAGAGTAAGGTAGAAACAGGCATCGAAATTCAAGACAGAGAGTTTCTGGCTGTTTGGAAATGTACAGTAAATATTAAATATTCATATGATAGATTATATATATACACACACTATATACTATATAACATTATGAATGTTCTTTAAAGAAAACCCATACCAAGAGAAATCTGTAGGCCATTGTCTGTTCCTGAAAGTGACCCCATAGGGGTTGTGACAGGACAGTGCCATGCCACAAAGTAAAAGAATACTGGTGGCACCTAGGGTTCTCAGGTGAGAAGTTCCAGGGTGCATGTCTCATAGGGAGGAAACAGGGTTTTCTTTTTCCTCTGGGATTAGTAAATCCTTGACTGAGTCCTGGAGCTCAGAGGCTTTGTAGAGACTTGGGAAGGATGAAGCCTCCAACCCTAGGCCTGCATTTTGCCAGTAACCAGCACACTGATTGTGCGTGTGTGTGTATACGTTTTTTGTCAGGAAGTAGACTGTAGCTCAGAGTTACTTTTTGTGCATCAGGAGACAGAGCCAGCGCTGCCGGTACAGACATAAACCCATATTTTTTTCACAATAGAAAACAGAAAACATTTCAAATGTACCATTTTAACACCTTACCCTCCAGCCTATATCAGAATGATCACCAGGTGGTGGCTTTACTATCCTGACTGGACACCATATGACATTCTTTGCATCACGCCGCTCAAAGTGAATCACAGTACATCATCGATCAGGGTAAAGAACCAATGATGTAGGCTCTTTACCATGTGATCAGCTGTGTCCAATCACAGCTGATTACATATAAACAAATGCCAGTAATCTGCATTTCCTTTCCTCAGCACTATCAGTGTCTGCAGAAAGGAAAGCCGATAACCGGCTTTCCAGTTACAGGGGACATATACAATGATCATCGGTGCCCTGACTATCAGTGCAGCCCCATCAGTGCAGCTTATTAGTGTCCATCAGTGCAAAATATCAGTGCTGCCATATCACTGCAGTCTCATCAGTGCCCATCGGTGCAGCTTATCAGTGCCGCCTCATCAGTGCCCATCAAAGCAGGCTAATCAGTGCCTATCAGTGCCAATCAGTGCCCATCAATGCAGCCTCATCAGTGCCCATCAATGCAGCCTCATTAGTGCCCATTAATGCAGCTTATCAGTGCAGCATTATCAGCGCACATACAGTGGGGACAGAAAGTATTCAGACCCCCTGAAATTTTTCACTCTTTGTATTGCAGCCATTTTCTAAAATCATTTAAGTTCATTTTTTTCCTCATTAATGTATACACAGCACCTCATATTGACAGAAAAACACAGAATTGTTGACATTTTTGCAGATTTATTAAAAAAGAAAAACTGAAATATCACATGGTCCTAAGTATTCAGACCCTTTGCTGTGACATTCATATATTTAACTCAGGTGCTGTCCATTTCTTCTGATCATCCTTGAGATGGTTCTACACCTTCATTTGAGTCCAGCTGTGCTTGATTATACTGATTGGACTTGATTAGGAATGCCACACACCTGTCTATATAAGACCTTACAGCTCACAGTGCATGTCAGAGCAAATGAGAATCATGAGGTCAAAGGAACTGCCTGAGGAGCTCAGAGACAGATTTGTGGCAAGGCACAGATCTGGCCAAGGTTACAAAAAAATTTCTGCTGAACTTAAGGTTTCTAAGAGCACAGTGGCCTCCATAATCCTTAAATGGAAGACGTTTGGGACGACCAGAACCCTTCCTAGAGCTGGCCGTCCGGCCAAACTGAGCTATCGGGGGAGAAGAGCCTTGGTGAGAGAGGTAAAGAAGAACCCAAAGATCACTGTGCCTGAGCTCAAGAGATGCAGTCGGGAGATGGGAGAAAGTTGTAGAAAGTCAACCATCACTGCAGCCCTCCACCAGTTGGGGCTTTATGGCAGAGTGGCCCGATGGAAGCCTCTCCTCAGTGCAAGACACGTGAAAGCCCACATGGAGTTTGCTAAAAAAACACCTGAAGGACTCCAAGATGGTGAGAAATAAGATTCTTTGGTCTGATGAGACCAAGATAGAACTTTTTGGCCTTAATTCTAAGTGGTATGTGTGGAGAAAAACAGGCACTGCTCATCACTTGTCCAATACAGTCCCAACAGTGAAGCATGGTGGTGGCAGCATCATGCTGTGGGGGTGTTTTTCAGCTGCAGGGACAGGACGACTGGTTGCAATCGAGGGAAAGATGAATGCGGCCAAGTACAGGGATATCCTGGACGAAAACCTTCTCCAGAGTGCTCAGGACCTCAGACTGAGCCGAAGGTTTACCTTCCAACAAGACAATGACCCTAAGCACACAGCTAAAATAACGAAGGAGTGGCTTCACAAGAACTCCGTGACTGTTCTTGAATGGCCCAGCCAGAGCCCTGACTTAAACCCAATTGAGCATCTCTGGAGAGACCTAAAAATGGCTGTCCACCAACGTTTACCATCCAACCTGACCGAACTGGAGAGGATCTGCAAGGAGGAATGGCAGAGGATCCCCAAATCCAGGTGTGAAAAACTTGTTGCATCTTTCCCAAAAAGACTCATGGCTGTATTAGATCAAAAGGGTGCTTCTACTAAATACTGAGCAAAGGGTCTGAATACTTAGGACCATGTGATATTTCAGTTTTTCTTTTTTAATAAATCTGCAAAAATGTCAACAATTCTGTGTTTTTCTGTCAATATGGGGTGCTGTGTGTACATTAATGAGGAAAAAAATGAACTTAAATGATTTTAGCAAATGGCTGCAATATAACAAAGAGTGAAAAATTTAAGGGGGTCTGAATACTTTCCGTCCCCACTGTAAGTGAAGAAAAACTACTTATTTGCAAAATTGTATAACAAACAAAGAAAATTTTTGGAGTTTTTTTGCAAAATTTCCAGTCTTTTTTCATTTGTTTAGCAAAAAAAAAAAAAATACCCAGTGGTGATTAAACACCACGAAAAGGTACAGTGTTGTATGACCGCACAAGTGAGAGCGCTGAAAGCTGATAAAGCCTGAGCAGGAAAGTGCCCAGTATTGAAATGGTTATGAAAAAAAATATATAACGTCATTTTGAAAGTGATGACAGCAACACATCTCAAAAAAGTTGGGACAGGGCAACAAATATCTGGAAAAATAAGTGGTACTAACAAGGAAGAGCTGGAAGAACATTTTGCAACTAATTAGGTTTATTGGCAACAGGTAATGGGATTGAGTATAAAAAAGCATCTTAGAGAGTCAGAGTTTCTTAGAAGTGCAGATGGGCGGAGATTCACCAATCTGTGAAAAGCTGCATTTCAAAATAATGATCCTCAACGTAAAATTGCAAAGACTTTAAATATATCATCATCCACAGCACATAATATCATCAAAAGATTCTCAGAATATGGAGAAATTTCTATGCACAAGGGACAAGGCCAAAACACAGTATTGGATTCCTGTGACCAGTGCCTTAGATGACACAGCCTAAAATGACACTGCATTAAAAACCAGTAGGATTCTGTGATGGACATCAGTGAGTGGGCTCAGGAATCCTTCCAAAAATCACTGTCTGTGAACATAGTTCATTGTGCCACCCAAAAATCAAAGGTAAAGCTCTATCATTCAAACAAGAAGCCATATCTGAACATGATCCAGGAGCGCCTCAATCTTTTCTGGGCCAGAGCTCTTTTTAAATGGTCTGTTGAAAAAGTTGGCAACTATGGGAGCTGCATCCTCCTGACTAAAGAGGAGAGGGATCTTTCAGATCGTTTTCAGCACTCAGTTAAAAAGCCTGCATCTCTGATGGCATGGGGGTGCATTAGTGCACGTGGAATGGACAGCTAATACATCTAGAAAAACACCATCTGTGCTGAAAGATATATTCAGGTTTCAGTGCAGCATATGCACCCAATGGCGTCCCTAGGGGGTGCCAGAGGGGGCCCTGACCCCCCCAACATTATGCTGTGCCCCACCATGTGCCCCCCCCCCCTCCAATAAAAAAAAAAATATTTATTTATTTATTCATTTTTTACAAAAAATCAATGTCTAAGAGGGAGAGAGTCCCCAGTCAGCTCCTGCGGGTGATTCCTCCCCCCTCCCTCTGTTCGCTGACACTGCATAATGGGAGCGCTCACACAACCACGGCCGCCCGATCTGCTCCTTCCCCTGCATCCTCATTGGCAGGGAGAAGAGCGAGTTGCAGGAAGGACTCCACCAGGACTCTCAGTTACTGAAAAAACAGACTGATTTCTCCCATCCTTAGGACAGGAGAACCAGCCTGTAAATTCCAAGAGATACCAGACCAGCGCAGTCAATAGCATGGGCAGGACAGCAAGAGGAGGCTGGGAAACCCCACAGTGGCAGAACACCAGGGCCCGGTGGCAAGACAACCTTTGCAACCCTGATAGTTCTCCCACTGCTTTGGATCCTTATATTTTCTTGGTATGCTAGTGACATACCGTATTTATCGGCGTATAACACGCGCCGGCGTATAACACGCGCCGGCGTATAACACGCACCCCAAGTTTAGGAGAGAATTTTAAGGAAAAAAACTTTTAGGAGGGAAGTTTAAGGAAAAGAAACTTACATTAAAATGCCCATCAATGCAGCCTCATCAGTGTTCATCTGCAGCCTTGTTAGTGTCATTGCAGCCTTTTCAGTGTCAGTGCAGCCTTGTCAGTGCAGCTTTGCCCCAGTGCAGCCTTGTCAGTGCAGCTTTGCCCGTGCAGTCTTGTCAGTGCAGCCTTGTCCCCAGTGCAGCCTTGTCCCCAGTGCAGCCTTGTCCCCAGTGCAGCCTTGTCCCCAGTGTCCATACACATGCTAGTAGTTTCAAATATGGCGCTGCGGAGTTCGGAGGGATTTGGCGCCGGCGGAACTGAACGAACGCCGCCGAGATACACATACCCGAGTGTATTCGGCTCTTTTCGGCGCCGCTCACAGTCCCGCCCAGTCCCGCCCTATGATGGACATAACACAGGTCCAATGGCGGGACTGGGCGGGACTGTGAGCGGCGCCGGAAAGAGCCGAATACACTCGGGTATGTGTATCTCGGCTCTGTGATTTCGGCGGCGCTCGTTCAGCAACGCCGAGTCCCTCCGAACTCCGCGGCGCCATTTTTAAAACTACTCGCTATGTGAATGTCGGCGGCAATCGCCGACATTTACATAGCGATAGCGGGGATCGGCGTATAACACGCACCCACGACTTTCCCCTGATTTTAAGGGGAAAAAAGTGCGTGTTATACGCCGATAAATACGGTATATATCTTGTTTTCTGCCACCCTGGGGGACCCCAATACAGTAGGAAGGGAGCTCACTGTGGGGTCGTAGTAAAGGGCCCCAGTATATAGATATATATCTATATCTATCTATCTATCTATCTATCTATCTATGCAATTTATAGTTGCCCCCCTACTTTTGTCCCTGTCCCCCCATGTGCCCCCCCTAAATATGAAAGCTGGAGACGCCACTGTATGCACCCATCCAGTCAATGACTTTTTTGGATGAAGGCCTTACATATTTCAGCAGGACAATGCTAAACTGAATACTGCATCTATGACAACAGCATGGATTCACAGTAGAAGAGTCCGGGTCCCTAAATGGCCTACCTACAGTCCAGACCTTTCACCAATTGAAAATATTTGGCGCCTCTTGAAACGAAAAATATGACAAAGAAGACCCGGGACTGTTTAGCAGTCCAGTTCTATATCGGGCAAGAATGGGACAACACTCCTCTCCTAAAACTGGTCTCCTCATTTCCCAGACATGTACAGAGTGTTGTTAAAAGAAGAAGGGATGCTACACCGTGCTAAACATGGCCCTGTCCCAACTTTTTTGCAATGATTTTCCTATGCTAATGCTACATTTTCTCACATTAAGGACTTATTAACATCATCTGCAGTGACCTGGGTTTTTCTGCACTAGGAAAATACAGGTCTCTGCAAGACACATAGAAAACATTGTATTCTATGGGTCTCGTTGACACCAAACTGTTGGTTTGATGTGCGGTGCAGAGCTCTGAGGAATTATGAATCATGTCTGCAGTTTTCCGCACAGCTCCACACATCAACTTGGGGAAACTGACAGAATCGCTCTGCATCCATGTGACAGGTAGTGTAGAGGAGAAGAGAGCAGTGCTGTGTGTCCCAACTGCAGGGCAACAGATGGGGGGGAGGGCAGCAGGGAGAATTGGATGGTGGACAGGAGTGGGTGATCAGTGCGGGGGCAATTACAGGACACCTCAGGGCCCACACACTGCACACATTAATGGCTGATGCAGGAAAAATGCCGCTGTTAGGGACGTCTGGCTTTTTTTATGCCCATGAATGCAGTTGTATGTTACTTATTGTGCCCATGCAATGCAGGCATTTATTATTTTTGTGAAGCATTTAGGGGCATTAAAAAAATGCCTGCTCCTAGAGGCGTTTAGCACTTTTTTAATGCCTCTAGAAGCAGCTAATGTTATCCTACATGCACATTAGGAAGACTAGTGCCGTTTTTTAAGCTCAGCGTTTAGAGGCAGAAAAAAAATCCTTTTGGTTTGCGTTTTTGAGAACATTATTACGTTAGAAAAAAAAAACGCTAAATGCTCCTAAACACTACTAAACTCTCCTAGATATTCTTAACCACTTGCCGACTGCCTCACGCAGATATGCTGCGGCAGAATGGCACGGGCAGGCAAAATCACGTACCTGGTACATGATCTGCCTCCCGCGGGCGGGGGGTCCGATCGGACTTCCCCCCAGTGCCCGGGGCGGTCGGCTTCTGTCCGGGAGCTATCAGAGGTGAGGGGGAGGCCATCCATTCGTGCCCCCCCCCCCCCCCGCGATCGCTCCCAGCCAATGAAATCCTTCCTCTGCTGCTGTATAGTAAACAGCGGCAGAGGAAGTGATGTCATCTCTCCTCGGCTCAGTATTTTCTGTTCCGGCGCCGAGAAGAGAAGACATCTGAGTAAGTTGCACAACACAACACACACAGTAGAACACGCCAGGCATACTTTTCACCCCCCATCACCCCCCGATCACCCCCTGATCACCCCCCAATCACCCCCCCCCCCTGTCACAGTGACACCAAGCAGTTTTTTTTTTTCTGATTAGTGCATTGGTGTCAGTTTGTGACAGTGTGGTAGGGCAGTTAGTGTTAGCCCCCTTTAGGTCTAGGGTACCCCCCCTAACCCCCCCTAATAAAGTTTTAACCCTTTGATCACCCCCCGTCGCCAGTGTCACTAAGCAATCGTTTTTCTGATCGCTGTATTAGTGTCACTGGTGACGCTAGTTAGGGAGGTAAATATATAGGTTCGCCGTCAGCGTTTTATAGCGTCAGGGACCCCCATATACTACCTAATAAAGGTTTTAACCCCTAGTTAACCCTTTCACCAGTAATCACCGTATAACTGTTACAGGTGACGCTGGTTAGTTAGTTTATTTTTTATAGTGTCAGGGCACCCGCCGTTTATTACCTAGTAAGGGTTTAACCCCCTGATCCCCCGGCGGTGATATAAGTTAGGTTTTAGGGTCAGATAGGGTCTGCGTCGCCCCAGGCAGAGTCAGGTTAGTGCCAGTAGCGCTAACACCCACGCACGCAGCATACACCTCCCTTAGTGGTATAGTATCTGAACGGATCAATATCTGATCCGATCAGATCTATACTAGCGTCCCCAGCAGTTTAGGGTTCCCAAAAACGCAGTGTTAGGCCCCTTTCACACTTATACGACTTCAAAGTCGCGCGATTTTACCGCGATTTCGCGGCCGCGATTTTGTCGCGATTTTCCCGCGATTTGGGAGCAGTACTACTTTGTACGACTTTGCCACATTTTTGCCATTACCAAATGAAAACATACAGTAGTTGGTATGACTCATAAGGGGGAACTCCACGCACAAGTTTTAAATAAAAAAACTGGCGTGGGTTCCCCCCCAGGGGCATACCAGGCCCTTAGGTCTGGTATGGATTGTAAGGGGAACCCCCTACGCCGAAAAATCGGCGTGGGGGTCCCCCCAAAATCCATACCAGACCCTTATTCGAGCACGCAGCTCGGCCGGTCAGGAATGGGGTTGGGGACGAGCGAGCCCCCCCTCCTGGACCGTACCAGGCCGCATGCCCTCAACATGGGGGGTGGATGCTTTGGGGCATGGGGGGGTGCCCTGCGGCCCCCCCACCCCAAAGCACCTTGTCCCCATGTTGATGAGGACAAGGGCCTCTTCCCGACAACCCTGGCCGTTGGTTGTCGGGGTCTGTGGGCGGGGGCTTATCGGAATCTGGGAGCCCTCTTTAATAAGGGGGCCCCCAGATCCCGGCCCCCCCCCCACCCTATGTGAATGAGTATGGGGTACATGGTACCCATACCCATTCACCTAGGGAAAAAAGCGTCAATAAAAAAACACAGTACACAGGTTTTAAAGTAATTTATTAGGCAGCTCCGGGGTCTTCTTCTGAGTTCGGGGGTCCTCTTCCGACTTCGGGGGTCTCTCCGGCATCTTCTCCCGGTGTCCGCATCTTCTGCCGGCTCCACCGCTATCTTCTGCCGCTCTTTTGCCAGCGGTGGTCCGGACTTTTGGATCGTCTTCTTCCCTCTTCTCTTCCAGAGATGTTGACACGACGCTCTCTCCAGCTGCAATGGTCTCTGAACGCTCCGAAACTGACTTATATAGGCGGTGACCCCGCCCCCTTATGCCGTCACAGTCCCTGGGCATGCTGGGACTGTGACCTTTTAGGAGGCGTGGTCACCGGGTGATGACCACGCCCCCTTATGACGGCACAGTCCCAGCATGCCCCGGGACAGTGACCTCATAAGGGGGCGGGGTCACCGCCTATATAAGTCCATAGTGGATCGTTCAGAGACCATTCCAGCTGGAGAGAGCGTCGTGTCAACATCTCTGGAAGAAAAGAAGAAGGCAGAAGTCCGGACCACCGCTAGCAATTGAGCTGCAGAAGATAGCGGAGGAGCCGGCAGAAGATCAGGGCACCGGGAGGAGACGCCGGAGAGACCCCCGAAGTCGGAAGAGGACCCCCGAAGTCGGGAGAGGACCCCCGAAGTCGGAAGAAGACCCCGGAGCTGCCTAATAAATTATTTTAAAAACCTGTGTACTGTGTTTTTTTATTGACACTTTTTTCCCTAGGTGAATGGGTAGGGGTACCATGTACCCCATACTCATTCACATAGGGTGGGGGGCCGGGATCTGGGGGCTCCCTTATTAAAGGGGGCTCCCGGATTCCAATAAGCCCCCCCGCCCGCAGACCCCGACAACCAACGGCCAGGGTTGTCGGGAAGAGGCCCTTGTCCTCATCAACATGGGGACAAGGTGCTTTGGGGTGGGGGGGCCCGGCAGGGTGCCCCCCATGCCCTAAAGCACCCACCCCCCCATGTTGAGGGCATGCGGCCTGGTACGGTCCAGGAGGGGGGGCGCTCGATCGTCCCCACCCCCATTCCTGACCGGCCGGGCTGCGTGCTCGGATAAGGGTCTGGTATGGATTTTGGGGGGGACCCCACGCTGATTTTTCCGCGTAGGGGGTTCCCCTTAGATCCATACCAGACCTAAGGGCCTGGTATGCCCCTGTGGGGGAATCCACGCCGTTTTTTTTCATTTAAAACTTGGCGCGGCGTTCCCCCTCTCGATTCATACCAGACAGCTGTCAGCACTGCCTGTCGCTCATCGCGAAAGGGAAAAAAAAGTTTTTCTTTCCCGATCAGCGAGCCAGGCTTGTGCTTACAAAGTCGTACTGAAATCGTGTCTATATTATTCAGGCACGATTTGCATGCTACTTGAGGGTTTAACATTGAGGTCTATGGAGTACAACTCACATAGAAGTTGGGCCAAAGTAGTGCAGGGACTACTTTCAAGTCGGCACGACTTAAAGTCGTGCCAATATGAATGGTAGTCATTGCAAATCATGGAGAATGACTTGTCATACGATTTTGCAGTACAAAATCGTGGGACAAGTCGTATAAGTGTGAAAGGGGCCTAAGCAGGATCAGCCCAGATACCTGCTAGCACCTGCATTTTGCCCCTCCGCCCGGCCCAGCCCAGCCCACCCAAGTGCAGTATCGATCGATCACTGTCACTTACAAAACACTAAACGCATAACTGCAGCGTTCGCAGAGTCAGGCCTGATCCCTGCGATCGCTAACAGTTTTTTTGGTAGCGTTTTGGTGAACTGGCAAGCACCAGCGGCCTAGTACACCCCGGTCGTAGTCAAACCAGCACTGCAGTAACACTTGGCGACGTGGCGAGTCCCATAAGTGCAGTTCAAGCTGGTGAGGTGGCAAGCACAAGTAGTGTCCCGCTGCCACCAAGAAGAAGACAAACACAGGCCCGTCGTGCCCATAATGCCCTTCCTGCTGCATTCGCCAATCCTAATTGGGAACCCACCACTTCTGCAGCACCCGTACTTCCCCCATTCACATCCCCAACCACATGCAGTCGGCTGCATGAGAGGCATTTTCTTTATGTCCTCCCGAGTACCCCTACCCAACGAACCCCCCCAAAAAAGATGTCGTGTCTGCAGCAAGCGCGGATATAGGCGTGACACCCGCTATTATTGTCCCTCCTGTCCTGACAATCCTGGTCTTTGCTTTGGTGAATGTTTTGAACGCTACCATACACTAGTTGAGTATTAGCGTAGGGTACAGCATTGCACAGACTAGGCGCACTTTCACAGGGTCTCCCAAGATGTCATCGCATTTTGAGAGACCCGAACCTGGAACCGGTTAAAGTTACAAAAGTTACAGTTACAAAAAAAAGTGTAAAAAAAAACATTAAAAAAAACACAAAAAAATATATAAAATAAAACAAAAATAGTTGTCGTTTTATTGTTCTCTCTCTCTCTATTCTCTCTCTATTGTTCTGCTCTTTTTTACTGTATTCTATTCTGCAATGTTTTATTGTTATTATGTTTTATCATGTTTGCTTTTCAGGTATGCAATTTTTTATACTTTACTGTTTACTGTGTTTTATTGTTAACCATTTTTTTGTCTTCGGGTACGCAATTCAGCTGCAGCGCAGATTTATTTATCTTGACAGCAACAGCGTTTGCTCCCACGATATATAAAGCCGTGACTCCAGCAGAGGTGATATATGTCGAAGCATGGGGGCAGCAGAGGGCAGGGGAGCGATTTACTCCTACCTTTTGCGGGAGGATGCCCCCATGCTTCAGCATATATAAATGGTGCATGTATGCCCATCATTAGAAGTGGGTGGATGAAGGGAGGTATTCTAATGGTGAGCATACCCACCGAACAATCTCTTTTTTTCGTTCAGCCCACAGGCTGCATGAAAAAAAAAGATTACAATATATGACCAACAAGGACCAGCAACATACTGGTATGTTGCTGGACTTTGAGTGGTTATACCAGAATGATGCCTGCAGGTTTAGGTATCATCTTGGTATCATTCTTTTCAGCCAGCAGTCGGTTTTCATGTAAAAGCAATCCTAGCGGCTAATTCACCTCTAGACTGCTTTTACAAGCAGTGGGAGGGAATGCCCCCCCCCCCACCGTCTTCCATGTTTTTCTCTGGCTCTCCTGTCCCAACAGGGAACCTGAGAATGCAGCCGGTGATCAGAGACCAGAGTGGCTCCAAACATCTCTATGGCCTAAGAAACCGGAAGCTACGAGCATTTTATGACTTAGATTTCGCCGGATGTAAACAGCGCCATTGGGAAATTGGGAAGGCATTTTATCACACCGATCTTGGTGTGGTCAGATGCTTTGAGGGCAGAGGAGAGATCTAGGGTCTAATAGACCCCAATTTTTTCAAAAAAGAGTACCTGTTACTACCTATTGCTATCATAGGGGATATTTACATTCCCTGAGATAACAATAAAAATGATTAAAAAAAATGAAAGGAACAGTTTAAAATAAGATAAAAAAGCAAAGAAAAATAAATTTAAAAAAAAAGCACCCCTGTCCCCCCCTACTCTCACGCAAAGGCGAACGCAAGTGTCTGTCTGGCGTCAAATGTAAACAGCAATTGCACCAAGCATGTGAGGTATCACCGCGAAGGTCAGATCGAGGGCAGTAATTTTAGCAGTGGTCCTCCTCTGTAAATCTAAAGTGGTAACCTGTAAAGGCTTTTAAAGGCTTTTAAAAATGTATTTAGTTTGTTGCCACTGCACGTTTGTGTGCAATTTCAAAGCATGTCATGTTTGGTATCCATGTACTCGGCCTAAGATCATCTTTTTTATTTCATCAAACATTTGGGCAATATAGTGTGTTTTAGTGCATTAAAATTTAAAATAGTGTGTTTTTTCCCAAAAAAATGCGTTTGAAAAATCGCTGCGCAAATACTGTGTGAAAAAAAAAATGAAACACCCACCATTTTAATCTGTAGGGCATTTGCTTTAAAAAATATATAATGTTTGGGGTTTTAAAGTAATTTTCTTGCAAAAAAAAATAATTTTTTCATGTAAACAAAAAGTGTCAGAAAGGGCTTTGTCTTCAAGTGGTTAGAAGAGTGGGTGATGTGTGACATAAGCTTCTAAATGTTGTGCATAAAATGCCAGGACAGTTCAAAACCCCCCCAAATGACCCTATTTTGGAAAGTAGACACCTCAAGCTATTTGCTGAGAGGCATGTCGAGTCCTTGGAATATTTTATATTGTGACACAAGTTGCGGGAAAAAGACAATTTTTTTTTTTTTTTGCACAAAGTTGTCACTAAATGATATATTGCTTAAACATGCCATGGGAATATGTGAAATTACACCCCAAAATACATTCTGTTGCTTCTCCTGAGTACGGGGATACCACATGTGTGGGACTTTTCGGAAGCCTAGCCGCGTACGGGACCCCGAAAACCAAGCACCGCCTTCAGGCTTTCTAAGGGCGTAAATTTTTGATTTCACTCTTCACTGCCTATCACAGTTTCGGAGGCCATGGAATGCCCAGGTGGCACAACCCCCCCCCCCCCCAAATGACCCTATTTTGGAAAGTAGACACCCCAAGCTTTTGAAAATTGAAAAAAGAAAAAAAAAATGTTTTTCTTGTCTTTCTTTATTTTCAAAAACAAATGAGAGCTGAGAGCTGCAAAATATTATGATTCATCAAAATCAAAAGTGCCAATTTTAAAGGCTTATATGCATGGTATTGTCATAAAAAGTGTTTGGGGACCTGGGTCCTGCCCCAGGGGACATGGATCAATGCAAAACAAAGTTTTAAAAACGGCCGTTTTTTCGGGAGGAGTGATTTTAATAATGCTTAAAGTGAAACAATAAAAGTATAATATTTCTTTAAATTTGGTACCTGGGGGGTGTCTATAGTATGCCTGTAAAGAGGCGCATGTTTCCCATGTTTAGAACAGTCTGACAGCAAAATGACATTTCTAAAGGAAAAAAAGTCATTTAAAACTACTATCGCTACTATCACTACTAACTACTGTAAAAGTACTATCGCTAGCGCTGGCTATAATGAATTGTCTATCTGTTCATTGATAAAAACAGCATGGAATTTCCCCACAGGGGAACCCCGAACCAAAATTTAAAAAAAATGGCGTGGGGTCCCCCTCAAAATCCATACCAGACCCTTCAGTTCTGGTATGGGTTTTAAGGGGAACCCTGCGCCAAAATTAAAAACAAAAATGGTGTGCGGGTCCCCCTCAAAATCCATACCAGACCCTTCAGGTCTGGTATGGATTTTAAGGGGAACCCCGTGCCAAAATTTTTTTTAAAAATGGCGTGGGGTCCCCCCAAAAATCCATACCAGACCCTTATCCGAGCATGCAACCTGTCTTACGTATGTTTTCCTTCTGCGCACGAGCAGAGAGGGACGGGGTGCTTTAAATTTTAATTTTTTTTCTTATTTTATTGATTTTTTTTTATTATTTTTACACTGTCTCTTAAAAAAAAAATTCTGATAATTTTTATTTATGTCAGAAGGAATGTAAACATCCCTTGTGACAGTAATAGGCAGTGACCTCCTTTGTACTTAAAAGCATTCAAAACGCCAAGTTTGGCAGTTCTGAATGCTGTAATTTTTTTAAAATTTGCTGCCTTTAGGTCTTCTGTAAACCGGAAGTGATGTCATGACATCGCTTCCGGCTTACTAAATCCGAGACCCGATCAAAGCCGATTCCGGCTTCGTTCGGGTCTGTGGCCAGCCGGGGGACGACCGGCTGGTCGCTCAGGCCTACCGGTGGGACAGGAGAGCCTGGACGAGCCGCAGAAGCCGGTGGGAGGAGGGGGGACGCCCCCTCCTGCTCCTTGGGATAACAGCCGAGCGGCTGCTAGCCGTATAGTTTGTCATCTCAAGAAAGCCGACCGTCGGCTCTAAAAAGCGGTACCGGGTGATGCGTGCAGCTACATGCATTACCCTGGTACAACCCCTTCAAGCCGAGGCTGCATTTGGGTAGGGTCGGCGTGAAGGGGTTAAATTCATTTGCCCATGTGCATGAGGCCTAACGATACACCACTGTGTTCCAGTACATCTTTATTACTTTCTGAGAGGCAAGTCTGCAATGACAGCTTTCATATGTATATCCTGACATCTGTTGTTACAGACGTAAACGAATGTAAAGAAAATCTCCAAATCTGTGACCCTTATGGTGATTGTACGAACGAAATTGGATCATATAAGTGTGCATGCAAGGAAGGATACAAGAGCATCTCTAATAGTTGTACAGGTGAGTGTCATAGTTTTATTGAATATGTGCACTGCCGAAAAATTTGTTTTTTTTTTTAGTTTTTGTTCTGTTCGTTTTTTGTTTATCGGATCATTCGTTATGATTCGTTACCTTCCATTTGTTTAGATGCGGTATTCGTTATTTTGAGAATTCTGAATAATTAGAACAAAAATCTGAAATTCGAAAATACAAAAATTCTAAAGAACGAAAATCGAAAATTCAAAAAATGAAGATCTGAAAATCAGAAATAACAAAAATCCAAAAATAAGAACAAAAATCTGAAAGAGCAAAAAAAATTCAGATAATTTCTATTATAATTAAAATATTACGTTTATTAACCATTATTATAGTTGTATTATTATTATTTATTAATAATAATAATAATAGTTTTAAACTATTAAATTATAGGTATTGGAATTTCCTTTCAAATTTGGCTGTTAGTGAACGTAACGAATATGAATTTATCCAAAGTTACAAATTATTCGGCCTTCGTTACTTCGGAGAATTCGAAATTTCGGATAAATTCTTATACGTTACGTTCACTAACAGCCAAATTTGAAAGGAAATTCCAAAACCTATAATTTAATAGCTTATAACTATTATAGTTTTTATTATTATTATTATTATTATTATTTATTATTAATATATAATCATAATAAAAAAAACTATAATAATGGTTAATTAACTTAATATTTTAATTATAATAGAAATTATCCAAATGTTTTTTATTCTTTCTGATTTTCATTCTTATTTTCTTTCTTTCAAATTTTCGGATTTTCGTTCCTTCTGATTTTCTAACTTTCAGATTTTCCTTCTTTCAAAGTTTTGGACTTACGTTCTTTTGAATTTTCTGATTTTTGTTCTTTCGGATTTTCATTCTTTCAAATTTTCGTTCTTTTAGTAAATGTGTTTTCAAAAAAATTTGTGAAAGGGTCTTTTGTACTTCGGATGTTTTCTGAATTAACAAATATGCACAATTTTGACAAATTGCACGTGTCTAATTTTTATTAGATATCACCATTCACTAAAGATGCCCAAAGATATGAGATGCTGCCTTATCCAGCTGGGTGGTGAATTTAGGGGTGCGCATCTTCACTGGTCTCACGATTCGATTACGATTATCTGGTCAATGATTCGATTCGATTCCGCGATGCATCACGATTACTGACGCGCTCCCACTCCTGCTTGGGCCGCCTAGGCGGCCCTTCCTCCCTGCAATCTTCTGGGACACATCACAGTTCCCAGAAGATTGCCTGGCTGTGCAGGACAGCGCAGTTAGACAGGCGCACCCGGCTGTGAAGCTGCAAGCTGTCACAGCCGGATGCATACAGTAGTAATGCCAGGGACGTGGACAGGCAGGTGAGAGAATGGATGGTTTGGGTGGCCACGCCGCTGGATTGTGGGACAGGTGAGTGTCTTTTTAATAAAAGTCAGAAGATACACTTTTTTTTGAGCTGCTGACTTTTAATAAACAAAAAATTTACTAGGCGGCCCCTCCCTGCCAGCGATCTTCTGGGTCGCAGAAGATTGGCTGGCCAATGGCAGAGCGCAGTGCGGCTCACGCAGTCTGCACCCGGCTGTGAAGCCATAAGCTGTCACGGGCGGGTGTCTCTGCCCACAGTAGATATGACGGCGCAGAGGAGAGGGAGAGGAGCGAGGCTCCGTGCGGCCGCATCGATGGACCGTGGGACAGGTGAATGTCTGATTATTAAAAGTCAGCAGCTACACTTTTTGTAGCTGCTGACTTTTAATAAACTAAAAAATGGGTGGAACTCCGCTTTATGTAATGCACTAATCCGGTGCACTACAAGGTACAGGAATTCACACACGGCTGCTGGGAGGTCAGGAGGGATTACAATCCACAGCTGACAAACAGCCCTGTGAAGTTCCTGTACTGTCTCTGTGATGACATTTCTCTGGGCTCCCTCGTTTGCACCTTCCAGCACACTAGGAGTTAACACAGTGGAATGTGCAAACTGGGGGAGGGGGCGGAGAAATAATGTCAGCACAGAGCACGTATAGGAGCCAGTGTAAGTAGAATACAAACACATTTGTACTCTACATACTGCTGTTAAAATACCTGTGTGGTAAAAAATGCAGTTATAATCCATTAAGTGCCCACCGCTGTATCTGCATTTTAAAATTTATGCAGCTTCATATGCTATTTTTCAGTCTGTGTATATAACTGTTTTTGTCAAAATGGCTTTTGTTAATAAATGCAGTTGTAATCCATTAAGTGGTAACCGCTGTATGTGTTTTTTTTTTTTAAATATATGCATCTTCATACCTCGTTTTTTTAGTCTGTGTATAAAACTGTATAAGCCGCTCATGTGACTGCTCAGTCCGGCCCGCATCTCTCTCCTCTCAGTCTCATGTCTCTTTGTCTCTCCTGACGTCAGTGGGAGTTCTCAGCCCCGCCCACCAACTGTAACTATCAGATCAGAAGAGAGTCGGGCGGGGCTGACGTCAGGAGATACTGAGAGGAGAGGGGCGGGCCGGACTGAGTAGTCACATGAGCACCGGGATATACAGTTATATACACAGTCTAAAAACGAGGTATGAAGCTACATATATTAAAAAAAAAAAAAAAACACATACAGCGATCACCACTTAATGGATTACAATTTAATAGCAAAAGCCATTTTGACAAAAACATTCGGAGCACACTTCCGGGAGGGGCGGGGCAAGTCGGGACGACGTCACACCCGACATCGATTTTTTGGGGTGCTTGCATCGATGCCGCATCGGGGCCCCCCGAATCGCGATGCATCGATTAAATTCCACACCCCTAGTGGTAATCTTATGTCTGTCTGTTCTCCATAGTACTGAGTTGGGCAACAATGAATGATTATTAGGTTAGATAAGTCAGCACTGGACTTCACCTTTCTGCTTCCAGGTACTCCCCTCTCCTATGACATTAACCACCTGAGTACCAGTCTGTAATATCCTTTCATTACCAGGCCATTTTTCAGTGCTGTGATAGTTTGACTGACATTTACTCCATCATGTACCTGAATGAATTTCAAATAGTTTTTTTGAGATTCATTTGATAATAACCACTGGCTAAACTTTTGAATACAAACTATTTCTCTTACATTCTATTATAAAACATGTCAAATAAAATGCTAGGACAGCATGACCCCCCTCCCCAAGTAACCCCTATTTAGAAAGTAGTCACGCCAAGGTGATTTTTTTTTTTGCCACAATTTTTTGGAAATGAACATGATGATATGAGGTGGTTAAAACACGGCAGTAATAGTGCATCATTAATGTACAGGTCACGTGCAGTAGGAAGGTGGATTTGAGGAGGTTAATTTGCAGATTTGGAGGATAAGGGAGGTGAAGGATTAAAATACAGATCATTTAATCAATAAAGAAAAGCAATAGGAAGCTGTCAGCTCTCCCAGCTGATCACGGTCACTTGCAGGTAATCGCTCATGCAGCAATAACCTGCAAGTGACCATGATTAGCTGCGAGAGCTGACAGCCTCCTTTTGGTTTCCTGCCTCTCGCAGCTAATGGCGGGGTTGCATTAGAGGCAGGGTGCATTCATAGGTGTGTATGCACCCTTAAAGTGTTAAAGAAAAAATTGCTGCTGCCTGTGATCTGGAAAGAATGAATGATTAATTCATTTCCCAGTTCCCCCCCTTCCTTTCACAGTGGAGGAAAGGGAGGAAGGAGGAACTAATGAATGAACAGTAAAAACAGTATTACCGTTTACACTTATGATCAGTGTGATTGGTCATCAAAGTGATCACAAGGTAGAAAGCCACTCAGATTGGCTCTGTACACTGATGAGGATGAAATCACAGCCATTACCAATTGCAATGGCTACCTAAGGGTGATTTCTGAAGTGCTATTTAGAAACAGCACTGCAGAAATAAAACATCCACCACTTCATTATTTATGAACGTACAATGAAAAGTGGTTAAAGTGTATACCCAGCCAAAACCTTATACTTTTAGTTTTTGGTAGAGTAGGGAAGGATTAGATTTTTCTGTTATCCATGGGCTGCATTAGAGAAATGTGGACGGACATACTGTACACTATAGCATCTAAAGCCAGGCATATAAGGATCTAAATTTGTCTGGTTCAGCAGTGACTGGCTGAGATTTGATCTATCTATGGGCAGGCTTTTCTACCCATTTCAATCCATTGCTCAACACTTGGGTACAACCAGCCTGTTGTATTTTTTTACAAGTGATTACTGCAGGTGGTTATAGCTACAATCATCGTATTCTGCTGTTCGGGAAGGCTCCCTGCGCCCACTCCCCCACCCCTGGCAGAACACAGTAGCACTACAGGAAGGATTCCCCCCATCAACATTGACAGTGTTGATGGGGAAATAAGTGATTTTCTTTCCTTCCACCTTCCCGCTGCCGGTACCATGTGATCGCTGTGACCAATCACAGCAGGTCACATGACAGTTGTGCACAATGGATGCCGTCTATTCATGCAATTCATTGTGTACTATTGTGTTGATCTCTATGATTGGTCACAGTGATCACATGGTAAAGACAGGGTCAATCACAGCCCATGTGTACCATTTGATTAGCTGTTGTCACTCACAGTTAATCACAATAGTAGACACTGAATGAATAGATTTAATTCACAAAAAATGGTTGCTTATAACAGTGAAATTCACTGTTATAAGCAATAATAGTGTGTAAAAAAAAAAAAAAAATCATGATCGCCTCCCCAGAGTAGTAAACTGTTACTATGGTCACAGGATAACACTTTTTTTTTTAAAGTGTAAGAGAACATTTTTAAAAATTATTGCTTTTGTTTTTTTGTTTTGTTTTTTTTTTTTTACATACTGTCACCAGTCAGTGTCCCTGATCACTGTCACACCAGTTATATGACAATGCTTTACTGCACTAGTGACAGTATGTAAAGAAAAAAAAAAAACGTGTTTCTTCATTTTCCAAAAAATTGTGATAATGACAACTTCAAAAAAATTGCCAGGCCTCTTACTAAATACCTTGGACTGTCTACTTTCCAAAAATGGATCATTTGGGGGGTATTTGTACTGGCATTTTAGGGCCTCAAGAAATAAGATAGGCCATCAGTGCATCAGGCTTGATCGATTTTCACATACATATACCACAGGGGGAGATTTACTAAAACTGAAGCACTTAGAATCTGGTGAAGCTATGCATTGTAACCAATCCTCTTCTAACTTCAGCTTGTTAAATTGGGCTTTGACATTAAAACCTAGAAGCCGATTTCTCTGCAGAGCTGCACTAGATTTTGCACTCTCCAGTTTTAGTAAATCCCCCACATAATATACACTGATTTGGGTTATTTTTCAGCAAAGTAGTGTAGCAGAATATATTTTTGCCTAAATTTACGAAGAACGATTATTTATTTGCAAAAGTTTATAACAGAAACAAAGAAAAAACGGAAAATTTATATCAAATACTTACCGTAATTTTCCTTTCCTGATAGGCTCCATGGCAGCATACGTGTGGGTTGACCCCGCCTCCATAACTACCCAATAGGACCCCTCCCTATAAATTTCAGCTGTGGGCTCTCAGCCGTGTTTCGTAACTAGCCTACTCCAAGCATTGGGAGGGACTCCTGCTGCCATGGAGCCTATCAGGAAAGGAAAATTACGGTAAGTATTTGATATAAATTTTCCGTTTTCCTGACAGGCTCCATGGCAGCATACGTGTGGGAAATAACTCGCCAAACACACCCGGGTGGGCACAATGCTGAGCGAGAAAATAAATTTATTTAACACTGTCCACTGACAGTACTTTCAAACCAAAATTAATGGATGACAAAGCGGCAGGTTCAACACAATAGTGAGAAACAAACGTATTGATAGATGACCAGGAAGCTGCTCTACATATAACTTCGGGTGCGACATGAAGAGAAGCCGCCCACGAGGTTGAAATACTCCGAGTTGAGTGTGCAGTTACTGCCTCTGGAGGAGCCAAGCCCTTCGCTTTATAAGCCCTTTGAATGGTCTGTACTATCCAAGCAGAGATGGATCTGATTGAGGCCCGTTTTCCTCTATTTTTCCCTTGCAGAAGAATGAAAAGGAAGTCCGTCTGCCTAAATGATTCCGTAGCTTCCAGGTATTGACTCAAAGTATGTCCCACATCAAGGGGATGAACTTCTTGACCTTCTGTTGTATTAAAGGTAGGCAATACAATTTCCTGATTTTCGTGAAAAATAGATGTCACTTTAGGGTTTGAGCCCAACATGGGAATTAATACTGCTCTATCCGGAAAAAAAGGTCAGGAAAGGCTCTTTGGAGCCTAAGTTCCTGATTTCAGACACTCTCTTGGCTGAAGTTACTGCCACCAGGAAGACGGTCTTGAGTGTGAGGTCTTTAACTGATAGAGGATCATCAGGATCTGTTCCAAGCGTGGAGAGGAAATCTAGAACAAGGGGAAGATCCCATTTGGGGAATCTCGGTTTCCTTTGAGGTCTTAGCCTGATAGCACCCTTGAAGAATTGGCGAACCAGGGCATGGTTAGCCCATGAAATTCCTGTGAATGCCGAGATGGCTGATATTTGCACACGAAGGGAACTTACTGCTAGAGGCAAATCCAACCCTGTTTGCAGAAAGCTGAGGATATCCTGGACTTTTGGAGAACCACAAGGATTAGGTCTAGAGGCCATGTGCTCTGTGAATTTGGACCAGATACGTTCATACACTCTATTAGTGCTCTTCCGTCTGGCATTCAGAAGCGTCGGGATGGCTTCTTCTGGACAACCTAAGGCTTCAAGCCTTCCCCTCTCAAAAACCAAACCCTGAGATGTAGATGAGCAGGGCATGGATGCAGGATAGAACCTTGGGACAGAAGATCCGCCCTGAGAGGCAGAGGGATTGACTCCCGATAACTGAGGAGAGTTAAGAGGGGAAACCATGGCCTGTTGGGCCAAAACGGTATCACTGCCATGACTTCCACTTCCTCTGTTCTGAGCCTGCGGAGAAACTGGAGTATCACAGGTACCGGAGGGAAGGCATACGCTTTGTTGAACCTCCACCGATCCGTGAGGGCATCTATCCCATATGCTTGGGGATCCCGGAACCTTGAGTAATACCTGGTGAGTTTGTAGTTGCATGGGGATGCAAACAGATCCACTTCTGGAGACACTCCTAGTGTCAGGAGCCACTTGAACACCTCTTTGTGCAGGGACCACTCGTTGTTGTCCATTTGAACACGGGACAGAAAGTCCGCCTGAACATTCTGGACCCCCGGAATGTAGACTGCCGAAATGTTGGACAGATTCTTCTGAGCCCAGTTCATGATTGGCTCCACTTCCCTTAGGAGGGACCAGCTGCGAGTCCCACCTTGTTTCCTTATATAGGCCACCGCGGTTGTGTTGTCCAACCGGAGCATCACTGAGGAGTTCTTTATCAGATGGAAGAAGGATCTGAGCGCCTGAAAGGCCGCTCGAAGTTCCAAAATGTTGGATACAATCTTCTGAGATGGCGAGATCAATCTGCCCTGGGCCACTTCTGACAGGCAATGAGCACCCCAGCCCCGATTGCTGGCATCTGAGGTCACTGTGACCCATGTGATAGGAAGAATCGAATGGCAATTGCGGAGATTTTCCCCCTGGAGCCACCAAAGGAGAGACTCTCTCATGGATGGAGTGAGAAGGATGAGCTGATTCTTGCTGGGAGAATCCCACTGTTGGAGAAACCCTTTCTGGAATGGGCGAGTGCGCCATTGAGCCCACTTCACCATGGGAATGGTGGCTGCCATTGTGCCGATCACCTTCAGACATTGAAGAGCGGAAAGGTGAGATGAAGCAAGAGTCGAACGGATCCTGTCCCGGATCACCACGATCTTCTCCTCTGGTAGTGAGATGGTGCCCTCTAGTGTGTTGAAATGGGCACCTAGAAATATGAGAGACTGAGATGGAATCAGGTGACTTTTCTCCAAATTCAGGAGCCACCCAAACTCTTGGAGAGTGGAAATTACTAGACTCCTGTGCTTTAGAAGCTGACCCTTGTCCTGGCCTAGAAGGAGGAGGTCGTCGAGATAGTGGTGAAGGCGAACTCCTTTGACTCGGAGCAGAGCAACAACAGCCAGCAGAACCTTGGAAAACACCCGAGGTGATGTTGTGAGACCAAATGGAAGGCAGGTAAACTGTAAGTGTTGATCGCCTACAGCAAAGCGAAGGAACTTTTGGAAGTCTGCCGCCACTGGAACATGAAAGTAGGCGTCTTTCAAGTCTATCGACACCAGCCAATCTCCCAGATGAACCGATTGTTGAATCGTTAATAGTGACTCCATCTTGAATTTTTCCTTTCGGATAAACCGGTTGAGATGAGTCAGGTCTATAACAGGCCTCCATGTGCCGTTCTTCTTCTGTACCAGAAACAGAGGAGAATACATGCCTTCTCCTCGTTCGCCATCTGGAACAGGAATGGCTGCGTTTTGAGCTAATAAAGAGCTTATGTAAGCTAAAAGAACTTGTTTCTTCTCTTCTGAACTTGGAAGATTTGTTGGTATAAATCTTAGACTGGGAGTGCTGTTGAAAACCCAGGTGTGGCCTGAGGACACTGTCTTGACAGTCCAGAAATCCCGAATTGAGGCCGCCCAAACATGCCGGAAGTGGAGCAGACGAGCCCCCACCTGACATGTTTGAGCGGGCCCAATTTCAAAAGGACTTAGTGGAGTCCTGGTTACTGGTGGAAGCCCCTTTTGTGGGCTTTTTAAAAGAGGACTGCCTGGATTTCCAGGATCTAGAAAATTCCCGACCAGGCCTATAGCTACGTGCTTCCCTTGCACGGTCGGTGTTCTGCGATCTTGAAAAGGTGCGTTTTTGATTCTGTAAACGCCTGTCTTGAGGGAGGAACCCCGATTTACCACCCGTAGCCCGGGTAATGGCGCTATCCAGCTTGTTGCCGAAGAGGGATGAACCCTCAAATGGAATACGGCACCAAGCCTGTTTAGAGGCTGGGTCCGCCAACCAAGGTCGCAGCCACAAGGCCCGACGGGCGGTGACCGACGACAACATCACCCGAGCCACTAGGCGAACAATGTCAATAGAGACCTCCCCCAGAAAGGCAGAGGCAAGCCTGATTTCCTGAATAGGGGAGCTCTTAGCCGCTTTTTCAGAGATACCTCTAAGAGAATCGTTCACATTGTCTGACCATGCCTCCAAAGCTTTAGAGACTGCTGCTAAGGCCAGAGCTGGTTTGCACACTGTGCCTGCTGTCAGGTAAATCCTTTTTAGGTCGGCATCAATCCGTCTCTCTAGCGGATCTTTAAATGAGACTGTATCTTCAAGAGGCAGAGTCACATATCTCACAAGCCTCATTAATGCAGCATCTACCAAGGGAGCTGACTCAAGGTGTTTAACCTCTTCTTCCTTGAAAGGGTATAGTTTTGCGACTTTGGATTGCATAGAGCTTTTTTTATCTATCTTGCCCCATTCTTCAAAAATTATAGCTCCCACTTCCGTGAGGAAAGGAAAATAATGACGCTCCTTGCTGAGCTGTTTGAAAAACTTTCTCTGTTTAGCAGGAGAAGTAACTGGATCTTCCCAAACCAGAGCGTTTTTAACCGCTTTCACCAGAGAAGGAACCAGGGCATATTCAAAGCCCATTCCAGGATCATCTGCTTCTGACCCACTATCTGAACGGGGGGCAGACTGGTGGCTAGGTTGAGAAGACTCCCACGTCTCAGGAACTGGACCCTCTTCTGACAGGGGAATCAGTGGATCTTGAGGAGAATCACGAGGCTTTGCAGCGTCTCTCTCCTGCAGTGATTCTTTCACAACTCGCTTGATTAGAGTTTCCAGGTGTTGGTCTGCACCTTCCCTCTCATTAGCTGCTTTAGAAAAACAGCGGTCACAGAGAGACTTGCTGGCAGGAACTGGGGCCCTGCATCCCCAACATATTTTCTCCGGTCCCCTATGAGATGAGGGGGGGTGAGGAGAGCCTCTACTGTGGTCTTTAGACTTAGAGGATGAACCATGGTGTCTAGAGCCAGAGGAGGAATGCCGGTGGTGTGATTTAGATGACCCGCTCCTTCTGCGGGAACTACTTTGTCTTTGATCAGACCTAGAAGGGCTAAGGAAAGAAGGAAGACAGGAATAGAGAGAGAGAAAAGGCACAAGTCAGAATGATGCCCTACACTCCGCTCTCTTCCCCCCAGCAGGTAAGTAAAGAAATATACATTCAAATCCTACCTGCTGCGAGAGGACTGGCCACCAGGAGGCAGTGAAGAGTCCATGGCTGATGCTGGGAATCACTGCAGGTGAACACAGAGTAAATCAGATACACCAGAAAGCAAAACAGCAAGCACAGACCCATCTGTACTGCACTTACCTGGGGAAGGCTCTGCAGATGCTCAGGGAAGTCGCCGCTATGCCCACGATCATTCCCGAGCTCTGCAAGCTTCCCCAGGCTTTTAAAATTGGCGCCGCGTGACATCACGGCCGCGCCAGGCCCACGGTCGTCGTGCGCATGCGCGAAACCAGGCCTCGCTTTCGTTCCGGAACTGCGCCTGTGCAGAACGCAGACAGAACCCGGAAGTAGAGGGAGCGGCGGCTGGAACGCACAGGGAACCAGCCGCTGCATAGGCAATTTTGAAAAAGCATACAGAGAGAAAAAACAACAACAACAAATATATACACTGCTGCCATGAAGGCGATATATGCTCACCACCACCTACGATCGACTCGGCCGGAACATCCATACACACACCGGGCTTTTGGCAGATAATGGCCACCTGCATACTGCTAGGCAATCGGCCTGTGCGCGCTTTTCATTCAAAAATGACTCCAGCTCTTCAGCGCTTACTCTGCAATACACTCCATACCCTGCTAACAGTCAAGGCTTATTGGAGGGATGAGACATCACATCAGACGGCCGATACGATCGCGGGACATCGTCTTCAGGTAGGAGAACCAAACATCAGGTCCTACGGAGGAGGACAAAAAAGGAACACGGCTGAGAGCCCACAGCTGAAATTTATAGGGAGGGGTCCTATTGGGTAGTTATGGAGGCGGGGTCAACCCACACGTATGCTGCCATGGAGCCTGTCAGGAAACAGGCTTTTTCTTCAGAATTTTCAGTCTTTTTTCATTTATTCAGCAAAAAAAAAACAGTGGTGATTAAATACCAGCAAAATAAAGCTCTATTTGTGTTAAAAGAAATTATACAAAATGCATATGGGTACAGTGTTGCATGACCGCGCAATTGTCATTTAAAAGTGTGACAGCGCTGAAAACTGAGCAAAGAAGGATGTAAGTGCTCCGGTATTGAAGTGGTTAAAGCGGGATTCTGTCCCTGAAAACAAAATTTAAAAGTCAGCAGCTACAAACACTGTAGCTACTGACCTTAATTAAGTACTTACCTGTCCTGGGTGCCCGCGATGTCAGCTGCCCGAGGCCGACCCGTCCCTGGGCTCTCGGGTCCCGGCACCGCCATCCTAAGTAAGGGAAACATGCAGTGGAGCCTTGCGGCTTCACTGCCAGTTTCCTACTGCGCACGCGCGAGCGCCACAGCGATCTGTGAATGGCCCCGTGGTTTTCTGGGAACACACACAGTTCCCAGAAGGCAACGGGGCCACTCAGCTAGGAGCAGAACATGCCGCGGAATAGGAAGAGGCAGATTAGGAAGACTGCCTAGCCACAAGGGTTCAGGTAAGCTTAAAAAAAAAAATTCTTTCAAATGTTTTTTTTTTATTTTTTTTAGGATTTTTGGTGAAATTTTTTTTTTCCACTTTAAGGTCTGTTTTTATCAATGTTTGTACCTAAGATGCAAATACATTTTGCCCAAGAGTCACCTTTTAAAAAAAAAAAATAATAATCTTATGTGAAAAATGGGTAGATGTTTGAATGAAAACATTGAAAAATAGCCCCCTAAGTGTATTTAATATGAAGATAATGCAATTAACTTTCATGTGCTTATGTGGATTTTGGCCCTAACAATGTTTGTCAGAACATATAACAGAAAATCAGAGATAGCAGTGCCTAATGCATTCTAATCCATATGCTAAGCTACTAAAGTGCTGATGTGGTACTCTAAAACAGATTTGTAATTCTTCTAAAGTGCAAACAGCTATATTAAATCTGAACTCCAGGCAGATAAAGACACAAATTATCATAGTCCTACTTTTATCAATCAATCGACAGATGTATTTTCAAATCCAAGCAGTGTAAATACCTGAATATGCCATAGTATTACACTTCTGCCATCCCCTGTAGAGCCGCACCCAGACTGGGAGAGGGTGGGATAAATCTAAGAACCACTCAGGTGTGCATGCATGTGAATGTGCTGGCAGGGAATTGTAACTCTACCCCTGTAGGACCCGCTGATAGTATTAGGTGCTTTGTTTGTGCCTTGGCTTTGCAAAAGGCCTCAACCCCTCTGACATCCCAGGTTGTACCCCTTTAATCAATGTGGGTCTTGCAATTTTGCAGAAATTGAAAGTCTGAGATCAGGCTCAAGACCATATAGGGGATAACGGGGTATATTTCTTAAGAAACATATGCACTAACAATATAGCAGTACAGTACATGATAAACCCATACAATGCACTAGAAATGTACTCAAATAGAAAAGAACCATAGCTTGACTCAAATAGCATACACTGTAGTCTTTACCATAAGCATACAACAAACAGGCAACAGATTGGTAAATGTAGCAAGAAAATGTGGCTAAATTGCCTGGGTGTACCTATTATGGGTAAGCTAAGCCTAGGCCCCTGTTTGCAAACTGAAGCAATATGCAATGACTAAACCAAATTTATGTATAGTCTTTATTGTTTATATTTGCTTGCTAGCTATGTTGGGGCCCTGGTGCCATTGTTGCGCTTGATAAGAGTCAATCACCCCACTCACAGAGTAGTAGTGGTAGAAGTTGTCAATTATGCACTGTAAGTTATGGTGCAGGGAAGTTGACTGGGCGGTTGTGTAGCCAGGCTGAAGGACCATGGAGGATTCAGGCAGATTGAAAGGGCCATTGGGCAGCTTAACTGGCTGAAGGGGATGAGAGTGTGACTTAACCTTGTTTAAATTATGCCTTATGCCCTGTACACACGGTCGGACATTGGTCAGACATTCCGACAACAAAATCCTAGGATTTTTTCCGACAGATGTTGGCTCAAACTTGTCTTGCATACACACGGTCACACAAAGTTGTTGGAAAATCCGATCATTCTGAACGCGGTGACGTAAAACACGTACGTCGGGACTATAAACGGGGCAGTAGCCAATAGCTTTCATCTCTTTATTTATTCTGAGCATGCGTGGCACTTTGTGCATCGGATTTGTGTACACATGATCGGAATTTCTGACAACGAATTTTGTTGTCGGAAAATTTTATAGCCTGCTCTCAAACTTTGTGTGTCGGAAAATCCGATGGAAAATGTGTGATGGAGCCTACACACGGTCGGAATTTCCAACAACAAGGTATCACGCATTTTCCGTCGGAAAATCGGACCGTGTGTACGGGGCATTATGCAACAAAATAACAGTGAAGTGGGTCAATGACTCTGTCACCAGTTCCTTGGGTAAAGCTGACAGATGGTGGCAGTGGAGAGAGTATGCTGATCTCACTGCCACAGCTTGATAAAGAACAGTGGTGTGCTGGGTCACTGGTAGCAACTTGATGAAGATGGCGAACAGGCTGGTGCAGTGTAAACGGTACACTGGGTGGCTCAAATAGTGGATGGTGGGTCTCAATGGATGCAGTGCCTACCCCTATGGCCATCTCTGTGCCACAGGGTGGATATGGTACAGGTCTCCCTTGGGTACCCTATGACTGTGGCTGTACAGCTACAGACACAGCGTAGGATGTATGCTGAATAGCCCAGAGGGTGGGGGGGATGGATCACCCTGGATTCAGTGTAGGACTCCCTTGAATCTTCTGAGGCAGCCCTTGAGCAGCTGAGCTCCTTTTGTGTGTCAGTTGCACTGTGTCTCTCAAGCAACATGGTGGGTCGTCAATGGGCTAGCCTATGGCCAGCAGGAAATGCAGAAGTACTACCTTTCTAGTGGATATCGGACAGGAGCGGCCGAACACCCAAATGCTCTGCGCTCCGAGTCCACCATTTTGAAGCCAATTAGAGCCTATCGATCTAATCAAGTGCTTCAAAAAAAAAAAACCCCACTGCTGTAATTCATGCGCTCAACGTCCTGAAAGGGGCAGGACACATGAATAGGGGGTGGCCGCGGCTGCCATGGATAGATTCATGCTATGCATGAATCTATCCATTAACCATAGGGGGTTTTGTGGATAGAGGGGGTGGCGCCCGTGTGCCCTTAATGGATGGGCCATTATAAATAATATGATCAAATCAATCTCCATTTGATCAGATGCTTTGGGGGCTAGAGGAGAGATACAGTATGGGGTCTAATAGACCCCAGATCTTTCTGAAAGGAGGACCTGTCACAGCCCATGCTATCATCTTGTTTATCCCTTGTGATAGCAATAAAGTTGATCCAAAAAATAAATAAATAAAAAGGGGCAGTTTAAATAAAAATAATAATCATAATAAAATAAAAAAGTTTAAAGCGCCCTGTCCTCCTGTGCTCACATGCAAATGCAAATGTACATGTAGGTCCCACACGCATATGTAAACAGTGATCGCACCATACATGTGACGTATCGCCAAGAACGCCAGAGCCAGAGCAATAATTCACGTGCCAGACCTCCTGTGTCGCTCTAAACTGGTAACCTGTACGGCTTTTAAATGATCACCTATTGAGATTTTTAGGTACCATAGTTTGGCGCGATTCCACAGGCGTGTGCAATTTTAAAACGTGACATGCTAGATATCGATTTACTCGGCGTAAGATCATATTTTATGTTTTACTGAAAAACTGGGTATTATATTGTGTTTGTGTTCAGTACTGAGAACGGTTATTGTTTCCATCAGCTGACATTCAGTCAGCCTTTCAAAATGGCACTGCCAACAACAGCTTTTAAAGTGATTGAATGGCTGAGCGGTGTTTCTGACATCACATTCTTCTCTTTTTTTTAAAAACTGTTGAATGCCTTACCTGGACTCTGATGTGGGTGGGTTCTAGTCAACCAGGGCAGGAAAAAAAGGGGACTGCTCTTTTAACTGTAGGACATGCACAAAGACAGATAACCAGCATAAAGTGTACAGGATCATTTAATGTTTCCTTACCTTTTTGCCCCCACTTCCCTAAGCAGATGTAGCCCACCTTCTCCTCCCAAATCTCTATACTTACCTAGTTTTCTCTTCCAATGCCAGCAGTATTACAGTATGTACATTTCTTGGCCTGACGTTTGCATAAACGCAGTTTGGCCACATAGACTTTTATCAGACAAGCAGACAATTAGGAGCAGATCTGTTTTTCAGGCCCCATAGACATTTATGGGGTCAGCAGAAGGATAGGAGCTGATTTCCAGGTTCAATAGACTTCTCTTTCTACACATCTGGTCAAGAAGCCAGCAGATGAATGTAAACAATGCGCTGGACTTTGGTGATGCAAACTAGGTAAACATAGAGATTTGAGGGGGCAGGATGGGCTACATGTGCCTAGAGTGGTGGAGACAAAAGGTAAACTTTGTGTAAAAATGTCCTTATTTTTTAACTAACTCCTATATTTTGAAAGAAACACAACTGATATATAGTGGTCAGTACATAGTTCATTACTTGTGTTTTATTATGATAATAGCATTCTGTAAGTGAAGGGTGATGGAGTGGTCGTCATGTCCTCCAGGTTTGCCTCCTCGTTGGGCAACAAGAATGGGTCACAGAAGAGGCCTACCCCAGGATGGGTTCTTCTGGGCTGCGCTAGGCACTTTGATTGCGGTCACTACTTTACACATGGGGTACCTTTACTTTGATAGTGTAACAAATAATACTGCACTACCCTTGGTGTACAGCAGCTAACACAGCAAATTGGATAAATAGCAAAACAAAAAGGAAAAACAAATAGTGCAGCGCTCTAAAATTGTATATCATGACACGTGTGTCAAATATCGGGTAATAAACCCAATTCAACTAATACATATAGAGAAAGAACGCGCAAAATGATATAAATGTGACTAATAATAAATGTCCAAAAAAATTAAAGTGACACTTGTGCAAAATATAATGTGAAACTTCATATGAATGTCCAAGCCGTGAACCAGGATGTATAACTAGAAGTGAGGGATACCACCACCGAAAGTTGGAAGGCTTACCGGAACGTTTGAACCCCCAAGAACATATGTTCTGCGGGTCAAATGGGCTTATGTCGTTTATTATAACGAATAAGAAGAGGCACTGGAACCCTCGGAATATTGCGACAGGAACACCCACTTATCCTCGAGGTGAATGGATCCTTAAGATGTGTCTCAAGAGGAGGACGGTGTTCAGATGTCCATAAATATAATGGGGTGTAGGATTGGGGTATCAGACTCAAACAGTAGGTGCGTTGTCAGTGAGTACTCCAGTATTTTTAAGGGCCTGGTAGCCCACTTATTTAAAAGCACAGAAAAGTTCACAAAGACATCAGTAGCCCACGCAGGGGGTTCCACCATTTACTGTATCTTGCACACTCAATACTTTAGCCTCCTGGCGTACATTCTTGCCATATGGCCAATTCCGGCCTTTAGCCTAGGCCTTAGGTCTGCTCCTCAGACCCAAAAGAGTTTCCTAGAGTGAAGCTCTCTTGCTTACTCCTAGCTTACTCCTGCTGCTTACTACTTGCTGCTCTGTCACCAAGTACGTCTGCCTCCTGCAGACATGCATACCCTGGCTGCCTCCTGCAGCCTCTGACTCCTCTCAGAGGAATGGGAGTTCACCTGACTCCCATGCACAGACTTCCTGTCTGTTGGGTGGAACCCTGAGCCATAGCCAGGTCACAATTAAATAGCCCAGCACACAGCTGTGCAATCAGCGTGCCTCTCCCTCCAAAATCTGGCGTAAACCAGCAATCTTCCAGGTAGCACAGGGTCCTACTGCCACAGGGGGTAGTAAATATATTTTACTACCCCCATTATATTTATGGACATCTGAACATATTTTGCACAATTTTGCACGTGTTCTTTCTCCTTATGTATTTGTTGAATTGGGTTTATAACCTGATATTTGATACACGTGTCATGATATGCAATTTTAAAGCGCTGCACTATTTGTTGTACCTTTACTTTGAACAGACAATTAAGCTTGAATTGACTCAATGTACCAAACATCACCACAGTTGCTTGTGCATTTAGGAGGGACACGCAGATCCCTTGCCCTCTCCACCTGTCCTGCATACCACCGCTACCTCTCTCCCAGTAACGTTATGGAGTCCCGCTGCACACTTAGCACGGTCTTCATGCATGCACTTCACTTACCGTATTCATCGGCATATAACAAACACTTTTTTCCCCTGAAAACAGAGGGTAAACCCTGCCTGCGTGTTATAATCTGATATTTATTTATTTTTTGCTTAACGGGGGGGGGGGATCATGCGGTCTGCCCTCGGGTGCCACCCATTGGGGGGGGTGTCAGGCCAGCTGCCCAGCCTCTCCTGGCCCTGGGACAGCACTGCCATACTTTAAAGTTAAGAAAACATTACTGACAGCCCTTTTTCATACAACGTTCCTCTTGTGTCACTCTGAATGGAAGCCTGTAATACCTCAAGTAACGCCGCTCGTTCTGTTCGCTCTCTTCCTCCCGCTCCACTTCCTCCTCGAGTGTAGCTTTTGATTGGAGGAGGAAAGCGGTTATGTGACCATCAATGAAACAGCAGAGGAGAGTCACATGTCTGGGTCTACGAGAGAGCAGCGTTAATTGAGGTATTACAGGCTTCCATTTACATCTAGAGTGACACAGGAGGAACGTTGTATGAAAAAGGGCTGTCAGTAATGATTTACAATGTGAGTCACACAGGAGGAGCGGTGTATGAGAGAGGGGCTGACAGTGATGTTTTCTCATTTTTAGAGTATGCTGGCAGCGCTCTAGAGTGCAGGGGGGTTTTATAATGAAGTCTGTGTGCTGTGCAGGGGAAGGGGTCTGCGTAATGTGCTGTGTAGGGGGTCTGTGTGCTGTTCAGGGGGTCCGTGTGCTGTGCAGGGGGCTGTGGAAAGTTTTTTCCTGAAACTTCCCTCTTAAAATGAGGGTGCACATTATACGCCTGCTCGTGTTATACACGGATAAATATGTTAATTCTTTCTCTTCCGTACGTGTGTACAGGTTGAGCACCTCAGCGGTGCTGATCTGCTCCTGTTGCTAGGAGACAGATCCCTGCAGTAGGAGTGCTGACAACATGTCCCTCGCTGCAATCCCTATGGGATTCCCTTAATCTTCAGGGATTTCCTTTTACTTCCTGTTTTGGTTATGGGTCAGGAAGTGAAGGGAACACAGATGGCAAAAAATAAACCGACCGGGGTTATAACCCTTCCTTGCTCCATCCGAAATTAAAAATTGCCTATACTTCAGGTTACATTTGTGGCTGCCTCAGCATACCTGCTCAAAGAAGAGTCCATTTTTGGCAGAGTCCACAGTGGTAGCAGGGCCGATCCTAGGCAGGTGTGCAGGGTGCTCCGTACCCGGGCGCTGCAGAGATGGGGGCGCCGAAGCTCCAGAGTGCTTCCCTCCCTCCTCCTTGTCTGTGTCCAGAGGCGGAGCACATGTAGCGGGTGCTGCGGTTCCCCATCCCGCTTGCTCTCTCCGCCGGCAACTAACAAGAACGCATACCGCCGCTCCCGCTGTCCCCGGAATCCGTGCTGGGTACCGCAGTGGAGCCTAGTTCCGAAACACGTTCCGGTACTAGACTCCACTAATCTTTCTGTCCGGTGCGCGTGGAGCAGTCTCCTGTCTGCCCTGCCCCCTCTGCGTGTGTCAGCTCTTTTCCCATAGGCGGTGTGATGAGAGGCTTCTGGGTTGGCCAGATTTGCTGCCAAACATCCAGTGCACTCCCAGAAATGCTCTCCGAGTGCCACCCTCCTAGTAACCAAAGATGCCACATATGCCCCGCCCCCTGCAATGTGCTTCGGCTCCCAGCGCGCCCGAGTTACAGGGATATATTGGACAGGTACTGATCTATGGGGACATCTGCTGTGGGGGGGCTCTGATGGGGGACACTTGTTGTGTGGGGCTCTGATGGGGACACTTGCTATGAGGGACACCTGCTGTGGGGGGGCTCTGATGGGGGACACCTGCTGTGGGGGGCTCTGATGGGGGACACCTGCTGTGGGGGGGCTCTGATGGGGACACCTGCTATGGGGGACACCTGCTGTGGGGGGATTCTGATGGGGACACCTGCTGTGGGGGGCTCTGATGGGGGACACCTGCTGTGGGGGGCTCTGATGGGGACACCTGCTATGGGGGACACCTGCTTTGGGGGGATTCTGATGGGGACACCTGCTGTGGGGGATTCTGATGGGGACACCTGCTGCGGGGGGCTCTGATGGGGGACACCTGCTGTGGGGAGACTTTGATGGAGACACCTGCTGTGGGAGGACTCTGATGGGGGACACCTGCTGTAGGGGGGCTCTGATTTGGGACACCTGCTGTGGGGGGCTCTGATGGGGAACACATGCTGTGGGGGGACTTTGATGGGGACACCTGCTGTGGGGAGACTTTGATGGGGACACCTGCTGTGGGAGGACTCTGATGGGGGACACCTGCTGTAGGGGGGCTCTGATTTGGGACACCTGCTGTGGTGGACTCTGCTGGGAACCCTGATGTATGCAGGGACTCTGATGGGGACTTTGATATAAGCTGCGCGTGCCGCAGGTCACTCTCTGCCCAGAATGTCCCTCATTCTCAACTTAAAATATGCAGGAGCGGATCAGGGGAGGAGAGACTGTGCCACCGCCGTCCCTGGTATCAACGGGAAGAGGGGTCTCTGTGTTTACTGCCCATCCCCCCCCCTCCTCCTGTCAGAGGAGGAGAGAAAAGCAGCCAGAGATCGGAGCGCCCGTGTCTGAGTGGAGAGAGAGCAGCCACGGGCTCTTAGACCCCCCTCCCTCTCCTCCTCGCACTGCCGTACTAGTGAGCGGCACTTGCCAGGTCAGCTCTCCTGTAGTATGTCTGCAGTCTCTAACCATCCCATATATCATTTATGCAGTCTCTGACCATCTCCTGTATCATGTCTGCAGTCTGTCTGGGGGCTCTTTCTAACAGACTCTCTAACAGAAGCCCTCTCTGTGTGCATTAGAGAGACCCCCCTCCAGGTCCCATTAGTGTACTAATTTTCTTTATTGTTAAAAGATCATGGGAGGATCCCAGGGTAATGAAGACTTCTTAGGGGAGCATCTCTGTGTTTGAGTCGTAGCCATAGAAACATTTGTAAAGGGGAGGAGTTAGTAAGATGACCACACCCATGTGGGGTCGCCAGAAATATTTCTGCACCCAGGCGTCTGTGACCCTAGGATCGGCCCTGAGTGGTAATATCCAGAATTGGCATCTTCAGGGCAGACTGAAAGTCTCACCAGTTCCTTCAGGCTCTAGCAGGATCCTAGAGGCAGATGTGCCTTAATTGTCATCTTGGACACGGTATTTGCAGCAGACCAACAGGGCAGATTCTGGCAATAGTACCAACAGCAACCGTAGACTTTCCATAACCTCTTATGCGTTCTCCAGCTCCCGCTCTTGCATCTGGACCCCTGTCCCTTTTTATAATGCACAGAACCAGTGGGTCAGACCCAGGAAAGCCAACAAAGGATGTTGAATATGGCAAATATGAGCACTATGCAGTCCAAAGGAGATACCGTATAGGGAAGACTGAAGAAAGACCAACACTGCCTAAACATTTGTTTGCTGCCTCTGTAAGCCAAAACTGTCAATTGACCTTATATGCTGGACAGAGCGGGAAGGTGCTTGTCCCTCCATAGCAAAATTTTGCTGTGGGTGTAATTTAGATATCTTCAGCTGTTAGCTGATTAAATAGAAACAAACAAATCTAATAGATAAAGAACTGCTGCTTCCCTTTAACATTTTAACCAGTAAGCAATAACCTGTGTGACTAAACCATATAATGTTTGCTTGCCATTACTAAATTAGTTGTCATTTTTGTTTTTAGCTAAAGATGAATTAACATTTATAAATCCACTCCTACCTGAATTACTTAAACTCAAATAAGGGAAGAAGTTTACACTTGCTTCAAAACATGGCTCCAGACATGCTTTGTTAAAGCTCTCTGAACGCCAGTCAAAACCCCTGTCATTAAATAAAATGGTTAGCTTACAGTCCTGTTTATACCTGCTTTTGCTTCGATGGGGCTTTGGTGGGGCTTTGGTGGGGCTTTGGTGATGCTTTGGTGAGGCTTCAAAGAGGCTTTGGAGGGCTTCAGTGATGCTTCAGTGAGGCTTCATGGGGCTTCAGTGGGGCTTCAAGTGAGCTTTGCCATGGACTTCTATGGAGGCTTTGAAGACGCTTTGAAGCACCACTGAAGCCACATGGGGAATCATTTTTAAAGAGAGGCCAAAGCAAAGCAAAAGCAGGTATAAACAGGACTGTAAGCTAACCATTTTATTTATATATAAAACACAAAGCGCTGTGATGCTAAATAGCTGATAATTACACATAAAACCAAGTGAGGCTGCTATCAAAAGAGAGTGTTTTCAGAGTCACTTAAAAAGAATAAATAATGATATTTGAAGCGCTTCACAATGTGCATGAAAATGAATATATAAGAAAATATAAATAGTCAAATAAATCCAGCGGTGAGTAAAAATTCCTAAAAAATCCAGCAATCAAAATAGTGTAAAATTATAAAAAATTAGTGACACCAAATTTGTAAAAAAATTCACATAAAAAATGCACATAAAAATAAATATATAGGGATGTATTCAGAAGGTTCAATTATGCAGGTGTAGAATCCTGATTGGTATAGAGCTTTTGATCACTAGCAAAGCTGTTTAAAAACACTTGCTTAATTAAGGTGCTCATTGACCTTCATAGTAAAAATGTGCTTTTTGCTTCTATTCACAACCAATGTCAGAATCATAAACAGGCAGATAAGAGAAAAAACCAATCATTGTGCAATAGTTAGGATACCAAGGTACACAGGCAAACTTCAATCCACTCACGTGTGCCTTATAATGATAAGGCATATGCAGGTTTTACTATAGCAGTCAGCCGCCTTAGACAGGAGCAGATTCAGTGCAGTACACTGTGTGATACTGCTGATCTGCACAGAGCGTCCTTGGCTCCTCCCACGCGTTACATCACAGTCACGTGACTTTTTCAAGGATAATACAAGCTCTGACGGACTCAGCTTTATAGCACAACAGCAGAGTGGTTGCCATGGCTACAGCATGAGTTTATCATCACCCTGCTTCCTGCATAAACTTCAATCCTGTTAAAACCTACTTTTATTAGACATGTAATTCATATGAATATCGTTGGTTTATCAAAACCACGATTCCATGTGTAAAAAACGCAGGTGTGTAAAAAGTAAAATAATATATATATTGATATCTCTAATCACGTTAACTTTTTCAACTCCCTCCAGTGGTCACAATTGGTATAACATCTCACAGAGGGAATATATGGCAAAGCGTTGTCTCTAATGGTTTTGATAATTGACCAGTGCCCCATGATATCACAAAAATGGGGTATCCACATGCTCTGCTCATAAATGTATGGAAAACGGAGTAAACAAGATGACATGATATATATATATATATATATATATATATATATAATATACATATATAAAATTAAAATAAGATATGATATAAGAAATAGGGAAATAATATTAAAATGTAAAATTAAAATCTAAAAATTCCATGATAGAATATTGCAAAAATGGATGATGACCATTATTTATATGCTAGAACTGAACCAAATATTGCCACTCAGAAAAAACTGGTATTGGACAAATAATGAGAATATTGGACCAAAAAATAAATAAAAATAAAAAATAAAATATAAAATATAAAAAATAAAATTAAAATATATACCATAAAAATATATATATAAATCTGAAAAAACTCTAAAAATCAGAAATAAAACAATTCAGGTCGAATTCAATGTTCAAACCATGGGGTTCTAATGTACCCATCTGGAATATCCATTTGGATTCATTCTTGCTGAGTTCCCTCACTTTATGGGAACCCCTCCAATGAGCCTTATACTTTTGAATAGCCCAGAATTGGAGACCCCTAGGGTCTCTGTTATGATACCTATCAAAATGTTTTGAAACACTGTTTTGGATAGCCTTTTCTAATGTTCTGGATATTCTCTCTTATTCTCTTCCACATTGGTCGCTTCGTTCTGCCAATGTATTGGAGGGAGCAGGAGCACTGTAAAGCATATACCACCCCCTCAGTCCTGCAAGATATAAAATCCTTTATTTCAAATTCTTGTCCAGTATTTGTTGAAGAAAATTTCTGACATTTGTATCCATTTTGATTAGTATTTATGCAGGCATAACAACTTTTACAGGGATAGAATCCTTTACCCTGAAAAAAGGTTAAATCAGTTATTCTCTTGGGTGGGTTGGGTACATTTTTAGCTATGATGTCCCTTAGAGTTGGAGCTCGTCTATAAATGAATCTCGGTTTTTCTGGGAGTATATTTGCCAAAGTAGTGTCAGTTTTTAAAATAGACCAATGTCTTTTTATAATACTCTCCATCCTCCTGTGTTGTATACTGAAGTCCATTATCAGAGGTATGTCATCTGTTTTGTCATTTACCTTGATTTTATCTTGGATCAGCGCTTCTCTTGAGGTTTGATTGACTTCTGTTATTTTTTCTTCTATAAAACATTTATTGTACCCTTTTTCTTCAAACCTCTTACCTATCCACTGAGTTTGTTTAAGATTTTGCCATGAATATGTTGGCTACACTTGGGGCATATTTAGCTCCCATCCCAATACCCGTTAGTTGTCGAAAATAATTGTCATTATACCAGAAGTAGTTATGTTGAATACCAAAGGCCAGGCTTCTAAGAAGAAATCTTTTCTGTTTAGAAATGAGATGGCTGAATGAATCCATAGCCCATTTAGATGCTTCTATTGCATCGCTATGTTCAATTATTGTGTACAGTGAAGCAACATCAGCAGTTGCTAACAGATATCTTCCATTAGGGTCCAGGGTCAGAGATTTTAATATTTGTAATAAATGTTTGGTATCACGTAGATAAGCTTTAGTGTTAGGTACTAGGGGTTGCAAGAATTTGTCCACATATTCCCCTAGTCTTGCATTGATCGATTGAATCCCATTAATGATGGGTCTTCCTGGTGGTGCCTCAGCATGCCCCAAGTGTAGCCAACATATTCATGGCAAAATGGGAGGAGGATGCCATCTTTTTAAATACTCCGAAGGAACTGGTTCTATATAAAAGATTCATAGATGATTGTATTATTATTTGGAAGGGTGATGAACTGAGTTTAAGATCCTTTTTCCAACGTTTGAATATGAACCAAAAAAATATTAAACTTGAACATCAAATTAGTGAGACTAAAATCCAGTTCCTTGATCTTGAAATAGAACTAACAGCCAATATCATCAGCACAAAAACTTTCTTCAAACCGGTGGAAAGGAACAGCTATATACCAGTAACGAGTTGCCACTATGAGCCATGGTTAATCAACATTCCGAAGGGCCAGTTTATTCGCTTACGGAGAAATTGTTCAGAAAATAATGACTATCTTAACCACTTCAGCCCCGGAACATTTTACCCCCTTCCTGACCAGAGCACTTTTTACAATTCGGCACTGCGTCGCTTTAACTGCTAATTGCGCGGTCATGCAATGCTGTACCCAAATGAAATTTGCGTCCTTTTCTTCCCACAAATAGAGCTTTCTTTTGATGGTATTTGATCACCTCTGCCGTTTTTATTTTTTGCGCTATAAACGGAAAAAGACCGAAAATTTTGAAAAAAAATGATATTTTCTACTTTTTGTTATAAAAAAAATCCAATAAACTAAATTTTAGTCATACATTTAGGCCAAAATGTATTCGGCCACATGTCTTTGGTAAAAAAAATGTCAATAAGTGTATATTTATTGGTTTGCGCAAAAGTTATAGCGTCTACAAACTAGGGTACATTTTCTGTAATTTACACAGCTTTTAGTTTATGACTGCCTATGTCATTTCTTGAGGTGCTAAAATGGCAGGGCAGTACAAAACCCCCCCAAATGACCCCATTTTGGAAAGTAGACACCCCAAGGAAATTGCTGAGAGGCATGTTGAACCCATTGAATATTTATTTTTTTTGTCCCAAGTGATTGAATAATGACAAAAAAAAAAAAAAATTTACAAAAAGTTCTCACTAAATGATATATTGCTCACACAGGCCATGGGCATATGTGGAATTGCACCTCAAAATACATTTAGCTGCTTCTCCTGAGTATGGGGATACCACATGTGTGGGACTTTTTGGGAGCCTAGCCGCGTACGGGGCCCCGAAAACCAATCACCGCCTTCAGGATTTCTAAGGGCATAAATTTTTGATTTCACGCCTCACTACCTATCACAGTTTTGAAGGCCATAAAATGCCCAGGTGGCACAAAACCCCCCCAAATGACCCCATTTTGGAAAGTAGACACCCCAAGCTATTTGCTGAGAGGCATGGTGAGTATTTTGCAGCTCTCATTTCTTTTTGAAAATGAAGAAAGACCAGAAAAAAAAAATTTTTTTTTCAATTTTCAAAACTTTGTGACAAAAAGTGAGGTCTGCAAAATACTCACTATACCTCTCAGCAAATAGCTTGGGGTGTCTACTTTCCAAAATGGGGTCATTTTGGGGGGTTTTGTGCCACCTGGGCATTCCATGGCCTCCGAAACTGTGATAGGCAGTGAAGAGTGAAATCAAAAATTTACGCCCTTAGCCTGAAGGCAGTGCTTGGTTTTCGGGGTCCCGTGCGCAGCTAGGCTCCCAAAAAGTCCCACACATGTGGTATCCCCGTACTCAGGAGAAGCAGCAGAATGTATTTTGGGGTGTAATTTCACATATCCCCATGGCATGTTTGAGCAATATATCATTTAGTGACAACTTTGTGCAAAAAAAAAAAAATTTGTCTCTTTCGCAATATAAAATATTCCATGGACTCGACATGCCTCTCAGGAAATAGCTTGGGGTGTCTACTTTCCAAAATGGGGTCATTTGGGGGGGTTTTGAACTGTCCTGGCATTTTATGCACAACATTTAGAAGCTTATGTCACACATCACCCACTCTTCTAACCACTTGAAGGCAAAACCCTTTCTGACACTTTTTGATTACGTGAAAAAATTATTTTTTTTTGCAAGAAAATTACTTTGAACCCCCAAACATTATATATTTTTTTAAAGCAAATGCCCTACAGATTAAAATGGTGAGTGTTTCATTTTTTTTTTCACACGGTATTTGCGCAGCGATATTTCAAACGCATTTTTTGTGGAAAAAACACACTTTTTTAAATTTTAATGCACTAAAACACACTATATTGCCCAAATGTTTGATGGAATAAAAAAGATGATCTTAAGCCGAGTACATGGATACCAAACATGACATGCTTTAAAATTGCGCACAAACGTGCAGTGGCAACAAAATTTATACATTTTTAAAAGCCTTTAAAAGCCTTTACAGGTTACCACTTTAGATTTACAGAGGAGGTCTACTGCTAAAAATACTGCCCTCGATCTGACCTTCGCGGTGATACCTCACATGCATGGTGCAATTGCTGTTTACATTTGACGCCAGACCGACGCTTGCGTTCGCCTTAGCGCGAGAGCAGGGGGGACAGGGGTGCTTTTTTTTTTTTTTTTCTTTATTATTTTTTTGCTTTTTTATCTTATTTTTAAACTGTTCCTTTCATTTTTTTTTTTTTAAATCATTTTTATTGTTATCTCAGGGAATGTAAATATCCCCTATGATAGCAATAGGTAGTGACAGGTACTCTTTTTTGAAAAAATTGGGGTCTATTAGACCCTAGATCTCTCCTCTGCCCTCAAAGCATCTGACCACACCAAGATCGGTGTGATAAAATGCTTCCCCAATTTCCCAATGGCGCTGTTTACATCCGGCGAAATCTAAGTCATAAAATGCTCGTAGCTTCCGGTTTCTTAGGCCATAGAGATGTTTGGAGCCACTCTGGTCTCTGATCAGCTCTATGGTCAGCTGGCTGAATCACCGGCTGCATTCTCAGGTTCCCTGTTGAGACAGGAGAGCCAGAGAAAAACACGGAAGATGGTGGGGGGGGGGGCATTCCCTCCCACTGCTTGTAAAAGCAGTCTAGAGGCTAATTAGCCGCTAGGATTGCTTTTACATGAAAGCCGACCGCTGGCTGAAAAGAATGATACCAAGATGATACCTAAACCTGCAGGCATCATTCTGGTATAACCACTCAAAGTCGTGAATGGTGTACCTGAAGACCAAAAAATGGTTAACAATAAAGCACAGTAAACGGTAAAGTATAAAAAATTGCATACCTGAAAAGCAAACATGATAAAACATAATAACAATAAAACATTGCAGAATAGAATACAGTAAAAAAGAGCAGAACAATAGAGAGAGAATAGAGAGAGAGAATAAAACAACAACTATTTTTTTTTATTTTTGTTTGTGTTTTTTTTGCAAACTTGTAACTTTTATAACTGTAACCGGTTCCAGGTTCGGGTCTCTCAAAATGCGATGGCATCTTGGGAGACCCTGTGAAAGTGCGCCTAGTCTGTGGAATGCTGTACCCTACGCTAATACTCAACTAGTGAATGGTAGCGTTCAAAACATTCACCAATGCAAAGACCAGGATTGTCAGGACAGGAGGGACAATAATAGCGGGTGTCATGCCTATATCCGCGCTTGCTGCAGACACAACATCTTTTTGGGGGGGTTTGTTGGGTAGGGGTACTCGGGAGGACATAAAGAAAATGCCTCTCATGCAGCCGACTGCATTATGCGTTTAGTGTTCTGTAAGTGACAGTGATCGATCGATACTGCACTTGGGTGGGCTGGGCTGGGCCGGGCGGAGGGGCAAAACGCAGGTGCTAGTAGGTATCTGGGCAGATCCCGCTAACACTGCGTTTTTGGGAACCCTAAACTGCTGGGGACGCTAGTATAGATCTGAACGGATCAGGTATTGATCCGTTCAGATACTATACCACTAAGGGAGGTGTACGGTGCGTGCATGGGTGTTAGCGGTACTGGCGCTAACCTGACGCTGCCTGGGGCTGGTGCTTACCAGTTCACCAAAACGCTACCAAAAAAACTGTTAGCGATCGCAGGGATCAGGCCTGACTCTGTGAACGCTGCAGTTATGCGTTTAGTGTTCTGTAAGTGACAGCGATCGATCGATACTGCACTTGGGTGGGCTGGGCTGGGCCGGGCGGAGGGGAAAAACGCAGGTGCTAGCAGGTATCTGGGCTGATCCCGCTAACACTGCGTTTTTGGGAACCCTAAACTGCTGGGGACGCTAGTATAGATCTGATCGGATCAGATATTGATCCGTTCAGATACTATACCACTAAGGGAGGCGTATGCCACGTGCGTGGGTGTTAGCGGTACTGGCGCTAATCTGACGCTGCCTGGGGCGACGCATATCACCGCCGGGCGATCAGGGGGCTAAACCTTTATTCGGTAATAAACGGCGGGTGCCCTGACACTATAAAAAATAAACGAACTAACCAGCGTCACCCGTAACAGTTATACGGTGATCAGTGGTGAAAGGGTTAACTAGGGGGCAATCAAGGGGTTAAAACATTTATTCGGTAGTATATGGGGGTCCCTGGCGCTATAAAACGCTGACGGCGAACCTATATATTTACGTCCCTAACTAGCGGAACCAGTGACACTAATACAGCGATCAGAAAAATGATCGCTTAGTGACACTGGTGACGGGGGGTGATCAAGGGGTTAAAACTTTATTAGGGGGGGTTAGGGGGGTACCCTAGACCTACAGGGGGCTAACCCTAATTGTCCTAACACTGTAACTGTCACAAACTGACACTATGCAGTAATCAGAAAAAAAAAAAAAAAACCTGCTTGGTGTCAGTTTGTGACAGGGGGGGGGTGATTGGGGGGCGATCGGGGGGGGGGGATCGGGGTGTTTAGTGTGCCTGGCATGTTCTACTGTGTTGTGTGTGTGTTGTGCACTTACTTACATGTCGTCTCTCCTCGGGCCGGAACGGAAACTCCCGAGCCGAGGAGAGATGACATCACATCCTCTGCCTCTGTGTACTATACAGAGGCAGAGGATGTTTCTCATTGGCTGGGAGCGATCGCAAGGGGGGGGGCCACGATCGGATGGCCTCCCCCTCGTCTCTCACTTCTCCCAGCCAAAAGCCGACCGCCGCTGGCACCGGGGGGGGGGTCCGATCGGACCCCCCGCCCGCGGGAAGGCAATCACGTACCAGGTACGTGATTTTGCCTGCCCGTGCCATTCTGCTCACGTATATAGGCGTGAGGCGGTCGGCAAGTGGTTAAACAAGCTCAGTGGATAGGTAAGAGGTTTGAAGAAAAAGGGTACAATAAATGTTTTATAGAAGAAAAAATAACAGAAGTCAATCAAACCTCAAGAGAAGCGCTGATCCAAGATAAAATCAAGGTAAATGACAAAACAGATGACATACCTCTGATAATGGACTTCAGTATACAACACAGGAGGATGGAGAGTATTATAAAAAGACATTGGTCTATTTTAAAAACTGACACTACTTTGGCAAATATACTCCCAGAAAAACCGAGATTCATTTATAGACGAGCTCCAACTCTAAGGGACATCATAGCTAAAAATGTACCCAACCCACCCAAGAGAATAACTGATTTAACCTTTTTTCAGGGTAAAGGATTCTATCCCTGTAAAAGTTGTTATGCCTGCATAAATACTAATCAAAATGGATACAAATGTCAGAAATTTTCTTCAACAAATACTGGACAAGAATTTGAAATAAAGGATTTTATATCTTGCAGGACTGAGGGGGTGGTATATGCTTTACAGTGCTCCTGCTCCCTCCAATACATTGGCAGAACGAAGCGACCAATGTGGAAGAGAATAAGAGAGCATATCCAGAACATTAGAAAAGGCTATCCAAAACACAGTGTTTCAAAACATTTTGATAGGTATCATAACAGAGACCCTAGGGGTCTCCAATTCTGGGCTATTCAAAAGTATAAGGCTCATTGGAGGGGTTCCCATAAAGTGAGGGAACTCAGCAAGAATGAATCCAAATGGATATTCCAGATGGGTACATTAGAACCCCATGGTTTGAAGATTGAATTCGACCTGAATTGTTTTATTTCTGATTTTTAGAGGTTTTTCAGATTTATATATATATTTTTATGGTATATATTTTAATTTTATTTTTTAGATTTTATTTTTTATTTTTTATTTTTATTTATTTTTTGGTCCAATATTCTCATTATTTGTCCAATACCAGTTTTTTCTGAGTGGCAATATTTGGTTCAGTTCTAGCATATAAATAATGGTCATCATCCATTTTTGCAATATTCTATCATGGAATTTTTAGATTTTAATTTTACATTTTAATATTATTTCCCTATTTCTTATATCATATCTTATTTTAATTTTATATATGTATATTTTATATATATATATATATCATGTCATCTTGTTTACTCCGTTTTCCATACATTTATGAGCAGAGCATGTGGATACCCCATTTTTGTGATATCATGGGGCACTGGTCAATTATCAAAACCATTAGAGACAACGCTTTGCCATATATTCCCTCTGTGAGATGTTATACCAATTGTGACCACTGGAGGGAGTTGAAAAAGTTAACGTGATTAGAGATATCAATATATATATATTTATTTACTTTTTACACACTGCGTTTTTTACACATGGAATCGTGGTTTTGATAAACCAACGATATTCATATGAATTACATGTCTAATAAAAGTAGGTTTTAACAGCATTGAAGTTTATGCAGGAAGCAGGGTGATGATAAACTCATGCTGTAGCCATGGCAACCACTCTGCTGTTGTGCTATAAAGCTGAGTCCGTCAGAGCTTGTATTATCCTTGAAAAAGTCACGTGACTGTGATGTAACGCGTGGGAGGAGCCAAGGACGCTCTGTGCAGATCAGCAGTATCACACAGTGTACTGCACTGAATCTGCTTCTGTCTAAGGCGGCTGACTGCTATAGTAAAACCTGCATATGCCTTATCATTATAAGGCACACGTGAGTGGATTGAAGTTTGCCTGTGTACCTTGGTATCCTAACTATTGCACAATGATTGGTTTTTTCTCTTATCTGCCTGTTTATGATTCTGACATTGGTTGTGAATAGAAGCAAAAAGCACATTTTTACTATGAAGGTCAATGAGCACCTTAATTAAGCAAGTGTTTTTAAACAGCTTTGCTAGTGATCAAAAGCTCTATACCAATCAGGATTCTACACCTGCATAATTGAACCTTCTGAATAAATCCCTATATATTTATTTTTATGTGGATTTTTTATGTGAATTTTTTTACACATTTGGTGTCACTAATTTTTTATAATTTTACACTATTTTGATTGCTGGATTTTTTAGGAATTTTTGCTCACCGTTGGATTTATTTGACTATCTATATTTTCTTATATATTCATTTTCATGCACATTGTGAAGCGCTTCAAATATCATTATTTAACCATTTTATTTAGTGACAGGAGCTTTGACTATAGCATTCAGAGAGCTTTAACAAAGCATGTCCGAAGCCTTGTTTTGAAACAAGTATAAACTAGCCGTTCATGTGTTTTGAAGCCAAAGCAAGTGTAAATGAGCGCTATCCCAGTCTAATCCCTCTCTTATCAATACATCTATACTTTTATTCAGTTTTGGAAAGATTGGAGAGGTGTTTGACCCCTATTAGGTTTTTATTGCTGTATGTGTCCCCATTGGGGAGATTCACCCTCTTTTTTGTGCCTATGACAATTGTTATCGGGACTGAAAGCGAAGGAAAAATTAAAAAGATTTGTCACTATAACATTAGGGAGACATTTTCAATGTGGACATTTCTCTGGTGACAACTGTCTAAAGGGGGATTTCCCTCACTTTGTATCTACAGATAGGAAGTGAGGGAAATTCTCTTGAATGGGACACACGGCAATTAAAAATCCTGATAGGAATTGTAACCTTTTCCTATTCTAGCCAAAGGTAGAAAAAAGTTTTGGATGTAGATTTGCTTAAAATAATCCACTACCATTCTAATCTGCACTCATGCACCAAGGCTGTCTGGGTGATTACTAATCCGTCTGGCGTAATTCACTTACCTTTTTTCTCACTTGATAAGTGTACTGAACTCAAAATGAATGTAATTTGTTTTGTATATTATTGTCATCCTTAATTTCATCCCTCTGTACTACAGTTATAAAAAAATGTATAGGTGGCTTCAAAATTTGTGGATTGAAGGCGAACTGTAACATGACAAAAGGCTCTCCCAAATGCAGTTGTCATAAAGGATACAAAGCAGTATCACTGGGATTCGAGTACCCACAATGCAATGGTAAATACATGTTCATCTACCATTCTGAAATTTTGAGTCTTTTTTTTTTTTTTTTTTAAACACATAAATTAGATTGGCAACAGCCAGCTAATCCTTTCCTATTTTACATTGTTCCTGGTTTCATTCATCTAGTTGTATGGACATGACCATGTTCAAGAAATCCAAAAAAAAAAGAATTTGAGGGCAGGCGAGAGGGGTAGTTACTACCACAGAGCCTTGCAGATTGTTACTGTGGAAGCCCTTTATAGGCTGTTTTTAGAGCCAAATCCCAGTTTTGCAGGGAGTTGGCCATCCACAGGATGTTTATTCTGCTGTTGTTGATTTCATTTGACAAGGGAATAGAACAACCTGCCTCATTTGTTCTCTTGTCCATTGTTGGAACAGTCCTTCAGCATCATCCTCAAATGCATCCAGCATAAACTCCATTTGTGCATTTCCCAGAACCAGAACCAGAATTCAGGTCTGTATTCTCTTGACCCATTTTCTGAAATGCATATTGTAGCCATAAAACTTGTTTTTTAGACATTGCCTGCATTTATTCCACTTATCTTTTTTCTGCCATCAGTAAACCAAATATTGTGTAATGCATGTGATGGTTCTGGAGTCTTGAGTTTGGTCTAGGTAGGTATACTACCTTGAAGATGGGAGATTGATTACAAAAGCATATAGGCAATTAGGCACAATTACAATCAGAAGTGTACATAGGACTCTGGGTTCCATCACGCCTGCCTTTACACATACATGAACTTTAATGGCATCCCAGTCTTACTCCGTAGGGTTCAATATTGAGTTGGCCCACCCTTTGCAGCTTTAACAGCTTCAACTCTTCTGGGAAGGCTGTCCATAAGGTTTAGGAGTGTGTCTATGGGAATATTTGACCATTCTTCCAGAAGTGCATTTGTGAGGTCAGGCACTGATGTTGGACGAGAAGGCCTGGATCACAGTCTCCGCTTTAATTCATGCCAAAGTTGTTCTATCAGGTGGAGGTCAGGGCTCTGTGAAGGCCAGTCAAGTTCCTCCATCCCAAACTCGCTCATCCATGTCTTTATGGACCTTGCTTTAGTGTGACAGCGATGAGGAACACTATTGCTGACACCGGTCTAATGACATTGTGACTTGTGCGGCAGTAATCGGGAACACTGTTGCTGGCTGCAATGGTCTGGCTCCACTGGCACTGGTTTCGTGGTGATCAGGGACACTGTGGCTGGCCTGCACTGGTCTGGTGACACTGGCACTGGTTTCGTGGTGATCAGGGACACTGTGGCTGGCCTGCACTGGTCTGGTGACACTGGGACTGGTGGCGTGGCGAATATATTTACACTGTGTGTGTGGATGTGTGTTTTGCTGTATGAATTATTATGACAGGTTCTACAGATGCTGTTGTATATAAATGCATAACATAAATTCTTTCGTTTTTGTTCAGTGTAAACTTTATGAACTCCAATGGGATTTCTATGCCTATTGGCATGCAATAACAATATATTGTTGTATAGGCAGTCCCCGAGTTATGAACGGGTTAGGGACTGCCTGTTTGTTCTTAAGTCGGATTTGTTCATAAGTCGGAAAGGCATGCGCAGAACGGCAGAGACATCGTTTTCCGATGTTTTCCAACGTCGTTTTCCGATGTTTTCCAACGCCGTTTTCCGATGGCGTTTTCCAATGTTTTCCAATGTGCCCACCGACGCCGCCTCCCGTTCGTAAGTAGGAGTCGTTCGTAAGTCGGAGGTTCGTAACTCAGGGACCTCCTGTATTGTTAAAACTGTTGCTGACATTTATTCTATTTCAATAATTTCTGAATGGTGTGTACTTTAGACAATCAATTGAAAAAAAAAAGCACTGTATGAAAGGCAGTGTGAAGCATGCAGAGCCCCACAGAGTTCTCTTAGGCTACTCACATGACTTTGATGGGTCATGTGACCAGGTTCTCCTTCTGGCTTTTTTTCCTTCTACTTTTCCATTCAGAAGGATAGAGCTTCAGTCATCCCGGAGGCACATTTGCAAAGTAAAAAGTAAAAATAATTACCGCTCTAAGTGAACAAACAAAGCAAATAAAACAAAAAACACAGCAGCAGCTCAATATGGAATACACATATAAGCAAATAAAATTAGAAAATGGAGCTGCGCTAAAAAATATTACACAAATGCAACTAGTGCACATATAAGTTGAAATTGCTCCCAACACCAAAGGAATTAAAGATACATACATAAGTATAAACATATGTGCTCTTCATATGACTTGTGACAACACCATGAACTCGTGTTCCTCCACCACATAGATTGTGTGCTTACCAGAGGCAAGCTATTATGAGCTTGCGGCTATTAACCCCGCCAGGGCCTTGTTCTAAAGAATTGGCGATGACAGCTGTCAAGTACTTGATGCGACCGGAGCACACAGCAAACGACCACAGGGATTCGGTCATTCAATGGTCTCAATTGGAGGCCAGAAGGTAACCCAAAATGAAGAGGAACTCACCATAGTGTAAATCGTATTTTAAAAAGCATTTATTTAAAATTAAAGGTTGCACTTACGCATAGTAAGAAGTAAAACCTGCAAAGATAGAAGCCAGCTGGCAAGCGAACCCCCGTCCACTACGGTACACAGCGCGATGACGTCAGCACGTCACTCCTTGGAAAGTACCTCAGTTCCTTTTTGTTCTTTGTAAAGCAGCAAAATGACTGCGGTAAGGACATTTTGGTGCTTTATAAATAACGCTCTGAGTGAATTGTTTATATTGTTTTAGTAAATCCACTTTTTTGCATCCCTGGGCCCATTCAGATGCATAGTTGTATGCACTTCTTGTGCACTAGGGAGTAAACAGCATGTGCAAGTGTGATATTAAACCCTCATTTTATTTTTTTTTAGCACTTTGAGCAGCTGATTAAATCACTTACTAAATATGCACCTTATTTATCTTTTAATCCTTTCCTTAATCCTTGTTCAAGTTTGAGCTGGTGCCATGATCAGTGGCCCAGGTTTCCTGTTTCATGGTGGCTTCATAGGACACTGCAAGAAAAAAGGAACCACCTTGCATGCAGGGACTAGAGCTGTTTCCTACTTTGTCAGTTAGCATCAATAGAAAAATACAGCTAAATAGCCTAAAATAGCAAAGCATTCCCCCTTCTCCCAGCTGACAGACTGACTGGAGACTGCACTGTCCACTTACCTCTTTCCTGTGAAGACCGGATGTTCAGGGAATCAACACTGAGTGCAGGAGTAAGCAGCATTGAAATCCGCAAACTGCGGAGTGATAGGGTGAAAAAAAAAATTTAACTTATAGTTTACTAAGGAATGTTTACCTGGGAATGTTAACTTTATTGTGCTCAAACCTAAACAAGAGGTACAATTTGAATAAAGAGGGCAGGGACAATCAACCTTAGCACCACATCCCAAGAAATAAATAAACAAACAAAGGGGAATTGGGGTAGATCCACCTCGGGACTTTTAAGGTGCTTGAAATAAATAATAATTGTAAAAAAAAAGTAAATAAACATACATAATATATCCATACAAAAGTTTTTTATTTATTCAGTTTAATTCATATTGACACAAAAAAAAGTTAAAAAGTCTCTCAATATCCATATCTGGTTTGACAAAGACAATGGAAAAGGCTACTCAATAAATACCACTCGACATGTTTCGCTCATTGTGAGCTTCATCAGGAGTTCTGGTATAAATTGTGGTATACAGGCTGGGTAATTTATTAAAGTAGAGATTTAATGAACGCGGTATATAGCATTCAAAGTATGGGTAGGTCTCACTCATATAAGTTCCCATCAATTTTGGTCACAGAGGGGCTAAGCATACATAAGTCCTTGCTGGAGAACTTAAGTTGAATCAAGAGTTGTTTGCTTGAGGCTGAACCGCCTTGTTGCAACGTTAAGGCAGCAGTTTAAAATCCCCCTGGTATGGAGATTCACTACTGAACTGGTTTGGGTGTATCAAAAGTTCTCATAACAGGGAGTAAATGCATAAAAATGCAGCAGTGCGGAGATTTGGGCAGGCAAACAGTGGAGGGTAGAGAGAGACAGCCTCCCCTTCCGATGACAAGCCTACGACCCGTAGGCTCATCATCGGAAGGGGAGGCTGTCTCTCTCTCCCCTCCACTTTTTGCCTGCCCAAATCTCCACACTGCTGCATAATCAGATTTGAAGACTGCCTTGTCTGTTTCTGCCTGAATATTAAATAATGCAATCAGCAAGTTTTCACTATTAACCAATGCCATTTTAGGGCTTACACCTGTGTGCCCCTTTGGACCAGAGCCATTTTTACTTTTCTGTTATGGGCCTGTTTAACCACTTCGCATCCGGGCCATTTCTGACACTTCGCTCCTACATGTCAAAAATCATAATTTTTTTGCTATAAAATTACATAGAACCCCCAAACATTATATATGTTTTTTTTAGCAGAGACCCTAGAGAATACAATGGCGGTCATTGCAACTTTTTATCCTGCACAGTATTTGCGCAGCAATTTTTCAAATGCGTTTTTTTTGGAAAAAAACAGTTTCATGCTTTAAAAAAAAACAAAACAGCAAAGTTAGCCAAATATTTTTGCATTGTGTGAAAGATGAAGTTACGCCAAGTAAATAGATACCTAACATGTCACGCTTCAAAATTGCACACGCTCGTGGAATGGCGCCAAACTTTGGTACTTAAAAATCCCCATAGGCGACGCTTTAAAATTTTTTACTGGTTACATGTTTTGAGTTACAGAGAAGGTCTAGGGCCATAATTATTGCTCTCGCTCTAACGTTCGCGGCGATACCTCACATGTGTGGTTTGAACACCGTTTTCATATGTGGGCGGGACTTATGTATGCGTTCGCTTCTGCGTGCGAGCTCACGGGGACAGGGGCGCTTTAAAAATTTTTTTTTTTTTTTTATTGTTAATTTTACTTAAAAATTTTTATTTTGACACTTTATAAAAAAATTTTTTTTTTTGATCACTTTTATTCCTATTACAAGGAATGTAAACATCCCTTGTAATAGGAATATGACATGACAGGTCCTCTTTACAGTGAGATATGGGGTCAATAAGACCCCACATCTCACCTCCTAGGCTGGGAAGCCTAAAATCAAAAAATAAAATAAAACGATCGCCGCTTCACAGCCGAAGCGGCGCCGTTTTTTTGAATGCAGAGGCCGGGCGTGACGTCATAACATCGCGCCCGGCCTCCGAACGATCATAGAGACTCCGGCGACCATCTGGTCCGCCGGAAATCTCTATGGTGAACATCCGGCGCCGGCGGATCCGCTATCCGACTCACCGATCGCTGAGGTGAGTCGGTAGAAGCACCGGAGGGCGGCGGGAGGGGGGGACGTCCCCTTCCGCCGCCCGTAAGAACGATCAAGCGGCGGAACAGCCGCTATGATCGTTCTTATGGTGTACGGAATCGCCGGCTGAAAATGCCGGTATCTGAATGATGTCTGTAGCTTCAGGCATCATTCAGATATACGCCCTGAAAGTTGAGGCCGTCATATGACGGCCTCCGGATGTCAAGTGGTTAATTTATTTATGTATTTCTTTTTCTAAACAAGGGTTTATTTTGGTTATATTGTCTTGCAAAAATAAATGTATCTTCTATGCAATCCATAGACAAAAAAATAAAAAATAAAAAAGGCACTTGTTACTATAGATAAAAAATATACATTTTAGTCTGTAATTTTTTCCAATTTATAATACTAATATTTTAATTCTGGTACAAGACATTAAAAACTTTTTTACAACTTAAAAAAAATATATATATATTTTTAAAGTAATATTAACCTCCCTAGTGGTATGATTATGTCTGATTTTTGAATGTCAAGGCGGTACAATTGTTTTGCATGGATATTTGGCGTTTTATATTGTAGGCCTGTAATTCTTAGGAATAACTCACTTAAATCTGTCCAAACAAGAGTCTAGTAGACATCCCAGGTAAGATAAAGTTTGAAACACGAAATCATAAATTATAATATCATAAATAAATATAAATAATTCTATAAAAATTTAATATAATAATAATATATTTTATTCAATAATATAATCAAATCAAAAACACTGAAATTTGCTCAGTCGCAGAATCGTCGCTGTCGTCACTTTCAGTGTCTGATGACAGCGGGAGTACATTGCAGGATCCTGGGGACAAGGTAAGTAACTTGTACCGGGATACTGCGATGCAATCCCGAGTGTGGCTCAGGGTTACCACTTTTGGTAATGAAAATGAACTCCGAGCCACACTCAGAAATACCGCTAGAGAGGTTAAAGGCTTGTTTTTTTGTTCTTTGTTTGTTTTAAAAAACAAACATGTCATGCTTACCTACTTTGTGTGTTTTGCACAGAGCAGCCCCGATCCTGCTCTTTTTGGGTCCCCCAAAGCCACGTGCTATGGGAGCACTCACAAGTGCTCCCATAGCACGTGGTGCTTGCTCTCCGTGTCCATAGGAGACACAGAGCGGAACTCTGCCCCCCCCCACCCCCACCCCCTCACTGGCTCTGATTGACAGCAGCGGGAGTCAATGGCTTCTATGAGGAGCTAGAGACCCAAAAGAGTCCTGGCTCTTGTGCACATTTCTGGATTGACATCAGGCTCAGGAATGTATTTAGGGTGGGGTGGCTGCAGGAGAAGCTGCATGCAGAAGTTTTTTTACTTTACTGCATTGAATGCAGTAAAGTAAAATAAAAAAAAACTTTCTGCTTTAGAACCACTTTAGTGTTGCACTACAAAAAAAGTAATGAAACAACATGAAACAAATATTAAACTTGTAGTGCATGCCCATAGGAGCTGCTGGTGAATAAAGTGCTATTTTCCCACAGAGCACACACAGCCAGGCATTTTCCTCATTCTACCACTGGCTCAGAAAACAGTCTAGGGGTTCTTATTAGGGTTTTTATTCGGAACAATGACCTAGGATAGGGAGAGGGAGCATGGGATACCCCAAAACTATAGAACTGGATAACTTGAGTACTCCTCATTTTCTGGCTGCACAGAACGGCTGACTGCATGACACAAACTGCTCAATGTGCCTCAAAATCTCTTATGCTGTTGGTGACCGGTACTCATTCCAGAGTTAAAAAACTACACACAGTCATTTTTCCTTCAGCACTGGAGGTCATCTACTCACTCAGCCATAGGATCAACGGTTGCCTCCTGCAAATCCACCATGCTCTTCCTAGTGAGGGAGATGTAGACTCAAGCCACTATAAGCAGCTGGACTCTTTCCCACCAACTTCCTCCTCCTGGCTCTCTCCAGTGAGTTTCTCCAGACCCAACTTGATTGGCTTGGATATGCAAATAGGTCTCCCAGCTAAGCCTAGTTGGGACCTCAATGTCCTCCTGAAGCCTTCCTTTAGAATTCTGTACCAAGGGCAGAGCCCCCTCAAAGGGGTCTCCTCCTGCACTTCAGGACCCAGGAACACTGCTCCTTGCTGCTCAGGTCTCGGACTATTTATGAGCTTTCTCCACCTTCCGAGCACACCTCCTCAGTGATTGGCTAGAGTTCCATAAGTGTTTAGGCTGCTTGTTCTGTCCTTCCTCGCACTATACCTCTAGAATCCTAAAGAAGATGGAGGAGGTAACAGAACAGCAAACTGTGAAACACCGAACAGCCCTAGATAATCAACTCCTGCTCTACTGATTACAGGGGTGCTGAACTAAGTTTAGCTACCAGCCTGCTCTACACTAGGAGAGTGCTACAAACTTTAACCATTTTCATTTATGTTGTTACTTTATTGTAGTGCCACATTAAAAAAAAGTGTGGCCACAGCTCCCCGATGCATTTCATCTGAAATGGACTTAACCATAGAGCCCAATCCAGGTGAAATGCATCCGAGGGGCGTGGCCAACGGCTTGGGACTGTAACTGAAGCTTGCAATTTCACTTTGGAAAATGGTTGATACTCACAGAGTGCTACCCAAGGCTTTATATTATAATAATGATGAAAAATTGTATTTCTCATTGAAGCTTTTTGAGCATCGATCCAAACAGAAGTGCTAGAGAGCAAGTCTCGGCTGGAATTGGTAACAATGCAGATGGGAAGAGAAACAGGGCGTGCAATTTACAATGGTTTAGCTCTAGTATAAGCTGCATTCATTTTGGTTATTTGATTTGTAAAGAAAAGATTGTAATTTTTTTTTCTCACCAGTGAGGTGCAAACAAGAAAATGAAATCAAGTCATCATGTGATAGTGCTGAGGTAGGTTTTTTTTTCTTAGAATATTTGTGAAAGGTCAATTGAGCAAAGCTTTAATTTATGCCAATGAAGATATCAAGACATCTAAGTAAGACAGCAATAAAAACCTAAAAGGGGTTCTAGCCGCCCATTATTCTGCTAATATATATATATATATATATATATATATACATATGTGTGTCTGTGTTACTGTTGAAGATTCTCTCTCTTATCATGTCTGTTTCAGCCATTGTCCCCCAGACAGTAAGCTTTGATTCACATCTATACGTGCTGCTTATAAGGCAGAGCATCTATAACCCCCCCCCCTCAGCATGTCTGCTAAAGTGCAGCTCATTTCTTGCCATTTTGGGAAATCGCATGATTTTGCACACGTTCTCAACATGCAGAGATGTGAATGGAACCCTGGTTAGCAGTAAAATCCCAGAAGGGGGGTCCAACCCTTACCCACTTTATCCTAAACTAATAACAAACATTTTTTGACAGGACTTGCACATTAAAGCCAGACTCCGGCTAAAACTATTTTTTAAAGGGTCTTTAGATAAAATAGGGAAGGCCCCATGCACACGGGACGTTTTTAAAGCCGCTTTTAGCAGCGTCAGGCGTTTTTTTGGTTTTTTTTACAGCTAAAAACGCCTATCTGTTATTCTATGGCCTCATGCACACGCAGGTTTTAGGAGCTGTAAGTGGCATAGGCGTTTTTGAGCTGCAAAAAAAACCCCACGGCCAGAGCCTTGTTAAGCGTTTTGGGAGGGGGGTTCTGTCAAAATCAATGGTTCCCTATGAGAGCCCATTAATGTGAAAAGAAGTCGCACCACAAGTAGGATCATGATGATGATCCAACTTGCGGTGCGGCTTGTGCGCTGAGGATCTTGAAAGGGAACCCTCGCCAAAATGGAAAAAGAACTGGCGAGGGGTTCCCCCCAAGAGCATACCAGGAGATTTTAAGGGGAACCCCCATGCCAAAAACAATGGCGTAGGGTTCTCCCCAAGTCCATACCAGACCCCTTATCCGAGCATGCAGGCCAGGAAAGGTGGGGGGACAAGCAAGCGCCCCCCCAGACCATACCAGGCCACATGCTCTCAACATGGGGGGTGGGTGCTTTGGGACAGGGGGGCCTTGCACCCCCCCACCCCAAAGAAACTTGTCCCCATGTTGATGGGGACAAGTGCCTCTTCGAGACAACCCTGGCTGGTGGTTGTCGGAGTCTGCAGATGTGAATGAGTATGGGGTACATTGTACCCCTACCCATTTACCCCCAAAAAAGTGTCAAAAATAAAAACAGTACACAGGTTTTTGATAAAGTAATCTATTAGAGCAGCTCCGACGTCTCTTCTCCCTCCGGCGATGTCTTCATCCTCCAGTTCTTCTCCCTCCACTGATGTCTTCTTCCCTATCATGCCCCAGGCGGTGACGTCACAAGGGGCCTCCGGATTATGCCACTGGGTGCCCCCGCCCCATGCCTATATAAGTAATGGCACACAGCGGACCCAGCATTACAGCGGGAGAGAGCATTGGGAGAACATCGGAGGAAGAACAGAGGGAGAAGACAGCGGAGAGAGGAGGAGATCCGGCAGAGGGAGAAGACAGCGGAGAGAAAAGAACCGGCGGCAGAAGAAGACATCAGCAGAGGGAGAAGAACCAGAGCATGAAGACATCTCCGGAGGGAGAAGAGAAGCCGGACTGCTCTAATAAATTAATTTATCAAAAACCTGTGTGTAAAACTTTTTATTTTTGACACTTTTTTGGGGTGAATGGGTAGGGGTACAATGTACCCTATACTCATTCACATAGGGTGGGGAGCCAGGATCTGGGGGCTCCATGTCAAAGGGGCCTTCCAGATTCCAATAAGCCCCCACCCACAATCCCTGACAACCACTAGCCAGGGTTGTCGGGAAGAGGCCCCTGTCCCCAGCAACATGAGGGTAAGTGTGGCCTGGTATGGTCAAGGAGAGGGGGGGGTCACTCGCTCTTTCCCCCCCCCCATTTTTCTGGCCTGCCGGGCTGCATGCTCGGATATGGGTCTGGTATGGATTTTGAGGGCAACCCCACGCCAATGTTTTTGGCGTAAGGGTTCCCCTTAAAACCCTCTGGTAGGCTCTTTGGGGGGGGGGACCCCACGCCAGTTTTTTTTTTTCCATTTTGGCGAGGGTTCCCCTTCAAGATCCTCAGAGCACAAGCCGCACGATCCGACTTGTGGTGCGATTTCTATTCAGATCAATGAGCTCTTATATTTAGCTTTTGAATAGAGGCAGAGAACCGCTGCTAAAAGTTAGCGCGGTTAAACGTGCATTGACACAAATGCAAAAAGCTACTAAAAGCACATTTTTTCAGTCGCTTTTTCCTGGCGCTGGTAGTGGCTTTGCAGCTTGTTTTCTGTTCTGTTCTGTTTTTTTTTGTTCTAAAGCCCGTGTGCATGGAGCCTAAGAGCTGGCGTCAGAATTAAAGGTCATTTTTAATAACATATTGAACCTTAATCCTTGCCTATGTTCAAGTTTAAGTTGGTGCTTAAATCATTATAATATATTATAGGTACATAAAAACAAAAAGGTATACAAAGTCTTATGGTACATTTTAGAAAACAGCCTTGACCTAGATGTACTGTAGAAGAGTAGAAAAGCCTGTCCCCTGACAGTTCTTCCTCTCTGTGTGGAGCAGTACTCTGTCTGCAAAGATCTGACACACCCCCTTAAGCTGACCAATCACCAGGGAGCATGAGCTTTGCTGACTGCAGAGATATAGGTCTGACTCAGCAGGAGGAGTGTCAGACCTCTGCAGAGAGAACACTGCTTCCACAAAGAGAGCAAGGGTCCTTCTCTGGCAGAGGACAGGCATTTCTACTCAGGCTGTGGCTGCTTTCCATAAAACAAACCGTAAAACGTTGCCTGAACTGAGGACAAGTGTCACCGCGTTTAAGAATCATGACTTATCCTTGGCTTGCCAAGTTTAGATTAGAATTGTCATTTTTCATGTTCCGATGGTTTCTATGTATGCTTCTATGTATGATTTCGTCCAGTTGATGAAGGAAGTAAAAAATAATTACTCTCTGTGCAGCTTCTGTGCAACCTAGATACATTTGCTGAATTGTGGAAGCCATCGTGCAGTGATAGCAGCCCGAAACCATTTGATGTGGACAAGGTAAACATCAACTCATTCAATCATTTTAGGTTAGAATTTAAAGAGAACCAGTAACATTGCTCATAAATGATTACAGTACAGTACTGCAGTCTTACTGATGAATGTTTTATATTTGTTTCCTTATTTACCTTTACTTACTTTTATCTGAATTTTTAGATTAACTGTCAAGGGTCAGAGTTCATCTGACTGTCCATGCCCATTCAATTGCCTGATTCATAAACTATCCTAACTCCTAAAGCTGGATCTATACCAATAACAATTTGTTTAAAAAAATTATTTTCAGAACATTTCTTTGATTTTCTAATAGCTAAAGCTGAAAGCAAATGAAATTTGAACTACTTTCAAACAATATTCTTCAAGTACCTGATGGCATTATCAAATGTATGAACGTGATTTTTTTGTACGAATGTTCGTACGAAAATCTTCCAGTATATGGCCAGCATAAGAGTGTATAATATTATCAAATAACATAACCATATATGTTATTTTATTTTATTATTATTATGCATCATTTATTTTCATGAAAGTGTATATCAATTTTTTGTTCATGAATGCATTTAAGTTTTTTTTGTACCACAGCACTTTAATATTGTACTAGGAATATTCTTTGTTTTGATTGATCACCCACTTGGGGAGGAGTTTACCATGTATTCAGATATTTATTTTGAACATGGCTGGGGGCTGTTCACTTGAGGGAGGTGTATTATAAATCTTAGCACTGCCTGGTATCCTATTGGTGACAGTGGCATACTTACCACAATTTTGTATATATTTAGTTTGCACATACCCTAAAAGTACTATTGAATGTGGGAGGTGTCTTGTAGTCTTTGATCTACTTTCAGAAGTGTTGAAGTGGGACAGGAAGGAAGCAGGGGGACATGTGGGGGGCAGCGGGTTAGGAGGAGGAAGTGGGACAGGAGGGGGAGTGTCACAGCAGAAGAGTAGCGTGACAGGAGGGGGCAGTCAGATGAAAGAGGGGCAGCGGAACAGGCGGGGAGCAGTGGAACTGGAGGAGGAAGTGTCATGAGAGGAGGTCAGTGGGACAGGAGGGGGGCAGCAGGACAGGAGGGGGAAGTGTCATGGAAGGGGGGCAGCGGGAAAGGTGGGGGCAGCATCACAGATTAGAGGCAGTGTCTCAGGTGGGGGACAGTGGGGCAGGTGAGAGGCAGTGTCACAGGTGGGGGGCAGTGGGACAGGTGGGAAGGAGCGGGACAGGTGGGAGGCAGTGTCACAGGTACGGGGGCAGTGGGACAGGTGGGAGGGAGTGAGACAGGTGGGGGGCAGTGTCACAGGTGGGAGGCAGTAGGACAGGTGGGAGGGAGTGGGACAGATGGGAGGCAGTGTCACAGGTAGGGGGGCAGCGGGACAGGTGGGGGGCAGCGGGACAGGTGGGGGGCAGCGGGACAGGTGAGAGGCAGTGTCACAGGTAGGGGGGCAATAGGACAGGTGGGGGGGCAGTGGGACAGGTGGGAGGGAGTGTCAAACACACACCTAGGGAAGCTCCAGTCCTCCCAGCTCTCACCTCTCCAGCAGTGCCAGGAGGGGTAGCTGAGCCTGTGTCCCATCTTGACCAGGATCTCTGGTGGCAGCTGCAAGAAAGGTGGGGGGGCTTCTCCACCTGACCTCCTCACCCACCCTGCACAGCCTGGCGCACACGGGTACCTGACCGGAGCAGAGCCTGCATACACAAAAAAGGGGGGGGGGCTCCTCCACCCGACGCCCTCAGACCCACACACACAAAAGAGCGGGGAAGGGCTTGTGTTAAAGATGGTCTGGGTTTTGACGCGCGGGCACCTTACATGTGTACCGGCTGTACCCCTCTGATGGCAGCCCTGACAATACATAAGTGAAATCAAATAGATGAGTGAAAGTAGTCCATAAAGGTACAAAAAGTATGATGGTGTTTCCCAGAATGGCTCTAGAAGAGAAAGAGGGACAGGCAGACAAAAAGCCCCTCAAAGCGTCCAGTGGAAGTTAAGGTAAGCGTGGCTGCTTACCAATATATGTTGGCTTTCAAATAAATGAAGAACCATGTAGCGCTTAGGGAATGTATCCCAAACAAATCCATGTTGGTTGTAGCGGCCCTGGGTGCCCTCAACTCCTTGGTTCCACGGGCAGTATCAGGTGTCACGTTTGCCAGGTGGCACCTCTGCCAAGTGCAGCTAATTCAAATCAATAGGGCCATGCCATAACCATGGGCAAACGCTTGGATCATGGTTGGGGTGTTTTTTCGATTCAAAATCCCCCTTCAGTTAAAAAAGGGAATGTGATGACTATTGGAGGAATGATCATAAGCAGCAGGCAAGGTGCAGGAAGAATAGATCTACAGAATGAAGAAAGCAGAATCAGGTAAAATCTTGCACTGCCAGTCCAAAGGTACAGCTTTCTCTTCAGCAATGAGAATGGTGAGCAGCAGAGTAGTTATATCACCAAATCTCACTCCAAATCTTGAGAGACTAGACAGAGACAGCAGTGCCTTTAGATGTCACACCGCAAATATACAGCTATGAGGCTTAAGGCAAGGGAGGTGTTCTGCTGTTTTTTTTAGGAGGAATTGAGGACAAAAGCTAAATCTTTCAGGGCACTCCTTAGGCACAATTAACATTTCCAAACGTTCCCTGTGAGAACCAAATCATTTTATGAGATCATTTCCATTTTATAGTGGACATTTCAGTCTAAGAAAAGACACTGTACTGCAACTCAAGTGAGGCTTTTTAAAGATAAAAGTTTTTATTTTTAATTAAACTATTGCTATCAGGGCTGATTATACAATTAGGCACAGAGGAAAAACGGCAGTTTTTAGCTTCACAATTTTAAATTATTAGTACAAATAGACATCACATAAAGTTATTTTTGAATTATTATAATATTTAAAGGGAGAACAGAATGACAAAATGTGTATTATAACCAGTGGCGGCCCGTCCATAAGGGGGGCAGGGGCGCCGCCCTCCTAACCCATGCGTCTGGCCCCTAATCTACATGCAGGGCGCCGGACACATGGATTTCACTGGGTTTTTTTTTTTTTTTTGTGATTAAAGCCTGGGGCTCTAATTGGCTTAAAAAAAGGGTGGGCTCGGGTGCAGAGCACTGTGCCCCGAGCCCACCCAGTTGGGTGACAAAAGCAAATTAATATTCACTGTTGTCTTCCTGATTCTCCTCCCAGCCAATTAGGAAGCGGGTCTTGAGACCCGATTGGCCGAGAGGAGAAGTGATCATATTGGCTGCCGAGGAGGAGAAGACACAGGGTGAAACCGCATGATGCTGAGCAGGAGGAGATGCCGGGTGAAGCCACTGCGGAGGAAGCGCTGCCCGCGACCTAGATGGGGTAAGTGCGGGGCTGGTGGGCGGACAAGCGAGCAACGGGAGGGGGGGTGTCGGTCTTGACTGATCGACTGACCCGACTGAGGGGGGTTACCTTTGATTTGTCCCCCCCTCCTCAAAAATGGAGCACCAGCCACCACTGATTATAACTCATCATATGCAAAGAGGTGTCAAAAGTTATGTGCCTACAGGATCCAGAGATGAAAAACTGGCCCTGGTAGCTACATTAGCTTCATCGTATTGTTGTACATTGGTGTCATGTACAGCAATAAAAGCTAAGTATGTACAATTCTCAGGACTAACAAAAACGTAAAAAAAAAACAAAGTTTTAAGTGGGGTTGAGCTTTAATTCTTCTTCTCATCATGTTTTTCTATTTCTGAAAGTTCTTGGATGGCCTCGATGATATGATCGCCAATTTCTCCAACCGCAATCAAGAGAAGGAAAAAAGGCTACGGCTGGCGGGGAAATTCCTGAATAAAGTGGAAGGGGTAGTACAGAACTTGGCTCACATTTTTAGCCAACGCATGCCCCTGTCAAACAAGAAGAATTTTATTAGTGAGTCTTCTCTTCTGGTGTATGTGTGTGTAGATGGATTGGTACATATCCTCATGACTTCATGACAATGAGCAGAGAAACTGGTGCCAACCCAGGGGTATCACTATACTGTACAAAAACTTGTATTTTTCAGCAGTACAGAACATATTTTCAAACAAGTGGATAATAATTCTATCAAGAAAAATATTCAGACCCCAAGTGTGTGGTGGTGTGATGAAAAAGGCCCTACATTATTTAAGCAGTGATATATTTTAATAGGAATGTACGTTGCATATAGACTGTTTTCTATTGCATGGAGTAATATTTGCTTAAATCCCAACTCCAGAGCCATCCCCTGCAGCCCTATAAACCTCTAACACCACTCCTTGATCCAATGGCAGGTCACATGATAATGGGTCCCCCTCTTCTTCTGGTCTTCTCCCAGTCATGGCCAGTCCTGGATGGTGTGGTACCTATGTGATGACATCAACGTATCATTATCTTCTCAATGAAGGGTGAAAGGTCACGCTCCCCCATACCTCCCAACATTTTGAGATGGGAATGAGGGACACCTACTAACAAACGTGTATATAGGCATAGGACATGCCTCCTGCCACACCCCCTTAAAGGAGAATTAACCAAAAAAATGATTAATTAAATCCAGAAGGGCTTTTTTTGTACCACTGCTATTCCTTTATATTGGCTTTTAAAATGTACAAATGCAGCATTTTAGAAATTGGATGAAAGGTTTAGCACTGGGAAACACTTTTTGAAAGATAAAAAGTGCATTTTATATACAACTATAAGGATCAGACCAAAATGAGGGACAATTGAGGGGGGAAGAATGACAGACGGACAATGCTCCAAACCAGGGGCAGTCCCTCGAAATCAGGGACAGTTGGGAGCTACGCTCCCCTTGGAGAGGGTGTTAGGGGCCATCACATGCTGCGTTCACAAGGTCATCTCATTCTTGAGTTGTGTAAAGCTGGGTTTCATTACTGGAACACTGGTGACATCTTGTGGCGACAAAGTAGCATTGCAGGGGACAGGTCTGAATTAAAGTGGTATTATACCAAAAACTAAAAATTGTATATATTGCAGCTTATTAATCATTAGATGGTGGCTTTTTAGGGTTTTTTTCCCTCTGTTTTCACCTGATGATCTGGCTAGTAACACACCTCTTGTATTAGAGTGCCTCCACTCTGGATGAAGGAGCAGCAGAGACACCTTTGAACAGTAGCATTGCCAGTCTGGGGGGAGGAGAGTGTTAGATGGACTAGCACATTTAAATACACTAAACAAATTGAAGCCAAACTCCAGCTCACACTAATCAGTTACAGCAAAGAGGTTTTTTTTCCTTTTGGGATAAAGATTCTACATAAATAAATAAATGAAATCTGACCATTGAAAGCAACCATGTCAATAGTAAAAGGGTTGCCTCATCCCTGAATGCTTTCACACTGGGGCAGTGCTCTGGCAGGGCGGTGAAAAAATGCCCCTCTCAATTGAAATGAATGGAAAGCGCTTTAAAAGCCCCTGAAAAGCTCTTCAAAAGCCACTGAAAAGCTCTTCAAATGTGCTCAGTGTTTTACTGGCAGTTTACAAGCGCCTCAGTGTGAAAGGGGCCTTAGACAGGACAATTTGGCTTGTTGCAGGCTGGTTGGTAAATGAGCTGGGAATTTTTCTTTGTTGTTTTTTGACATGCATCGCCTTTCCATGTGCTCCTTGCAACAAAGGCCGGATACAGGTTGGATTGATTGCCATTTGTTTGTACTGCTGGTTAATCGGTGTGGGGGCATACTGAATGCCATTGTGCTATTGTTGGGTGTCCGGTGCATCCCTGTACCTTTTTAAAGAGGGGTGGGCTCCCTCCAGGCATGCCTACATTCTTCAGGACAGCTTGTTCTTTTGAAAAACAACTGGCCAGATCACCAGATGCAAATAAAAGAAACAAAGCCTAAGAAAAGAAAACTAATGCTGCCATCACATTTAGATCTGCTCCACCTCCTGCTCTCCGCCATGCTGCCACACATGTAGTAGGCCCCCAAAACACCTGAAATAAGTGATGCATCTTGGAGGGGACTCCTGATGTGAAAAGAGCTAATAGTGTGAAGGAGGGACTCTGGTGTTAAAGAGGGGGGGGGGGCTCTTATGGGAAGAGGGGGCTTCTCATTGATCTTTTGCAGCTACCCTAGTGCCCCCCCCCCCCCCCCCAGTTGTCTGCAGTCTGGCTGGTAAAAATCTATTGCCTGCCCACTAACGCCCCACGTACTTTTATTGAACACACTCCTAGTGCAGGGGCAACATCCCATTCACGTTTATAGGATGATAGTGTGCATACATGGATTTCTAAGCACTAGATTTCTACCAGCTGGGCTACAGACAGCACAACCGCTATCGAAGGAGTTAAGTAAAGACCTGTAGGGGGTGGTGGGTTTGGGTGTGGGGGGGGAAGCTGATTGTATTAGAGGGAATAAAGTTAACTTTAAAACGGAACTTCGGTCATTTTTTTTTATCTTTCCATCTATTAAATCTTCTGTCCTTGTTGTTTTAACTTTGGATAGTAAAACATTTTTTTTTCTGCCAGTAAATTCCTTATACAGCCCACTTCCTGTAGGATAGGATACAGTAGTCACATTGATGTTCATGTGATGATTTTCAGAAAGAAGAGGAAGGGAAGGCAATATTCCTAAGCAGGGACACAGACAGCAATAAAAACATGTTTCCTACAGAAGTGAGTAAGTTACAACCTCTTCTGGTCGGTGTCCCCATGTGGAATGTTGCTCCTTCTCCCGTCCAGGTGTCAGGCATAACAGGAAGACAAGCAAAATCACCTCCTATGGGAATACAGGCAGTATTCAGAATCTCATTGAAGAAAAATCTCCATAAATAGGAACACAGATATTGTTTCAAACTTGATAGAATTCAAATTGTTCCCAACTTAAAAAAGGGTTTTGGCTGGAGTTAGGCATTAAATGTTTTGTCTTCTCTGTTTACAGTATATCGTGGCTCCATTGGTAATCCTCAATGTGTTCTGTGTTTTTGCAGATGCTGTAAAGACTATCAGGGGATCTGAAGACCGGAATATCTCACTGAGTAACAAAAATAGCTCCATAGTCTTGGGCAGAAATACAGCTTTGGGAAATGCCTGTAAGTACTCCAACTTGTATTGATGGGTGCTCAAAAGGAAAATGCCTCGGATGGTGCCGTGCCAGAACCAGATGCAAAGTAGTCGAAATGTTTGCAGCACTACCGCCCCAGGGGCTGCTGGTAGCTGGTACCCCTATTCTTGCACAGTCAGGCAACACGCATTTTCCACTTGTCTCCAGACACAAGAATTCGGTCTTTGAGCTTGTTTTTGTTGTTTTTTATTAGAGATAACAACTTGAATAGGGTAGAGGGGTCATGAGATGCCAAACATGACCAAAAACAATGAAAGGGGACAGCTTCCTTCTGTACAAAGTGGGGTTCCTGGACTGTTCTCCTTCCTGGACACCCTCAGTAGCCCCTTAAGTAGGAGCTCTTTAGTCCCCTTTAGAAAAATAGCACAACAGGTCGCAAACTGCATACAGGAACATTACCAACTCCACTGCCTGCAGGTACTTCCAGCCCTCCTGGCTGCCTGTCTAGCAGCCCACTTGGCTGCTCCGAAGCTCTCCCAGGACAAGGGATGAAGGGCTGGGCACAACGCTGTCCTCAGAAAGCTTGTTACATATGGCAGTCTTTCCCCTTGTGAATTCCTGGGCGTGCTGATGTAGTCGCACTGTCGGCCTTGCTTCCTGTTGCTCTTCAAGCAAGATTCCTGCTCAAACCGTTCTTCCTAAACTAGCCCGAGCCCCAGCCTGGAGGAAGAAAACCCGCTCCCCTTCTCCACCCCCAGACCCAGGGGTTCCCTCCTAGGCCAAGACAGCCTCCTCAGCACTCTGTCCACTAGACTCCCCTGCTGGCCAGGCTCTGTCATATTTAAGGGCTGATCCATCCACCCTGCCAGGACATTCTGCCTGGGGATTGGTCTGACTCCCTTAACCTCCCTGGCGGTTTTCCCGAGTGTGACTGGGGGTTAAATTTCAGCACCATTAGCGGTAACCAGGGGCGTTGCTAGGTCTACAAAAGATCTGGGGCTAGAGCCCATAGCAGCGTAGTAAAGAAAGTCATATGCTTGGGCAGGCATACACATGTATATACAGTAATATACGTGTGTGTGTGTATGTATATCCCCAGGGAGCCCCCCCCACTTACAACAGGGTCCCCAGAGAGCCCCCCTTACATCAGGGTCCCCGGAGAGCCCCCCCCTTACATCAGGGTCCCCAGAGAGCCTCCCTCTTACATCAGGGTCCCCAGAGAGCCCCCCACTTACATCAGGGTTCCCAGAGAGCCCCCCTTACATTAGGGTCCACAGAGAGCCTCCCCCTTAAATCAGAGTCCCCAGAGAGCCTCCCCCTTAAAATCAGGGTCCCCAGAGAGCCTCCTCCTTGCATCAGGGTCCTCAGAGAGCCCCCACTTATATCAGGGTCCCCAGAGAACCTCCCCTCCCCTTGGTGACCCCTGCAGAGACTCTGGGCTATGGGCCCCAGATTCGGGGCTATAGCCCCAAAAGCCACCCCCTAGCAACGCCTCTGGCGGTAACCCTGAGCCACACTTGGGATTGCACTGCAGGATCCTGGTGCAGGTTACTTATCTTGTCCCCAGGATCCTGCGATGTCCCCCCGCTGTGTCCGTGGGCTCTGTCCTCCTCCCGAAGCCTCTCTGTGCCAGGCTCTGTTCCCTGCGAGCATCGCGACTCACGGGGGCGGAGGCCAGCGGCAAATTCGAAAAATCCTAATACATACAGTACACTGTAATCTTACAGATTACATTACTGTATAAAATTATTTCACATCCCTTTTTGTTCCCAGTGCTTTGTCCAATGCCCTGCATGCAGTTTTTATATATATATATATATATATATATATATATATATATATATATATATATATATATATATATATATATATATATATACTGTGTTCTTTCTGCCTGGAAACTGGAGATTGTCCATAGCAACCAAAAAGTGTCCCTTTACATCAAAAGTGGTTTTAGACCAGCTAGAAAACAGTGATAATAAATTAGAACACTTGCAGAATTGAACGATAGTGAATCGTGGGGAAATTCATTTTACTATTATTATATTATTATTTTTTATAATTATTTATATTTATTTATTTTATTAGAATTTATGATTTTGTGTTTCAAACTTCATCATACCCGGGATATCTACTAGATTCTTGGTGGACAGATTTAAGTATGTTATTGCTAAGAATTACAGGCCTACAATATAAAACGCCAAATTTCAATGCAAAATAATTTAGACGCAAAAATCTGACATAATCATACTGCCAGGGAGGCTACGCATACAGATCAGGTCTTCCTGGCCTCCGCCCACTAATTCCTAGAAATTTCTCCAAGCTTCTAGATCCAGGGGAGGTACTAGAGACCTGCCTCTGTAGAGCCATTCAGCCTGACCTGCAGTAACCTGACCCAGTTTCTGACTCGCATAGTTTACCATGAGTCATAACATAAATTTGCCTGCACTGGCAGTAGTAGCACACTAGAGGGTGCTACATGTGTTTCACACGTTTATTGTGAAGACAGCGTCACATAAGGAATATGAAACCAACACTATGGGGTTCATTTACTAAAAAACTGGAGAGTGCAAAATCTGATGCAGCTCTGCATGGAAACTAATCAGCTTCTAAGTTCAGCTTGTTCAAATAAGCTTTGAGAAAAGAAAAAGAAACCTGGAAGCTGATTGGTTTCTGATTTTGCCCTCTCCAGTTGTAGTAAATCAATCCCTATGTCACCTTCAGAAAGGGAGCCTTTGAGGCCCCCAAAGCATTGGCTTATTATTAAATATTGACTAAATCATTTTTATCAATGGATTTGTAACAGGTTTTGTGTGAATTTTCCACCTCTGCATACCCGACTGTGACAATTTTGAGACAGATTCACTATTTACAGGACTAAAGAACACTTCCCCCTCTCCTCTTCTCCATAACATAGGTGTAAGGTGTTCTGTGTTTCCGTACACTTTAATAAGATGAACAGTTAAAGTGTTACTAAACCCACAGTAAACAGTAAAAACAGTCTGTATATGCAGTAAAGCATGCTTGTTATACTCACTGTAGAACCTAAGGGGTTGATCCTCTGCATTTTGTAAAAAGGCTGTTTGATTCTGTCTTCTCTGATCCTCCCCTTCTTCCACTGTCCCCGATATATTGTCAAAAGTATTGGGTCACCTGCCTTTACACACACATGAACTTTAATGGCATTCCAGTCTTAGTCCGTAGGGTTCAATATTGAGTTGGCCCACCCTTTACAGCTATAACAGCTTCAACTCTTCTGGGAAGGCTGTCTACAAGGTTTAGGAGTGCGTCTATGGGAATGTTTGACCATTCTTCCAGAAGCACATTTGTGAGGTCAGGTACTGATGTTGGATGAGAAGGCCTGGATCGCAGGCTCCGCTCAAATTCACCCCAAAGTGTTCTATCGGGTTGAGGTCAGGACTCTCTGCAGGCCAATCAAGTTCCTCCACCCCAAACTCACTCATCCATGTCTTTATGGACCTTGCTTTGTGCACTGGTGTACAGTCATGTTGGTACAGGAAGGGGTCATCCCCAAACTGTTCCCACAAAGTTGGGAGCATAAAATTGTCCAAAATGTCTTGGTATGCTACACCTTAGGAGTTCCCTTCACTGGAACTAAAGGGCCAAGGAAAAACAACCCCATGCCATAATTCTCCCCCCACCCCAACCAAATGATTTGGACCTAGGGTTACCACTTTTTCTTCAAGCCAAACCCGAACACTTTAGCGGCACACAGCAAAAAAAATGTTTCTAGTATACACTTTAGGATTGTAACAGACCTGGGACACCTTTGGGCGCTCCAAAGAGAAAAGTAATGTGTCATGCATAGTGTCCCCTCACCCTACTGTCAGGCCCTGTTCTGAGCCCCATTCCTGTCTGAATATTGCGTCCAGATTTCAGGCGGACTGGAACCCGGACACATGATTCAAAACTCAAACTGTCCGGGTGAATCCCAGACAGGTGGCAACCCTATTTGGACCAGTGCACAAAGCAAGGTCCATAAAGACATGGTATGAGCGAGTTTGGGGTATAGGAATTTGACTGCCCTGCACAGAGTCTAGGCCTTCTCGTCCAACATCAGTGCCTGACCTCACAAATGCGCTTCTGGAAGAATGGTCAAACATTCCAATAGACACACTCCTAAACCTTGTGAACAGCTTATCCAGAAGAGTTGAAGCTGTTATAGCTGCAAAGGATGGGCCAACTCAATATTGAACCCCACAGACTAAGACTGGGATGCCATAAAAGTTCATGTGAGTGTAAAGGCAGGCATCGCAATACTTTTGGTAATATAGTGTATTTCCTGATAATACAGAGCCTTGGGGCAAGCTGCACATGCTCAGTTTGGTGTGTATTGCTAGAGAGTTTTTTTTTTTCTTGGGAGGGTGCATGTGATCAACAAAGGGCCAATCAGCACTGTCCAGACAGAGGGTCAGAGATCCTGCATCCTGATAGTACAGTCAGTGCAGAATGAAAACTCCTCCTACAAGCTTTACCAGACACTGATAGACGTCACAAGACTGCTCTATACTGCTGATGAGAAAAGGTACTTAGCAGTTTATATTTACTAATATAATGACATTTCCTTGTTCTGTGTACGGTGAGAGACCAGAGATAGTGAATGCAGAGTCCTGGGTTTAGTAACGCTTTAAGATGCATTTTACATGGTGCAGGACTAATTATAAGTAGGAGGGGATTTAGGAATTAGGGTGCATATGGTTATTGAATCCTTTGAATTGTATTTCCCCACACTGACTATCATCCTCTAACTTTCTTTTATCCCCGCAGACGTGTCAGTACTTGGATGTCTGGAATATGGTAGCATTGGCAAACTCCTGGAAGGTGCCCATCTTCAGAACAATTCACAGAACCTGACGGTGAAACTTGTCTCATCTGTAGTTAGCGTGTTCCTCGGGATTGCCAACACATCTCAACTCAGTGAGCCAATTCAGTTGCAACTTAACTTTACTGATAAGGTAAGGGTTAAAAAAGAAAAGTGGTTTGAGCTCTGTGGCTAAAATATGGACCAAGAATGGGGTCATGTAATAGACTGGACAAGGGCTTATAGAGGCACTGTCACCTTGCAGATGATGCAGGGCAAAGGGACAGCGTTTCTGGAAAGGCCTCATCAACCCCTTCTTCTCATCCTACCAGCACTCTTCCATTGCTCCTCCCTCCTGCAAAGCCAGAATTAGAAAGAACTGTGTCACCAACACGGGAAGAGATGTCATCACTCCCCTGCTCATGTAACAGTGTCACGGTTAGCCCAATTGGCTTCTAGACCTGAGCAGGGAAGAAGGTCACATGCTCCTCCATACCTGGAGTGATGGTCATTGTGACATCATTGGGACAACTGCAGAGGAAGGAGGAGTAATGACTGGTAAGGTGAGTATAAAAGGATTGGAGAGGCCTTTCTAGAGACATTGGGGAGGATTTACTAAAACTGGAGCACACAGGATCCGGTGCGGCTCTGCATGGTAACCAATCTGCTTCCAGGTTTTACGGTCAAAGCTTAACTGAATAAGCTAATGTTAGAAGCTGATTGGTTACCATGCACAGCTGCACTAGATTCTGAGTGTTCTGGTTTTAGGCTGGATTCACACCTATACATTTTTAGTGATTTTTGCATTTTGCAGATTTGCACTACAGTCCATTTAACATGGTTTCCTATGGAACACGTTCTGTAGTGCAAATCTGCAAAATGCAAAAAGCACTAAAAATGCATAGGTGTGAATCCAGCCTTAGTAAATAAACCTCATTACTTTGCCCTGCATAGACAGTGGAGTTGATTTACTACTAGAGAGTGCAAAATCTGGTGCAGCTGTGCATGGTAGCCAATCAGCTTCTAACTTCAAGTGGTTGTAAAGCCTCAAGGTTTTTCACCTTTCTGTGAATTAAGGTTAAAAATCTTCTGTGCTGCTGCTCCCCCCAGACCCCCCCTTTTTTTTTCTCTTAAATGAGCCCGATCCGATCCAGCGATGTGCACGAACACAGCGACTCCAGTCACTGTCGCCCTGCTCATTGGACAGATTGTTAGCAGTGGGAACAACTGGCTCTTGCTGCTGTCAATCAAATCCAGTGATGTGGGGGCGGGCCGAGTCCCGCTGTCTGTGTCAATGGACGCAGCAGCGGGACTTGGGAGCGAGCCCGCATGGGTGCCACCAGGGAAAATGGCTTTCCGTAAGGGCACCCAATGAAGAGGGGCCTGGAGTGCCGGCGGGGCACCCCAGAAGAAGAGCATTGGGGCTGCTCTGTGCAAAACAATTGCACAGAGCAGGTAAGTATAGGCATGTGTGTTATATTATTTTTTTTTTAAAACGAGGGCTTACAACCCCTTTCAGCTTGTTCAATAAAGCTTTGACAAAAAAAACCTGGAAGCTGATTGGTTTCTGTGCAGAGCTGCACCAGATTTTACATTTTCCAGTTGTAGTAAATCCCACCCAACCCCTCCACCTACTCCAAGGTCTCTTTAATCAAGGGAGGACTGCACACTTTTGGCCTGGAGGACAAACGTAACCAACTGGTAGGAACAAACCCAAACAAAATTACTGAAATTTAAAGTTTGTTTTTTATTCTTTAAAAATAACAGACATGTTATACTTACCTGCTATGTTGCAGTGGATTTACACAGAGCAGCCCCGATCCTCCTCTTCTCGGGTCCCTCTTCAGTGATCCTGGTCCCTCCCTCCTGTCGAGTGCCCACACCACAAGCAGCATGCTATGGGGGCACCCGAGCCGTGCCACAGCTTCCTGTGTCTATTCAGGCCCCGCCCCCTTTCTCTCCTCATTGGCTGACTGACTTTGATTGACAGCAGTGGGAGCCAATGGCACCGCACTGCTGTCTCAGCCAATGGGGAGGGGCGTCCCAGCCGAGACACTCCTGCAACATCGCTGGATCTAGATGGGACTCAGGTAAGTATGAGTGGGGCTGAGGGAGGCTGCTGCTCACAGGTTTTTTATATCTTAATGCATAGAATGCATTAAGATGAAAAAAACCTTCTGACTTTACAATCATTTTAAGTGCCACATCCCTAAATGTAGACTGTCATCAAACATTACACTATGGTATTAGCATGGGACTTTTAAGGCACAGCATTCATTTAAAAAAACATTTTATTAGTTCATATTAAAAAAAAAGGATATACTCTTATTGCACAACAGATTTTTTTGTATATCAAGATAAAATACAAAGCCATAAAATAGGCAATATTGGCAATGTAGTTTGTTCGCATACAGTGGCGGCCACTCCATTAGGTGCGCAGGGGTGCCACCCCCCTAATCTCCATGCGCCCGGCTCCTAATCTCCATGCATGGATTTTAATGGGACCTGAGGCTCTATCTAGTTTAAAATAAGGGTGGGCTCGGGGCGCAGAGCACTGCGTCCTAAGCCCACCCAGTTTTGTGACATTAGCAAATAAATATTCGCTATTGTCTTCCTGCTTTTCCTCCCGGCCAAACAGGAAGCGGGTTGTAAGACCGATTGGCCGGAAGGGGAAGCGAATGTCCGGTTTCCAGAAGGACCTCTCCTCCTCTGTTCTGGTGACTGGTCGGGCTCGGTGTCCCCCATCACCTGGCCCAAGCCGGCTTCTTCTATCTGGGCACTTTCTACCCATCCCTTCCTCCGAGGAACTGAGCCCAGCAACGTCCCCATCCCCCAGCAACTGGACGGACACTGATCTGAGACTGCCCGGGGAGCAGGAGAATGATGACCCCACCGTCTACCACGAGCTACTGTACTTTCTATACCGGTATGTACTGGGGCTGGGGGGACTGGAATCATACCCCACCAAAGACCCTATCATGGGCGAGCGACAGGGGGGGGGGTGGTTTGTTTTTTGCCCCTCCAAAAAAATGGTGCACCAGCCGCCACTGTTCGCCTATATAGTAGTCTTTATGGCTCAACGCGTTTCCTGGATATTGTCCTCTTCATCAGGAGACATCAATACAGACTTTATATATCATACAATCCAAATGAAATAACAATTATCAGCAATTACATTTTTAAACAGTTAATTGGTGATTATACCACCACCCATTGCATCAACATTCTCACCCCTACATGCTCAAAGACACATGGGGGGGGGGGGGCAGCTTCCTGTGTGCTAAAAGGGCTCTGCATAAAGTGAGTAGTGGTGATTGGTGGGTGTTTGCTTGCCTTTGGTCTGTAAACCATACAGCTGAAAGTTTTTTTTTGTTGTATCTGTTCAGTAAGTGCAAATAATTGCTTTTACTCCTGCAAAAAATCTGAACTGATCACTTTCTGAATTCTGAGCATGTAGGAGTTCTGAATCTCTGCTTGTGTTGCACTCCTATCAATTAGATGGTTCCAAGATATCTCTATGAACTACATAACATTTACTCCACTGTAATGTAGAAAGGTAGAGAATAGGGTGTTCTTTAGTCCTTTCCTAGGGGGACAATGCTGATCTTTCATAGATACAGTAAGTGATCGTTGTCACTCTAGGACAAGAAATGTGTTACTGGCAGGTAAAAATAATGGAGAAAAAAAAAGCTTGAAAATAGAACCAAGACTGAGGACTGGTATGCTCATATATATTGAATTTTTGTTCTTGGGTTTAGCTATGCTTAAAAACATTATTTACTCCCCTTTTTTACACACACACACTGATCAGCCATAACTTTATGACCACCCATCTAATATTGCGTAGGTCCCCCCTCTGCCAAGACAGCCCCATTTACCACCAAATCAGCCCTGACCTATTGAAGTATGGATGCCACGAGACCTCTGAAGATATGCTGTGGTATCTGTCACCAAGCTTTCAGCAGGAGATCCTTTAAGTTCTGAGGTGGGGCCTCCATGAATCTGAAGCTGCGTTTTCCAGCACATTCCACAGATGTTTGAGTGGATTGAGATCTGGAGAATTTTTGGGGCTAAGCCAACACCTCAAACTCATTGTTGTGTTCCTCAAACAATTCTTGAACCATTTTTTGCAGTGTGGCAGGGTGTATTATCCTGCTGAAAGAGGCCACTGCCATCAGGGAATACTGATTTCATGCAGGGGTGTACTTGGTTACCAACAATGTTTAGAGTGGTTCTTGTCAATTAACATCCAGATGAATGGCAGGACCCAAGGTTTCCCAGCAGAACTTTGTCCAAAGCATCACACTGCCTTCGCCGGCTAGCATTCTTCACATACTGCATTCTGGTGCCATTTCTGTACATGCACATACAAGGCCATCCACATGATGTAAAAGAAAACGTAATTCATCAGACCAGGCCAGCTTCTTCTATTGTGTTTGGTTAAATAATTTAGAGCCCCAGAGGAAGTTGGTGCTTCCTTTTGCAAGCCCCCCCCCAGTGTGTATTTAATGCATACTTATACATTTTCAGTCTTTAGGTTGGCCACATGACATAAATGTTCCTTTTTCTTTTCCCCTCTTCTCTGGTAGTGGGCAGTCTTTGATTGCACAGAGATTGGTTTTGTTGTGATCACATCAGGGCCACACTCTGCACTAATACACTGTGAGTGCAGAATGCCATGATAACACCCTTTAGGGAGCAGGTCCATGGATTCCTATGGCGGGGGTGGTATTTATTGAAGCACCTGATTAGGGCCAGAGGCACATGCTGGAGCGGAGGTCGCCGCCGCTCCTACAGTATTTGCTGCAGACAGTGCTGCGGTCAGAGCCGCGTGCGCGCGGGGGGGTATTTGGTGCCAGAGCCACGATCTGCGCGCGGGGGGTGCCAGAGCCACGATCTGCGCGTGGGGGAGCAGTTGAGATGTGCAAGAGCCGCGATCTGCGTGGGGGGTGAGGTATGGATGCTGCCAGAGCCGCAAATATCGTAAGTGGGGGGGGGGGGTCGGTGGGATCAGTGGCTGCATTTGATGGGCAATGGTGGCTGCATATGATGGGCACAAGTGGCTGCATTTGATGGGCAAGTGGCTGCATATGATGGGCACAGGTGGCTGCATTTTAAGGGCACAGGTGGCTCCATTTGATAGGCACAAGTGGCTGCATTTGATGGGCACAGGTGGCTCCATTTGATGGGCACAAGTGGCTGCATATGATGGGCACAGGTGGCTGCATTTGATGGGCACAGGTGGCTGCATTTGATGGGCAAAAGTGACTGCATTTGATGGGCACAAGTGGCTACATTTGATGGGCACAAGTGGCTGCGTTTGATGGGTACAGTGAGGCTGCAATTGAGGGGTTCAGTATTTTTCAGTTTGTTTGCGCTCCCCAAAAAAATTTGAGCACCAGCCGCCACTGACTCACAGTATGTCCTCCATCTCCCGGGTTGAATGACATTGGGTGTCATGCAACTTGGAATACTGAGGACATCTTCTGGTAGAGACAAGGTACTGCAGATGACAGTGCCAAAGACGAGATCATTACTGTTGTCAGAGCTGCTTTATTGATTTTCACAAGTGATGGGGGACCCTTTTTTAAAGCTGAACTTTAGGAATGAAGCCTGTAAACATTGTTTACAAGCTTTGCTCGCATAGGTACTTGTGCCTGCTCTACTATGACACAGGCAGGACACAGAAATTTCCACAGACACGGCGGCCATGTAGAGGGTAAAAACACAAGCTAATGCAATCTAATTACACAATAACTTGCCTCTTTGAGAATAGCAGAGGTTGATACAGAGAACCAAGGAACACAAGGACCCACAATTTTACAGATCTAGCTCACATCCATTCAGAACACAAGAATTCCAGGGACTGTAAATTTGGTTTACAGAAAAAAACATTTTTACTAAAAGAAGGGAAGGATGGATAATAGAACCACCAAACCTATAGGTTGTGTCACCTGAATGTGCCAAATTCTTCTGTGAATGAAGTGCACCTTGAAGCAGCTTCTTTACATCTACCAACTGCTGCAGTTCAGTTGAAGGACACACAGACTACACTGGGCAGCAGTTTGCCATCAGTGGCTTATGTTGTATTCCATTCCATAACGCACAAAAATTATATCATAAAAAATGTATCCTTAACAAAGATTTCTCTGCCCTTAGAAGGTGATACCAAGCAAGACGCACTGTGCCTTCTGGTCTGCAAATGATCTTGCCTGGAGCATTGAAGGATGTGAGACACTGGAGAGAGACGACTATGGAGTTGTCTGCAACTGCACTCATTTAACCAGCTTTGCCATCCTAATGGCTCTGGATAACATAGAGGTAAATTGCTCTTCACTGCACACCATGCTAGGTTTTGTTTGAATTACATGCAAGGCATGCTGGGACCTCTAGCTCTTTAGAGATGATTCACATATTTTTGTAGGCCTAGAATGTCATGGTTGCATAAACACAGGTTGATCTACATTCTGACTTAACTCTTCGGTTATTGAATATAGTTATCAGCCCTCAAATTTTCCACTCGCCTATTCGCATTTCGCGAGTGGAAAATGAGGGCTGGCGAGGAGCTGGGCTGCCTGGGAGTGGGGGGGGGGGAGCACCGCCGGTGGGCGGAGTTGATCGGGAGCCGTTCTCCCGGTGGAAGGTTGCCATGGAGTTAGAGGAGAGCCGCGGGATCACCAAGCGGTAAAACACGCCGTAACAGCTGACATTGAAACTGTCTCCGCTCTGCTCATTCTTGCACAGCCCCGCCTCCTCCTAACCCTGCGCCTGTGATAGACAGAATGCATCCCTGCATTGGACCAGCGTTCTGTCTATCACAGGCGCAGGGTTAGGAGGAGGCGGGGTTGTGCGAGAATGAGCAGAGCGGAGACAGTTTCAATGTCAGCTGTTACGGCGTGTTTTACCGCTCTGCGATCCTGGCTCTCCTCTAACTCATGATCCGGCCACCCCTCTCACTTCCTCCCCCCTGGCAAGGCTGCAATGGGGGCACAGCGAGGCTGCAATTTGGGGCACAGTGAGGCTGCAATGTGGGACACTGTGAGGCTGCAATGTGGGGCACAGTGAGGCTGCAATGGGGGCACAGTGAGGCTGCAATGGGGGCACAGTGAGGCTGCAATTTGGGGCACAGTGAGGCTGCAATGTGGGGCACAGTGAGGCTGCAATTTGGGGCACAGTGAGGCTGCAATGTGGGGCACGGTGAGGTTGCTATTTGGGGCACAGTGAGGCTGCTATTTGGGGCACGGTGAGGCTGCAATGTGGGGCACGGTGAGGCTGCAATGGGGGCACAGTGAGGCTGCTATTTGGGGCACGGTGAGACTGTAATGGTGGCCACGGTGAGGCTGCAATGATGGGCACAGGTCAAGCTGCAATAATGGGCATGGTGAGGCTGCAATGATAGGCACAGGTCACGCTGCAATGATGGGCATGGTGAGGCTGCATTGATAGGCACAGGTCACGCTGCAATGATGGGCATGGTGAGGCTGCATTGATAGGCACAGGTCACGCTGCAATGATGGGCATGGTGAGGCTGCAATGATAGGCACAGGTCACGCTGCAATGATGTGTACAGGTGAGCCTGCATTGATGGGAACTGGTGAGGCTGTGCTGAGGGTAACTGATAAAGTCGTTGTTAATATTTATTTTTGTAACTTAATTCTGCATAAAACATTTAAGTGTCATTTCATGAGATAATTTATAAAGGCATGATTAGGGGGGGGGGGCAGGGTAAGGGTTGGGTGGGGCAATTGGTGGCGAGTAACCCTTGAGAGCTGGCTAGTAGCTAGAAATTTTGAGCCCTGTAGTTATCATACCTCCCAACTTTTTGAGATGAGAAAGAGATACACCTATCAGCAAAAGTATGCAGGCATAGGACACAACCCATGCCACGCCTCCTTAAAGGAGAATTTTACAAAAAAACAAGATTGGTTAAACCCACAAGTGCTTTTTTACCACTACTATTCTTTTATATTGGCTTTTGGAATTTACAAATGCAGAAATTTAGAGATCAGATGAAAGGTTTAGCACTGGAAAACACTTTTTAAATAGATAAAAAAGTGCATTTTATATACATCTACTGTATATAGATCAGACCAAGATGAGGGACAAATGAGGAGGAATGAGGGACAGAGGGACATTACTTCAAATCAGGGACAGTCCCTCCAAATCAGGGACAGTTGGGAGCTATCAGTTATCATACAAAAGTAAACCTGTACAGGGGCTACCATTGCTGACCTCCTCCTGAAACGATTCACATGGTTGTTTAAAGACCAATTCGAAAGTACACAAGAACGTGACAACATTTTACTGTTCTGAGAAAAAGTTGTCACCCTTGAACAGGCAAGTGTCACTTTCTCTTTATGTTTTATCTAAAGCAGAACATGTAAAAAAGGATTAACACTTTTTGACATTAAATGAACATGTGCAACAACATATTTGGTTTAAGTATTGGGGTTTATATACTTTAAAGAGGAACTGCAGTCTGCTCACATAATTTGTAATAAAAACATCTTTGTCATTCTGAAGCTTCCCTCCAACCACTTTGTGAATCACTAACACATGGAATTAAGGCTACATATTTGGATTTCACTAGCCCTTTGTCCCTGAAGAAGACTTGCATTTTGTATGTTGAAACGCGTTGGGCGTCTTCTGTCTCCCTGACAGTCAATTTGGGCCATTTCATTAGCCGATTTCATGCTGTTCCCATCATCATGTGTTGGATTTTATCTTCATGTTTTCACTTGTATTCAATGTTTCAATACATTTGTATTTTTATTCTTTAAACACTGTTTATGGTACATTTAAAGTCCCATTTTTTGAGGAACTCTTTTTACTCCATGTGCTAGGGATGTGGACTAGACGTGTGCAATTTGTTTAGTTCCGAATTAGTTTTCTAACTAATTTTGACAAATTTGTTAATTCCGAAATTTCGATTTCCAAAATTTCGGAAATTCTGAAATTGGAAATTCGGAAATTGCATATGGTATCGCATATTGTTCTTTTGCATATGGTTTATCATCAGCTATAAACGTATTATGTATCTCTTGTATATGGAATGTTCAAATGTACCTGTATTTGATCCATAAACGATATATTTATACTTTATGCAATATTTGTCTGTAGTGACATCCCTCAATTAAAGTCCCACAAACAAAGAGGGATGGAGGTCTGTCACCAACTATAAACACATTATGTATCTCCTGTGTATGGAATGTTCCAATGTACCTATAAATAACAAAATATATATTTACACTACAGTGGAACCTCGGTTTGCGAGTAACGTGGTTAACGAGCGTTTCACAAACCGAGCACTGTATTTCTAAAATTCCTAACTCGGTTTGCGAGTGTTGTCTCGCAAAACGAGCAGGATTCAGGCCAAAAGCGGTGTGCAGTACCGCTTTTGGCCTGAGGTGGGGGGGCGCCGGAGCCGAGCAGAGCCGAAAGTCGCCGATCGGCCCGAGGACAGTTCGGCTGACCTCGGAAAGGCTCGTGAACGGAGACTTTCCAAGGTTTGCAGAGGTCCGCCGAAGTGTCCTTCGGACCTTTTCGGCCGTTTCCGAGGCTCTCTCTGGCGCCCCCCGCCTCTGGCCGCATGCGGTATTGCATCCCATTGAAGTCAATGCGGAACAAATTATTTTCGTTTCCATTGACTTCAATGGGAAAACTCGCTTTGATATGCGAGTACATTAGATTACGAGCATACTCCTGGAACGGATTATGCTCGTAATCCGAGGTTCCACTATATATGCAATATCTGTCTGCAGTGACATCCCTCATTTAAAATTCCACTATTTTTCTCCTGTTTTTATATGTATACCAGGGATGGAGGTTTGTCATTGGTCAGGTTACACCCCACTTTTGTTCATTTTTTTTTTTTCTCTTTCATCCTTAGAGTTGGACGCTGACTCTCATCACAAAAATTGGGCTTTCGATCTCAATCGTCTGCCTTTCTGCTGCCATCATAACATTTTGCTTGTGTCGATTTCTGCGTGGAACACGGAACACTATCCACATACACGTGTGTGTTTCCCTTTTGCTTGGCCACTGCATCTTTCTAATTGGAGTCGAAGCTACTTCCAGCAAGGTAAGTTGCTTTACCACTTATGGATTTATTTACAATGACCCCGAGCTTAAAAAATTCCAGACACCTTTCTGGTGTCCTCATTTTCCTTTGTCCTCTCTACCTCAGCGATGCAGCCAGCCTCTGTCACTGATTTTGGCTTTCAGTACTTCCCTGGAGTTCCAGATGCCTTGTATAAATATATAAAGTATGCCACTGCCCTGACCATGTTAATTTTATTAGCACTGACTCTCCCTGTAACCCTTAACCTCCCTGTAAACAGAATACTCCATGTAACCCTAACTAGACATGTATGGTTCGTTTTGTTCAGAATTAAAGTGGAGTTCCACCCACTTTTACAACCCTTCAGCATCCCTCACTAAACTGTGCACTGTAAACAAATTGGATATTTTTTATTTTTTTTTCTCAGCACCTACTGTATATCTGCTGTATTCATTTTTCACTTCCTCCTCCCTGGCCGCGGCCCATCGCATCATTTCCTGTTTGCAATGCCTTCTGGGAAGGGGCGGCAACTTCCTCTGTAACTGCCGTTGTTATGGAAACCTGACCTGAAACCTATTACACTGCTTGTGTTGCACTGAGCACGTGCAAGATCTGCAAGGATGAGATCCAGGAAGAAATACAGTCTGGCTTCAGATGCCCATACTTAAGATGGCCACGGCCTGCTGGAAGTTTATAAAATAACAAACTACTGCTATAAATTAACAAAACAGACCTTCGTTTACTGACTAACTTTACTAGAATACATTAAGCTTGTGTATTATAGGGGTATTTTTATTTAAAAAGTAAAATTTCGGCCGGAACACCACTTTAATATTCAGACAAATTTTTCGTTATTCGGAGATTCGGATATTATAAACAAAGTTTACCGAATGCTCCGAATAACTAAATGAAATTAGTCCGAATTTCAGAAAATTCTAATTGAAATTGAATTTTACATCGAATTCCATTCGAATTCAAACTGTAAACATATTTCTGAAATCAAAGACTGTGTGTGTTATTAGAGTACCATTTCAAAACAATGCTCTTTTTGTTAAGCCAAAGGTGTGTTAAAGAGTCATTGTAATAATTTGATGAAGATTTTTCTTTTGTTTGTTCACTTTGCCGCATTCGTATTGAAAAAAATATAACATTTTCAATTCGAAATTTATCGATTTGAACGGTTCGAATCGAAAAAAAATTGGTAAGTTCGAAAAAATTACGAATACAAATTCTGAATACGAATCCTAAATACGAATTGAACAAATCAACCAAATTTAACTAAATTAAATAACTAGATTAATGAATCTAAACGAAACAAAAACATTTTTTTCGTCATGCACATTCCTAACCCTAATGCCGCGTACACACGGTCGGACTTTTCGTCTACAAAAGTCCGATGGACGCCGACGGACTAAAGCTGGCTGACAATCCGATCGTGTGTGGGCTTCCCTGGACTTTTAGCGGACTTTCAGCGGACTTTTCCAGCCACAAATCTGACAGACTTTAGATTTGAAACATGCTTCAAATCTTTACGTCATAACTACGCCGGACCCAGAAATCCGCTCGTCTGTGTGCTAGTCCGACGGGCAAAAACCCACGTTAGGGCAGCTATTGGCTACTGGCTATCAACTTCCTTATTTTAGTCCGGTGTACGTCATCACGTACGAATCCGTCTGACTTTTGTGTGATCGTATGTAGGCAAGTCCGTTCGTAAGAAAGTCTGCCGCAAATCTGCCAAAAGTCCGCCAAAAGTCCGCCAAAAGTCTGTCGGACAGGCTCTCGGACTTTTGTAGCCGAAAAGTCAGACCGTGTGTACGCGACATTACACTAATGCCCTGTACACACGGTCGGATTTTCTGACGGAAAATGTGTGATAGGACCTTGTTGTTGGAAATTCCGACCGTGTGTAGGCTCCATCACACATTTTCCATCGGATTTTCTGACACACAAAGTTTGAGAGCAGGCTATAAAATTTTCCGACAACAAAATCCTTTGTCTGAATTTCCGATCGTGTGTACACAAATCTGACGCACAAAGTGCCACGCATGCTCAGAATAAATAAAGAGATGAAAGCTATTGGCCACTTCCCCGTTTATAGTCCCGACGTACGTGTTTTACGTCACCGCGTTCAGAATGATCGGATTTTCCGACAACTTTGTGTGACCGTGTGTATGCAAGACAAGTTTGAGCCAACATCCGTTGGAAAAAATCCTAGGATTTTGTTGTCGGAATGTCCGAACAAAGTCCGACCATGTGTACGGGCCATAAGACCTCTTTCACATTGGAAGGATATTACAGGTGCTTAAGGGCTAAAAATAGCGCTTGTAAAGCACCTGAAAAATGCCTCCCCTGCAGCCCCAGCGTGAGAGCCCGGGTGCTTTCACACTGGGGCGATGCGCTTGCAGGACGTTAGAAAAAGTCCTGCAAGCAGCGACTTTGAAATGGTCTGCAAAGCGATTTGGTAGCGGTGCTTTTTGGGCGCTTTTAACCCTTTCTTCGGCAGCTAGCGGAGGTTAAAAGCGCCCCGCTAGCGTCCGAAAAGCGGCGCTTTACTGCTAACGAGGTCCGCTGGCAGTGTAAAAGGGCTCTTATACTTACTGTAAACCTCACCAAAGGGTTGTACACAGGACTAAATATGAGGCAGCATCGTGACTACAGCAGCCGGTCCGAAAGAAGCCAGCCATTTGGCCAGCTTCTGTGGAAGGGGCATGACCAACAAAGGTCTACTGATTGGCACTGATCAGTGCTCTCAGCCAATGGAAGTGCGCTGACTGGTATGTTCAGGTGGGGGGGGGGTCCCCCCCTGTCTGTACACAATAGCTCAGCAGGGGAGATCGCTGTACTAACATCAGATCATTAGTACAGTGGCTCCTTCTGAGCTCTTCAGTTTTTATTACGTTCAGCCCACTGGGTTGAGAGAAAAAAAAATGGTATTGTATACCGTCTTAACTCTCCCTGTAACTTAACACTAATTTTCCGTGCAAACCTCACATTAAACAGCCCTGTAACCCTAACACTAATATTACCTCTACATCAAATCGTAAACCTCCCTGTAAACCTAACACTAACCCTCTCTGTAACCTTACCCTAAACCTCCCTCTATGATTAAGCCCCTACTGGGCGAAACACGTTAGAGGGGATTCCCCCCATGGGTAAGAGACCAAGCTGAAGCCATTTTCTACTAAGAGGAGTTCATTATATGCCAAGGCATTGTGCTGACAGGCGCCACTTTGTTGTAGTCCTCCCTGTAAAACTAACACTATTCCTCCCTGTAACTGTCATTTATTTCAATGGGCTACCCTACTCACAATAAATGTGCCAAAATATCTCATGTACCCTTTGAGGCGTTGAACTTCCCACATCTTTGGGGTCACCATTGGGGTGCCATCAAGAATAATCCTCACACTATTCTTCCCTGTAACTCTTACTCCAGCCCTCTCTGTAACCCTAAGGTCTCTTGCACACTGCTGCTTGAAAATGCTCAGTACAGCTTATTTAACTGAGCTAAAATACAGCCCATTCATTGTAATGTGCCTATGCACACAGGCGTGTAAACAAACAAGCGCCGTGTATTCTTCAGTTAAAAAAAAAAAAAGAGAAAAATTTGCATTTTTGGTCAGTAATTTACGCCTCATGTGCGCATTCGCGCAGGTTTGCGCGCAAATGCACAAGCTTCCGCGCATGCGCGAAAATACATTTAAAAAAAAAAAAAACATCTGAAAAAGTAGATGCTCAAACAGGAGTATCGTGTGCAAGAGACCTAATATTTATACCACCCTACCTAATGTTTGCATAGTCACCTCCCTTGCACCATCATTTATTCACGGGGTCAATATTTGGGCACCCCACAGGATCAGGCACATGCTAGGAGAAAGACCACGTAGCAACTAAACCTCAGATTCTTGAAAGCAGGCAGTGGGTATTATAATTGCTGCCTATTTTGTATTGACTGCAATTGCTTGATTTTTATCCCAGGTGGTGTGTGGGATAGTGGCGGGGCTCCTGCATTTCTTCTACCTCTCTGCTTTCTGCTGGATGTCTCTGGAAGGGTTGGAACTCTACTTAATGCTTGTCACGGTGTTCAAGACCCAAGTGAAGACTAGATACCTGCTGGCCATGGGCTATGGAGTGCCGACTGTAATCATCATAATAAGTGCGGCAGTGTTTCCTAAAGGATATGGGACTGAAAAACAGTAAGAATTTTATTTGCCATAATATGAATATTGAAAAGAATATTTGCAATGAGGATATAAAACATAGGGCTCATTTAAACCACCTGTCTACTAGAGCCATTTTTCCAAGTTTTGACCACACACACAATTTTAGACCTGAAGATTAGTTAAGCCCCAAACCTATATTTTCTGAAAGCAGAGACCCTGGAGAATAAAGTGGTGGTAGTTTCAGTTTTTTATACTACACAATATTAGTGCATTTTTTATCAAATAATTTTTTTCTGAAAAAATACAGTTAGTTTTAGTGCATACAAACACAATATATTATCGAATTTGTAAAAAATAAAATATGAGGTTCAACGACTAAAAAAAACAGATTGTGTCAAGCCTTAAAATTGTGCACGTTTACGAAATGGCGACAAACGTTAGTACCCAAAATTGTCCATAGGCATCACTTTAAAAGCCTTTACAGGTTACTGTTTTAGATTTAAAGTGTTACTAAACCCACAACAGCAAAATCAGTCTGTATATGCAGCATAGCATGCTTGTTATACTCACTGTGGAACTTAAAGCGGAGGTTCACACAAAAATTAAACCTCCGCTTTTCGGAACCCCCCCCCCCTCCGGTGTCACATTTGGCACCTTTCAGGGGGGAGGGGGGTGCAGATACCTGTCTAAGACAGGTATTTGCACCTACTTCCGGGCATAGACTCCCACGGGAGTCTATGCCTCTTCCTGCCCCGCCGCGCTGTCTGCTGGGACACAAACGGATCCCAGAGACAGCACGGACCATTCAGATTGCGCTGCGCGACTCACGCATGCGCAGTAGGGAACCGGGAAGTGAAGCCGCAAGGCTTCATTTACTGATTCCCATACCGAAGATGGCGGAGGCAGCATCCGAGGACCGAGGGACGGTTCGGCCTTGGGTGCCGACATCGTTGGACCCTGTGACAGGTGAGTGTCCATATTTTAAAACTCAGCAGCTGCAGTATTTGTAGCTGCTGACTTTTTAAAAAAAAAATTTTGCGGGACTCCCTCTTTAAGGGGTTAATCTTCTGCATTGTATAAAAAGTTTGTTTTATTCTGTATGCACAGATCCTCCCCCTTCCTGCACTGTCTATCTGGGGAAGGCCTGCTAACACAGGCAGGGTAGCCGACCTGCACATGCTCAGTTGTGTCTTTTATGCTGGAGAGAATATGAGCTAGCCAGGTCACATGATATTGACATCACACATGTGGGCGTGTATACAGGCTGTAGTGAAAATCTCCTCCTTCCTGAACTCTCAGCACTGGAGAAACTGTGCAGTTTATCATGTAACCGTAGTACACAGATCATCCAAAATTGTATATAGTGGCAGTATTTTAATGTAAAAAGAAAATTTATAAGCTGTGGGCACTTTTGAACTATTTTCATATTACTGGTTTTAGTAACAAAATTAATTAAATATATACACTGCGCTATACAAACTATAAATAGATAAGGAGCAGCTTTAACTGTAACACTTTAACTGTAAATGGTGGCCCTAGAACTATTACTCACACTGTAAGTTGTTTATCTCAATTGTCATTTTTGTACATAGGCACATCCACCACTTGCGTTTATGTTTTTATGTGCATATATGTGAGGACAGGGACATGAAACTTTTTCTTTTTATTATTATTTTTTTTTTTTCAACTTTATTTTTTTTTTTTTACAAATATCTTTATTGCCATCACATAGCAGGCCAATAAATAGCATACTGTAATGACAGGTACTCTTTACTGAGACATCAAGATCTATTAGATCCCTGATGTCTCTGTGTGCCCTTCTTTGAAGCTAATGAAGCACATATCGTGCGCCATTAGCTAGTTCCCAAGCTGGGGAATGTGACAGACTTTATTCAGCGATCACATCGTTACAGCAGATAACAACATTTCGGAGCCGCGCAGGACCCCTTCATCAGGCATGTGAATGAACTTCTGTGTTCATTCACCAGAGGGTGATCTGAGAATGGACATTATATAGCAGCCAGGAGTATGTTCAAAATCCCCATCTACAAGTCGCCGTTTATAAATGCTGCAGGTGTTCCGTCAGATTAGGCGACCCGTCAGAATTGGTAATGGTAGTGACGTTCTGTCGCTGCCATCTTGCTACACCCCACACTCCTCCACAGTAATGATGCACCAAGAAGGGGGCAAGCGGACATCTTGTTACACCCACCGGAGTTTTGCATTTCACAGTTATTTTTAACAGGAAACAGAGCATATATGGTGAAATACAGTATTTGTAAATCCATCGAACTGTTTAGATGTTGAATTCTAAAAGCAGCGGTGTTTTGTCACATTAGCAAACATGTGAGATCAGCAAGTTATCTGACGGAACACAGGTAAACAAGTGGTTAAAGAATTTAAAAATGTATGAGACATCAGTGACATGCTGAGAAGCAATCAGGGCACTGTACGCTTCTGTAGGTATGTGCCAACACATGAAGGAGAGCCAATGTTCTAACTTCCCAAGTGTCAGTGTACCAATTTGGTAATTTCCAAAAAGTCATATTAAAACATTGTCCTAATTTCTCAAGAGTCATAGTGAACGATTGTCCTAACCTCCCAAGAGGCAGTAAATTATTTTCTAGTACCGGCCATGTATAAGTGAGCATTATCGTAACTTCCCAACTTTTGTCCTAACTTTTCAAGTGTAAGTGTGCCTTTGTTTTAACATCTCAAAAGTCATTGTGCAACTGTCATGACTTCCTAAATTTCATTTTTGACATTGTCTTCCCAAGTGTTGCAGCTTCCCCGCTTCACATTTGTCATTTTTGTACTGTCCTAACTACCCAAGTATCAGTGTACTGCTATCCTAAAATTCCAAGTATCAGTGTACTAACGTCCTAACTTTCCAAGAGTCTATGTACTAACATCCTAACTTTCCAAGAGTCTATGTACTAACATCCTAACTTTCCAAGAGTCCATGTACTAAGATCCTAACGTTCCACGAGTCAGTGTACTAACGTCCTAACTTTCCACGAGACAGTGTACTAACATCCTTACTTTCCACGAGTCAGTGTACTAATGTCCTAACTTTCCACGAGTCAGTGTACTAACATCCTTACTTTCCACGAGTCAGTGTACTAACATCCTAACTTTCCAAGTGTCGGTATACTAACGTCCTAACTTTCCAAGAGTCAGTGTACTAACATCCTAACGTTCCAAGAGTCCATGTACTAACATCCTAACTTTCCAAGAGTCAGTGTACTAACGCCCTAACTTTCCACGTGTCGGTGTACTAACATCCTAACTTTCCGAGAGTCAGTGTACTAACATCCTAACTTTCCAAGTGTCGGTATACTAACGTCCTAACTTTCCAAGAGTCAGTGTACTAACATCCTAACGTTCCAAGAGTCCATGTACTAACATCATTACTTTCCAAGAGTCAGTGTACTAACGCCCTAACTTTCCACGTGTCGGTGTACTAACATCCTAACTTTCCGAGAGTCAGTGTACTAACATCCTTACTTTCCACGAGTCAGTGTACTAACATCCTAACTTTCCACGAGTCAGTGTACTAACTTCCTAACTTTCCACGAGTCAGTGTACTAACTTCCTAACTTTCCAAGAGTCAGTGTACTAACTTTCTAACTTTCCACGAGTCAGTGTACTAACATCCTTACTTTCCACGAGTCAGTGTACTAACATCCTAACTTTCCACGAGTCAGTGTACTAACATCCTAACTTTCCACGAGTCAGTGTACTAACATCCTAACTTTCCAAGAGTCAGTGTACAAACATCCTAACTTTCCACGAGTCAGTGTACTAACATCCTAACTTTCCACGAGTCAGTGTACTAACATCCTAACTTTCCACGAGTCAGTGTACTAACATCCTAACTTTCCACGAGTCAGTGTACTAACATCCTAACTTTCCACGAGTCAGTGTACTAACTTTCTAACTTTCCAAGAGTCAGTGTACTAACTTTCTAACTTTCCAAGAGTCAGTGTACTAACTTTCTAACTTTCCACGAGTCAGTGTACTAACATCCTTACTTTCCACGAGTCAGTGTACTAACATCCTTACTTTCCACGAGTCAGTGTACTAACATCCTAACTTTCCACGAGTCAGTGTACTAACATCCTAACTTTCCACGAGTCAGTGTACTAACTTTCTAACTTTCCAAGAGTCAGTGTACTAACTTTCTAACTTTCCACGAGTCAGTGTACTAACATCCTAACTTTCCACGAGTCAGTGTACAAACATCCTTACTTTCCAAGAGTCAGTGTACAAACATCCTAACTTTCCACGAGTCAGTGTACTAACATCCTAACTTTCCACGAGTCAGTGTACTAACATCCTAACTTTCCAAGAGTCAGTGTACAAACATCCTAACTTTCCACGAGTCAGTGTACTAACTTCCTAACTTTCCAAGAGTCAGTGTACTAACATCCTAACTTTCCACGAGTCAGTGTACAAACATCCTTACTTTCCACGAGTCAGTGTACTAACATCCTAACTTTCCAAGAGTCAGTGTACAAACATCCTAACTTTCCACGAGTCAGTGTACTAACATCCTTACTTTCCACGAGTCAGTGTACTAACATCCTAACTTTCCAAGTGTCGGTATACTAACGTCCTAACTTTCCAAGAGTCAGTGTACTAACATCCTAACGTTCCAAGAGTCCATGTACTAACATCCTAACTTTCCAAGAGTCAGTGTACTAACGCCCTAACTTTCCACGTGTCGGTGTACTAACATCCTAACTTTCCGAGAGTCAGTGTACTAACATCCTAACTTTCCAAGTGTCGGTATACTAACGTCCTAACTTTCCAAGAGTCAGTGTACTAACATCCTAACGTTCCAAGAGTCCATGTACTAACATCATTACTTTCCAAGAGTCAGTGTACTAACGCCCTAACTTTCCACGTGTCGGTGTACTAACATCCTAACTTTCCGAGAGTCAGTGTACTAACATCCTTACTTTCCACGAGTCAGTGTACTAACATCCTAACTTTCCACGAGTCAGTGTACTAACTTCCTAACTTTCCACGAGTCAGTGTACTAACTTCCTAACTTTCCAAGAGTCAGTGTACTAACTTTCTAACTTTCCACGAGTCAGTGTACTAACATCCTTACTTTCCACGAGTCAGTGTACTAACATCCTAACTTTCCACGAGTCAGTGTACTAACATCCTAACTTTCCACGAGTCAGTGTACTAACATCCTAACTTTCCAAGAGTCAGTGTACAAACATCCTAACTTTCCACGAGTCAGTGTACTAACATCCTAACTTTCCACGAGTCAGTGTACTAACATCCTAACTTTCCACGAGTCAGTGTACTAACATCCTAACTTTCCACGAGTCAGTGTACTAACATCCTAACTTTCCACGAGTCAGTGTACTAACTTTCTAACTTTCCAAGAGTCAGTGTACTAACTTTCTAACTTTCCAAGAGTCAGTGTACTAACTTTCTAACTTTCCACGAGTCAGTGTACTAACATCCTTACTTTCCACGAGTCAGTGTACTAACATCCTTACTTTCCACGAGTCAGTGTACTAACATCCTAACTTTCCACGAGTCAGTGTACTAACATCCTAACTTTCCACGAGTCAGTGTACTAACTTTCTAACTTTCCAAGAGTCAGTGTACTAACTTTCTAACTTTCCAAGAGTCAGTGTACTAACTTTCTAACTTTCCACGAGTCAGTGTACTAACATCCTAACTTTCCACGAGTCAGTGTACAAACATCCTAACTTTCCACGAGTCAGTGTACTAACATCCTAACTTTCCACGAGTCAGTGTACTAACATCCTAACTTTCCAAGAGTCAGTGTACAAACATCCTAACTTTCCACGAGTCAGTGTACTAACTTCCTAACTTTCCAAGAGTCAGTGTACTAACATCCTAACTTTCCACGAGTCAGTGTACAAACATCCTTACTTTCCACGAGTCAGTGTACTAACATCCTAACTTTCCAAGAGTCAGTGTACAAACATCCTAACTTTCCACGAGTCAGTGTACTAACATCCTTACTTTCCACGAGTCAGTGTACTAACATCCTAACTTTCCAAGTGTCGGTATACTAACGTCCTAACTTTCCAAGAGTCAGTGTACTAACATCCTAACGTTCCAAGAGTCCATGTACTAACATCCTAACTTTCCAAGAGTCAGTGTACTAACGCCCTAACTTTCCACGTGTCGGTGTACTAACATCCTAACTTTCCGAGAGTCAGTGTACTAACATCCTAACTTTCCAAGTGTCGGTATACTAACGTCCTAACTTTCCAAGAGTCAGTGTACTAACATCCTAACGTTCCAAGAGTCCATGTACTAACATCATTACTTTCCAAGAGTCAGTGTACTAACGCCCTAACTTTCCACGTGTCGGTGTACTAACATCCTAACTTTCCGAGAGTCAGTGTACTAACATCCTTACTTTCCACGAGTCAGTGTACTAACATCCTAACTTTCCACGAGTCAGTGTACTAACTTCCTAACTTTCCACGAGTCAGTGTACTAACTTCCTAACTTTCCAAGAGTCAGTGTACTAACTTTCTAACTTTCCACGAGTCAGTGTACTAACATCCTTACTTTCCACGAGTCAGTGTACTAACATCCTAACTTTCCACGAGTCAGTGTACTAACATCCTAACTTTCCACGAGTCAGTGTACTAACATCCTAACTTTCCAAGAGTCAGTGTACAAACATCCTAACTTTCCACGAGTCAGTGTACTAACATCCTAACTTTCCACGAGTCAGTGTACTAACATCCTAACTTTCCACGAGTCAGTGTACTAACATCCTAACTTTCCACGAGTCAGTGTACTAACATCCTAACTTTCCACGAGTCAGTGTACTAACTTTCTAACTTTCCAAGAGTCAGTGTACTAACTTTCTAACTTTCCAAGAGTCAGTGTACTAACTTTCTAACTTTCCACGAGTCAGTGTACTAACATCCTTACTTTCCACGAGTCAGTGTACTAACATCCTTACTTTCCACGAGTCAGTGTACTAACATCCTAACTTTCCACGAGTCAGTGTACTAACATCCTAACTTTCCACGAGTCAGTGTACTAACTTTCTAACTTTCCAAGAGTCAGTGTACTAACTTTCTAACTTTCCACGAGTCAGTGTACTAACATCCTAACTTTCCACGAGTCAGTGTACAAACATCCTTACTTTCCAAGAGTCAGTGTACAAACATCCTAACTTTCCACGAGTCAGTGTACTAACATCCTAACTTTCCACGAGTCAGTGTACTAACATCCTAACTTTCCAAGAGTCCGTGTACAAACATCCTAACTTTCCACGAGTCAGTGTACTAACTTCCTAACTTTCCAAGAGTCCATGTACTAACGTCCTAACTTTCCACGAGACAGTGTACTAACATCCTTACTTTCCACGAGTCAGTGTACTAATGTCCTAACTTTCCACGAGTCAGTGTACTAACATCCTTACTTTCCACGAGTCAGTGTACTAACATCCTAACTTTCCAAGTGTCGGTATACTAACGTCCTAACTTTCCAAGAGTCAGTGTACTAACATCCTAACGTTCCAAGAGTCCATGTACTAACATCCTAACTTTCCAAGAGTCCATGTACTAACATCCTAACTTTCCAAGAGTCAGTGTACTAACATCCTAACTTTCCAAGAGTCCATGTACTAACATCCTAACTTTCCAAGAGTCCATGTACTAACATCCTAACTTTCCAAGAGTCCATGTACTAACATCCTAACTTTCCAAGAGTCAGTGTACTAACATCCTAACGTTCCAAGAGTCCATGTACTAACATCCTAACTTTCCAAGAGTCCATGTACTAACATCCTAACTTTCCAAGAGTCCATGTACTAACATCCTAACTTTCCAAGAGTCCATGTACTAACATCCTAACGTTCCAAGAGTCCATGTACTAACATCCTAACTTTCCAAGAGTCAGTGTACTAACATCCTAACGTTCCAAGAGTCCATGTACTAACATCCTAACTTTCCAAGAGTCAGTGTACTAACGCCCTAACTTTCCACGTGTCGGTGTACTAACATCCTAACTTTCCGAGAGTCAGTGTACTAACATCCTAACTTTCCAAGTGTCGGTATACTAACGTCCTAACTTTCCAAGAGTCAGTGTACTAACATCCTAACGTTCCAAGAGTCCATGTACTAACATCATTACTTTCCAAGAGTCAGTGTACTAACGCCCTAACTTTCCACGTGTCGGTGTACTAACATCCTAACTTTCCGAGAGTCAGTGTACTAACATCCTTACTTTCCACGAGTCAGTGTACTAACATCCTAACTTTCCACGAGTCAGTGTACTAACTTCCTAACTTTCCACGAGTCAGTGTACTAACTTCCTAACTTTCCAAGAGTCAGTGTACTAACTTTCTAACTTTCCACGAGTCAGTGTACTAACATCCTTACTTTCCACGAGTCAGTGTACTAACATCCTAACTTTCCACGAGTCAGTGTACTAACATCCTAACTTTCCACGAGTCAGTGTACTAACATCCTAACTTTCCAAGAGTCAGTGTACAAACATCCTAACTTTCCACGAGTCAGTGTACTAACATCCTAACTTTCCACGAGTCAGTGTACTAACATCCTAACTTTCCACGAGTCAGTGTACTAACATCCTAACTTTCCACGAGTCAGTGTACTAACATCCTAACTTTCCACGAGTCAGTGTACTAACTTTCTAACTTTCCAAGAGTCAGTGTACTAACATCCTTACTTTCCACGAGTCAGTGTACTAACATCCTTACTTTCCACGAGTCAGTGTACTAACATCCTAACTTTCCACGAGTCAGTGTACTAACATCCTAACTTTCCACGAGTCAGTGTACTAACTTTCTAACTTTCCAAGAGTCAGTGTACTAACTTTCTAACTTTCCACGAGTCAGTGTACTAACATCCTAACTTTCCAAGAGTCAGTGTACAAACATCCTAACTTTCCACGAGTCAGTGTACTAACATCCTAACTTTCCACGAGTCAGTGTACTAACATCCTAACTTTCCAAGAGTCAGTGTACAAACATCCTAACTTTCCACGAGTCAGTGTACTAACTTCCTAACTTTCCAAGAGTCAGTGTACTAACATCCTAACTTTCCACGAGTCAGTGTACAAACATCCTTACTTTCCACGAGTCAGTGTACTAACTTCCTAACTTTCCAAGAGTCAGTGTACTAACATCCTAACTTTCCACGAGTCAGTGTACTAACATCCTAACTTTCCACGAGCCAGTGTACTAACTTTCTAACTTTCCAAGAGTCAGTGTACTAACTTTCTAACTTTCCACGAGTCAGTGTACTAACATCCTAACTTTCCAAGAGTCAGTGTACAAACATCCTAACTTTCCACGAGTCAGTGTACTAACATCCTAACTTTCCACGAGTCAGTGTACTAACATCCTAACTTTCCAAGAGTCAGTGTACTAACATCCTAACTTTCCACGAGTCAGTGTACTAACATCCTAACTTTCCACGAGTCAGTGTACTAACTTTCTAACTTTCCAAGAGTCAGTGTACTAACTTTCTAACTTTCCACGAGTCAGTGTACTAACATCCTAACTTTCCAAGAGTCAGTGTACAAACATCCTAACTTTCCACGAGTCAGTGTACTAACATCCTAACTTTCCACGAGTCAGTGTACTAACATCCTAACTTTCCACGAGTCAGTGTACTAACATCCTAACTTTCCAAGAGTCAGTGTACAAACATCCTAACTTTCCACGAGTCAGTGTACTAACATCCTTACTTTCCACGAGTCAGTGTACTAACTTCCTAACTTTCCAAGAGTCAGTGTACTAACATCCTAACTTTCCAAGAGTCAGTGTACAAACATCCTAACTTTCCACGAGTCAGTGTACTAACATCCTAACTTTCCACGAGTCAGTGTACTAACATCCTAACTTTCCAAGAGTCAGTGTACAAACATCCTAACTTTCCACGAGTCAGTGTACTAACTTTCTAACTTTCCAAGAGTCAGTGTACTAACATCCTTACTTTCCACGAGTCAGTGTACTAACATCCTTACTTTCCACGAGTCAGTGTACTAACATCCTAACTTTCCACGAGTCAGTGTACTAACATCCTAACTTTCCACGAGTCAGTGTACTAACTTTCTAACTTTCCAAGAGTCAGTGTACTAACTTTCTAACTTTCCACGAGTCAGTGTACTAACATCCTAACTTTCCACGAGTCAGTGTACTAACTTTCTAACTTTCCAAGAGTCAGTGTACTAACTTTCTAACTTTCCACGAGTCAGTGTACTAACATCCTAACTTTCCAAGAGTCAGTGTACAAACATCCTAACTTTCCACGAGTCAGTGTACTAACATCCTAACTTTCCACGAGTCAGTGTACTAACATCCTAACTTTCCAAGAGTCAGTGTACAAACATCCTAACTTTCCACGAGTCAGTGTACTAACTTCCTAACTTTCCAAGAGTCAGTGTACTAACATCCTAACTTTCCACGAGTCAGTGTACAAACATCCTTACTTTCCACGAGTCAGTGTACTAACTTCCTAACTTTCCAAGAGTCAGTGTACTAACATCCTAACTTTCCACGAGTCAGTGTACTAACATCCTAACTTTCCACGAGTCAGTGTACTAACTTTCTAACTTTCCAAGAGTCAGTGTACTAACTTTCTAACTTTCCAAGAGTCAGTGTACTAACATCCTTACTTTCCACGAGTCAGTGTACTAACATCCTTACTTTCCACGAGTCAGTGTACTAACATCCTAACTTTCCACGAGTCAGTGTACTAACATCCTAACTTTCCACGAGTCAGTGTACTAACTTTCTAACTTTCCAAGAGTCAGTGTACTAACTTTCTAACTTTCCACGAGTCAGTGTACTAACATCCTAACTTTCCACGAGTCAGTGTACTAACTTTCTAACTTTCCAAGAGTCAGTGTACTAACTTTCTAACTTTCCACGAGTCAGTGTACTAACATCCTAACTTTCCAAGAGTCAGTGTACAAACATCCTAACTTTCCACGAGTCAGTGTACTAACATCCTAACTTTCCACGAGTCAGTGTACTAACATCCTAACTTTCCAAGAGTCAGTGTACAAACATCCTAACTTTCCACGAGTCAGTGTACTAACTTCCTAACTTTCCAAGAGTCAGTGTACTAACATCCTAACTTTCCACGAGTCAGTGTACAAACATCCTTACTTTCCACGAGTCAGTGTACTAACTTCCTAACTTTCCAAGAGTCAGTGTACTAACATCCTAACTTTCCACGAGTCAGTGTACTAACATCCTAACTTTCCACGAGTCAGTGTACTAACTTTCTAACTTTCCAAGAGTCAGTGTACTAACTTTCTAACTTTCCACGAGTCAGTGTACTAACATCCTAACTTTCCAAGAGTCAGTGTACAAACATCCTAACTTTCCACGAGTCAGTGTACTAACATCCTAACTTTCCACGAGTCAGTGTACTAACATCCTAACTTTCCAAGAGTCAGTGTACAAACATCCTAACTTTCCACGAGTCAGTGTACTAACATCCTTACTTTCCACGAGTCAGTGTACTAACTTCCTAACTTTCCAAGAGTCAGTGTACTAACATCCTAACTTTCCAAGAGTCAGTGTACAAACATCCTAACTTTCCACGAGTCAGTGTACTAACATCCTAACTTTCCACGAGTCAGTGTACTAACATCCTAACTTTCCAAGAGTCAGTGTACAAACATCCTAACTTTCCACGAGTCAGTGTACTAACATCCTTACTTTCCACGAGTCAGTGTACTAACTTCCTAACTTTCCAAGAGTCAGTGTACTAACATCCTAACTTTCCAAGAGTCAGTGTACAAACATCCTAACTTTCCACGAGTCAGTGTACTAACATCCTAACTTTCCACGAGTCAGTGTACTAACATCCTAACTTTCCAAGAGTCAGTGTACAAACATCCTAACTTTCCACGAGTCAGTGTACTAACTTCCTAACTTTCCAAGAGTCAGTGTACTAACATCCTAACTTTCCACGAGTCAGTGTACAAACATCCTTACTTTCCACGAGTCAGTGTACTAACTTCCTAACTTTCCAAGAGTCAGTGTACTAACATCCTAACTTTCCACGAGTCAGTGTACTAACATCCTAACTTTCCACGAGTCAGTGTACTAACTTTCTAACTTTCCAAGAGTCAGTGTACTAACTTTCTAACTTTCCAAGAGTCAGTGTACTAACATCCTTACTTTCCACGAGTCAGTGTACTAACATCCTTACTTTCCACGAGTCAGTGTACTAACATCCTAACTTTCCACGAGTCAGTGTACTAACATCCTAACTTTCCACGAGTCAGTGTACTAACTTTCTAACTTTCCAAGAGTCAGTGTACTAACTTTCTAACTTTCCACGAGTCAGTGTACTAACATCCTAACTTTCCACGAGTCAGTGTACTAACTTTCTAACTTTCCAAGAGTCAGTGTACTAACTTTCTAACTTTCCACGAGTCAGTGTACTAACATCCTAACTTTCCAAGAGTCAGTGTACAAACATCCTAACTTTCCACGAGTCAGTGTACTAACATCCTAACTTTCCACGAGTCAGTGTACTAACATCCTAACTTTCCAAGAGTCAGTGTACAAACATCCTAACTTTCCACGAGTCAGTGTACTAACTTCCTAACTTTCCAAGAGTCAGTGTACTAACATCCTAACTTTCCACGAGTCAGTGTACAAACATCCTTACTTTCCACGAGTCAGTGTACTAACTTCCTAACTTTCCAAGAGTCAGTGTACTAACATCCTAACTTTCCACGAGTCAGTGTACTAACATCCTAACTTTCCACGAGTCAGTGTACTAACTTTCTAACTTTCCAAGAGTCAGTGTACTAACTTTCTAACTTTCCACGAGTCAGTGTACTAACATCCTAACTTTCCAAGAGTCAGTGTACAAACATCCTAACTTTCCACGAGTCAGTGTACTAACATCCTAACTTTCCACGAGTCAGTGTACTAACATCCTAACTTTCCAAGAGTCAGTGTACAAACATCCTAACTTTCCACGAGTCAGTGTACTAACATCCTTACTTTCCACGAGTCAGTGTACTAACTTCCTAACTTTCCAAGAGTCAGTGTACTAACATCCTAACTTTCCAAGAGTCAGTGTACAAACATCCTAACTTTCCACGAGTCAGTGTACTAACATCCTAACTTTCCACGAGTCAGTGTACTAACATCCTAACTTTCCAAGAGTCAGTGTACAAACATCCTAACTTTCCACGAGTCAGTGTACTAACATCCTTACTTTCCACGAGTCAGTGTACTAACTTCCTAACTTTCCAAGAGTCAGTGTACTAACATCCTAACTTTCCAAGAGTCAGTGTACAAACATCCTAACTTTCCACGAGTCAGTGTACTAACATCCTAACTTTCCACGAGTCAGTGTACTAACATCCTAACTTTCCAAGAGTCAATTTACCAACATCCTAACTGCTCATGAGTCACTTTGCCACTGCCATGACTTACCCCAAGGTACGGCAACATTTTTTTAAAGGGTATTTCTTTTTCAACAAAAACAATACATACAAAACAGACAATTGTATCATACTTACCGGAAATTTCCTACCCTGGTGCCCATCCATGGCAGCATACAGATGATAGAGCTCCGCCTCAACTCCTCCCTCAGGACCAGTGAATAGCATAAAAGAAAGACATAGCCCCTCCCCCTACATTCTCTGTAATATAGAATACCGAGGGTGGGAGCGTATGCTGTCATGGATAAGGAAGATTATGGTTAGTAGGATACAGTTTCCAGTTTTCCTGGTGCCTTCATGGCAGCATACGGATGAAAAATAACTCGATCATATGGGTGAGTTGATGCTAACAAAAAGTATTTCAATAAGACAAAGAATGTAGGGGGAGGGGCTATGTGTTTCTTTTATGCTATTCACAGTCGAGGAGAAGCTCTATCATCTGTATGCTGCCATGGAGGCTCCAGGAAAACAGATTACCGTGTAAAGTATAGATGTGTGACAAAAGTCTAGAAGGCTACGCAGAGCCCATACAACATACGGTACTAACAGATGTGATCATAGAAAAGATCAGCAGAAGGTTTGCATTAAGCAACCGTGGTAATAGAACAGAACACAGACAATATCTGCGCCACACAGGGTGATTAGGGTGTGCCCTGGCTGCTTATGTTGGGGAGCCACAGTCAGGTCTGAATAATATGTTCATGGTTCAGGCGATCTGAAACTTGGACACATGATTCAAAACCTGGACTGTCCAGGTGAATCCCGGACAGGTAAAAACCCTACAAGCAACAGTGCTTTGTAGCCTTACTTGATGTCCAGGCGCAGAGACCTCATCTTTCAGGTTTAGAAGATAGTAAGGCTTGGCAGACATTGTTTTGGGCCAGCATTAGGGACAAAGATTCAAAACTGAGAAGAGAATGCATGATAGATCAAGTCAACTAAAATTGCCCTTTTTTTCTTGTGTGCAGCTGCTGGTTGTCCACTGAACACAATTTTATCTGGAGCTTCATGGGACCTGTGTGTGTCATTATCCTGGTAAGTGTCAGGTATTCCTAACATCTCCTTCTCAGTCCCACCTAATTTAGAGTGTTTGAAGATGAGATACTGACCTTCATGCACACAAAGGAAATCTCCCAGGTAATGTAACATCAGGGCTTGATTGCAAGCACAGGCCTTTTCAGTAGATGGTTTGGCTGCTTAACCAGCCAATGACAAGACCTATGCATGTAATTAAACTGAAAAAAGTACAATTAAAGGTCCAGTTCACTTCTAGCCCATTCATATTTTATTCTATCCAGCCCTGATGAAGGTGACGTTTTTGGAACCCGAAATGCGTTGGATACTCTTTGGATTGTGCCCCTGACTTTTACTGGAATACATTCTTATCTGGACATTTTAGCAGTGGTGTAACACTTCAATTTACATTTTTGTTACATTATACTACAGCCCAAGGAGACTGTGGTGATCCTATAGGGTGTAGAAGCCGCCTGCCCGGGAACCAGATTATTTACATCAACATCAATATTTTAAGATAGCAATGCGAATAAAATAACCTTGCGGGTCCAGCCCTTTTTTTCCACTTTCCTCAAATATCCTAAGCAGACAGGAACAGAGTTAGGAATTATTAGGAACAGAGTTAGGCCTCAAAGTTGGAGTAACCAAGACATAGGAGAAGTCAGGGGCTAATGCCTCGTACACACTACTAGTTCTTTTTCATTCAACGCAGCGGGTTGAACGAAAAAAAACTGACAGCTCAGGTCTGAGCCGCTGTACTAACAATCCAATGTTAGTACAGCAATCTCCCTTGCTGAGCTGTTGTGTTCAGACTAGGGGTCGGCTACCCGCAAGAACACTCTGGTCCGTGCTCTCAGCAGTGTGACCCGTCCATTAGTGGCGCCCCCCCCCCAATCCATGTGCCTGGCCTCTAATCAACATGCAGGGTGCCGGACACATGGATTTCAATGGGTTTTTTTTTTTTTTTTTTAAGCACATGATTAGAGCCTGAGGCTCTAATTGGCTTAAAAAAAGGGTGAGCTCAGGGCGCAGAGCACTGTGCCCTGAGCCCACCCCAGTTGTGTGACATTAGCAAATTAATATTGGTTAATGTCTCCCTGCTTCTCCTCCCAGCCAATCAGAAAGCGGGTCCTGGGACCCCATTGGCCAGGGAGTCTTAGGGCTCCCAACCAATCGAGTCTCAGGACCCATTTTCTGTTCGGCCGGGGGGTGAAGCAACAGCCCCAGCTCTTCCCTTGGCAAGCTGCCGCCACCGCCGTCCATCACCCCCAGGGGAGGACACTGATCGCCTCTGTCCATCTCCCATGGGGGGGGCAGGTTTGTTTGCCACCCCCGCAAAATATTGAACACCAGCCGCCACTGGCTCTCTGCCATTGGCTGAGAGTGCTGATCGGGAGCCAGACTTGTTTTCCAGCATGCTAGTCCGACAGAAACTGGCCGGTTTCTGTCAAATCGGGTGCCATACACCTTGGCTTTTATTGAACTGGCCGATGTCACCCGACATTCGGCTCAGGTGTACTAGGCTTAAAGCGGGGGTCCACCTATCTATCGTTATTTGTTTTTTTTTTAGTTCATTCACAAACTTTTCTTCTCAGCATTACATACTCACATATTGTGTGTAATATGTCTGCCTGTGTCAGATTTAGTCGGAAAGAATAACTTATATTATTCACTGCAGGCGGTTTCCATCTTCATTGTGGGCATTTGAAGCCCACAAGCATTTATTTCCTGGATGCGGTGAATGCTGTGCTCCCAGCATTCACCGCTCGTTCCCGCACATGCTCAGTGGCATCCTGGGAAGCCTGAGACTAGCTCCCAGGAGTCTGGGAGAGGCTAGAAACACGCCTACTCCCACGGGAGGAGAACCAGGAAGTGCAAAGAAGAATAGAAAAATAAAAGGTAATTACGGCGATTTAAATTTTTTTAAACGGCATGTCAGCATCTAGGCAAGGAAGAGAATATATACAGATATTGTTCAAAATTTGGGTGGAACCCCGCTCAATCTGCACCAATAACTAAAATATCACTTTAAAATGGACTGCCCCTTTAAACCCCTGAGAGCAAAAACAGAGCCTTAAGTCGCCACCTGCTGTCCATTATTAATATCTTTCTCCCACCTTTCAGATTAATTGTGGAATCTTTGTATTGACTGTTTGGAAACTGGCCGAGAAAATGACAGCGATCAACCCAGAGCAAGGCAAATTAAAACGCATAAGGTAAACTTCTGTTACTACATTTATTATGGACAATATCCAGTGTTACTTCCAGTAGCTCTGTTTATTTATTCCTCATATGGTAAAAGTCTCTGCACTTGACTTTTACAGTTTATTTCACATTACTATATCTGTCTAAACTTTAAAGTAAATATAGGCAAAACTATTTTTTTTTATTTTGGATAGAGCTAGGGAGGGTTATAGCCCCTTTCAGATTTTTTTTTTTTTCGCCATCTGTGTTCCACTGCGGAGATTTCAATTCACTTCCTGTCCCTTAGCCAAACAGGAAGTGAGAGGGAAATCTCTGCAAATTAGGGGAATCTCCTGGGGACCCCCAGGTCACCAGAACTAGTGTCCCCATTGGAAGATTTCCCCTCTATTACTTTTCTGGGGACAACCCAAATTTTGGGATTTAACTTTACTTTCAATTTCAATGATAATGTTAAAAAAGACAAATAGAGAGGGGGAATCTCCATAATGGGAGCACAGACAGCAATAAAAGCTGACAAGTGTTCTAATCCCTTTCCACTCTATCCAAAACTAAACAAATACGTTTTGCCTTTAGTTATACTTTAACCACTTCCTGCCTGGCCTATAGCCGAATGACAGCCGGGCGGTGGTTCAGTTATCCCGACTGGACGTCATATGATAACATGGATAACATGCCGGCGTGCACCCGCGGGGGAACGCAGCGCGGCGTTTAGTGGTGCTGTGTGTTACTCTGACACACTGCATCTCTGATCGTGGTAAGGGGCCTCTGATGGAGACTCCTTACCACGTGATCAGCTGTGACCAATCACAGCTGATCACAGCCTGAACCAGGAAGTGCCAGTAAAGACTTTCCTCAGTTTGCGCTGACAGGGAGAGCCGATCAGCAGATCTCCCTGTCGGGGGGGGGTCTGCGCTGATAATCAGCACATTGATTATCAGCGCAACCCCCATGAGAGGTGCTACAACAATGCCAATCAGTGCCCATCAGGAAAGCCTATCAGCGCCCATCAGTGCCCATCAGTAACACCTGTCGGTAACTCATCATCAGTGCTGCCCATCAATGCCATCTATTAGTGTCCATCAGTGCCACCTATCAGTGCCCATCAATTCTACATATCAGTGCTTCTTCATCAGTGCCCATCAGTGAAGGAGAAAACTAAATTTTATAACAGAAACGAAGAAAAACTTTTTTTTTTTTTCAAACATTTCGGTCTTTTTTGTTTAGCAAGAAAAAAAACCACAGGGGTGATCAAATACAACCAAAAGAAAACTCTATTTGTGGGAAGAAAATGATAAAAATTTAGTTTGGGTACAGCGTTACATGATCGCGCAATTGTCATTCAAAGTGTGACAGCGCTAAAAGCTGAAAATTGTTCTGGGCAGGAAGGGGAGAAACTGTCTGGTATTGAAGTGGTTAAAGGGGTTGTAAAGTTTCGTGTTTTTTTATAGGATGCATTAGGGTGAAAAAACACCTGTCACTGACCGCCCCCCCGTTTTACTTACCTGAACCCTCGAACTTGAGCCTTCTCTCTGCTAGGGGGTTCTCAGCTGTTGATTGGCTAGATTGCTAGCAGCGCAGTCATTGGCTCCCACTGCTGTCAAATCCAATGACACGTCTATGGACGCCGAATGCTGGACTCGGGAGTGCGCCCGCAAGGTAACCCCCCCCCGGGAGATCGCTTCCCCTAGGGGGTTATCTGATGCGGGGAGGAGCCGAGACAGCCGCCGAGGGACCCCAGAAGAGGAGGATCGGGGCCACTCTGTGCAAAACGAGCTGCACAGTGGAGGTAAGTATGACATGTTTGTTATATAAAAAAAATAAAAATTACCTTTAGTGTAACTTTAAGTATATGGTTGCTATCTGAATTAAATTTGTGCCTATTATGTAGATGACATGCTGACAGATTAGACTCTAACTGTTGATTCTGAACTATTAGGAGTTTGACAGTGACCTCCGTTGCCCAGCTGTGCATTCTGGGGTGTTGTTGGGCGTTTGGATTCCTCATGTTCGGGAATGCAACATTATTTTTTGCATACGCATTCACCATCTGCAACGTTCTGCAAGGAGTACAGATCTTCTTCTTGCACTGCCTCATGAACAAAAAGGTTGGTAGAAAATGAAAGGTGTCATGATTGGCTGAAAAGTGGGGTTGGACTGCTGCATTGATGACATAGGCCAAGGGGGGGGGGGGGGGGGGGGCGGCAAATTATGGTGCTGATGGCCAGTACTACATTCCCAAGTTTAAATAAAGTTTCCAAAAAGCAAACAAGAGAAACCCTGGGAAGTGCATACCTAGTGCAGTTAAACCTTTAATGATCAAAGTTTTAAAATCAACAATGGTTCCACTCACATATTTCATAAACTAAAAGTGCCTACTATGTCTACCCGACTGTGGCCGGGGCTGACTTGCCCGGTCAACTCGGGGCCCTTCACTTTCTTTGCTGTATACAGGTGCCTCACGGTCCCACTATACTTATGCCTGCTCAGGATGCGACATTCAGAAGGAGACACCATCGTGCAGTGTCCCATTCCACCAGTCCAGCTAGGCTCCGCCACCTATCTTCCCAGTGCCAGAGTGGGTCCCATGCACGTGCATAATTAACTTTTAATCATCCGTACCTTGTGGCTAGGTCCCTAGGGTCTCCACCATGTGGGTCCGGTCCCAGTTGCTGGGGCACCAACCGATTGGGAGGTAGGCTATGAACCGCTCCCCTCACCATGCATGAGACCCATCACCCCTGCCAATACCACTCTCCCGCTGTCATATCCTCCTTCCCTTGTACTTATTGCCCCTAGCAAGGACATGTTCCCACTTAACCCCATGTGTGTGCATTTACAGACCTTTCATGACTTTTTACTTGCATTATCAGCAGTCATGCATGTTTGCTTTTGATGAAGGCCTAAGGCCGAAACGCGTCAGCATTTTTGATTGATGTTACTGCTGTAATGCTTAAATAAATATTTTCTATGGAGAAGCTGTTGAGTTTCCAGCCTGTACTTTCTATGGATCTTTTGTGAGCTTAATTAGCCAGAGCACCGACTACTCTACACACCAAATTTACTATATAGCGGTAGAGCTTGGGTGAGTTTTTCTCCAGTCATGCATGTTTATTTGCTGCTAATATTATTTACATGCTTTAAAAAGTGCATAATAAAATGAAGATCAACACAACACATGGAAGCACTACTGTACATGTGTTGGCATGCATTAAAGGCAGGTGTGACTGAACCCTTATTTAAAGACAGTCATAAAGAATAGGGATTTTTCTCAACAAGGCATCGGAATGACTTCTTTGTGTTTTTACCATTCATTTCATTTGGACCTGCTTAAAGCAATCCGGCTTTTTTTCGGCACAAAAAATTGGCTCACCGTAAAAGAAGAGAAATGCTTACAATCTTCAACAGGTGGTGTGTTAAAACTTTGCTCTTGAAGAGCTCCAGGAGTGACTGCTATCTGACACTTAATGGTGTGTCAGTTATTGCATCCCTTCACTGGGTACGGTGGTTCTTCACACCAGCTCTTTAAGTCACTACTATAAGCTGGAAAGACATGGGGATAGGCAAGATGATCCATTGAGCGCAGTAGGGACCAGGAGATTGATACCCCAGAAAGTGTTGGTTCAGCTTAAGATTTTAGTGGACAATTATTTTTGAACGCAAAGGCAATCTGCAGAAAGCAAGGTATTTACATTCTTCATATTTATTACAAGTACTTGTATAGTGCCACCAATTTACGCAGCACTTTACATATATACATTGTACATTTAGAGTGAGGAAAAAAAGTATTTGATCCCCTGCTGATTTTGTCCGTTTGCCCACTGACAAAGAAATGATCAGTCTATAATTTTAATGGTAGGTTTATTTTAACAGTGAGAGACAGAATAACAAAAATAAACAGAAAAACGCATTTCTAAAAAGTTATAAATTGATTTGCATTTTAATGAGTGAAATAAGTACTTGACCCCTTCACAAAACATGATTTAGTACTTGGTGGAAAAACCCTTGTTGGCAATCACAGAGGTCAGACGTTTCTTGTAGTTGGCCACTAGGTCTGCACACATCTCAGGAGGGAGATTTTGTCCCACTCTATGCAGATCTTCTCCAAGTCATTAAGGCTGACGTTTGGTAACTCAAACCTTCAGCTCCCTCCACATATTTTCTATGTGATTAATGTCTGGAGACTGGCTAGGCTGCTCCAGGACCTTAATGTGCTTCTTCTTGAGCCACTCCTTTGTTGCCTTGCCCGTGTGTTTTGGGTCATTTTCATGCTAGAATACCCATCGACGACCCATTTTCAATGCCCTGGCTGAGGGAAGGAGGTTCTCACCCAAGATTTGACGGTACATGGCCCGTCCATCGTCCCTATGATGCAGTGAAGTTGTCCTGTCCCCTTAGCAGAATCCCCCCCCCTCCCCCAAAGCATAATGTTTCCACCTCCATGTTTGACGGTGGGGATGGTGTTCCTGGGGGTCATAGGCAGCATTCCTCTTCCTCCAAACACGGCAAGTTGACTTGATGCCAAAGAGCTCAATTTTGGTCTCATCTGACCATAACACATTTACCCAGTTCTCCTCTGAATCATTCAGATGTTCATTAGCAAACTTCAGACGGGCCTGTACATGTGTTTTCTTGAGAAGGTGGACCCTGCAGGACTTCAGTCCTTCACGGCGTTGTGTGTTACCAATTGTTTTCTTGATGACTATGGTCCCAGCTGCCTTGAGATCTTTGACAAGATTCTCCCATGTAGTTCTGGGCCGATTCCTCATCGTTCTCATGATCATTGAAACTCAACGAGGTGAGATCATGCATGGAGCCCCAGACCGAGGGAGATTGACAGTTATTTTATCCTTCTTCATTTGTGAATAATCGGACCAACTGTTGTCACCCTCTCACCAAGCTGTTTGGCAATGGTCGCCCATTGCAGCCTTGTGTGGGTCTACAATCTTGTCCCTGACATCCTTGGACAACTCTTTGGTCTTGGCCATTGTGGAGAGATTGGAATCTGATTGATTGATTGATTGCTTCTGAGGACAGGTGTCTTTGATACAGGTAACAAGCTGCGATTAGGAGCACTCCCTTTAAAACAGTGCTCCTAATCTCAGCTTTTTACCTGTATAGAAGACACCTGGGAGCCAGAAATCTTGCTGATTGATAGGGGATCAAATACTTATTTCACTCATTAAAAAAAAAATCTATTTCTAACTTTTTTGAAAAGCATTTTTCTGGATATTTTTGTTGTTATTTTGTCTCTCACTGGTAAAATAAACCTACCATTAAAATTATAGACTAATCATTTCTTTGTCAGTGGGCAAACGTACAAAATCAGCAGGGGATCAAATATTTTTTTCCCTCACTGTTTATCAGTCCCTGCCCTCAAGGAGCTTACAATCGAAGGGATTTCTTCTATCCACGTTGACATTCTTGACCAAGTCACTTTATTAAGAAAAGGGCTGAAAATTATGGATTGCTCTATGGTCAGTAAACATAGAACTTATCATTTACCTGTTGTGTTTTTCAAAAATGTCTTCTTTTTTTTTTCCACAGGTTCGGGAAAAATACGCTGAGGTGATTTGTGCACTCGCTCATTTCAGGTCTCCACTCTACTCCGAATTCAGCAACAGCACCAATGTAAATACACAGAGCAGGGTAAGAGGAAGCCTTTATATTCTTTAGCCACATTTAAGGATAACTCCATTATTTATAGAAAATTCAATATGGAACAGGTTATGTAGTTTGACTTATGAAGGTTACTTTTAGCACAACAAAGCTGTCATTTTTTGTGCTCAACAATTATTCAAACTACCTTACCTTAATCTTGTCTTGGATGGTTCTCATTTATCCAGGTCATGGTATGTGTAATTGTAGTTACTCACATTAAATTGTACTTGTTCTGTAAATGGGGGTTGTCCCAGGTCACATTTGCAACCTGAACACGGATGCAAAAGATGACGTTTGCCTTTAAAGGTGGCTATTTATCTTTAGCTTCTTTCAAGACAGGGATCTCATTCACCGAAACCATCTGTGTCCTAGTCAAGTAGTAAATGGCCAGATCAACAGAATGAGATACCCATTGTTATTTTTTTGTAGAATCCCACTTCTACGGGGTACTGCCAAGTCAAAATCCCACTAGCCCAATACATCATTCATCACGTCCTGCAAGCGAAGGTGCACTGGGAAGGATTTGGTATGTTTTGTGGCTGCCAGAACCCAAACCCAGTGACTTTTAAAGAGGAGGACCCCACAAGTGTTAACTTCATGTTAATATGCACCATGTCTGTCAGGAAGTCCACAGTGGTCTTCTGGTGACTTAGACAGCCCTGGACCCTGAGATTCCTCCTGGATGGACCCATTTAGAGAGAATTTCCGATCTGATCTTCTTCCTTTTAGAGGATGATCCTTTAACACTTCATCCTCCCGCAAAATGGAGAGTGGGGGAAGAAGAGCACCCGACGCTTGTGTCTGAGGCATTCCGAACTAGTCAGAACCCCTGAGATATGATCTTGAAAAACAGTAGCGCAGTTGCCTCAACACAAATGAGGATTGTACATGAGATGGGGGAAATGCCAGATAAAGGCAGGGATTTGGAGCTCTAACATTTTGGGGAGCCTTTAGAGGGGGTACTCCCTACCTAAAAAAAAAAAAAAAAAACCAACAAGGCATTATACAGCCCCCCCACAGCGCCATGGCGTGCTGAGGACTAATAGGCCCACAATACTCTAAAGGGGAGCAGCCACACAAGTCATCATGGCAAGTCATCCCAAAATAGACAAGTGTCCCAATACTAGCTGCTATGCACTAGCACTGAGTGAGCTGTAGACTGCCACAGGGGCTGAGAACAAAACCACTGGAGCTGTATTTGTAGAAGTGTTGAACACCCATGCAGGTGTGTGTGATGTTGTCATCACATGCATAACGCCGGTCCACCCCTTTCAAACATCACTACAGCGGCATAGCTCTACACACAGGCATCTCAGCCTGTATTGTCCTAAAACACAAGGAAACATTGTAAAGGAGGACTACCACCTGCTCTACCATCAGAGGTGCTCACCAGTCTAGCAGCAGGGCCAAAAGGTCCAATCTTCACCCTCTCATAGCTGCCAAACAGGGCCTTCAGAGGGTTTGACTCACTACCAGGAAGGTCACTGCTCTGGACCTGTAAAGCACCCTGCTACTGAGGGCACCTTGTACACAGTGCCCCGAAGATCACTGCCCGCAAGATTCAGCGGATTCTATAGCCTGTTACCACCCTTTGCATGCAGGGTCCAAGTTCACTTGGACCTGCAGGCGACCTATAACAGATGACGGCAATTTCTGCCTCAGCAGGGGTGTTTAGATTAGCGGGTAAAATGGGACTAAAGTTGGCCATAAATAGAGCAAATTTCAGCTAGTCCAGCAGAAACCGGACACATTTTGATCCATCCTATGGCCATTCCAGTTTGAGCAACCAAAATGATCAATTCCTCTGGAACTGTTGGTATATTTTCATTTGATCAGCGCTTGCAGCCAATAAGCTGCAGTGCTGGTCAGTTTAATTTGACATCATGAGCCCCCGCTGTCAGAATAGAATAGCGCAGCAGGGAGGATTTCTTTCACCTCCAACCAGGCCTTGTGTTTTATTCACAATCTAATCTTTATTACCAGTAGAAAGAGTAGCCATTATAAACACAGGTGGAAATAAGAATGTTAAAAGAATCTGTTTTCTTGCAAACCAGAGTGGGGGAGGGGATAAATACAGATCATTGATGCAGATTGGCAGTAGTATATCTAGTGGTGAGCGGAAACAATCAACTAGAGCTGCTGTGGACAGTACACCTTGCGAGAAATGGGTTGGACCCCCTTTTGCCTTCAGAATTGCCTTAATTCTTCATGGCCAGATTCAACAAGGTTTTGGAAACATTCATCAGAGATTTTGGTCCATATTGAGATGATAGCATCACACAGTCGCTGCAGATTTTTCAGCTGCACATCCATAATGCGAATCTCCTATTCCACCACATACCAAAGGTGCTCTATTGGATGAGATATAGTGACTGTGGAGGCCATTGGAGTACAGAGACCTCATTGTCATGTTCAAGAAACAAGTGGTGAGATGATTGGAGCTTTGTGACATGTTGCATTATCCTGCTGGAAGGAGCCATCAGAAGATGGGTACACTGTAGTCATAAAGGGATGGACATGGTCAGCAACAATACTCAGGTAGGCCGTGGCGTTTAAACAATGCTCAATTGGTACTAAGGGGCCCAAAGTGTGCCAAGAAAATATCCCATACACCATTACACCACCAGTCTGAACCGTTGATACAGGTCAGGATGGATCCATGCGTTTATTATGTTTACACCAAATTCCGACCATCCCATCTGAAATCGAACCTCATCAGACCAGGCAACTTTTTCCAATCTTCTATTGTCCAATATTGGTGAGCCTGTGTGAATTGTAGCCTCAGTTTGCGGTCCTTTAGCTGACAGGAGTGGCACCCAGTGTGGTCTTCTGCTGCTTCCAGTTTCGATGCGTGTGTTCAGAGATGGTATTCTGTATGCCTTGGCTATAACAAGTGGTTATTTGATTTACTGGTACCTACGATCCTGACCTCAACAAGGCATTTTCCTCCACACAACTGCCACTCGCTGGATATTTTCTCTTTTTTCGGACCATTCTCTGTAAACCCGAAAGATGGTTGTGTGTGAAAATCCCAGGAGATCAGCAATTTTTGAAAAACTCAATCCCACCCATCTGGCACCAGCAACCATGTCATGTTCAAAGTCACTTAAATCCCCTTTCTTCCCCATTCTGATGCTCAGTTTGATCTTCAGCAAGTTGTCTTCACCACAACTAGATGCCTAAATGCACCGAGTTGCTGCCATGTGATTGGCCGATAAGAAATTTGTGCTACCAAGCAATTGAACAGGTGTACCTAATAAAGTGACCAGTGAGTGTATAATATTTGTATGCTATAACAGTAACTTTCACTAGAAACCTGAGCTTGACAATTTGAATAGATGACAGTTGACCACAGGGGGTAACCTACAGTATAAGTGCACATTCCCTGCCAAATCCTTTTTTTGAACACAATACAGAGGCATTTACAAGTTAGTATTTAACATGGCTAGATGTGTATACTTTAACCACCTCAATACCAGCATGTTACACCCGCTTCCTTTTGATCACTTGCCACCCAGGCCAATTCTGACATTGCTCTCTTACATGTAAAAATCATTTTTTTAATAGAAAAATTACATAGAACCCCCAAACATTATATATGCTTTTTTTTTTGGCAGAGACCCTAGAGCAGGGGTCTCAAACTGGCAGCCCTCCAGCTGTTGCAAAACTACAAGTCCCATAAGGCATTGCCAGGCTGATAGTTACAAGCATGACTCCCACTGGTAGAGGCATGATGGGACTTGTAGTTTTGCAACAGCTGGAGGGCCACCAGTTTGAGATCCCTGCCCTAGAGAATACAATGGCGGTCATTGCAAATTTTTATCTCGCACGGTATTTGCGCAGCAATTTTTCAAACACTTTTGAGAAAAACATTTCATGCAAAAAAAAAAAAAAACAACACACACACAACCCAACAGTCAAGTTAGCCCAATTTTTTTTTTCATAATGTGAAAGATGAAGTTACACCGAGTAAATAGATACCCAACATGTCAAAATTGCACACGCTCGTGGAATGGCGCCAATTGTCGGCACTTAAAAATCCCCATAGGCGACGCTTTAAGATTTTTTACTGGTTACATGTTTTGAGTTAGAGGAGCTCTAGGGATAAAATTATTGCTCCAACGTTTGCGGCGACACCTCATATGTGTGGTTTGAACACAGTTTTCATATGTGGGCGGGACTTGCGTATGCATTTGCTTCTGTGTGCGAGCATACAGGCACTTTAACCACTTAAGGACCGTGTCACGTCGATACACATCGGCAGAATGGCACGGCTGGGCATATCAACGTACAGGTACGCCGCCTTTCAGATGCGGCATTGTGGGCGCGCGCCGCGAGCACTGTGAGTGTGACCGTGGGTCCCGCGATCGTCTCACGGAGAGGAAGAACGGGGAAAGGTTGATGTAAACAAGCATTTCCCCGTTCTGCCTAGTGACAGGACACTTGACAGCTCCGTGATCGGGAGCTATGATCAGTGTCGTGTCACACATAGCCCATCCCCCTACAGTTAGAATCACTCCCTAGGACACACTTAACCCCTTCACTTCCAGTGTCATTTTTACAGTAATCAGTGCAAAGTATAGCACTGAGTGCTGTATGAAAAAGGTCCCAAAATGGCATCAAGTGTCTGATGTGTCCGCCATAATGTCAGTGTCACGATAAAAAAAAAAAAAAAAAAAAAAACCACGAACAAAAATGCCATAAAACTATCCCCTATTTTGTAGACGCTATAACTTTTTCGCAAACCAATAAACGCTTATTGCGATTTTTTTTAACCAAAAATATGTATAAGAATACGTATCGGCCTAAACTGAGGAAAAAACTTTTAATATATTTTTTGGGAGACATTTCAGCAAAAAGTAAAAAAAATAGTTTTTGAAAATTGTCGCTTTTTTGTTTATAGCGCAAAAAATAAAAACCATGTCGCACGGCCGCGCAATTGTCAGTTAAAGCGATGCAGTGGCGAATTTCAAAAAGTGCTCTGGTCTTTGGGCAGCCAAATGGTCCGGGGCTAAAGTGGTTTAAAAAAAAAAAAAAAATTAAATTTTACTTTATACATTTTTTTAGTTTGACACTTAAAAAAAAAAAACATTTTTTGATCACTTTTATTCCTATTACAAGGAATGTAAACATCCCTTGTAATAGGAATATGGCATGATTGGTCCTCTCTACAGTGAGATATGGGGTCAATAAGACCCCATCTCACCTCTAGGCTGGGACAGCTGGAGAAAAAATAAACACGCTCAGCTTCCCAGCCGAGGCGGCGCCATTTGTTTGAATGCAGAGGCCGGGCGTGATGTCATAACATCGCGCCCGGCCCCCGAGCGATCAGAGACTCCAGCGACCATCTGGTCCGTTGGAAATCTCTATGGTAAACATCCGGGGCCGGCAGATCCGTTCGACACACAGATGGAAGTGGTGAGTCGGTAGAAGCACCGGAGGGCGGCGGGAGGGGAGCACATCCCTTCTCACCGCCCGTAACAATCAAGCTGCTGACCAGCCGCTATGAGCGTTCTTATGGTGTAGGGAATCGCCAGCTGAAAAAGACAATATCTGAATGATGCCTGTAGCTGCAGGCATCAGATATACCCGCACAAAGTCAAGGACGTCATATGACAACGGGCAGGTGGGAAGTGGTTAAAGCCATTTTTTCCAGTTTGCAGCTCTGATACTTTGATAACCACATGCAACACTTTGTCTCAAAAAAAAAAAAAAGAGAAAATTTGAGTAAACAACTTTCTTTTGGTGGCATTTAATGTTTTTTTTATTCATATTATATAACCACTTAAAGACCAAACCTTTTCTAGCACTTTTACATGTAAAAAATTTACTTAGAACCCACAAACAATATATATTTTTTGAAAGCAGAGGCCCTAGAGAATAAATTGGTGGGTTTTGTAATTTTTTTATGTCACATGGTATTTGCACAGCAGTTTTTCAAACGATTTCTGGGGAAAAAAAAGACCCCCACACATCCCAAATTGTCTTTGTAAAATATAAATGTTACGCCGAGTAAATAGATACCAAACATGTCACGCTTTAAAAATGCATACGCCCGTGCAACGGTGACAAACATAAATTTTACTATTCATAGGTTATGCTTTAAAAGCATTTACAGGTTACCACTTTAGATTTACAGAGGGTCTGGGTGCTAGAATTATTGCCCATGATCTGATGTTAGTGGCTATCGCTGATCCTCATCCCCTTCCGCTGCTTGTAATACCAATCAAGCAGCTAGATAGCCACTCTGATTGCCATTTTAGGAGAGCCGACCGTCGACTCCAAAAATAAAATAAAACCACAGCACCAGGATGATGCCTGCAGGTATCATCCAGGCCCATCCACTTGAAGTCAAATGACGTACAAGGTATGTGATTTGGCGGCAAGTGGATAAACAGGGAAGAAATAGACAAAAATGTTGAATAATGAATAGTTTCCTTTGTTTTCTAGAATAAGAAACACCCAATAAAATATGAAATAGCATACACCAAGGTGATTTTTTTTTTTTGCCACAAATTTTCAGAAATGAACAAGCTGGTTCCGAGGTGGTTAGCTCTTAAAAGTTACCTGCTGAAGCAAAGTGCAAGGTTTCTGTTTTAGTGGAAAAAAGTTCCCTGGAGGATGAAATTTCACTGCACTGAAATTAGCAATAGCTAGATGTCATGGATAAACCCAAAAGCACACTCTAGCCTCCAAAACAATGAGTTACTTGTGATCAGTGGGATTTTAAACCCCCCCCCCCCCCCCCTTTGGTGGTTGTCCGCACTTTAACCCCCCCCCCCCAAAAAAAATCCCACTAGACTGGTGATCAGGGGCACTCTAACCCCCGCCACCCCCCCCCCCCCCAATGCCCCTTCTTGTACTGCAGCCATTTCTCTGCTGCCTCTCTACCTTGTTGCTGCAATCAGGCACTGTCCCCCCTTCCTCTTCTGTAAGAGAAGTGGCAGCCTCTCAAATGTAAACAGCAGTACTGTTGTAAATGCTGCGATTGGCCATCACAAGGCACAGAGCCACTCCGATTGGCTCTATGCCATTTGCCTATGATCTCTGTCAACAGTGGGATCATGGCCATTACAAGCAAGCACTGCTCTGAGAACAAGCACATTTAATAAATGGCTCTTGCAGCTGCAGAGAAGTCATTTAAAGCAGAACTTTACTTAAACATTGCCCAATTTGTAATCCTCATGCTGCTAGCATTAGTAAATAAATAGGTATATCATATTTACTTATTTTACATTTCTTCAGTTACTTCCTGGTTTCCATGCCTAAGCAAATATACATCCCAGGAGTCTTCAGTAGGGGAAGGGGGCTGTCTCAGCTAAGCACACCCTCTCCTGCTTGCATTGCCTGAGCTAAGGGTAGGTGCATGAATGGATGGGTGAGTTTGCTTTGAATATTAAAGATGAATTCAATAGCTTTTGGTTTGTGGTGCTCCGATTTAGTTTAGTTCCACTTTAACTACAATGGCCAATCAGTATGTGATTAAATAGAACGGTTTATTTTGTATGTCTTCTTACATCCTGTCTAATGTGTTTCTTGTTACAGGCCAAGGTAAACAAGGAGTCTGGCTTATGATGGATCCTGCACACCTTGCAATCTTTTGTGGCGTAACTTCCCACGTAAAGACTTTTTTTGCACTTCCCACTTGCCTAAACCCGGACTGTTTAAAAAAAAAAAAAAAGACAAAAACAGACTGATCTGTCAGCAGAATACTCCAGCGGGCTGCACTTTTCACTGTGCCGATCACCTCTGACCAAATAGAGATCATCCCTCAATACTTCCAAGGAAGCAACCAATGATTAACTATTATGAATGAGAAGGACACAGGATCTAAACAATAAAAAAGTTTAATTTCTTTCCCTTCTTTACACAAAACCAAACTCAATAAAAAACCCAGATATTGTAAAACCGAAATATTCCCCACATGATGTGCAGCCAGACAAGAGCGGAAACTAAATCAGAGATGAGGACGTACTCCTAGCGGGACAGCAGGGGGCAGCGTTATCGACTCTGTTCAACTGTAAAGAAAGAAGAAATGTCAATTAAAATGTGTGAAAATGTTCTTTATGTAAATATTCTCAAGGCAATGCTTCTGTCCAAGGTACAATTTTTATATATATAGGTTATAATTGCATTTGTATATTATGCTAATAAAATAATAAAAAGTCCACATGTCAGTATATTCTGTGGGGGAAATCTATCAGCTTCACCACGTCCTCTTGTCTTGAATACTCCCTGCATGGAGTTTGTATGATCCCCTGTGATTGCATGATGGGTTTCCACGCACCCCCCAAAGACATGCTGGTAGGTTAATTGGCTCCTGTCTAAACTTGCCCTAGTATGCGGGTTAGGGATCTTCTATTGTAAGCACCCTGAGGGCAGGGACTGATGCGAATGTATAATATGTAAAGTATCAGTGCTAAATAAACATCTCAACACCTCATTTTCAGTATACGAGAGATAAGATTGATTTCACTTACTGTAAGTTGATATGTCTATCTCATCGGGTAATTCGCCCACGTTGACTTCAAATCTGTCTTGGACATCATTCAGGATTTTGGCATCTTCCTCGTCAGATACAAATGTTATGGCCAAACCTTTGGTGCCAAATCTGCCAGCACGAGCCACCTGCACAGAACGCAATTCAGTCAAGCCAATGAAACAGACTTTAAAAGTCACTTTAAAAAGTGTAGTTCTAATGTTGCAGTGCAAATTTGCAAAAACCCCTCTGTAGGTCACACGGCAGATCTACAAATTTCTTACCTTTGTAGGTGTTTGGAGCTGGCTTTGGGCGAGCTGCAAGCTATTCTAAACCATTTGAAGTGGAAATCTGGCTGCACTGACAGACATGCCACATTTCCCTACATTAACTTACAATGCAGATCCCAACTTTTAAGACCCGTACACATGGGCCGAATGCGACCAGTTCAGTAAAATCCGTCCAACACAACAGCTCAGCGAAGGAGATCGTTGTACCAACATTAGATCATTAGTACAGTGACTCCAACCGACAGTTTTTTTTTCAGTCAACCACAAAAAAAAAAAAAAAACTCAGTGTGTACCTGGCTTTAGAGATTTAATCCTTTTGTTGGGACAGTGTTCAAATCTAGTGAATCGGATAAGGAGATCTGCCAGAACAGTGAGGGTTATTATGGTAAACATCAATTCCCTCAACCCCCTATGCACAGCAGCAATACACACAAGCCCACATTCACACTTTTCCAAGTGGTGTATGTGCATTACCAATAATTTTGAAAAGAACCCCACGGACATATGCAAACTGAGCAAACGCACTGTACTTCTGACTACAGCAACATATTTCATAAAGAGCCCATGCATTGCCATGAGGTACACTGGGTGAGGACCAGGCATATTTTTTGACCTGCATGAAGGGCCCACTAAAGAGGAGTCTCCACAAAACCAATGTGAAATAGCATTCCCTACTGGATGTTTTATATCAGTGACCAAGTAGGATAGCAAGGAGAACGACAAAACTGAAACACTTCAACAAGTCATTTAATGACCTCTCAAACTGGTCATGATAGAAATACTTCAATCTTTTTCACACCGTACAAGTACAATAGATGTATTTTAGGGCTGCAACTAACGATTATTTTCATAAATCGATTAGTTGGCCGATTATTGTATCGATTAATCGGATAATAGCCTTAAAAAAAAAAAAAAAAAAAGGTAAGAGCATTCAGGCGACTGCCGATTGCTCACACACCCCCGGTACCGGCGCCTGACGCCCGATTGAAATTCAATATGCATTGCTAAATATTCAGTGGAGCCCAAAGGAGAGGTACAGGGTCTCATTAAAGAGGACATGTGACCTAGGGCTGCAACTAACGATTATTTTTATAATCGATTGTCAGATTGTTTCAATCGGTTAATAACCTTAAAAGAAAAAAAAAAAAAAAAAAAAGTGTGGTGTATAATTTAGTTAATATGTAAAGTTTAAAAAAAGCCAATTTATTCTTAATTATCTCTATGCAGTGGTAATTATAAATAACCAACTATCTGGTTAGGGCGCAAAATCTCCAATCCACTGAGAACAGACAGAAGAGAGATACTGTTAATACTATTAGAGGTTGAATCTGGTAAATATCAGATTCAGAGATAAAAAAATTTATTTAAAGAAAAAAAAAATAGAGACTGTTTTGCAGATTTTCAGACAGAACTGTAATATATTATGCATGACAGACTCCCTTGTCATAGGTAGGTGGCTTCATAAAAGCTCCCTGTGCCTCCTGTCATTTATACAGGCCATACAAAAACAGTGTTTTCATTTAAAAAAAAAAAAAAAAAAAAAAATTTCATTTTAAGAATGTTTAATTTTCTAATCGTTCGTGGGGTCAAATCGATGTTAGTTTTCGACCAGAGTGACGGGAAAATTCAAAGAAGCAAAATAGAAAACTTCTTGGTCAAATAAATTTTCAGACAGTATAGTATAGAGCACCCCTATAGCAAGGTAAAAATAAATTCTGCCTTTAGAACCACCCACTTCCTGCCCAGGACTACATGTCCCATGAGGCATTGCTGCTCACACATTCACAAGCTCTCAGGCAGTTACTGACATGTATGGACGGTATACTGAGCTGTATGTGTGCTGCACTGTATTTCCTGATATGTAAACAAATAATGCATTCTGTATGCAGGCCAACTAATCAACAGTTTACACAGCATTTGCCATCTCCCCCCTTCCCCATCTTCTGCACAAAAAAATCGGCTGACCGATTAATCGATTTCACAATAGATTAGTTGTTGTTTCGGCCCGAATGTATTTTTGGTCCCCAAATTTTTAAAGACACGCCTCACAAATGACTCACCCGATGCAGGTAGGTGTCGGAGTCCTCTGGCATGTCATAGTTGAATACTATATTAACTCTTTCTATATCCATTCCTCGGCCAAAAAGATTAGTGGCAACAAGAATTCTTCTCTGGAAATCCTTAAATTGCTGATATCTTGAAAGCCTGGAAGAAGGGAATACAAATGATCATATTAAAAACCACAAAATAGCAAATATTTTTTACTGTCGCCAATCAATCTGCTGATAGCACAGAGCCCTAGGATGCACTCTGCACATGCTCAGTTTGGTGTGTATTGCTCGAGTTATTTTTTTGGTTGGGAGCATATGATCAGCACAGGGACAAAGTCAGGGGTCAAGCAGTCTCATAGGACAGTCAGAAGAGAACGTAAACTCCAAGCCTTAACCAGTGCTCAGCCGGACACTGATAGAAGTAACAAGACTGCTATATACTGCCGATAAGAAAAAGGTATTTAGCAGTTTATAATTTACTAAAATAATTGCATTTCCATGTTCTGTGTACTGTGGGAGACCAGATATAGTGAATGCAGAGTCCTGGGTTTAGAAAGACTTTAACCTGCCAAAATGTCATTCACTGCTTTAGAAATATCACCTGAGCGTTACCGTGAATTTCATAAACAGGTCAGTGTCTTCCACACATATTACCTGTACTCTGACCTCTCCAGCCCTATAGATGTAAACAGATTAGGAGAAGCAACTGCATAATGGCAGACAGACCAGCATTCATTGAGCTGAAAGTCAAACTTATCACCCAACCCTGACTATATGATACGATTACTTCTGGAAGCCATTCTTGTTTCAATCTGCAATACCAGGCCCGTATGTCGCCATTTTAAAGCAGCCCACACCGTACATGCAAATCTCCCATCAAAAAAGCAAGCCTCACCTCTCCTCTTGTTGCATTCCTCTGTGGATTGCGATAGCTGGGAAATTTTGTTCCACCAAGAGCTGTGCTAGTGCTATACACCTCTGCACGGACTTTACAAAGATGACCACCTGCAAGAGAAAACGGATGTCAGGTATGATACACACCACTGTATACATTTACTGTACAACTTTTCTAGGAGAAATATGGGTGCTGACATTGCTTATTTCCTACTAAAAATACGTGATCGTGCAAACTCAGACTTCAAATTTTTCTGGTCAGTAAAACAAGTATGCAGATCAGGAAAGTAATGCCACGTACACACGGGCGGACTTTTCGGCATCAAAGGTCTAGCAGTCTTTCCGACTGACTTTCGAACGAACGGACTTGTCTACACACGATCACACCAAAGTCCGACGGATTTTTACACAATAACATACATTGGACTAAAATAAGGAAGTTGATAGCCAGTAGCTAATAGCTGCCCTAGCGTCAGTTTTCGTCCGTCAGACTAGAATACAGATGAGCAGATTTTTCGACCGGACTCAAGTCCGTCGGAAAGATTTGAAACATGTTCCAAATCTAAAGTCCGTCTGATTTTCGACTGAAAAAGTCCGCTGCAGGTCTGATGAAGCCCACACACGGTCGGATTGTCTGGCGGATTTGTCCCATCGGACCAGTCTGGCCGAAAAGTCCACCTGTGTGTACACTGCATTAGAGAACGAGGTCCTTGTCTGTACAGGGGTCAGCGATTCAAACCACTCAAGGTAATGGCTCCTTCCCATGACAGATAGGAAAGTAGTATTTACAATAAATGAAGGGCAGCACTGGCAGGCCCTCTGGGATTTCCATATAGTACAAAAATGTCAGCATCCTCCGATTGCCCTATCCATCCCAGGAAGGCATTCTTACCGATCCATGCTGCATGAGCCCAGCTTGGGTAAGCTCTGGTGTTTTATCTCACCCTGAGAAGGTCATCATTGCCCTCACGTGACAGTGTGCAGGCCTGGCATTTGGCCACTCCAACCATGGCACGGTCACATGGAGTTCACCTGCTCCTCCATATCCAGAAACCCTGCTCAACTAAAACAGAGAAGTATGGATGGGCAAGTGTACATTTCTGGGAGAGGGCTGTATGGAGACAGTCATATCGCCCTGAATATACGAAATGACAGCATCTCTTTAGATCAGTGGTCATCAACCCTGTCCTCAGGGCCCACTAACAGGCCAGGTTTTATTACCTTGGGAAGATGCAGACTAGAATACTGCAATCACTGAGCAGCAAATGATATCACCTGTGATGTATTTCAGTTATCTTGCAAACCTGACCTGTTAGTGGGCCCTGAGGACAGGGTTGATGACTGCTTTAGAGGACCCCTCTTACTAACCTGATTGAACTCCAGCACATCCAACAGGTCGAAAAGTTTCCGGTTCTTCTCACTGTCCTTTAGTTTGACATAATACTGCTGCAAACCATGAAGCGTCAGCTTGGTCTCATCATCCACGAACACTTCCATGGGCTGAGGAAGACATACAAGGCATTATAGGTTGCCATGCAAAACATAAGTATAGCAGAGGATGCTGCAGGTAGATCACAATGCTGGGTACTCACATCCTGCATGAACTTCCTGCAGACTGGGCGGATCTCCTTGCTGAGCGTGGCACTGAACATCATGCACTGTTTCTCATGAGGGGTAAGACGGAAAATCTCCTGCACATCTCTGCGCATGTCTGCCGGAAAAGCAAAAGTCATGTATGAATTGAATGTTCCATTTAGTGCATTGAAACTATTTACATCAAGACAAATGTCAATGACACATGAAGTAATATGATCACTTCATTAGTAAAAAAGTTACTCTTAAAGTGATAGTAAGGCTATATTTTTATTTTATTAAAATCAACAGGTTATACTTACCTGCTGTGTGAAATTGTTTTTCACCAAGCAGCCCCAAACCTCCACTACTGGAGTCCCCTCCTCTGCACTTAGGCGCCCCCCCCCCCCCCCCCGAGCCCCATAGGAGCACTTGTGCGTGCTCGATCCTGAGCCAGGCTGTTTGTGCCTATTTCAGACACACCCGCTCGGCCCTGCCCCCCCACACCCCCCTGATCAAGTTTTGACTGATAGGAGCCAATGGCTCCGACTGCTCTTGCTCTCGTGCACAGCGCTGGGCTCCGTTAAATATTATATTGCAGGAGTGATACTATTAATTTTTTTTTACCATAATGCAGAGAATGCATTAAAGTTAAAAGCCTTCAGCCTTTACAACTACTTTCATTTCCTCTAATACACGAGAGGTTCGAAAGAGAGTTGACAATCTCCTACTCATTACAGATTCCAGTCATCCTAGTGTAACAGGAACTCAAACACTGTGCGCAACAATGGTGCTGAAGCCACCTTGACAACGCGTCACCTCCCACTGCTTGTAAAAGCAGACCAGCGGCTAGTTACATAGCTAGTGAGGTTGAATACATACAATAGTCCATCCAGTTCAACCTGTGAGGAGTGTGTTCATGTACATAATAATTTCCCATATCCTTGTATTCGCCAAGATGCACGTCCAAAAGTCTCTTTAAAACTATCAATACTTCCTGCGGACACCACCGATTGTGGGAGAGAGTTCCACATTCTTATCGCCCTGACAGTGTAAAAACCCCCTGCACAGCTTAAGGTTAAACGGCTTCTCCTCCAAACTCATTGTGTGTCCCCGTGTCCTCTTGCACACTGAGACAGAATAGTTTCCTACCTACGCTGGGATCATTGAGGTATTTATATATTGCTATCCTATCTCCACTCTATCTGCTCTGTCTCTTAATGCTCTGTCCCCGTGTGATTTAAAAGAAGGCTGATTATACCTTATTTCAGAGCACCGCTCACATGACCGGCCGGCTCTCTCCTCTGCTCGTCTGACGTCAGTCAAGAGTGGAGGAGGATAGAGATTGTCACGTGAGCGCCGATCCTCGCTATGAAATGGAGGTATAAGCAGCTTTCTTTTTGGCACGTAAAGTGACTACTCACCAGGGCTCAGCAGCCATGATGAACCGTGGTCAGTTTACAGAGTGGAGGGTAGAAACTGGTAGGATCAGCCAGGTATTTTAGGCGATATAAGGGGCCAAATTACACAGCACAAGCACTGTGCAATTTTTTTTTTCCTTTTAGGCAACAAACTCTATAAGCCACAATGCCAGACAACATGCATTTTCACAATACAGCCTGTGTATTTCACCCCACCTTTATACACTACTTACCTAGCTGCTCCAACATCTTATCACACTCATCCAGGACAAAGTGTTTGACATGCTTCAAGTTCAGTGTCTTCTGTCTGACAAGCGCCAGGGTACGGCCAGGAGTGCCCACCACGATGTGAGGACAACTTTTCTGAATGGTCTCCTCATCTCTCTTAATTGAAAGGCCACCAAAGAAAACCGCAACCTTTTTGGAGAGAAAATTAGTTCAGTTAAACTCAATAAACAATTCACGGTACATGAGCACAAGATGTGTGAAGGTCACCCCTACACATCAAAATAACAGTTCTTACCTTTATATTAGGCATGTACTTTGAGAATCTCTCATATTCTTTGCTGATCTGGAAAGCGAGTTCACGCGTGTGGCACATTACAAGAACTGATACTTGTCCATCCACTGCCTCAATCTGTTGAAGTGTGGCCAGGACAAAAACCGCAGTTTTCCCCATACCGGATTTGGCCTGACACAAGATGTCCATCCCGAGGATGGCTTGAGGTATACATTCATGTTGCACTGAGGGAAAAAAAAAAAACATCATAATTCAGTGTCCACATAAAGACACACAAGAGATATCAGGAAAATCAAAAGAAAAAAAAAAAAAAGACTAACCACCCTCTTAAAACAAATATGGGGTGTAGATCTCTATCAAACCTATATGGGAAGGACCCGACCAGGGTCTGCACACATTCTGCTACACCAAGAACTCTGGTGCGCTATGAAATCTTTGAAGTTTAAAGGCCAAGTTCACCAAAGTAAACAAATAGCACATGATTTTACAGGTACAAAAACATGCATTTATTTCAACACAGGATCCTGCTCAGTGGTTTGTGGGTACGTCAGGCTGCTGAAGACACCACTAAAATTCTCTGCCCATACCTCTGTATGGGCAGACTATTACTGAAGTGTCAATGGACTACGATGGCGCTGATCAGCAGTGGCAGACGGGACCTGTGAATGAATGACACAGCTGTCAGGGTGGAGACTCACACAGCTGCGTTGATAAATGTGACATTGGCTGCGAGGAGAAGAAACAGCTGCAGCTGTTACAGGGGAAGGGGGCTGGTGATTACCAACATATTAACATAACACACACGAAAAATCATTTATTTTGCTTTCCCTGGCTCCTTCCTTTCCCCTTTAAAGCAGAACTCAAGGGAACAAATGGTTTTTCCCATGCGGTGCGACTGTGCCAATTTGTCCAGGGGCGCACAGAGAGGCTATAGCTACCTGATCCTTAGATTCTCTGAAAAAAGGCATCCTCCACGTCGTCCAGAGGACGCGGGGGTGCAAAAGTGGCAGGGATCAGTCTTGCACTCTGAGGATCGGCAAATTAGCCAAGTATATCTCCTTACCCCTAAACAAAAATACAAGCAGTTAATCCATGCAGTGTAGGCACAGCCCCACTGCTTGGGAAACAAAACTTGGTTGAAGTCACTGCCGGGCCAGACTCAAGAAAGATCCCAACCACATGGTCAGGATCCACGTAGATGCCTGGATCTGCACCTGACTTGGTCTCTAAGCAATCTGGCGAGAGCCTGAGCCATCCCTCAACAGCCCAGTACTTCATTGTGATCCAGAGACTGACAGCCACAGCTCTCTGCTCAAAGCAGAGGGGAGAAAGCTGGGCGATCAGCAGTGTTTGATCGCCCAGTTCTCATAGCAGAGCTGGTAGGGTATCAATGCTGCATCCACCTAGGCGAGTAAAATTTATTTAATTTTTTTAACCTCAAACTTAACTTTTTTTTTTTTTTAATAAAAGCTGTTTATAACACTATGCAATGCATTTATCTCATCTGGCAGGGCACTGTACATAGCTTCCTTAAAAAAAAAAAAAAAAAAAAAAAAAACACAGCACTCTGGTCTCAGTACCCCTACAACAACCCTCAGTCTTGATGCCAGCAGTAAGCTGGCTTCTAGAAGTTATGCAAATATCAAAATTTCCCTGATGGGTGCTGTCAGCCTGGATGGAGTGGATATTTCTAGGCAGGCTACATTTGTATTGCAGACCACCCACAATGTGATGCTGAGCCTCCATGATTTGAACTGAAACCATAGGCATGTTAGGGACAGCCTAGAGACAGTAAAGAGCTTGATGATGCAGGATGTCCTCCAGCCAGGAAATAAGGTGGATCAGGCTTGCCTCAGCTTCTAAGAGCCCTTGCACACTGGGGCGGCGTCGGCGGTAAAACGCCGCCATTATTAGCGGCATTTTACCGCCGGTATGCGGCCGCTAGCGGGGCGGTTTTACCCCCCGCTAGCGGCCGAGAAGGGGTTAAATACCACCGCAAAGCGCCTCTGCAGAGGCGCATTGCCGGCGGTATAGCCGTGCCGTCCCATTGATTTCAATGGGCAGGAGCGGTATACACACCGCTCCGAAGATGCTGCTGGCAGGACTTTTTTTACCGTCCTGTCAGCGCATCGCTCCAGTGTGCAAGCCCTCGGGGCTTTCACACTGGAATGACAGTAGCGGCACTTTCGGGGCGGTTTGCAGGCGCTATTAGCGCAATAGCGCCTGCAAACCGCCCCAGTGTGCAAGGGCTCTAATACAGACTCAGAAGCCAACAGTGAGCAGCGATATCAGAGCAAGCTGTTTTAGTACAGATGGGGAGCCTGGACTGCGCAAGACTGAAGGTTGGAGTTCAACTTTAAATCAGATAGCAGATTTCCATGCTGGCCTGCCCCTTCCAGCTCTCCTTAACCCTCCAGTGGTTTGCGAGTCCTTCCACTATACTCTACAGTGTATAGAAGAGTGCAAAAAGAGAAGGAGGGGGGAATTGTTGGCAGAGAGCAACCAGAATGAAATGCCCCTATTTTCTTAGAAAATGATGGGATTTTCGAGGAACAGGGCATGAAAAGTAGTAATGTGTAACAGCAATCTGTCACTAGAGTTTGCCAGGGTTTGCAGCCCACAGGTACACTTTAGGACAGCGTTTCTCAGCTCCAGTCCAAGGTGTCCCAACAGGTCATGTTTTCAGGATTTCCCTCAGATTAAACGGCTGTGGTAATTACCAAGGGAGTGAAACGGATCAAATCACCTGTGCAATATAGGAAGCCTGAAAACATGACCTGTTGGGGCACCTTGAGGACTGGAGTTGAGAAACACTGCTTCAGGAAACATGCTGAGAAATATGGGAAGTTACCACTGCTGATCTTTCAACTGAAAAGGATAGTTGCTGATTTCAATAACAATATTCAATTGCTGCACACGGTTCTGCATTGGTGATAAAAAGAATATGGAAGGTGTACAGCCATCAGCACAACAGAGCGACCTGCAGCTTCAGGAGAGACGGTAACCGGCATTCTTCCCCCAAGACCAGTTTCCTTGGATTCAGCAGCTGCACCTACCTTCAGAGGGATGTTCAAAACCACAGTCCACAATGGCTCGGAGCAGTTCGGGTTTTAACAAGAAGTCTCTGAAACCAGAACTGTGGATAGACACGTAGGATCCTTTCACCTCTTTTCTGACGGTGGGGGCCGGTGTCTCGCTTTGCTGTGGCTCATCCTCTTCTTCATAATCCAACAGTTCATTTTCAACATCCTGCTCAGTCATGATGTCTGGGGGACAATAGAATGAGAATACAAAACTTAGCACAGTATAAAACCTGACAAGGACATGCAACACCCTGAAAAACAAGCAGTCCCCTTGCTGCAAGTTTACCATTAATGACGCTCAAATATCATGGACCAAGATAAAGGCAGTGTCATTTCTACACCTCTCTCGAATGTTCAGGCCCCTTTCACACTGGGGCGGTGGGTGCATCGGTGGTAAAGCGCCGCTATTTTTAGCGGCGATTTACCGTCAATTTCATGTCGCTATTCGCCCACTAGCGGGGCGCTTTCACCTCCCACTAGCGGCCGAGAAAGCGTAAAAACCACCCGCAAAGCTCTGCTGCAGCAGCGCTTTGCCGACGGTTTAGCCGCGCTGCCCATTGATTTCAATGGGCAGGAGCAGTGGAGGAGTGGTATACACACCTCTCCAAAGATGCTGCTAACAGGACTTTTTTTAGCATCCTGCCAGCGCACCGCTCCAGTGTGAAAGCACTCGGGCTTTCACATTGGAGACACAGGAGCGGCTTTCAGGGCACTTTGCAGGCGCTATTTTAACGCTGTAGTGCCTGCAAAGCCTCCCAGTGTAAAAGGGGTCCAACTGGGAATCCTGATGTTACATAGTAGGTGAGGTTGAAAAAAGACACAAGTCCAACCTATGTGTGTGATTATATGTCAGTATTACATTGTATATCCCTGTATGTTGCGTTCATTTAGGTGCTTATCTAATAGTTTCTTGAAACCAATCGATGCCCCCCGCTGAGACCACCGCCTGTGGAAGGGAATTCCACATCCTTGCCGCTCTTACAGTAAAGAACCCTCTCTGTAGTTTAAGGTTAAACCTCTTTTCTTCTAATCTTAGTGAGTGGTCACGTGTCTTAATAAACTCCCTTCCACAAAAAAGTTTTCTCCCTATTGTGGGGTCACCAGTATGGTATTTGTACATTGAAATCATATCCCCTCTCAAGCGTCTCTTCTCCAGAGAGAATAAGTTCAGTGCTCGCAACCTTTCCTCATAACTAATATCCTCCAGACCCTTTATTAGCTTTGTTGCCCTTCTTTGTACTCGCTTCATTTCCAGTACATCCTTCCCGAGGACTGGTGCCCAGAACTGGACAGCATACTCTAGGTGCGGCCAGACCAGAGTCTTGTAAAGTGGAGAATTATCGTTTTAGCTCTTGAGTTGATCCCCTTTTTAATGCATGCCAATATTCTGTTTGCAGCAGCTTGACATTGCATGCCATTGCTGAGCCTGTTGAAATTCACTATATTCCAAGGGCCAACCTGGAACAAGCGAGTAGATCAGGAGTTTACTTGCTGCTAGGGGTGCAACGGATCAAAAATCTCACGGATCGGATCGATCCTCGGATCAGAGTCACGGATCGGATCGATCCTCGGATCAGAGTCACGGATCGGATCGATCCTCGGATCAGCATAAAAAAACAAAAAAAACAAAAACAAAAAAAAACACAAATCTTGTTACACCCACCGGAGTTTTAGATTTAAAAGCCATTTTCAACACAAAACCGAGCTTATATGCATAAATACAGTATTTGTGCATATAAGCTCAGTTTTGTGTTGAAAATGGCTTTTAAATTTAAAACTCCGGTGGGTGTAACAAGATGTCCGCTTGCCCCCTTCTCACTCTATCATTATTGTACTGTGCAGGAGTGTGGGGTGTAGCAAGATGGCGGCGACGAAATGTCACTTCCTGTCGAGACAGCGGCCACTTCCGGGTGTACCAAAATGGCCGCCGGCTCCGGAGCTAGGCCGAAGCCGGGGCCTTTCCTATGGCTGAGGCCCAAAAAGTGCTCCGCACCCCTACTTGCTGCATGCTTTGGGTAAGTGACCCAAAGTACCGAAGCCAGGAAACAGTTTGGCATCCACGATGTTCACAAACAGCAGTGACAGCCATGTGTTCATCAAAAAAAATGTGCCCTTCAGCCCTGGTTCACATTGGTGCAATTTGGCATGCGATTTGACAAATCGCATGCCATATCAGCGGCAATGGCACCATCCTTAATCGGTGCGACGTCGCATTTGTGGCACCGCACCAATTTCTAAAAGTAGTTTCTGTATCACTTTGTCATTTCGGGGTGCGATTTTCATTGAGATCTGTGCAGAAACCCGCACGGATGTCTCTGAAATCATCCCTGAAATCGTGACCGACATGCAGGAATGAAATTGTGAGAGTTCAGCTGAATTTCATTCCCGCACCCAGTGTAAACCTAGGCTTAAATGGAAATCTAATATACACAAGCTTAAAAGGTGTTGCAAACCTTCGTTGTTTTTCACCTTGATGCATTCTACGCATTAAGGTGAAAAACATTTTTCAATGCAGCAGCGCCCCCGCTTTATACTTTCCTGAGCCCTGAAATTTGCACGGCGGGAACGAGCACACCAGATCCGGCCAGTGTCTTGTGTCCTGATTGATAGCAGCGCAGCCATTGGCTCCTGCTGCTGTCAATCAAATCCAACAACATGGGCGCCGGGGCAGACTCATACATTCGGCGGCTATGGACACCGAATGCTGGACTCTGGAGAGCGCCCGCAAGGTAACCCCCTTGGGGAAGTGCTTCTCCTAGGGGGTTATCTGAAGCAGGGAGGAGCCGCGAGAGCCACCGGGGAACCCCAGAAAAGGATGATCGGACTGCACAGTGAAGGTAGTTTGTTAAATAAAAAACCCTTACAATCACTTTAATTGAACCAGCCGCAATTAGAAGCCGATTGGCTGCCATGCACAGCTGCACCAGATTGTGCACAAAGTTTTAGTAATGCCTGGTACACACAATGAGAATGGCGGATGAATGATCGTCCTTTTTTGCATGCTAGTCTCCATATAGAAAATGAAGAGATTACTAAAGTTTAGGGCTGAAACAACTAATCGATTAATCGACAACTAATCGATTATGAAATCAATCGATTACTATTTTCATAATCGATTAATCGGCCAGTAACATAATGGGGTTAAAAATAATAAAATTAGCCCTTTATAGTACAAAAAGAGCAAATAATCGCGACTGTAAATGTTACTTTCACAGTTCTACAGTAAAAAAATGAACCTCTTACAGTAGCAATTATTTGCTTTTTTTGTACTATAAAGGGCTAATTTTAGTTTTTTTAACCCCATTATGTTACTAAACGTCTTAGACCTGGTTCACATCTTTGTGTTTTTTGGTGCTTTTTGCAGAAACACACTACAGTTCATTTAACATGGTTTTCTATGGGACACGTTCACATCTATGCTTTTTTTCAGCCGCTGCATATTTGGAAAGGGTCAAGGACTTTTTTTTTTTTTTTTTTTTTTTTTTTTTTTTACGAAAAACGGTGCTTTTTTGGTTCAATATACTTCAATGGAGAAGCTGCAGAAAAGCATGTAATGCGTTTTTGCAGCAATTTGTATTTTTTAATCTGCCCAACAACAAATTGGCCAAAAAACTGTATTTCTGTGGTTAATAGTGTATACAGTATATCTCCGCTAATAGTGTATATACAGTATATCTCTTCTGTCTGTTATTCTCAGAGTGGATTCAATATTTTGCTCCCTAACCATATAGTTGGTTGTTTATATTTACCACTGCATAGAGATATTAAAGAATAAATTGCTTTTTTTTTTAAACTTTACATATTAACTAAATCAGGGCTTGACAAATTTGCTTGGAATCTAGGAGCCAGCTAAAAAAGTTAGGAGCCAGGTTTTTTTTTTTTTTTTAACGACCGACAAAGCTTTATTTTCAATATAAAAATTAACCAATCTTAAATTTACACAGAGACGACTAGAACTAATGTGACTGCTTTTATTTCCTGCCATGCGGGGACACAAGACCACCATATTCTCGCTAAGGGTCCAATCAGGTCCGCCTGAAAAACTGACAGGCGAACCTGATCAGACAGCCCGTGTGAAAGGGGCCAAGCAGGGAGATGACAAATAATAAATTCATTTTAATTAACCACTTCCTTCCCGCAGGACGACTATATACGTCCTGTCTTTGAAGAGAAATACCGTTGTTATGGTAGCAGCTAGCTACCATAACCCCGGTATCTTCTTCAAGAGCCGGCGGTTCTTTCAGATAAAAGTGGTCTCTGCAGCAGATTCGCAGCGAGATCACTTTTATCGGCGGCAGGAGAGGCCCCCCCCTACTGCCGCTCTCCGGTGCCCTTCACCGCTTACCGTGGCCGTCGGTAACGGCGGAGGCGATCCGGATCTGTCCCTGGCCTGACATGGAGACAAGTGAGAGGAAGATGGCCCCCCCCGCCCATCTCCAAGTCATTGCAGGGCGGAAGCGACGTCAAATCGTCACTTCCACCCATAGCTCTTAAAAGGGACATTTTATATTTTTTTTTTTCAAATGACAATTTTTTTTTTAATGCATTTTAGTGTAAATATGAGATCTGAGGTCTTTTTGACCCCAGATCTCACATTTAAGAGGTCCTGTCATGCTTTTTTTCTATTAAAAAGGGATTTTTACATTCCTTGTAATAGGAATAAAAGTGACTTTTTTTTTTTTAAAAGAACAGTGGAAAAATAAAAGTTAAAATAAATAAGAAAAAAAAAAAAATTTAAATGTGCCCCATCCCTTGTAATAGAAATAAAAGTGACACAATTTTTATTTTTTTTTAAAAACAGTGTAAAAATAAAAAATAAAATATATAAGAAAAAATAATAATTTTTTTAAATGCGCCCCGTCCCGCCGAGCTCGCTTGCAGAAGCGAGCGCATATGTGAGTAGCGCCCGCATATGAAAGCAGTGTTCAAACCACACGTGAGGTATCGCCACGATCGTTAGAGCGAGAGCAATAATCCTAGCTCTAGACCTCCTCTGTAACTCAAAACATGCAACCTGTAGAATTTTTTAAACGCCTATGGAGATTTTAAAGGGTAAAAGTTTGTCGCCATTCCACGAGCGGATGAAATTTTGAAGCGTGACATGTTGGGAATCAATTTACTCGGCGTAACATTATCTTTCACAATATAAAAAAAATTGGGCTAACTTTACTGTTTTCTTATTTTTTAATTAAAAAAAGTATTTTTTCCCAAAAAAAGTGCGCTTGTAAGTCCGCTGCGCAAATACGGTGTGACAGAAAGTATTGCAATGACCGCCATTTTATTCTCTAGGGTGTTAGAATAAAAAATATATATAATGTTTGGGGGTTCTAAGTAAAGGGAAGGAGATGAGCAGGCAGTGAAAACAGGTAGGGAAAGCTGCTCCATTAGCATTGGTGGATGTCTTGTCATACCAACGGCCACCACCAGAGGGCGCCCGATTGCAGAAGGAACCAGGAACCATAGGACTGCAGTAGGCCGCAAAGCCGGGGCCTCAATTACCGGCGCGGCCCAGCGCGATCGCGGCGGGAGGGGGGGTGTCAAACGGACACAGGATACCCCAGCTGTGCCGCCCCAGGCGCCAGGTCGCTAATTCTAGTCGCAAATGCGACCTGGCGCCCGGGGTTTGTCGAGCCCTGAACTAAATTATACACCACACTTTTATTTTAAAGTTATTAACCGATTAATCGAAACAATAATCGACCAACTAATCGATTATGAAAATAATCGTTAGTTGCAGCCCTACTAAAGTTATGAAAATTCTCATACGACAGAATAAAAATTCAGAAGTGATTTGTATTGTAGTTCCGGACGACAACTGTAGTGATTAAACTTAAATCATACGATCTGGTATTGTACGAGAAAAATGTGTACCAACAATCAGAAATATTCAAAAGCGGTATTTTTCAAACAATTTTCTGCTCGTGTGTACGGGCCTTTAATCAACCCCAGAGTTTGAATGCCTAGGGCAAATGTTTTACCCTTCAACAATTAGTCCTCTGCGATATTTCAATCACACAACTATCAACACGCAAAGCCAGACACCGCTAGCCTCAGGTTCAATGTTACCAAATCCCAGCTGACTGATCAGGTAATGATCTGCCATGTGTCTGTCCAGTATGTCAGGTTCAATGACCGGCTACAAATCCTTTGGTATATAGAACAGCTCACATACTGTACATGCAGTTCTGCTGTGCCATCAATTTACAGAGTTCTGCTTTAAAATCAACCACTTCATCAGACCCCATGTTGGCTCACAGCTTGGAACTAATGCTGGCCACACACACCACAAAAAAATTGTTCAAACCCATTTTCGAAAAGCGAACAATCAGCGGTAAAATCAAACGATAGTGTCATCATGTAATGACCGATAAATCGTTCAGTGGACATAAAAGAATCCATTTTTTCACCTATACGTAGTGCAAACAGTTTGGACAGGAAACACATTAACGTTTCAATTTATCGTTCGGCAGACAATTTGTAAACTTTTGGCTCAAAAAAACCCCAAACACCTATGACAGTGGGCAGGGGTTCCTCTCCCTTGGAGGATTGCAAATGCAGTGCGCTTGCTTGTCCCGGATCACATGGTACAAAACGACTATGCCATCCGGTTTGACGCAGCTCCAAAAAAAATTTAGTGCGATTTGGGCCCATTAAAAATGAATGGGCTGAAGTTGCACCACACTGGATGGCATGTGAATTGCACAGGAATGCGGTGTGGTTCCTGTGTGATTCGCATGCAGTGTGGATGGTCACAGTGCAAACTAAGACACCTTCTCAATCGGGGATCGGTGTGAAGAGCCGACATGTACACAGCCTCTCTCCATCCATCACATCAAAGTCACCGACCAGCACCTGTCCCCCCAGAGGTGTCATATAGAGACCCCTGAGGACTGTGGCTGTTCAATCTCAACACCCCCCCTCCCCTCCATCATTATAATTGACACAAGGCTTGTACCTCCTGGGACTAAATGTACACAGAAATCATGGTGGGCAGAAAAACAAAAGGCCTGTTGATTTCCAACATACACATTATCTAAGACCCCCATACACACTTATTTTCTGCAGATTTTTGTCTTTAGATTTACCAAAACCATGAAGTGCAAGGGCCTGCCTGATCGCATACAAATTTTAACTCTTATGGTTTGACCTCACGTTATTTGGTTTTGGTAAATCTGAAGACAAAAATCTGCAGAAAATCTAATAGTGTGTATGGGGGTCCAATTCTCTGGGGCATCCAAGTACAACACTGACACAGAATTCTGACCTTCTATTGGATGAACAGCAAACAGCCGGGAAAATCAAAGCCGCACAACTGATCCTTCCCCGGGGTGTCTGCAGAACTCAAATGGAACTTTATAATTAAATGTGGTGGACGGGCAGGATTTGTAATGCTTTGTCTCTTCCCTCATTAAAGGGGTTGTAAAGTCAGAAGGTTTTTGTCTTCAAGCATTCTAAGCATTAAGATAAAAAAAAAACCTTCTGTATGTAGCAGCCCCCCTAACACTTACCTGAGGTCCCTCTCTATCCAGGGATTATCATGAGTGTCTCAGCCGTCCAAGATACTCCTTCCTGATTGGCTGAGACACAGCAGTGGCGCCATTGGCTCCTGCTGGTGTCAATCAATGTCAGCTAGCCAATCAGGGGAGAGAGAGGGTGGGGCCAGGGCTACATGTCTGATTGGACACATGGAGCTGTGACTCGGCTCGGATGCCCGCATAGCAAGCTGCTTGCCGTGGGGGCACTGAACAGGAGGGAGGGGCCAGGAGCACAGAAGAGGGACCCGAGAAGAGGAGGATCTGGGCTGCTCTGCGCAAAATCATTACACAGAGCAGGGAAGTATAACATGTTATTTTATTTTTTTTTCTGTAAAAATAACAGAGACTTTACAATCACTGCTAAAGCTACATACCTGCCTGTCCGCCCTGCATACGCAGCTCACTGTACTAATTCAGCAACGTCAAATCTGACTGTACCGCCGGTGCATGCGTGACGCCATCTCTGCCCCTAGCCAATGACAGTGGGTGCTGATAATGACCCATAAGGCGTAGATAAACAGAGCACCGAGTATCCAATTAGAAGCAAAATGGAGGTGAATATGTCGTTTTATGGAAAGTAGCAAAAACTGATCAGGCCAATACGTTTTGGGGGAACAAAGACTCCCCCTTCTTCAGGGCTGCTGCTGTATGGTAATGGTGAGTGGGGTTATATCCCAAATTGGTCTGTCGGACACCAAAATCTGGATAGTTGCTGGATCATTTGGTGGTGCCCGCCGCCAAACCAACCAGCAACTATCCAGATTTCGGTGATCCCCCGAAATGTGTTTGCTTGATCAATTTTTGCTACTTTCAATAAAACGACTACATATTCACCTTCATTTTGCATCTAATTGGATACTGGGTGCTCAGTTTATCTACCCCTACAGGTATATGCGGAAACAGCCTTATGGCCATACCCAGAGGTAGCAGCCCAACCCCCCCAAAAAGGGCTCATCGCTACTCTTTTGCTGAGATGGGCCAGAATTATTGGGAGCGAACTACCAACCCGCCCCCATCACCCACTTCACAGACCCTCAAGTGAGCGAGTCCAGAATGATCGCCAAACCTTTAGAAATGCTGATAAAGAACCAGAAGGCGGCCGCCCCCAAAACGTCTACAACCAGGACGGGGGGCTCGAGGACGCCGCATTGCTGGAGCTGAGCATTTTCCCCATTTTGGATAGAGTAAGGGAGGGTTGTAACCCCTATCAGTACTTTTTTGTCCCACTGGGAGACGGGGGGGGGGGGGGGGGGGGTTCTCTTGACTTCCTGTCCCATAGTCAAAACAGACAAAATCGCTCCAAAGTGAGCGTAGTCACCAGAACTATCTACTATCTCCTCTATTCCTGTTCCAGTGACCACCCAAAATTTGGGATTTTCTTTCATCCTCAGCGATAATGGTAAACAGGACCAATAGAGGGCAAAACTCCCCAACAGGGACACAGACAGCAATAAAAATCCCTCTCTATCCAACACTAAAAACAAAAAAAAAAAAGTTTTGCCTTTAGTTTTCATTTTTAAGCTCACCATACACTTTAAGGGACATGCATGTGAATCGGATGCATTTTGAACCACATCCGACTCGCATAACACGTGAACCAGACCGGCTTTCAATAGAGACGGTTCACATACATGCGGGACGGTTGCAGTGCAAATTTTAAAAAGGTCCTGTGCGGTTTTCATTCCGGTACAGGTGTGATTTCAGTGTTAAATGCACACCTGAACCGCACCGGACTCTGCAGGGAAACCGGCACCACATATATGTGAATGGAGCCTTAAATCTAAGTGAACAATCAATCTACAGAGGACAACTTAGTCTATCAATCTATCACACACAGGGAAGTGGATTTCTATTGATAATTAAGCAGGAGCTCCAACCTAAAAGGGAAGCTCCACTTCTCCCCCCCACCCTCGCAACAATTGGCTTTTTTTTGTGGGGGGGGGGTGAACACCTGGTTTTAACAGGTACCCACATCCAGGTAGGATCGATAATAGTCAATCTATGACATTTGCAGCCCCCCCCGGGACACACACACGGGCCCCAGAAGACTGCGGGACCATCCAGGGAGCCTGAAGACCTTCACCGCTGGTTTCCGTTACTTACAATGCTGGTGCCGGCATCTGAAGCCAACTAACATCGTAGGATCCCTGGACAGGTAAGTGTCCTTATATTAAAAGTCAGCAGCATTTGTATTGTTCGCCCCTGACTGGAGCTCCTCTTTAAAACATTATTAAACCCAAAAGTAAACATGTTACAGCTTACTAATTCTTAGATGTTATGGCTGTTATTAGGTTTCTATTTTCAGGCTCTCTTCTATTTTCAACTGTTAATCCGGACAGTGAGTGCTTTTCAACAGAACGAGCTCTCCTGCAAACGTATCAGTTACAGAGATGAGAAAAACCATTTACCAGTGGGAGGGGGCGCTTACAATGATCATATTTTTTTTAAAAAAAAAAAAAAAACCTTAATCCCAAAAGAAAAGGAAAACAGTTTGGTGTAACTGATTATAAAGTGTAAGGCTCGGGTCACACTGGGGTGACTTGTCGGGCAACGAAGTGATAAGCCGCGCTCCATTCAGTGCAATGGAGACATTCTAATCAGAACAACTCAAGTCGCTCCGACTTAGAAAAAGATTCCTGCACTACTTTGGGGCGAATTCTGAGCCGCTTGCATTGACTTTCATTAAAGAAGTTGTTTGCAAACAGCACTGAAGTCACGCTGTGCGGAGCGGCTTTAACCACTTGACCAGCCGCCGCCATTATACTGCGGCAAGTCGGAACGATCCCGAAAACTGTTGTAGCTGTATGCCGGGTCCTGTAAGCGGGATAGCAGGTGCGCGCTGCATTGCGGGGGTGCCGATGCTCGTGGGCGCGATGACTGCCGGGCACAAGAGGCAGAACAGGGACACGTGTGTAAACATACAGATGTCTGTTCTGTGAGGAGAGGCAGATCGTGGGTTTAGGAACAACGATCTGTCATCTCCTATAGTCAGTCCCCTACAGTAAACACACAGTGAGGGAACACAGTTAACCCCTTCCCTGCCAGTGACATTTACACAGTAATCAGTGCATTGTTATAGCACTGATCGCTGTATAATTGCCAGAGGTCCCAAAAATGCGCCTAAAGTGACTGGTTTGTCTGCCATAATGTTGCAGTCCCGGAAAAAAACAAAACCCCGCAGATCGCCGCCATTACTAGTAAAAAAATAATTAAAAAATGCCCTAAAACTATCCCCTATTTTGTAGACGCTGTAACTTTTGTGCAAACCAAATATACGCTTATTGGGATTTTTATTACCAAAAATATGTAGAACACCACATATCGGCCTAAAATGAGGGAAAAAAATTGCTTTTTGTAAAAAAAAAAAAAAAAATGGGGATATTTATTATAGAAAAAGTACAAAATTGTGTTTGTTTTTTTTTTCAAAATTGGCGCAAAAAATAAATACCACAGAGGCGATCAAATACCAACAAAATAAAGCTCTATTTGTGGGGGGAAAAAAAAAGGACGTCAATTTTGTTTAGGTACAGCGTCGCACTACCGTGCAATTGTCAGTTAGACGCAGTACCGAATTGCAAAAAAAAAAAAAAAAGGCCTGGTCATTGAGCAGCCAAATCTTGCCAGGCTGAAGTGGGGCGACCTTTGAAGCCACCCCGGTATGAACCCGAGCCTTAGTCTAGGGCAGTCATGGTGCAGGAAAGTGTGAGATTTACAGGCATCCCCACATGTGTGTGACCTCAGACCAGTGATGGTGAACCTTGGCACCCCAGATGGTTTGGAACTACATTTCCCATGATGCTCAGCTACACTGCAGTGTAGTTGAACATCATGGGAAATGTAGTTCCAAAACATCTGGGGTTCCAAGGTTCACCATCACTGGTCTAGGGTCACACTCATGCAGGGATGCCTGTAAATCGAACTCTCTCCTGCACCATGCTGCTCTTTAGCAAACACATGGGGGGGGGGGTCCCATCCATTCTAATGACACCCCCACTGATATGGTTACCAACACCGGGCATTAATGCTCCAAGACCTTTGCAGTGCGATTTGTGACCATACCCAACGAAAGGGTTCAAATCTCACAGCAAAGAGTCGCATGCGATTCAACCACGATCGCGGTGTGATTTCTATCAGAATTGTATGGCTCCCCGCACCTCTCCTGTGTGATCCGGGGCTTGTTATAGAGATTTCAGCCCGAGGTGCGGGGAGCCATACAATTCTGAAAGGAAGAAGTTACAGCAACTGGTTTGTTCCTTTTGGGATAAAGATTTTTACAATTAAAAATAAAATAAAGCTGATCACTGTGAGCACTCCTGACAGTGGTGACTGGTTTGTCTCAATGATATGAGGACACCGGAGTCGCTCTGTATCCAGAGAAGCCCTTGCTCTACATAGAAGATAGATAGGAGATTGTACAATGTATGGTGGTCAGCCCACACACTCTGATTGTACAAACTCCTTCAGATCTGCCCCCTGGTATGTAGTACGAGGCTCGGCCTGATAGGAGACACATGGAAGGGCTGCATGGATGTAGATTGCAACATTATAGTAAAGGAGATTGTACAGATTGTGGCCATCCCCAGGTGTATGGTGATCATACAATCAGATCGTACGATTCCCATGTACACTGCAGTGTATGAAGACATTGTGCCTCTATAAGGGAGGCTGTAGGCCGGTATAGCGGCTCATTGCTGTGTACGGTCCCCATTCCTCCTCCTCCGTGGGAAGGCCGCCATTCAGGTCTCCATTACCAGTCCTCATACATTCCCGCCCACCCCCCATACATACACAGCACGCCGGGAGTACAGAACAGCCTCTTCCCGGCACACAGCGAGCCCCGCCATCCCGCCCGCTTCTCCCTCCCCCCGCCGCCCCAGCTCACCTCTGCTCTCCACCGGTTACACCTCCACGTGTACAGCGACCTTATTCCACCACTCAGGCCCCCGACTAGACCAGGCCACAATACGCTCCTCCCCCCTCAGCCGCTGGTTGGCCTAGCCTCCTGTGACGTAAAAGCCGCCCCCGTTCGCCCATAGGGCACGCAAGAGAAAACAGGGTGTGGCCGTCGGGGGAACAAGGAAGACGCGGGGGCTTTGTTAGAGAGCTCGGCGCCTGATTGGTCACGGACGGAGGCGGGATTACCCGGACAACCAATGTAAACAAAGAGCGGTGGGTAAAAAAGCATTGAACAAGTGGGGAAAATCAGCGGCCAATGATATGTCCGCGGAAGGGGAGGGAAGGGCGTTGCTTTCCAGGGACAGGGTTCGCTTTGAAGGATCAGATTTGGCGCCAACAAAATGGCGTCGGGCGCGCTGACGTAGGGTGAGAGCGCGATGGCCTTTTGTGGGTGCCGCCATTTTGTATGTGGGCAGCGGGGTTTTCTTCAAAGTAGCTCAATAAAGTTTCTTTATGTACATATAGCAAGGCCTGGCGGGTGGTTCATGGGATGTATCAGAAGGGCTGCTGTGCTTGAAAAGAGACAGTCATGATTGCACTTAGGCAAACCCCTGAATATTATCTGTTAGCTATAGTGTGCAGGACCACCCGCCTACAGGGCACTTTCACCCCCTTCCTGCCCAGGACAATTTTCAGCGCTGTCACACTTTCAATGAAAATTGCGCGGTCATGCAACGCTGTACCCAAATGACATTTTTATTGTTTTGTTCACATAAATAGAGCTTTCGTTTGGTGGTATTTATTCGCCACTGTTTTTTTTAAAAAAATTTTTGCTAAACAAAAAAAGAACGTAAAAAAAACAAAAACATTTTCTTAGTTTCTGATAAAACTTTCTGCAAATAAATAATTTTTCTCCTTCACTGATGGGCGCTAATAGGCTGCACTGATGGGCGCTCATGAGGAGGCTCTGATATGCAGCACTTATGGGCGGCAATGATAGGCAGCACTTATGGGCGCTGATAGGCTGCACTGATGGGCGCTCATGAGGAGGCACTGATATGCAGCACTTATGGGCGGCAATGATAGGCTGCACTGATGGGCGCTCATGAGGAGGCACTGATATGCAGCACATATAGGCGACAATGATAGGCAGCACTGATGGCGCTGAGAGGCTGCACTGATGGGCGCTCATGAGGAGGCTCTGTACTAATGATTCGATTATCGTACAATCGCTTCGAAATCGGTAGTTTTCATCTGATTTTCTCATCATGTGTACTGTACTACTCCTTGAGTTAGGGGATCAGCTTTCATCTGAAAGGGCTGCCCTGTTAATTGCCTGATTTGTGTGCATGTGGTCAGGCAGTTTGCAGGGCAGACTTCAGATGAAAGCTGACACATTCGTTCCAAGTATGTCAACCCAGTACTTTTTGTTTTCCCATTTTGGATGTAGCAGGGACAGGTTACTCCCCCCTTTCTAGTTTTTTTTTTCTGCTATCTGCGTCCCATTATGGTGATTTCCTAGCACTTCCTGCCCAGGGAATGCAAATGGAAGCGAAAAGAAATCTCTACAAATTGAGGGGAATTTCCCCCTTAGAGAGTTGTCTCCAAACCAGTGGTCCTCATTAAAAGATTTCCCCTCACCTCTTGTTCTGAAGACAGCTGTAAAATTACAGATTTCCCATCTCTTCCTGTCTTGTTGATAATAGTCACATTTACTAACTGAAAGGGAGTATCTCCCCAGAAGGTACAGGGTGGTCAACAGACAGCAATGCAAAATTCAAAAGAGAAGCCAACAGATCACAAAAGTGACCCTCAAAGATCCTTCTTTGTCTTTTGGCTAAGATCAAGTGTAGTATCTGTTTTTATCAGTGTCCAGTAGGGGTGCTCTTCCATCATTCTGGCCTTTCAGCTGGGATGGTTGGTTGTATAGTATCCCTACCGGTAGGTTTGGGTGCCCTGAGGGATGTTCCCTATGGAAAATAAACCTAATTTGGTTGAGAGCATTTCCCTAGTGTGGATGGTTCCAAGGGCCTCCTGATTTGACCGCACTACCTTGTCTGGTCAGGGGCTGGGAAGGCAGCAGGCCTGCAGTAGCAAGCACCAAGTACTGCACCGAGCGGTACCGGCATTACCTGTTTCTGCCTGCAGGAAACGCTAGTCCAATGCTGCGTATTTATTCAAAACCAGCAATCCCCTTCACTTCCCTTGGGCCAACACCAATCCTATTCTGTATCTTGAGATGACCCCTCTGCTAGACAACCAAAAGGAATTTAATACATATATACCTGCGCTCTACAAATTGAGGTGAATTTCCTCCTTAGAGAGTTATCTCCGAAACAGTGGTCCTCATTTAAAGATTTCCCCTCACCTTTTCTTCTGAGGACAATTGTAAAATTTCAGATTTCCCATCTCTTCCTGAAAAAAACAGATGATAAAAAGAACTAATGCACTCTGCCGTCAAATATAATTAATCAGACTGAAGGCAGAATTAGCCCCGTCTTAGTTGATCTAAAGACAATTGCTAACACCAGAAATGATGGGTGTGTTCCTCTGAATTCATATAACATATGACAAAAAAACAAAAGAAAAAGTGAATTCTTCAATGAGGGACATGCAATGGTCAGATCATATAAATACTGTTTATTGAAAAAAATTCACTTTAAACACCAATCCAAAAAAGATATCCTGTGAAAACAGGTACCATCACCGATTTAAAAATGACAACTAGGTCATACACAGACGCAGATGGCCACCTAACCCAGCCAATCAATCACACCACACAAGTAGACTCATGCATAATAATTGGATAAGAATAGTTGCAAATAAATTGTGTATATTAATTAGCTAGAGTCCTTAAATTCCAAGGAAAAACAGCAGCAAATAGCATTGAGTGTTCCCTGGATGGTGGGTGTTATGGTGACAGACGTGGTCGGCCCAACAGGGATCTCTGGGGAACGGGGAACCCAGAACAAATCACTGGGAAGGAGGAGGGGAGAGGGAGAGAACGGCCAGTCAAGTGGGAGCCAGGGACAGAGGGACCAGGGGCTGACTCAGCAGCAGCTGAGAGGATTGCAGGAGTACACAGCTGTGTAGTGGAAGTCTCTCTGAATCAGTAGTGGTTCACAACACTGGAGGCCAAAATGTGGAGGAGCGGAAGGTGAAGGTACAGAATGCTGGAGAGTGGTGTTAATGAGTCCTGGGATGAGCTAGGTGGCTCACTGGATGGACCGGGTAGCATATAATGGAGACCGGGTGGTCATGGGGAATAACAGTCCCAAACTAAAGATATAAACAGGTAAGGTCTCACCCGGAGCTGGCTGCGATCCACGTCAGGAGCAGGAAATAAAGCTCTCACCATCTCCCAGTTGCATGGTGTTCCGTCCTTTAAAATGTCATCCACGGTACATATCCAATGGCGGTGTCTTAGGGATGAGATTAGGGAAGGGTGGTCCAGGGAGAATGCAGCGGACAACGCCGACTCTCCTCACACCGTCAGTTCCCCTCGTTCCGTTCCCGCGGGCTAATTCAGGCAGCCCATATGATCCTGGGCCAATGGTGTCAGGGCTGGTAGGTGGAACTGCAGGTCTGTAGGAGCGCTATGAGCAGCGTGATTTGTTCTGGGTTCCCCGTTCCCCAGAGATCCCTGTTGGGCCGACCACGTCTGTCACCATAACACCCACCATCCAGGGAACACTCAATGCTATTTGCTGCTGTTTTTCCTTGGAATTTAAGGACTCTAGCTAATTAGTATACACAATTTATTTGCAACTATTCTTATCCAATTATTATGCATGAGTCTACTTGCGTGGTGTGATTGGTTGGCTGGGTTAGGTGGCCATCTGCGTCTGTGTATGACCTAGTTGTCATTTTTAAATCGGTGATGGTACCTGTTTTCACAGGATATCTTTTTTGGATTGGTGTTTAAAGTGAATTTTTTTCAATAAACAGTATTTATATGATCTGACCATTGCATGTCCCTCATTGAAGAATTCACTTTTTCTTTTGTTTTTTTGTTCCCATCTCTTCCTGTCTTGTTGATAATGGTCACATTGACTAACTGAAAGTGAGTATCTCCCCAGAAAGTACAGGGTGGTCACAGACAGCAATACAAAATTCAAAAGGGAAGCCAACACATCACAAAAGTGACCCTCAAAGAGCCTTCTCTGCCTTTTGGCTAAGATCAAGTGTAGTATCTGTTCTTATCAGTGTCCAGTAGGGGTGCTCTGCCATCATTCTGGCCTTTCAGCTGGGATGGCTGGCTGTATAGTATCCCTACTGGTAGGTTGGGGGCCCTGAGGGATGTTCCCTTTGGAAAAGAAACCAAATTGGGTTGGGAGTATTTCTCTAGTTTGGATGGTACCAAGGGGCCCAGTGCATCCTGATTTGACCATGCAACCTTGTCTAGTCAAGGGCTGTGAAGGCAGGAGGCCTAGAGTGGCAAGCGCCAAGTACTGCACTGAGCGGTACCCGCATTCCCTGTTTCTGCCTGCAGGAAATGCTAGTCCAGTGCTGCGTATGTATTCAACACAAGTGATGCCCTTCACTTCCCTTGGGCCAAAACCAGTCCTATCCTGGATCTTGGGAGGACCCCTCCGCTAGACAAGAGCTGAAGATCCTGGGAGCCGCACATCAGAACAACAACAAGGACTAAACTTCCTAGCAGCCCGAGCGGCTCACATACATACCATGGCCTCCGTTAGACAACCAAAGGGAATTTAATAGATACAGTATATACATAAGACTGGAGCATGCCACTTTATTAACTGCACACAGAAGAATTGGAACACTTTTTGCACTTTTTAAGAAAACACTTTGTTTCCAGGACTTGTTTTATTCACGTTTGGACTATATGAAATATCATATTTGTATATGTTTATAATTATTTATAATAGTTGGTATATGAATTGCATGTTTTGTATGGACAGTGCTTGGATTTGTACATAGATAATCAAAGGGAATTGTCAACCTCATGCAGGCAGTAACATGGACATTCAGTAGAAGGACCCAAAGCAGGAAGTAAACAAAGAGAACAAGGACTTAGCGTTGGAGAAGCTCACTGAAGTGACCCTTTGTTTAGAAAGTCTGAGGAACTGATGTAATGTATCCAGCGTGTTTTGGGGGTACACAAGGTTAAAGGCATTGTTCACTTTTACCAAAAAAACTTCCTATGCAGATAAGGGGAGTCTGTAGACAAAGACAAACTGTGCATCTTTTGCCCTTGCTATAGGTGTAGGCCATTTACATACCTGCATCTCCCCATCCTGCCTTGTTGCTAGGACGTTGCCAAGAGGCTCCCAGCTGTTACTGCTCACCTCCTTCATCACAGGAGTGAGATCACAAACACTGGGCTCAGAGCTACTGCATCGGAGAGAAAGAGCATGTCAGGGGGTTTGACTCAGAGAAAGAGCTCTCTATTGTGATGGTGGAGGCGAACAGTAATAGTTGGGCATGTCTACCTATTGGGTAGATTTCCCCTCACTTCCTATCCTGATGGACACATTTTAGCATTTATTAATTGTTTAGAAGAACCTACTTGATAATTTTTTATGCTTTCAATGCAGTTTAAACACTCTTTAAAGGGTTAAGTCAGAGTAAACACCACATAGGAAAACAGAAGACGTTTACCATGTGTACACAAATGTACAGGAAACAACAGGCCCCATAGTTATGGTAAATACGCTACTGGGAGTTTCCTCAGAACCTTTTTTTTCCATAGGTTTATGGAAACTCTGAGCCTGATTAGATGTGTAGAACTGACATTTTACAGCCTGTAGATAATATCAGGCATATACAGTATATCGTAAGAAAAGTGCAATGTCATATACATTATATACAACTTACTAATCTATAGCGACTCCTCAGAACTCAGCTGACCATTGATTTAGTCTTTGCCCCAGTGAACTCAACACTGTAGGTTGAAGGAGGCTTCCACCTTCGTTGTATGGTGGGTGTTGTTTCTCAGAAATGTGAATAGTTAATACATCACAAACCTGATATAAACCTTTCATTTAAAGCTCAAATCCAGCCCAAACTTTTTGTGGGGCCTTTTCTCCTGGATGCAGCTACCTATGCTTCCCAGTTCCACAGAGCCTAACTGCTCTTGTTGAGTGCCATCTTAAAGGGCTAAGCTTCACGGTGCTTGCCTAAGTCAACCTCCACCCCGTGCCTTCAGTGTCTGCTCCTATGTACCCCATGCTTCCAGTGACCTCTGATGCTTCCTGTGCCTCCAGCCCCCTTACACCCCTTTGCCTCCGGTGACCCCTGCACTACCATGTCTCTAGGGACCTCTGCACCCCTGTGCTTTTAGCATCTCATGCACTCCTGTGCCTCCAGTGATTCTGTGACTCAAGTGTCTTCAGTGACCCTAGGGCTCCTGTGACTCTATGACCTTGTGACCCCTGCTCACTCCTGTGTCTCCAGTGACTTCTCTGCCTTCAATGACCTCTGTGTGCCAAACAGCTCTCGAGTGCCATCTTAAAGGGATAGGTGTTGCGCTACTTGCCTAAGCCGAGGCCCCCGTGCCTTCAGTGTCTGCTCCTATGTACCATGTGCTTCCAGCGACCTTTGTACTTCTGTGCTTCACCTGACCTCTGCACTCATTAGCTTCCTGTGACCCCTGAAATCCCATGTCTCTAGGCTCCTCTACACTCCTCTGACTCCCTTCACCCCCTGCGCTCTAATGTCTCTAGGCTCCTCTGCCTCCCTTCACCCCCTGCGCTCTAATGTCTCTAGGCTCCTCTGCCTCCCTTCACCCCCTGCGTTCTCATGTCTCTAAGCTCCTCTACACTCCTCTGCCTCCCTTCACCCCCTGTGCTCTCATGTCTCTAAGCTCCTCTACACTCTCTGCCTCCCGTCACGTCCTGCACTCTTATGTCTCTAGGCTCCTCTGCACTCCTCTGCCTCCCATCACCCCCTGCGCTCTCATGTCTCTAGGCTCCACTACACTCTCTGCCTCCCGTGACCCCTGCACTCTCATGTCTCTAGGCTCCTCTACACTCCTCTGTCTCCCATGACTCACACACATTTTTGCATCACCATCAGAGCCTTCAGCACCCCTCTACATGTTTGTGTGCCCATCAGGACCCATCAGCCCCCCCCCCCCCACACACACACACACGTTTGTGTCCCCATCAGAGCCATAACCCCCCCCCCCCCTGCATTTTTGTGTCCCCATCAGAGCTATCACCCTCCCCCCCCACACACACACATTTTTGTGTCCACATCAGAGCCATTAGCCCTCCCCCCCATATTTATGTCCCCATCAGAGCCATCAGCCCCCCCACATGTTTGTGTCCCCATCAGAGCCATCAGCCCCCTCCCCACATATTTGTGTCCCCATCAGAGCCATCAGCCTCCCCCCGACATGTTTATGTCTCCATCTGAGCCATCAGCCCCCCTGCATGTTTTGTGTCCCAATTTGAGCCATTAAACCCACCCCCCACAAATTTTTAACCATCTCACAGTTACCCCTTGCATGTGTACTTTACCACTGTACAGTGAATCTCAGAAGGTGATTGTGCTGCTTGTGCAGACCTGCTGCAACTCCCACCTCCCGCCCCGCTGGTATTACACAAGCACTGAATATTGAATGACATCACGAAGGAATGATACTGGTTAACATAGAGCAAAACAAAACCAAAGAAAATTCCCAGCTTAACTCGCCAGCCAGTCTGCAACCAACCAAAATCTCTTGTCTAACAGTTTGTGTTAAAAAGGGGTTTAGTTGCAAATACATGTGTAAGCTGCAGAGCAGCTCCAAGGCACTCCATTATTATCTGCAGTCCTAACTCTTGTACATTTATGAGAGCCTCTATAGGAGAAGCACGTGCATTCAAATGTGCTCCTTGCTGTGAAAAAATGGCCTGGTGGGTGGATGTGGCCTGCAGGTCGTAATTTGGAGAACCCTTTGGAGAATGTTAATGTTTTGGAGATGACAGCACTGCATATATATCTAGTTCTATTGATTTACGTCATTGTTACTTTCTGATTATTACTTAAGCTCTAAGGATATCACAGTTTTTTGGTTGATAGTGCTGATAGTGTCAGTATCAGTTCATCGTGCTATTTTATTATTGAGCTAGGATGTTTTAATATGTTAGTCCTTGAGGCGACAGCCCCATATCTAATAATTGCAATTTTAGTTATTTGGGGGTGAAGGGTTAATACCTTTTAATATATAAGATATCTGTGCAAATGTAGTCTTCTCCTTTGACAAAGTCCTTGTGACGAAACATGTCAGTAAATAGAGTTACATAACACAGCTTTTTTTCTTCCTTGTATTGATTGTAATTTTTTTTTTTTAAACAATAAGCTTTTATTAGTGCTTAAAGATAACATTAGTACAATCATATTAACATTTGTACATAGGTTTCATGTGACAATGAATAATTGACTTCAATGGTAGAGTATTAACTTGTAAGACCACCAGGGTGGTTTCGTAAGCAGCCTATTGTTACAATAATGATTTATTTGGAAATACTCTAGCTTTGTATAATAAAAATCTGTTATTTATTCTAGAAAGGAGAGTAAATTTGTGGACCCCTGAGAGGTGTCCTCAGTTATATGTATAGTAATAGAGATGAAGAGTAGAGAGAAGGAAAGAAAAATAAAATAAAAAGAAGAAAAATACCGGTAATTCGTTTTTATATGTATAGAAAGTTTATCTCTGTGTGAAAGTTGTAAAAGAATCAGAATATTTAAAAATAATCCACGGTTGCCATGTTTTATTGATATTTTCTATATTCCCTTGTGTTGTTGCCCTAATCTCTTCTTGATTGTATATATTGCCTGTTTGTTAATCAGTGCATTCATAAGCACTGCTCCATGTGAGTAGCTTTTTGTCTTTTATGTTTTTTAGTACATTTTTTATAGTTTTACACTTTGCAGTGTTTTATTTTTCATTAAACGTCTACTGAGAGGCGGAGATAATATAAGTCCAGGTTTATCTGATGCTGTGAATTTATCCCTGTAAACTGTAGTGATAACACATTTTGGAGTTTGGAGAGTATATGCTGATCCTTGCAGTTTCTGATCTTCTTGTAATATAAGAGGTCATTTAGTTCTGGTGAGTTTTCTGGTGGAACCATTGTTTTTAATGAGAGCCTGGCAGTAATATCTTTACTTAAAGTGGTTGTAAAGCCACTTGTCATATCCCTACAATCCACTCTGTTAGATAACACTATGTACCCCGCTGTATGTACTTTATTAAAAAAAAAGCAGATTTCCAACTTAATTCACAGGGCCTCCTGGCGCTCATGTAACCGGCCACCTTTCTCCTCTCCTAGTCTGACAGCTACAGCGGGAGGGGCTGAGAACTCCTGCTGACATTGGCCGGAAGCAGGTAAGGAGCAGAGGAGAGAGGCGGGCAGTCACGTGAACGCCGGGAGGCGCTGTAATAGGTTAGAAATTTGTTTTTGTTTTATAAAGGACATACAGTAGGGCACATATTGTTACCTAACAAGTAAACATGACACTGTTATGATAGCAGCAGTAGGGGAGGGGAGCAGATCAGAGCTGACAGGAAGGGAGGGAGGGAAGGGAGAGGAGGACAGAGGAGAGCAGTGGATGAAGGAGGCGCGTAAACTGACCTCAGTGTCAGGGCTCAGCAGCCATGATAAACGTAGTCAGTTTACAGGGGGCACTGTCCTGTTATGCATGCTTTAAAGGAACAGGATCCTTTTATTTTTTTCAAGGTTACAAACACTTGCCAAACATGCTTTTTCTGGCACATTTTGTTTACAAGTTTAAATTAGTATTTTTTGCTAGAAAATTTAAGTATAACCCCCAAATAATACACATTTTTTTTTAGCAGAGACTCTAGGAAATAAAACAGCGATTGTTGCAATTTTTTATGTCACGCGGTATTTGCGCAGTGGTTTTGCAAACGCAATTTTTGGGGAAAAAATACACTTTAATGAACAAAAAAAACATTTTTTGATGAGGATGTTACATAGAGTAAATAGATATCTAATATTTCATGCTTTAAAATTGCGCATGCTTGTGGAATAGCGACAAACTACGGTACTTAAAATTTTTTAAATGTCTTTACAGGTTACCTGTTTAGAGTTACAGAGGCGGTCTAGTGCTAGAATTATTGCTCTCATGCTAACGTTATACCTCACATGTGTGATGCGAATACTGTTTACATATGCGTGCACAATTTACGTATGTGTTTGCTTCTGTGTGCAAGCACGGAGGGATGGGGCGCTTTGAAAAATGTTTCTTTTCTTATTTATTTTACTTTTAAATATTTTTTTTACACTGTCCCTTTAATTATTTTTTTTGGATCACTTTTATTTCTATTACAAGGAATGTAAATATCCCTTGAAATACAATAAGGATGACAGGTCCTCTATATGGTCGAAGTCTCTTCTTTACCTGTAAAAGAAAAAGATAAAAAAAAAAAGATGTTGGTCTTTTGCTTTTAAAAAGAGCAGGTACTGACTGGCAGCAGGCAGGTGAAGAGCAGGTACTGGCTGGCAGCAGGCAGGGGAAGAGCAGGTACTGGCTGGCAGCAGACAGGGGAAGAGCAGGTACTGGCTGGCAGCAGACAGGGGAAGAGCAGGTACTGGCTGGCAGCAGACAGGGGAAGAGCAGGTACTGGCTGGCAGCAGACAGGGAAAGAGAAGGTACTGGCTGGCAGCAGTCAGGTGAAGAGCAGGTACTGGCTGGCAGCAGACAGGTGAAGAGCAGGTACTGGCTGGCAGCAGTCAGGGAAAGAGCAGGTACTGGCTGGCAGCAGGTAGGTGAAGAGCAGGTACTGGCTGGTAGCAGGCAGGTGAAGAGCAGGTACTTGCTGGTAGCAGGCAGGTGAAGAGCAGGTACTGGCTGGCAGCAGGCAGGGGAAGAGCAGGTACTGGCTGGCAGCAGGCAGGTGAAGAGCAGGTACTGGCTGGCAGCAGGCAGGTGAAGAGCAGGTACTGGCTGGTAGCAGACAGGGGAAGAGCAGGTTCTGGCTGACAGCAGGCAGGTGAAGAGCAGGTACTGGCTGGCAGCAGGCAGGTGAAGAGCAGGTACTGGCTGGTAGCAGGCAGGTGAAGAGCAGGTACTGGCTGACAGCAGGCAGGTGAGGAGCAGGTACTGGCTGGCAGCAAGCAGGTGAAGAGCAGGTACTGGCTGGCAGCAGGCAGGTGAGGAGCAGGTACTGGCTGGCAGCAAACAGGTGAAGAGCAGGTACTGGCTGGTAGCAGGCAGGTGAAGAGCAGGTACTGGCTGGCAGCAGGCAGGTAATAAGCAGGTAATGGCTGTCAGCAGGCAGGCGAAGAGCAGATACTGGCTGTCAGCAGGCAGGTGAAAAACAAGTACTTGCTGGCAGGTAAAGAACATGTACTGGCCGGCAGTAGGTAGGTGGTGAACAGGCACTAGCTGGTAGTAGGAAGGAGACAAACATGTGCTGGCTGGTCAGTAAGCAGGCAATGAGCAGGTAAAGGCTGGTAGCAGGTAGGGCCCTGGAGCAGATTGCAAGGCAGCAGGTAGAGGAACAGCGGGGTCAAACATGCCATGTTTGAGGCTGGTAATTGGATCAGGTAAAAGTACACAGACATGAGCGTGGTCAGGATGCAGGCCTGAGTTGGTATCAGATCAGCTGTACAGTGACAACAGGAGCAGGCAGAAGCAGAGGTCAGGAAGCATGCCAAAGTCAGTGCAGGCAGAGTTTAACAGGAAGGTCAGGACAAGCTGGGTCGGTAACTGGTATCAGATACAGGTAACGGGTCACAGATCACATGGGAGATGCTATAGATGAGACAGCACTGAACCTGAGCGCTGGCTCAGTTTAAATAGCCTGCCTGGCACCAACATTAGTGACAGTGACATGATACACATGTACGAGCATGCGATTTTGCACGTGCATGAGCCCGTACACCTTTTCTAAGAGGATATGTAAGACTGTATGTTGGCCTATGACTGCGCACACAAATTCGCCTTGAGGGCCCGTCCTGCCTGCTGGCATGCTTTTTCCTGACACCTTGTGCTGAACTGTGTTGATCTATGCATATCAATGGAAGTGAAGGGAACAAGTCCTAACTTTTTTTGCAAGTGAAGCATTTAGATGATAAGATTTTCTGTTTCAACCTTTTTATTAAGATTTCAAATAGTAATAGAACATTGTAGGTAGACAAAGTCAAGTACAAAATAGAACTTTCAGCATAGGCAGTGTACGAACAATGACAAACATAATATATACTGTAGGAATAATGAAGAGGTCCAACCATGGACCCATAAAAAGTCCAATAGCAGGTATGAGAAACTACATCAATGTGGGTAACCATGAAGAGTCCCATGTAGCAGAACAAATACAGCTATTCTTATAGAAAAGGCTAGACCAAAAAATAGGCCTTATTTCAGGACAACATTGTAGGCCTAGATGATAAGATTTTATATATTTTCAGTTTACTCCACATCTATGTAGTGATGGAAGAATCATTTGGGTAGAGTTTTAGATGGCGGGTCTGCAAATCTTGTGTCATCAGTGGGTTCAAAGTATTGCTCATTGATCACCATTTATTGAGATCCAATATGGTGATGATCACACAACATATAGTAGAGGCCCATAAACCAGAACAACAAAATTTTTTAATTTGATCTAAATACATATTTTAACTTGTTAGGTAGTGTGTAACTCCACCTAGGTCAGCAATCTGTTGTAACAACAGAGTCATTGTCAATGCATTTGTCTGCCATGTGTTTTCACCTTTACTAAACACAAAGAGTGGTTGCGGGAGGGACTGGTTTCTGTAGCACAGCAGATGAAGTGGCACAACTGGAATGCTAAACAGCAGAAAGGTGCCCAGGGGGGTGCATATCCATTTTTAGGTCACACCCAATTTCAAACACTTTAGAGCCCTTTGGGTTTCTAAATCTTCAGAATAAAACCTCAACCAAAACAGGTTTTTTGCATGTATAGGGTGTTGGATTCTCATTTGGATTTTTCTCTCATGGCGAGCTTTCTTTGCAACTCAGCTCCCCTAAAGATAACTAAACCCAATAACTAAAAATGTAATCTATTGCAGATTACGGTCCTTAGATGTGCTGACTGCATTCATTTTCTTTTTTTTTAAAGCTAGGAACACCCTTGTGTAATGGAAATGAAGAGATATGGACATTTTTGTAGTCCATAACAGGAGAGAAGTCTAGGGTGACAACCATGGTTCCTGCTATAGATCAGTGGAGGAGTGATGTAGCCACCCAGGGACAGGAAGTGTGTTATTTGTAGGATTAGCAGCATAATAATAATGCAAACAAAGCTTAAAAATGAATGCAACTCTCAAACCAATCTGCAAATTATCATTTTTTTTGTTTTTGGGATTAGACACTAGGCTATGAGCCTTCCTAGTTACTCTCTCTAATACAGGCATGTCCAAAGTCCGGCCCGCGGGCCAATCGCGGCCCGCGGTCTGGTTTCGGACGGCCCGCCTGGTAATTTTGACATATATATCTTTTGTGGCCCCCAACGAATCCCCGAGCGCTGGGGGCCATAAAAGATAGATATGCTGGCTGCCTTGGAGGGGGCGGGACAAGCGCCATACAGGATACAGGAGAATTTCCTGTTTACACGGCGTCCTGTGTAAAAGGAAGTCCCGTCTCCTGCGCTGCCATTGGACAATTGTTTTGTCCATCATAGGAGGCGAGACTTTCAATTAAAGAGGCCGCCGTGTAAACAGGAATTTCTCCTGTATATCTGTTGGCGCTCGTCCCGCCCCCTCCCTGTCTCCTCCAAGGCTGCAGATGGACATGAATCAGGCTGCACTGACGGCAATGGTGAGTCTGCATTCATGTCAATGTGGTGGGGGCTGCCGTATTTATGTCAATGTGGTGGGGGCTGCATTCATGTCAATGTGGGGGCTGCATTCATGTGAATGTGGTGGGGGCTGCATTCATGTGAATGTGGGGGCTGCATTCATGTGAATGTGGGGGCTGCATTCATGTGAATGTGGTGGGGGCTGCATTCATGTCAATGTGGGGGCTGCATTCATGTGAATGTGGTGGGGGCTGCATTCGTGTGAATGTGGTGGGGGCTGCATTCGTGTGAATGTGGTGGGGGCTGCATTCGTGTGAATGTGGTGGGGGCTGCATTCGTGTGAATGTGGTGGGGGCTGCATTCGTGTGAATGTGGTGGGGGCTGCATTCGTGTGAATGTGGTGAGGGCTGCATTCGTGTGAATGTGGTGGGGGCTGCATTCGTGTGAATGTGGTGGGGGCTGCATTCATGTCAATACGGTGGGGGCTGCATTCATGTCAATGTGGTGGGGGCTGCATTCATGTCAATACGGTGGGGGCTGCATTCATGTCAATACGGTGGGGGCTGCATTCATGTCAATACGGTGGGGGCTGCATTCATGTCAATACGGTGGGGGCTGCATTCATGTCAATGTGGTGGGGGCTGCATTCATGTCAATACGGTGGGGGCTGCATTCATGTCAAAACGGTGGGGGCTGCATTCATGTCAATACGGTGGGGGCTGCATTCATGTCAATACGGTGGGGGCTGCATTCATGTCAATGTGGTGGGGGCTGCATTCATGTCAATACGGTGGGGGCTGCATTCATGTCAATACGGTGGGGGCTGCATTCATGTCAATACGGTGGGGGCTGCATTCATGTCAATACGGTGGGGGCTGCATTCATGTCAATACGGTGGGGGCTGCATTCATGTCAATACGGTGGGGGCTACATTCATGTCAATACGGTGGGGGCTGCATTCATGTGAATGTGGTGGGGGCTGCATTCATGTCAATACGGTGGGGGCTGCATTCATGTGAATGTGGTGGGGGCTGCATTTATGTCAATACGGTGGGGGTTGCATTCATGTCAATACGGTGGGGGTTGCATTCATGTCAATACGGTGGGGGTTGCATTCATGTCAATACGGTGGGGGTTGCATTCATGTCAATACGGTGGGGGTTGCATTCATGTCAATACGGTGGGGGCTGCATTCATGTTAATGTGGTGGGGGCTGCATTCATGTCAATACGGTGGGGGTTGCATTCATGTCAATATGGTGGGGGCTGCATTCATGTCAATATGGTGGGGGCTGCATTCATGTCAATACGGTGGGGGCTGCATTCATGTCAATACGGTGGGGGCTGCATTCATGTCAATACGGTGGGGGCTGCATTCATGTCAATACAGTGGGGGCTGCATTCATGTCCATACGGTGGGGGCCACATTCATGGCAATGGAGTAGGGGCCGCAGATGGGCACTGATTAGGCTGCATTGATGGGCACTGACCCTTATTTTGCTTCACAGTTCTTTATTTAAAATTTAAGATTTTTTTTCCTGAAACTTCATTTTTAAAGTGAAGGTGCGTGTTATAAGCTGATTAAATCCGGTATATCCAAATAACACGCCCAAGCTCATCTATTCACCACACACAGCACAAAGGCAAGAGAATTCTTGTTGGGCCGTGTATTAGTGCTCGGACGGACACACTTAGACCAAATTTTAATGGTTTAAGAATGTCAGGCAAAATGGTCGGCCCTCAAGCATGTTCTATTCATCAAATCTGGCCCTCTTGGAAAAAAGTTTGGACACCCCTGCTCTAATAGGTGTTCTTCATATATTATCAATATTCTTGGAAAGTAGATAGAAAGGAGCGCCGGTATTCAGTGAATCTGAGATAGAAAATATGTTTTTGACAGGTTTCCAGGAAGCCCGCTGTTTAAATGATGTATTTTCTAACCTGCAGATGGGGCCCCAGCACTGCATTCTTGCTTCGTTCCCTAATCAGTGCATAGCCACTGATGTTTTATTTGGCTTTAATTCCGTCTTCGAAATTTGAAGTTCTAATGCCGGCCAAAATGTTTTTTTTTTTTTTTTTTTTGTGGATTGCTTTGGGATAAGTTTAAATTTCTGTTGGGTTTGGTATCTGTCTGTGACCCCACTGGGGGGATTGTTTCTCAATTCCCGTCCATGTAAAATCAAACAAGAAAAAGAGGGAGTGGTTGTTGCTCTAACCCTTCCCTGCTCTATAAGAATGAGCTTTTTGTCCGGTTCCCAGTTAGGAGAGCTTTTTTAGCTTTTCAAGTCATTACAGGAAGTGAGGCCAAATCTCACAAAGAGACACAGACAGCAATACAGACAGGGGCACCAAACCTTCCCTACTGTGTCCAAAACTAAAACAGTTTTGTCTTGCATAAGTTGCCGGCTAATGTAATAATTCATTAAATGCAAATTTCACCAAAAAATGATTTTTATTTACCAGTAAGACCCCTTTCACACTGGGGCGGTTTGCAGGCGTTATTGCGCTAAAAATAGCGCCTGCAAACCGCCCCTAAACAGCCTCCGCCGAGGGCTTTCACACTGAAGCGATGCGCTGGCAGGAGAAGAAAAAATCTCCTGCAAGCCGCATCTTTGGAGCGGGGAAGGAGCGGTGTATTCACCGCTCCTTCCCCGCTCCTGCCCATTGAAATCAATGGGACAGCGCGGCTATACCGCGGTAATACCGCGGCTATAGCCACGCTATACGAGGGGTTTTAACCCTTTTTCGGCCGCCAGCGGGGGGTTAAAACCGCATAATATAAAAATAGCGCTGTTTTACCGCCGACGCCCCCCTACCGCCCCAGTGTGAAAGGGGCCTAACTGTGAAAGGAACAAGGCCCCTTTCACACTGGGGCGGTAGGGGGCGTCGGCGGTAAAACAGCGCTATTTTTAGTGCTGTTTTACCGCGTTATTCGGCCGCTAGCGGTGCGGTTTTAACCCCCCCGCTGGCGGCCGAAAAAGGGTTGAAACCCCTCGTATACCGCGGTATAGCCGCGCTGTCCCATTGCTTTCAATGGGCAGGAGCGGTGAAGGAGCGGTGAATACACCGCTCCTTCCCCGCTCCAAAGATGCGGCTAACAGGAGATTTTTTCTTCTCCTGCCAGCGCACCGCTTCAGTGTGAAAGCCCTCGGGCTTTCACACTGAACAAACAGCAGAGGCTGTTTAGGGGCGGTTTGCAGGCGCTATTTTTAGCGCAATAACGCCTGCAAACCGCCCCAGTGTGAAAGGGTCCTAAAGCTGAAATCTGGCAAATTTACAAAATTTACTCTTGCTGTACCCCACCAGCACTTCAAGGGGTAAATGCAGAGGCGTATGTACAGGGGTCGCAGGAGTTGCAATTGCGAACCGACCCCCTGTACACCTGGATAGGAGGGGCGGCAGAGGCAACATATAGAGGAACCGATCCCCTCCATTTTCCTCCTGCAGCCTTTCAGTGACTGTCCGTTCGCCTGATGCCGCGTACACACGAGCGGACTTTTCGACCGGACTTGCTCGACGGACCGAGTCCGGCGGACAATTCGACCGTGTGTGGGCTTCATTGGACCTGCAGCGGACTTTTTCGGTCGAAAATCTGACGGACTTTAGATTTGGAACATGTTTCAAATCTTTACGTTGGAACTCCGCCGGACTCATTTCCTATCGACAAGTCCGCTCGTCTGTATGCTAGTCCGACGGACAAAAACTGACGCTAGGGCAGCTATTGGCTACTGGCTATCAACTTCCTTATTTTAGTGCGGTCGTACGTTATCACATACAAATCTGTCGGACTTTGGTGTGATCGTGTGTAGGCAAGTCCATTCATTCGGAAAGTCCGTTGGAAGTCCGTCGAAAGTCCGTCGGATAGACCGTCGGACCAGTCCGGTCGAAAAGTCCGCTCGTGTGTACGCAGCATAACACCCAAATTTGCAGGGTGTTCGCCAGGTGTTTGGCCCGATGAAACCATGCAATGCACTGAGTGCTGCGCCATGATTGGGCAAAAGTTTGCCCAATCATAGCGCAGTGTAAGCTGGTTGTTAAGGAGTGAGGCCGGGAAGCCAGCCATGGAGTCCTTAGCAACTGATGAGTCATCAGCTGTCAATAGGTTTCCCCTGCTGACAGCTGAACAATAAAAAAAATAAAGTTCCGATTAAAAAAATAAAGAAAACGGCGTGGGGTCCCCCCCCCCAAATCCGTACTAGACCCTTATCCGGACATGCAGCCTGGCAGGTCAGGAAAGGGGGGGGACGAGCGAGCGCCCCCCCTCCTGAACAATGCCAGGCCACATGCCCTCAACATGGGAGGATGGGGAGGTTCTGCCCCCCCACCCTAAAGCACCTTGTCCCCATGTAGATGATTACAGGGGCCTCATTCCCACAACTGTGGCCAGTGGTTGTGGGGGTCTGCGGGTGGGGGGCTTATCGGAATCTGAAAGATGCCTTTAACAAGGGGGCCCCTAGATCCCGGCCTCTCCCTGTGTGAATGAGTATCAGGTACATAGTACCCCTACACATTCACCAAAAAAGTGTGAAAAAGTAATACACACAAGACACAGTTTTCGACAATTCTATTATTAAAAAGAAAAAAAATAGTGTCCCTGGATGTAAATCCATCGTCAAGCACACTGCCTGCAAACCCAAAAAATTAAAAAAAATTAAAAACACTCCCGCCAAATGCCTCCTCTGTGCTTTGACATTTCTTATATAGGTAAGGAGCGGGGCCACCTGGCAACATCACCTGGGGGCCCCACTTCCATGTGACGTCATATGTCCAGCATGCACCAGTCCGTGACGTCAGAAGGAGGTTGTGCCACCGTGTGACTTAGCTAGGTGGCCCCGCCCCTATATAAGAAATGTCAAAGTGCAGAGCAAGCATTCAGTGAGAGGCCTCCCAGGAGCATTTTTTTTCTTTGTTCCTTTTTTTTGGGTCGGCAGGCAGTGTGATTGACAATGGATTTACATCAAGGGACACTATTTTTTCATTTTTTAATAAAGGATTTGTCTAAAACTGTCTCTTGTGTTTATTGCTTTTTGACATTTTTTTGGTGAATGGATAGCGGTACTATGTACCCAATACTCATTCACATAGGGGGGGCGGGATCTGGGGGCCTCCTTATTAAAGGGGGCTTCCAGATTCCGATAAGCCCCCCACCCGCAGACCCCCACAAACCACCGACCACGTTTGTGAGGATGAGGCCCTTGTCCCCATCAACCCCAAAAGCACCCACCCCCCCATATTGAGGACATGTGGCCTGGTATGGTTCTGTGAGGGGGGGGGGCACTCACTCGTCTCCCACTTTCCTGACCTGTCAGGCTGCATGCCTGAAACCCCACGCTTTTTTTTTTTAAATGTTGGCGTGGGATTCCCCTCCAAATCCATACCAGTCAAGAAGGTGGTTACAGAGATGCTGCAGTGCAAGAAACATCCTGACATGGCGATAGAGAGTATATTTTAGCATTTCACATTCTCCTAAATGTTCTAGCCATCTGCGATCTAAGTGGGCAGATGGTTACAAAGACCAATCTCTAAAAGATGTCGGAAATGGAGAACACATTGTGAGCAGCAGCAATTGGACTGGAGAACAAGGCTGGGTATACCAGACAGGGTGTTTTTGCATATTACAAGATATGTTCTGGTCATAATATGAAAAATCATTTTCGGATTAAAGTTCCTCTTTAATGAAATATTAAAAGTAAAACGATAATAAATAATGACGACTACAATAGTAAACGGCTGCCTGTGCTGTGTGAAAATAACATTGAGACGATATGCAGACTTCCTTGGCTGACCCTGGTTAGTTGTACAGGATAGTATAAATGGAAGGTTACTCTATGTACACACACAGCGCTCTAAAACTAATTCATCTCAGATTTATTCTGGTTTAATTCACATTATCACAATATTTAGGAAGTCCACCTGCTCATAATGTGTGATGTCTATTTTAGTGCCACATTTGTCTTTTATGTTTACTCTTCAGTGCCAGTTTGCTGATTTTGAATACTTGCCAACATTTATAGATCAGATGTTAGCACAGCAATGGGAAAACTGTTAGATTTTAGTTTCCATAATATTTTATTAAGGATATTTGAAAAAAAATGTTAAGATTTTCACTTAAAGCGGAGTTCCACCCAGAAATGGATCTTCCGCGAATCGTCGGATTCCTCCCCCTCCAGCGTCACATTTGGCACCTTTCAGGGGGGAGCAGATACCTTTCGAATTCAGGTATCTGCTCCCACTTTCGGGGAAAGATCGCCGAACTACGCAATGTTCGCCCCCCCGCTGCCTTCTGGGAGACACACAGGAAGTCAGCAGGACCATTCAGAATGCACAGCGCGACTCGCGCAGTAGGAAACAGGCTGTGAAGCCGCAAAGCTTCACTTCCTGTTTCCCTTATGCCGGCGCCTGCACCTGGAGCCGAGGGATGGGTCAGCTTCAGGTGCCGACATTGCGGGCTTCCTGCACAAGTAAGTGTCCTTATATTATGGCTACTTTCACACTGAGGCGCTTTACAGGCGCTGTAGCGCTAAAAATAGCATCTGCAAAGCGCCTCTCCTGTCACTCCAGTGTGAAAGCCTGAGTGCTTTCACACTGGAGTGGTGCGCTGGCAGGACGCTAAAAAAAGTCCTGCAAGCAGCATCTTGGAGGCACTTCAGGAGCGGTGTATACACCGCTCCTAAAGTGCCCATGCCCATTGAAATCAATGGGCAGCGCCGCTGCTTTGCAGGCGCTTTTAACCCTTTTTCAGCTGCTGGCAGGGGTTAAAAGCGCCCAGCTAGTGGCCGAAAAGCGCCGCAAAAACGACATTAAAAAATAGCGGCGCTTTACCGCCGCCGCCCGCCCCAGTGTAAAAGTGCCCTAAAAGTCAGCAGCTACAGTATTTGCCCAGGTGGAACTCCGCTTTAAAGTGGAACTAAATTGTATCTGAGCACCACAAGCTGAAAGAGCAATTATATTTATTTTTAATATTCAAAGAAAACTCCCCCATCCATCCATGTCTCCATGCTTTATTTTGTTGAGAAACCACTTTGAAAAAAAAAAAAAAACTAACACCTGCAAGACAAAGGCATAATGAGCTAGTGTGCATAGCATACTAGCTCATTATGTAATACTCACCTGAGATCGAAGCCCTCGCTGCGGTGCCCGTACACAGCACCGGTTGGCGACATCACTCCCGGGGGTCAGTTCTGGGTATCACGGCGGTAACGGCACACTCACTAAAGCAAAGGGCACGTACGTGCCATTGCTTCAGTGCGCATGTGCCGATGACGTTGGCACATGCAAATACAGGGGATATCTCCTAAACCTGCACGGATATCCTGGGTAGCTACAGGTAAGCCTTATTATAGGCTTACCTGTAGCAAAAAGTGGTCTCTAAGGGTTTACACATTAAGTAAGGGCAGATGATTCATGTAGCATTTACTCCTGGAATCCATCTGCCCTTAGCTCAGGCATGAAGGCAGGAGAGGCTGAGAAAGTCCCTCCTCCAGATGAAAGGAAAAAAATGCCCATGAAGACTCCAGGGATGTATGCAGGGTTACCACTTTTTCTTCAAGCTAAACCCGAAAACTTTTGTGGCGCACAGCAACATTTATATATAAATTTTTTTATATAAACTATAGAATTGTAACAGACCTGGGACAGCCTTGGGCAGTCCAAAGAGAATAGTAATATGGCACATATAGTGCTCCCTCACCCTCCTGTCAGGCCCTGTTCCGAGCCACATTCCTGTCTGAATAATGTGTCCGGGTTTCAGGCTGACTGAAACCCGGACACAGGATTTAAAACCTGGACTGTCCGGGTGAATCCTGGACAGGTAGCAACCCTAAATCTATGACATAATTTTGGCCTAGGCCAGAAACCAGGAAGCAATTGAAGAAATTAAAAAAAAAAAGTTTAAAACAAGTAAATATAATAGACCTTCCTATCTATTTACTTATGCTAGCAGGATAAGGTCTAAAGATAGTTCATGTTGATTCAGAGAGTTTAATTCTGCTTTAACCAGTTGCCAATGGCGCTATAGCCGAAAGGCAGCTACAGCGTGGTCGCCCAGTTCTGGGAGGGCAGCTATTGATGTCCTTCCAGAACCCCGCCCCCGGGGCACACATTAGTCGCGCCCTGTGATTGCTGTGTCCTTCAGACACAGCTGATTACAGATCAAGGTAAAGGGCTAATCACAGCGTCCCTTTACCATGTGATCAGCTGTGTCCAATCACAGCTGATCACATATAAACAAATGCCCGTTATCTGCATTTCCTTGGTGCAGCGCTGTCACTGTGTGTGGAAAGGAAAGCCAATAACCGGCTATCCTGTGACACAGGGCACATTTACACTGATCATCAGTGCAGCCCCATCGGTGTCCATTAGTGCAGCTTAATCACCGCACATAAGTGAATAACAAAAATTACTTATTTGCAAGTCTTCATTTTTAGTTTGTATTTTGAGGGAAAAAAAGGAAAAAAAATGCCAAAAAATCCCATAACCATTGGTGGTCAGTGGCACTTCATCCCTCCACCACCACCTTTAAAAAAATCCCACAAACAATCCCACAACCCTCTAAAAACTTTTGTATTGTCATCAGTGGTCAGTGCCGCAGCTCTCATATGCACAGTGGTCAGAAATGAAGCGCTGGCTGTAGTAACAAGCATATACATTAATTAATGCTGTTGTAGCACACCCCCGTAGGGACTGCTGATGAACTTGGAACCCCCACTCCTGCACAGCCAGGCACACCGGATTTTCACAAGCACCCAGAGTCAGAGAACAGTCCATGACATTTTTTTTTTTATGTTATTTATTAGGGTTGATAACTTGGGTAGGGATGGGAGGTTATGGGGGTACTGTGCAGGACTCAGCAGGGCTCATGAGTGTGTATGGTGCAGTATTCAAGAGTGCATTTCACACAGGACTCAGGAGTGCGCATCACACAAGGCACATGGCTAAGGAGTGTGTATTGTGCAGTGCATATCACACCTGGAACAGGGCTCAGAAGTACATATTGTGCAGTGCTTATGAGTGTGTATACGGTAGCACAAGACTCAGGAATGTGTATTGTGAAGTGCTCAGGAGTTTCCCACAGGGCTCAGAAGTGCATATTGTGCAGTGCTGAAAAGTGCATATTGCAGGGTGCAGGGCTTAGGAGTGTATTTTGTGCATGGCTCAGGAGTGTGTATCGCACAGAGCTCAGGAGTGTGTATTGTGCAGTGCTCAGGAGTGTATATTTTGCAGTGCTCAGGAGTGTATATTGTGCAGTGCTCAGGAGTGCATATTATGCAGTGCTCAGGAGTGTATATTGTGCAGTGCTCAGGAGTGTATATTGTGCAGTGCTCAGGAGTGTATATTGTGCAGTGCTCAAGAGTGCATATTGTGCAGTGCTCAGGAGTGCATATTGTGCAGTGCTCAGGAGTGTATATTGTGCAGTGCTCAGGAGTGTATATTGTGCAGTGCTCAAGAGTGCATATTGTGCAGTGCTCAAGAGTGCATATTGTGCAGTGCTCAGGAGTGCATATTGTGCAGTGCTCAGGAGTGCATATTGTGCAGTGCTCAGGAGTGTATATTGTGCAGTGCTCAGGAGTGCATATTGTGCAGTGCTCAGGAGTGCATATTGTGCAGTGCTCAAGAGTGCATATTGTGCAGTGCTCAGGAGTGTATATTGTGCAGTGCTCAAGAGTGCATATTGTGCAGTGCTCAGGAGTGTATATTGTGCAGTGCTCAGGAGTGCATATTGTGCAGTGCTCAGGAGTGTATATTGTGCAGTGCTCAGGAGTGCATATTGTGCAGTGCTCAGGAGTGTGTATCGCACAGAGCTCAGGAGTGCATATTGTGCAGTGCTCAGGAGTGTATATTGTGCAGTGCTCAGGAGTGCATATTGCACAGGGCTCAGGAGTACCTATTGTGCAGGGCTCAGGAGCGTGTATTGCACAGGGCTCAGGAGTGCATATTGTGCAGTGCTCAGGAGTGTATATTGTGCAGTGCTCAGGAGTGTATATTGTGCAGTGCTCAGGAGTGTATATTGTGCAGTGCTCAGGAGTGTGTATCGCACAGAGCTCAGGAGTGCATATTGTGCAGTGCTCAGGAGTGCATATTGCACAGGGCTCAGGAGTACCTATTGTGCAGGGCTCAGGAGCGTGTATTGCACAGGGCTCAGGAGTGCATATTGCGCAGGGCTCAGGAGCATGTATTGCACAGGGCTCAGGAGAGTGTTTTGCGTAGGGGTCAGGAGTGTGTATCACAGGGCTCAGGAGTGTGTATTGTATGGTGCTCAGCAGTGCATATCACACAGGGTTCAGGAGTGTGTATTGTGTATAGCACAGGACTGTGTATTGTGCAGTGCTCAGGAGTATCGCACAGGGCTCAGAAGTGCATATTGTGCAGTGCTGAAAAGTGCATATTGCACAGGGCGCAGGGCTTAGGAGTACATATTGTGCAGTGTTCAGGAGTGTGTATCGCACAGAGCTCAGGAATGTGTATCACAGGGCTCAGGAGCGTGTATTGCACAGGGCTCAGGAGTGTGTATCACAGGGCTCAGGAGCGTGTATTGCACAGGGCTCAGGAGTGTGTATCACAGGGCTCAGGAGTGTGTATTGTGTGGTGCTCAGCAGTGCTTATCACACAGGGCTCAGGAGTGTGTATTGTGCGGTGCTCAGCAGTGTATATTACATAGGACAGGGGGCTCAGGAGTGTGTATGCTGCAGTGCTTAGGAGTGTGCATCAGACAGGTCACAGGGCCCAGAAATGCATATTGTGCAGTATAAAAAGTGTGTATCGCACAGGGTGCAGGGCTCGGGAATGCGTATTGTGCAGTGCACAAGAGGCCTCTGTTCTGGTATAATATGAGAACATTTTTCGTCCTTGTCCCTTTGGATAATTTTGCATTAACTGTTGTGATCGGCTCTCGAAAGCTATGCACTAATGATCAGATTATCGTACAATCGCTTTGAAAGTGGTATTTTTCATCCGATTTTCTGATCGTGTGTACTAGGCATATTTCACCTGGTGATCCAGCCAGTAACACACCTCCTGTCTTAGGTGTCTCCAGTCTATGGAGGAACAACAGAGACACCCATTGTCAGTCTGAGGGAGGGTTATATGTACTAGCAAATTTAGATGGACATGAATAACAAATTAAAAGCCAAACTCCAGCTACCATTAATTAAGCAGTTACAGCAAACTATTTTTGTCTTCTTTTGGGATAAAGATTTTACATAAACTAATAAAAGCTTATTATTTTAAGCACCCCTGTAATTGGTAAATGGTTGTAACTGTCACTTTTGCTGGACAGCTTGCTCTGTAAGAAAATAAGTAGAAAAATAGACTTACTGGCTGGATCACCAGGTAAAAACAAAAAAGAAAAAGGCCTACAAAAGAAAACGAATGCAGCCACTAGGGTTACACCGGTGCTAGTATTGGTATCGGTGCCGATACCGAGTATTTGCCCGAGTACTTGTATTCGGGCAAATGCTCCCGATTACTGAGCCGATACCTTTGCATGAAGAGGCGTCTCCCGGAAGCCAGTGGCTGGAGCGGAGAGCGAGTCCTGGCAGGCTGGCAGCAGCGGAAGGTAAGCTGGCTGGGGGCAGGGGTGTGGATCATACCTCCCAACTTTTTGAGATGGGAATGAGGGACACCTATCAGCAAAAGTATGCAGGCATAGGACACACCCCTTGCCACGCCCCCTTAAAGGAGAATTGTACAAAAAAACAAGATTGGTTAAACCCACAAGTGCTTTTTTTCCCCTTTATATTGGCTTTTGGAATTCACAAATTCAATTCAAAATTTAGAAATCAGATGAAAGGTTTGGGAAACACTTTTTGATAGATAAAAAGTACATTTTATATACAACTATATGGATCAAACCAAAATGAGGGACAAATGAGGAGGAAAGAGAGACAGAGGGACATTGCTCCAAATCAGGGACAGTCCCTCGAAATCAGGGACAGTTGGGAGCTATGGTGGTTCGCTGCATCAGTAATCCGGGCCGTCATATTCGTTAACAGAATTGACGGCCCCCGGTCTAGAGTTGCCACCTCATCCTTTTAAACCCGAACACCTTTGAATTACACAGGTTCTGAGGCTAATTAAATACAGATAATGCACCAAGTGAGTTTAATTACCACCTTAGTCAGCCACAGAACCTGTGTAATTAATATGTGTTCGGGTTTAAAGGGATGAGGTGGCAACCCTACCCCGGTCTCCGTCGGAGATTGAACAGCGCAACGCCCATCTTGGTACACCCTGCAGCACTGATTGCACTGGAAATTGTTGGCAGCCTGGCACGATAAATGAATGATGAGAGACAATCAATAACAGTTTAAACTTTCTCCAGTATACAAGTGCTGCGACGCCCATCTTGGTACACCCTGCACTCGGCCTCAGTAAGCAGCATTCACAAGGCGGCAGCGGACATCTTGTTACACCCAGCCCATATAGTTCACTATCTGTATGGGCTGGGTGTAACAAGATGTCCGCTGCTGCCTTCTGACTGCTGCTTACTGAGGCCGAGTGCAGGGTGTACCAAGATGGGCGTCACAGCACTTGTATACTGGAGAAAGTTTAAACTGTTATTGATTGTCTCTCATCATTCATTTATCGTGCCAGGCTGCCAACAATTACCAGTGCAATTAGTGCTGCATTTCATTGCCACTGCCTGCCCATCAGTTCCACCTATAATTGCCCATAAGTGCCACCTATCAGTGCCCATAAATGCCACCTGTCAGAGCCAGCATATCAGTGGCAGTGCCCGTCAGTCAGTGCCACCTATCAGTGCCAGCCATAGGTGCTGCATATCAGTGCCTATCAGTGCTGCAAAGATATCATTAGTCTGTATTACGCTTTGAAAACTGTCACATGACATTAAAAAAAAAGTATCGCTAATCGGTATCGGCGAGTACTTGGAAAAAAAAATATCGGTACTTGTACTCGGTCTTAAACAAGTGGTATCGGTGCAACCCTAGCAGCCACCACATCTAAGAATTGGTAGGCTGCAATATAATACATTTTTGTGTTTATAAACGCTTTAAGCAATTCCTCTCAGTAAACCGTTTCAAAACTGCCATCGGGGTTGTAATTGATGTGTATTAGTTGATGCTTGAGCTGATTGTAGCAGTGTGACAGAAACAATAAGACCCCATTCACACAGGGGCAACACGACTTGCAGGTCGCCTCACCGAGGCGACCTGCACACGACTTGCACGACTCTGTATAGAAGTCTATGCAAGTCGCCCCAAGTCGCCCCCAAAGTCGTACAGGAACCTTTTTCTAAGTCGGAGCGACTTGCGTCGCTCCCCTTAGAACGGTTCCATAGCACAGAACGGGAGGCGACTTGTCAGGCGACTAGGTCGCCTGACAAGTCGTCCCTGTGTGAATGGGGTCTTACTGTGTACTGTCCGTGATTTTTTTTTATTATATTTTTTTGTTTATTTAGTACTGCTGAGACCTTGAAGCAGGGGATATACTCTGAAAGCTTGTCCTGAAAATGATATATTCGTTGATGAAAATTCTGTGCAAGTAAAACTCCATTATTTATTATTTTGGTGTGTTTGGCGTAGATTAGGACGCTCGTATGCCGGGCCTCACACACATCGGTAGGGCGTTATTTCATAAAGCTTACCACATTCCCTTATTTTATCTTTTTACAAAAGCTTCCCTTTAAATCCTCCCCATGCTTTGTGCTTGTGATGTCCACATGTGTGCCAGAAACAGGCGTTCCATGTTAACTGTATATAGTAATCCCCCTGTCCCACCACAAGGGCTGATATAAAGCCATAGAAGGGTGTGCACTCCAATAATAGATTTCCTTGTTGTTTAGACCCTCCTCTTTAATCCCCATCACACCACACTACAATCATACGCTGCACTCACACAGAGTGGGCGCTAGATCTGTGACCTGAGCCATCGCTGGTGACAATGACATGCTCACAGCTTGATATGCAGCTCTAACCATCTACAGGAAATGCAGGGAGGGACCAGCAAAGAGAGAGAGACACACACACACCATGTCATCCTGTGTGTGGCTGAAGAGCGACAGCGGTGACAACACAGTGACACCCTGACTGTGCGTGTCACATATTGTGTGTCACATAATGCCACACACCCCAACTGAGGAGCAGGATGCACAGGTACAGGTGTCTGGCCAAGTCACACTCACTTTTATTATGTATCTTTAGCTTAGTCTTACTCTTTAATGTTATCTCTTATTGTTACTGCTTTATGCTTTCTTTTGGTGTTGTTATATCTTTTATTGTAGTAACATTTACGATTTGACAGCAGGATCAATACTGGGATCTATAGTGACGTTAAAAAGTTTGGCACTCTTTTGTTACATTTCTTGAATTATTATTTTTTTTTGTTTTTGCACGATTTATTAACACTTTCTGTCTTATGCATTGATGGAGTTTATTTTTTTTTTTTATGTTGGTCATGTTTTTATTAAGCAAAGTTAGAGCTACAATACAACAAGATGGGTTTTATTTTTTATGTATGTTTTTTCCCTGTAAAGTATATTCATGTGCCTGCGAGAGTTCTAACAGCAATCCGAATTTATCATTTGCTGATCTGACTTTAGCTAAATGAACGAAAATCAGTTGCTCTGGGCACTTTTCTCAGAGCACCGCTCTTTATTGTACTGTATTGATTAAGCGATATCTATTTTCAGGTCTAGTTTTAATATTAGCATATTGTGAGTTGTGATGACAGCTTGCTGACAACAGCAGTCTTGTTTTCCTGCATAAGTTTAATCAATACCCTTTAATCACTTTTTAAAAGTTTATCAATATATAGTATCAATGATTAACACCGCGCAACACATAGCGACACTATGACGCCTAGCATGATCGTACTTTTATGAAAGCTCCTAATATTCAATAGAACCACCAGAAAACCAGTAAGAAAAGTTTATTAACAACATTTTACACCCCAAATTATAAACCATTTGATTCCTTAGTCATTGTTTGGTGCACTTCCTATAAAGCCCCCACCACCACCCTGTCTGTTGGGCCATCAATGGTGGCATTGTGTAGCGAAGAAGCACAGGGTCACTTTATATCAATATAAGTTTGTAGTAAATATTCATAATTGATCTGTATGGGGCAAGACCATAACAAGCATGAGATATATATATATAAAATAATTTTTATATTTATTTATTACAGGTACTTATATAGTGTCGTAAATTTACGCAGCACTTTACATATTATATATTGCACATTCACATCAGATTGCTCAAGCAGCATACAATCTAAAGTCCCTAACTCACATTCATTCATACATACACATAAATCAACAGTATATTATATATATATATATATATATATATATATATATATATATATATATATATATATATATATATATATATATATATATTTATATATATATTTATATATATATATCTCCAATGGTTGTCACTGCACACAAGTCAGGGATAAAAAATGGGCCCGGATGCACAGCAAAGACCGTAGTGCATGTAAACCAAAAAAAAGAGCGGCACTCACAATTCTTGAAAGGTGAACACATGAAGGTGGTTCAATTCGACGTTTCGACAAGGCAAAAGCTCCTGAGGAAGACGAGCTTGTGCCTCATCGAAAACATCGAATTAAACCATCATGCATTCACCTTTCAAGACCCGTGAGTGCCCCTCTCTTTTTTGGGTATATATATATATATATATATATATATATATATATATATATATATATATATATATATATATATATATATATGTGTATATATATACACACATACACTGTATTGCGATGCCTGCCTTTACACGCACATGAACTTTAATGGCATTCCAGTCTTAGTCCGTAGGGTTCAATATTGAGTTGGTCCACCCTTTGCAGCTATAACAGCTTCAACTCTTCTGGGAAGGCCGTCCACAAGGTTTAGGAGTGTGTCTATGGGAATGTTTCACCATTCCTCCAGAAGCGTATTTGCGAGGTCAGGCACTGATGTTGAACGAGAAGGCCTGGCTCGCAGTCTCCACTCTAATTCATCCCAAAGGTGTTCTGTTGGGTTGAGGTCAGAACTCTGTGCAGGACAGTCAAGTTCCTCCACTCCAAACTCACTCATCCATGTCTTTATGGACCTTGCTTTGTGCACTGGTGCGCAGTCCTGTTAGAACAGGAAGGGACCATCCCCAAACTGTTCCCACAAAGTTGGGAGTATGGAATTCCCTTCACTGGAACTAAGGGGCCAATCCCAACCCCTGAAAAACAACCCCACACCATAATCCCCCCTCCACCAAATGATATGGACCAGTGCACAAAACAATACACCTAACCCACATTCATTCATACACATAAATATACAGTATTTATTAAAAAATATATATATATATTACAGCTGTTTATGCTTAACATTCCAAGCACCCTGGCCTTAGTAGCAGGCTGTACTTCATAATAACCAATCGCAATTCCACTTTTCATAGTTTAGGACTTAGACCAGTGAAAGACTTTTGTGAGTTAGTTGGTAGTTCACATTTATTCAATGGCATCTGTTGCAAAGTTAAAAATCCATCTTAGAAGCCTTTGATGGAAGCAGCAATTCTGGACCGGTCTGGTTCCAGGTCAGTGACATCGCCTGAGTTGAACCTGATCGGGTTCAGCTGCCTTGGAACCAGCGTTTAATGCCGTGTGTCTGAGGACTTCCTGCGTAGGATGTTTGCTAAGATCTGTAAAAGCGGAAACATGACAGGTTGGAAGAGAGGGAAGGGTCTGCCCAGGTCGGCTAAGGGTTAATGAAGGACATTGTGGAGGTCTGTACTCTGCAGCAGGGGACGGATCCTGGTGAGATGCTCTGCATGTGTCTGAATGGGGTAAGTTTACTAGAGCAGGAAATGTTCTTGGCCAGGCCAGAGGCAGCAGGGGAGTGATGATCTGCAGGAAGTTGCAGTAAAAGTTGTTGAAGTGACTCTGTGTAAGCTTTTGGAGCTCAGCGGGGATTTTCAGATAATGGGTTAATGAAGCAACTCTGTGGGGTGAGGGTCAGGAAGTCTGCTATTGCGGAAGTCAAGACTATACTGTAGACTCTATATGGTCAAAAAACGAAGGCGGCCTATATCCAAATATATCCATGTTACACCAGATCAGAAGTAGATGACCTTTTTTTTTTTTTTTTTTTTTTTGAGGATCCTCACTATGAATTTGTCTTTGTATAGGAGACACTGGAACTCAGTTATCAGTAGACACCTAAGAAAAGATGGTATATGGCAAAAACTTAGTATACAAAAAAGACATTTTACGCCACATGTCTGCACTAGACTACAACTAGATATAGTATGAGATCCACCACTCTTCTTAAAGTGAACGGTACTCCATAACTAAGAACAAAAATGTCATATATAACAACTTACACTTTTCTGAGGGAAAAGCAAGGAAAAAGTCCCAGACCCTTTTTCCAAAATGCAGCCACATGGAACTGCGTGGTGTTGTAGCACCATGTGGTTTTGCACACCTGAACACATGCTGCTTTTTTCAATGCGTGGGGGTGCCATCAAGAATTAATGACATCACTGTGTGTCCACTAAAGAAAAACGTGTGCAATTGGACCCGCTACAGTGTGAGTCTAGCCTTACAAGACCTTAAACTGATCATACGGGGATCAAATTTTGGCAGATTCCTGCTGAATCTGCTGAAATGAATTCCTTGGATGGCCCCTTTTGCACTACCCGGCTCGACAAAAGTAAATTTTTGATCAACACCTGAAAAGGGGCTTCATCCAATCAGATGCAGTCACTGTAGGGGTATTCTGACAGCTGTAGGTTTCAACCGTCATAATAGCCAGCAATGTTGTCTAGCATAGACTTGTTGTCTAGTGCGGGGGAATTGTCTCATTCAGCCCAGGGGGGTGAACAAGAGAAATCTTAACATGTATGGCAAGTTTTAGATGTATATATAAAAACTGATTAGCCATGAGTTTATGACCACCCACCTAATATTGAGTAGGTCTCATTTTTGCTGCCAAAACAGCCCTGACCCGTTAAGGCATGAACGCCACTAGACCTCTGAAGGTATGCTGTGGTATCTGGCACCAAGGCATCAGTATCAGATCTTTTAAACACCTCAAACTCGTTGTTGTGTTCCTCAGACCATTCTTGAACCATTCTTGCAGTGTAGCAGGGCACATTATCCTACTGAAAGAGGCCACTGTCATCAGGGAATACCATTTCCATGAAGAGGTGTACTTGGTCAGCAACAATGTTTAGGTAAGTGATACATGTCAAAGTAACATCCACATGAATGGAAGGACCCAAGGTTTCCTAGCAGAACATCTCCCAGAGCATCACACTGCCTCCATCGGCATGCCTTCTTCTCATACTACATTCTGGTGCCACCTTTTCCCCAGGTAAGTGACGCAAACACCTGGCCATCCACAGGATGTAAAACAAAACTTGATTCATGAGACCAGGCCACCTTCTTTCATTGCTCTGTGGTCCAGTTCTGATGCTCTGTGCCCATTGAAGGTGCATTTGGCAGTGGACACAGGTCAGCATTAGCACCCTGACTATTCTGCGGCTACACAACCCCATACACAAGAAACTGCAATGCCCATTTTTTCTGCTTTCAACACATCAGCTTCAGAGGCAGTATGTCTACTTGCTGCCTAATATAGGATGACCAGAGGTCCCCGGATCAAGTCTGTCCCCAGTTTTGTCCCCGGATTCAGGGCCGGATTAGACAGGGCTTCCCATGCTGGCTGCAAAACAGCCTGGTGGCACTGATGCCGATGCCCCCTGCTGGATGATCTCACTGCCCCCCCTGTTGCTGTTCAGTGAAGGACAGGCATAGCTAAAAATTTGCTGTGTGGTTGCCTGAGAGCGGGAGGTGAGCAGGGGGGTGTCTGTCTGTACACTGGGAAGTGGGGGAGCAGGGGTCAGAGCAGATGCAGAGATGGAGAGTTTAACTGTTGTGGGGGAAGGGCTAAGAGGTGGCTGGTGAGCTATGGATGTGGGGGCAGAAGTGCCCTCTGTGCATAGCAAACCTCTGAACCCTGCACTCTATGCCTAGCACCCTCCTGTGTATTATGCAGCCCTGTGCCCAGCGCTCTGTATTATGCAGTCCTGTGCCCAGCGCTCTGTGTATTATGTAATCCTGTGCCCAGTGCTCTGTGTATTATGTAATCCTGTGCCCAGCACTCGTGTATTATGCAGTCCTATGCCTAGCGCTCTGTGTATTATGCAGTCCTGTGCCCAGCGCTCTGTGTATTATGCAGTCCTGTGCCCAGCGCTCCGTGTATTATGTAGTCCTGTGCCCAGCGCTCCGTGTATTATGCAGTCCTGTGCCCAGCGCTCCGTGTATTACGCAGTCCTGTGCCCAGCGCTCCGTGTATTATGCAGTCCTGTTCCCAAAGCTCTGTGTATTCTGTAGTCCTGTGCCCAGCGCTCTGTGTATTACGCAGTCCTGTGCCCAGCGCTCCGTGTATTATGCAGTCCTGTGCCCAGCACTGTGTGTATTATGCAGTCCTGTGCCCAGTGCTCTGTGTATTATGCAGTCCTGTGCCCAGCGCTCTGTGTATTATGCAGTCCTGTGCCCAGCGCTCCGTGTATTATGCAGTCCTGTGCCCAGCGCTCCATGTATTATGTAGTCCTGTGCCCAGCGCTCTGTGTATTATGTAGTCCTGTGCCCAGCGCTGTGTGTATTATGTAGTCCTGTGCCCAGCGCTCTGTGTATTATGTAATCCTGTGGCCAGTGCTCTGTGTATTATGCAGTCCTGTACCCAGTGCTCTGTGTATTATGCAGTCCTCTGCCCAGCGCTCTGTGTATTATGTAGTCCTGTGCCCAGCGCTGTGTGTATTATGTAGTCCTGTGCCCAGCGCTGTGTGTATTATGTAGTCCTGTGCCCAGCGCTCTGTGTATTATGTAATCCTGTGGCCAGTGCTCTGTGTATTATGCAGTCCTGTACCCAGTGCTCTGTGTATTATGCAGTCCTCTGCCCAGTGCTCTGTGTATTATGCAGTCCTGTACACAGCTCTCTGTGTATTATGCAGTCCTGTGCCCAGCGCTCCGTGTATTATGCAGTCCTGTGCCCAGTGCTCTGTGTATTATGCAGTCCTGTGCCCAGCGCTCTGTGTATTATGTAATCCTGTGCCCAGCGCTCTGTGTATTATGTAATCCTGTGCCCAGTGCTCTGTGTATTATGCAGTCCTGTGCTCTGTGTATTATGCAGTCCTGTGCCCAGCGCTCTGTGTATTATGCAGTCCTGTGCCCAGCGCTCTGTGTATTATGTAATCCTGTGCCCAGCACTTAGTGTATTATGCAGTCCTATGCCCAGCGCTCTGTGTATTTTGCAGTCCTGTGCCCAGCGCTCCGTGTATTATGTAGTCCTGTGCCCAGCGCTCCGTGTATTACGCAGTCCTGTGCCCAGCGCTCCGTGTATTATGCAGTCCTGTGCCCAGCGCTCCGTGTATTATGCAGTCCTGTGCCCAGCGCTCCGTGTATTACGCAGTCCTGTGCCCAGCGCTCTGTGTATTATGCAGTCCTGTGCCCAGAGCTCTGTGTATTATGTAGTCCCGTGCCCAGCGCTCTGTGTATTATGTAGTCCTGTGCCCAGCGCTCCATGTATTATGCAGTCCTGTGCCCAGCGCTCCGTGTATTACGCAGTCCTGTGCCCAGCGCTCCGTGTATTATGCAGTCCTGTGCCCAGCGCTTCGTGTATTACGCAGTCCTGTGCCCAGCGCTCTGTGTATTATGCAGTCCTGTGCCCAGAGCTCTGTGTATTATGTAGTCCCGTGCCCAGCGCTCTGTGTATTATGTAGTCCTGTGCCCAGCGCTCCGTGTATTATGCAGTCCTGTGCCCAGCGCTCCGTGTATTATGTAGTCCTGTGCCCAGCGCTCTGTGTATTATGTAGTCCTGTGCCCAGCGCTCTGTGTATTATGTAGTCCTGTGCCCAGCGCTCTATGTATTATATAATCCTGTGCCCAGTGCTCTGTGTATTATGCAGTCCTCTGCCCAGTGCTCTGTGTATTATGCAGTCCTGTACACAGCTCTCTGTGTATTATGTAGTCCTGTGCCCAGCGCTCTGTGTATTATGCAGTCCTGTACCCAGTGCTCTGTGTATTATGCAGTCCTGTATCCAGCGCTCTGTGTATTATGCAGTCCTGTGCCCAGCGCTCTGTGTATTATGTAGTCCTGTGCCCAGCGCTCTGTGTATTATGCAGTCCTATGTCCAGCGCTCTGTGTATTATGCAGTCCTGTACCCAGTGCTCTGTGTATTATGCAGTCCTCTGCCCAGTGCTCTGTGTATTATGCAGTCCTGTACACAGCTCTCTGTGTATTATGTAGTCCTGTGCCCAGCGCTCTGTGTATTATGCAGTCCTGTGCCCAGTGCTCTGTGTATTATGCAGTCCTGTGCCCCGCACTCTGTGTATTATGTAATCCTGTGCCCAGCGCTCTGTGTATTATGTAATCCTGTGCCCAGTGCTCTGTGTATTATGCAGTCCTCTGCCCAGTGCTCTGTGTATTATGCAGTCCTGTACACAGCTCTCTGTGAATTATGTAGTCATGTGCCCAGCGCTCTGTGTATTATGTAGTCCTGTGCCCAGTGCTCTGTGTATTATGCAGTCCTGTACCCAGCGCTCTGTGTATTATGCAGTCCTGTACCCAGCGCTCTGTGTATTATGCAGTCCTGTGCCCAGCACTCTGTGTATTATGCAGTCCTGTGCCCAGCGCTCTGTGTATTATGTAGTCCTGTGCCCAGTGCTCATTGTATTATGCAGTCCTATGTCCAGCGCTCTGTGTATTATGCAGTCCTGTGCCCAGCGCTCTGTGTATTATGCAGTCCTGTGCCCAGCGCTCTGTGTATTATGCAGTCCTGTACCCAGCACTTCGTGTATTATGCAGTCCTATGCCCAGCGCTCTGTGTATTTTGCAGTCCTGTGCCCAGCGCTCCGTGTATTATTCAGTCCTGTGCCCAGCGCTCCGTGTATTATGCAGTCCTGTGCCCAGCGCTCCGTGTATTACGCAGTCCTGTGCCCAGAGCTCTGTGTATTATGTAGTCCTGTGCCCAGCGCTCCGTGTATTATGCAGTCCTGTGCCCAGCGCTCTGTGTATTATGCAGTCCTGTGCCCAGCGCTCTGTGTATTATGCAGTCCTGTGCCCAGCGCTCTGTGTATTATGCAGTCCTGTGCCCAGCGCTCTGTGTATTATGTAATCCTGTGCCCAGTGCTCTGTGTATTATGCAGTCCTGTGCCCAGCGCTCTGTGTATTATTCAGTTCTGTACACAGCTCTCTGTGTATTATGCAGTCGTGTGCCCTACGCTCTGTGTATTATGCAGTCCTGTGCCCAGCTCTCTGTGTATTATGTAGTCCTGTGCCCAGCGCTCTGTTTATTATGTAGTCCTGTGCCCTACGCTCTGTGTATTATGCAGTCCTGTGCCCAGCGCTCTGTGTATTATGCAGTCCTGTGCCCAGCTCTCTGTGTATTATGCAGTCCTGTGCCCAGCGCTCTGTGTATTATGTAGTCCTGTGCCCAGCGCTTTGTTTATTATGTAGTCCTGTGCCCAGTGCTCTGTGTATTATGTAGTCCTGTGCCCAGCGCTTTGTTTATTATGCAATCCTGTGCCCAGTGCTCTGTGTATTATGTAGTCCTCTGCCCAGCGCTTTGTTTATTATGTAGTCCTGTGCCCAGCGCTCTGTGTATTATGTAGTCCTGTGCCCAGCGCTTTGTTTATTATGTAGTCCTGTGCCCAGCTCTCTGTGTATTATGTAGTCCTATGCTCAGCGAATTCAGGGCCGGATTAGACAGGGCTTCCCATGCTGGCTGCAAAACAGCCTGGTGGCACTGATGCCGATGCCCCCTGCTGGACGATCTCACTGCCCCCCCTATTGCTGTTCAGTGAAGGACAGGCATAGCTTAAAAATTGCTGTGTGGTTGCCTGAGAGCGGGAGGTGAGCAGGGGGGTGTCTGTCTGTACATAGGGAAGTGGGGGAGCAGGGGTCAGAGCAGATGCCGAGATGGAGAGTTTAACTGTGGGGGAAGGGCTAAGAGGTGGCTGGTGAGCTATGGATGTGGGAGCAGAAGTGTCCTCTGTGCATAGCAAACCTCTGAACCCTGCACTCTATGCCTAGCACCCTCCTGTGTATTATGCAGCCCTGTACCCAGCGCTCTGTGTATTTTGCAGTCCTGTGCCCAGCGCTCTGTGTATTATGTAATCCTGTACCCAGCGCTCTGTGTATTATGCAGCCCTGTACCCAGCGCTCTGTGTATTATGTAATCCTGTGCCCAGTGCTCTGTGTATTATGCAGTCCTGAACCCAGCGCTCTGTGTATTATGTAATCCTGTACCCAGCGCTCTGTGTATTAAGTAATCCTGTGCCCAGCGCTCTGTGTATTATGTAGTCATGTGCCCAGCATTCTGTTGTATTATGTAGTCCTGTACCCAGCGCTCTGTGTGTTATGCAGTCCTGTGCCCAGCACTCTGTGTATTATGCAGTCCTGTACTCAGGGCTCTGTGTATTATGCCATCCTGTGCACAGCGCTCTGTGTATTATGCAGTCCTGTGCCCAGCGCTCTGTGTATTATGCAGTCCTGTACTCAGCGCTCTGTGTATTATGCCACCCTGTGCCCAGCGCTCTGTGTGTTATGCAGTCCTGTGCCCAGCGCACTGTGTACTATGCAGTCCTGTACTCAGGGCTCTGTGTATTATGCAGTCCTGTACTCAGGGCTCTGTGTATTATGCCATCCTGTGCACAGCGCTCTGCCGAGATGGAGAGTTTAACTGTGGGGGAAGGGCTAAGAGGTGGCTGGTGAGCTATGGATGTGGGAGCAGAAGTGTCCTCTGTGCATAGCAAACCTCTGAACCCTGCACTCTCTGCCTAGCACCCTCCTGTGTATTATGCAGCCCTGTACCCAGCGCTCTGTGTATTATGCAGTCCTGTGCCCAGCGCTCTGTGTGTTATGCAGTCCTGTGCCCAGCGCTCTGTGTATTATGCAGTCCTGTACTCAGCGCTCTGTGTATTATGCCACCCTGTGCCCAGCGCTCTGTGTTTTATGCAGTCCTGTGCCATTTACAAATACATTTTTTTTTAAATTCTGGTCACCTTGGCCCAATATATCCCACTTTCAGATGCCATTGTAACAATCAATGTTATTCACATAACATGTCAGTGGTCATATAGTTATGGCTGATCAGTGTGTGTGTGTGTGTGTGTATATATATATATATATATATATATATATATATATATATATATCGTATTTATTGGTGTATAACACGCACTTTTTCCCCTTAAAATCAGGGGAAAATCGCGGATGCGTGTTATACGCCGATCTCCACTGATTGTGAGGAGAGGGGCGAGCGGAGCCAGCATACACAAAGCCGAGTGTACTTCGGCTGGACTCGGCTCCTCTCGCAGTCCCGCCCCTGACTGTGAGCAGAGCCGAGTCTAGCCGAAGTACACTCGGCGCTCGTTCCTCTTCTCCGATCGGCGCCAATTTTAAAAGACACAAGGCTGCAAAGACACAGGCTGCAATGACACTGGGAAGGCTGCAATAATAACACAAGGCTGCAAAGACACTGAGAAGGCTGCAATGACACAGGGAAGGCTGCAATAATAACACAAGGCTGCAAAGACACTGGGTAAGGCTGCAGATGGACAGTGTGCAAGGCTGCATTGATGGGCATTTAAATGTAAGTTTTTTTCCTTAAACTTCCCGCCTAAACTTGGGGTGCGTGTTATACGCCGACGCGTGTTATACGCCGATAAATATGGTATATATATATATATATATATATATATATATATATATATATATACAGTATGCTACAATGTAAAGTAGTGAGTGTACAGCTTGTATAACAGTGTAAATTTACTGTCCCCTCAAAATAAGTCAACACACAGCCATTTAGCCATGTCTAAACCACTGGCAACAAAAGTGAGTACACCCCTAAGTAAAAATGTCCAAATTGGCCCCAAAGTGTCAATATTTTGTGTGGCCACCATTATTTTCCAGCACTGCCTTAACCCTCTTGGGCATGGAGTCCACCAGAGCTTCACAAGTTGCCACTGGAGTCCTCTTCCAATCCTCCATGATGACATCACAGAGCTGGTGGATGTTAGAGACCTTGCGCTCCTCCACTTTCTGTTTGAGGATGCCCCACAGATGTTCAATAGGGTTTAGGTCTGGAGACATGCTTGGCCAGTCCATCACCTTTACCCTCAGCTTCTTTAGCAAGGCAGTGGTCGTCTTGGAGGTGTGTTTGGGGTCGTTATCATGTTGGAATACTGCCCTGCGGCCCACAGTCTCTGAAGGGAGGGGATCATGCTCTGCTTCAGTATGTCACAGTACATGTTGGCATTCATGGTTCCCTCAATAAACTGTAGCTCCCCAGTGCCGGCAGCACTCATGCAGCCCCCGACCAAGACACTCCCACCACCTCTCACCTGGTTGCCGCCACACACGCTTGACACCATCTGAACCAAATAAGTTTATCTTGGTCTCATCAGGCCACAGGACATGGTTCCAGTAAGCCATGTCCTTAGCTTGTCTTCAGCAAACTGTTTGTGGGCTTTCTTGTGCATCATCTTTAGAAGAGGATTCCTTCTGGGATGACAGCCATGCAGACCAATTTGATGCAGTGTGCAACCTATGGTCTGAGCACTGACAGGCTGACCTCCCACCCCTTTAACCTCTGCAGCAATGCTGGCAGCACTCTTACGTCTATTTCCCAAAGACAACCTCTGGATATGACGTTGAGCATGAGCACTCAACTTCTTTTGTCGACCATGGTGAGGCCTGTTCTGAGTTGAACCTGTCCTGTTAAACCGCTGTATGGTTTTGGCCACCGTGCTGCAGCTCAGTTTCAGGGTCTTGGTAGTCTTCTTATAGCCTAGGCCATCTTTATGTAGAGTCACATGACACCGGGGAGGGAAAAATGGCTAATTGGGCCCAATTTGGACCTTTTCACTTAGGGGTGTACTCACTTTTGTTGCCAGCGGTTTAGACATTAATGGCTGTGTGTTGAGTTATTTTGAGGGGACGTAAAATTTACACTGTTATGCAAGCTGTACACTCACTACTTTACATTGTAGCAAAGTGTAATTTCTTTAGTGTTGTCACATGAAAAGATAGAATAAAGAACGAAAATTTGAGGGGTGTACTCACTTTTGTGAGATACAATATATACAGTGGCTCGCGAAAGTATTTTTCAACCTTTTGCCACATTTCAGGCTTCAAACATAAAGATATAAAATTTTTATTTTTTGTGAAGAATCACCAACAAGTGGGACACAATTGTGAAGTGGAACGAAATCTTTTGGATTTTTGAAACTTTTTTAACTAATAAAAAAATGAAAAGTGGGGCGTGCAAAATTATTCGGCCCCCTTGCGTTAATACTTTGTAGAGCCACCTTTTGCTGCGATTACAGCTGCAAGTCGCTTGGGGTATGTCTCTATCAGTTTTGCACATCGAGAGACTGAAATTCTTGCCCATTCTTCCTTGCTAAACAGCTCGAGCTCAGTGAGGTTGGATGGAGAGCGTTTGTGAACAGCAGTTTTCAGCTCTTTCCACAGATTCTCGATTGGATTCAGGTCTGGACTTTGACTTGGCCATTCTAACACCTGGATACGTTTATTTGTGAACCATTCCTTTGTAGATTTTGCTGTATGTTTGGGATCATTGTCTTGTTGGAAGATAAATCTCCGTCCCAGTTTCAGGTCTTTTGCAGACTCCAACAGGTTTTCATCCAGAATGGTCCTGTATTTGGCTGCATCCATCTTCCCCTCAATTTTAACCATCTTCCCTGTCCCTGCTGAAGAAAAGCAGGCCCAAACCATGATGCTGCCACCACCATGTTTGACAGTGGGGATGGTGTGTTGAGTGTGATGAGCTGTGTTGCTTTTACGCCAAACATATCGTTTTGCATTGTGGCCAAAAAGTTTGATTTTGGTTTCATCGGACCAGAGCACCTTCTTCCACATGTTTGGTGTGTCTCCCAGGTGGCTTGTGGCAAACTTTAGACGAGACTTTTTATGGATATCTTTGAGAAATGGCTTTCTTCTTGCCACTCTTCCATAAAGGCCAGATTTGTGCAGTGTACGACTGATTGTTGTCCTATGGACAGACTCTCCCACCTCAGCTGTAGTTCTCTGCAGTTCATCCAGAGTGATCATGGGCCTCTTGGCTGCATCTCTGATCAGTCTTCTTCTTGTCTGAGCTGAAAGTTTAGAGGGACAGCCAGGTCTTGGTAGATTTGCAGTGGTCTGATACTCCTTCCATTTCAAAATGATCGCTTGCACAGTGCTCCTTGGGATGTTTAAAGCTTGGGAAATCTTTATGTATCCAAATCCGGCTTTAAACTTCTCCACAACAGTATTACGGACCTGCCTGGTGTGTTCCTTGGTCTTCATGATGCTCTCTGCGCTTTCAACAGAACCCTAAGAGCCCATTCACACAGGGGCAACTTGTCAGGCGACCTAGCCGCCTGACAAGTCGCCTCCCATTCTGTACAATGGAACCGTTCTAATCGGAGCGACGCAAGTCGCTCCGACTTAGAAAAAGGTTCCTGTACGACTTTGGGGGCGACTTGGGGAGACTTGCATAGACTTCTATACAGAAGTCGTTTTGCAAGTCGCCGCGGAAGTCGTTTGCAGGTCGCCTCGCTGAGGCGACCTGCAAGTCGTGTTGCCCCTGTGTGAATGGGGTCTGAGACTATCACAGAGCAGGTGCATTTATACAGAGACTTGATTACACACAGGTGGATTCTATTTATCACCATCAGTCATTTAGGACAACATTGGATCATTCAGAGATCCTCGCTGAACTTCTGGAGTGAGTTTTCTGCATTGAAAGTAAAGGGGCCGAATAATTTTGCACGCACCACTTTTCAGTTTTTTAATTGCTAAAAAAGTTTAAAATATCCAATAGATTTCGTTCCACTTCACAATTGTGTCCCACTTGTTGGTGATTCTTCACAAAAAATTAAAATTTTATATCTTTATGTTTGAAACCTGAAATGTGGCAAAAGGTGGAAAAGTTCAAGGGGGCCAAATACTTTCGCAAGCCACTGTATATATACATATATATATATATATATATATATATATATATATATATATATATATTCACACAAACATACATATACTGTATATGTATAAATATATATTTAAACTGCAGATTTTTTCAGTTTTCTTTTATGTAATTTTAGTCACAAGGGATTGAAAAGGCCTCTGTGCAACATGTATAGGAGATGACAGATAAACAGACGGTTGATGTAAATTGTAGATGGAACCCGGAATTGCTTAGATCTAAGTGTTTCAGGTTCATTTACTGTCAAAAGAAGACTGATGAACATAAAACTGGAAGGCAGTCTATGGTCACATCATACACTTTCTTTATATAATTTCAGCATTGTAATAATAATACAAAAAAGTCATTTTTGGCAATCCAATATAAACTTACTTAAAAAAACTCTATTTATGTTCTGAGATCTGCTTGTCTGCTGGCCATCTCGTTCCACAACTTCCTGGATTCCCTGTATGCATTGCAGCTTCTCCTCTGTTTACTCTCTATTTCTAAGGACTACATATCCCATGGTACCTTGCTGCCTCCAAGCAGTGATTCCTGTACTGACTCCGCCTCCTGGAACTCCTTCTCTCAGCACCTCTGTACTGTAGATCAGAAGGCAGGCTCTGTGAAATGTGTGACACAGCACTGCCTACTCACAGGGTATAGTGACTACATATCACAGGATTCAAGGAAGGAAATATATGGGGATCTATTCAGAGTAAGTTTCCAAAGATCATTTAGATTAATAGAAGTGGGCTGGAAATAATTGAAATACAATGTAAAATATGAATATATGATTTAGATTTTTACCAAAGATATGCTAGAGGTTTACTGAAGATGCAGTAGACGCCTGTGAGACGGCTGGCAGAACCAGCACCGTGATGATACGGTGGTGGGTTGGGGGGCTTCTGTGAGTTTTTAGAGGATCACTTTGCCAGAATCACATCTACAGTTTATAGCAGGGGTAGGCAACCTTAAAGAGGTGCAGGTCTACCTCAATAACATGGGAGAAGTCAAAGATCACCGGGCACAGTGTCGCCACCTCACACTTGATTTAAATTGATTTCAATAAGCATTTTTTAAAAATAAAAATAACAAACATGTTATACTTACCTGCTCTGTGTAATGGTTTTGCACAGAGCAGCCCCAATCTTCCTCTTCTGGGGTGCCCTGTCGGTGTTCCTGGCTTCCCCCCCTTCATCGTTGCCCCCACAAAAAGCTGCTTTCCATGGGGGCACCTGTGTGGGCGCTCTCCCGAGTCCCGCTGCTTTATCCATTGACACAGACTGCGGGACTCGGCCCCGCTCCCGTGTCACTGGATTTGATTGACAGCAGATTGACTGCTATCATTCTGTCCAATGAGGACGGAGACAGTGGCTGGAGCTGCTGGGCTCATGAACATCGCTGGATCGGGCTCAGGTAAGAATAAGGGGGGTTCTGGGGGGCAGCTGCAGCAAAGGTTTTTCCGTTTAGACTTTACAATCCGTTTAAACCTCTAATTGCCATACTACCATGTCCCAGTGGCATGCATTGCAGGGCAATCATGAGTCTAAATCAGGTGGTGAGGAAACAACATATTGCCTCCTCACCACTTGTCAAACACACTCAGATCACTTTTCAGGGGAGCAGCAGTGCCTCCTGCACTTGTGAATGATCCTTTAGTTGCATTCAGCAGCAGCACCCTTAGTGTTCATTCACATGTAAAAGTTGGGGGGTGGTAAAAACCCTGCTGTTGAGTTGCGGTTTTACCTCCCCCAATCCCTACCCCCTTAATCTGCTGAGGCAGCAGCCAAAGGTGTACACATGCCACAGCAGGAATTAAAGGGGTTGTAAACCCTTGTGTTTTTTTTTCACCTTAATGCATCCTATGCATTAGGGTGAAAAAACACCTGGCAGTCACCGGACCCCCAGCCCCCCCATTTTACTTACCTGAGCCCCTTCTCTTTGGCGGGGATGCACTGTCCCTCTCTCCACGGGCTCTTGATTGGATAGATTGATAGCAGCACAGCCATTGGCTCCCGCTGCTGTCAATTAAATCCGATGACACGTGCGCCTAGGGGCGGGGCCGAGTCCGGCATTCGTGTCTGTGGACGCAAATGCTGAACTCTGGAGCGCGCCCACAAGGTAACCCCCTCGGGAGAGCGCTTCTTCTAGGGGGTTATCTGATGTGGGGAGGAGCCGCGAGAGCCGCCGGGGGACCCCAGAAGAGGATGTTCGGGGCCACTCTGCAAAACGAGCTGCACAGTGGAGGTAAGTATGATATGTTTGTTATTTAAAAAAAAAAAAACGACCCTATACAATCACTTTAAGCCCCTGTTGCTTTTGGTGGGTGCTACCGCCTGCCAATCCTGACCTGTTCAAGTAAGTGCCCCACAACTGCATGCTTCTGCGGGGACCAAGGGGTTAAAGCAGGTGGTGAGAAAGCAACACAACGCTGCCTGCTGTAACCCCTTGTTTGCAGTACTGCACAAGGTTGCACTGCACTTGCAGAGTGCCCTCATTGACTTGAATGGGTCATGCTTGGCAGGTGCTACACCCACCAACTATGACAAGGCGTATCATTTCTGCTGCAGCTGTGACATGTGTAAACCCCTGGATGCTGAAGCCAAAGGGGGTGCAGTGGGGGTGGGGGTGATAAAAACAGGTCTTAAAGATGGGGTTTTACCACCCCCCCAAACTGCAAATGTAAATGAGCCCTTACTGTTCTGAGCCGCCTATAAGACTGCTTTCACACTGATGTGCTGCGGTTTACCTGCACTATGGATGTAGTGCGGCGCATCTGCAACTTTCCTGGGTTAGCTACACTTGGCCATAGACTTCTATTATATTCTGCAGGTGTGGTGCACTTTCTGAAAGCGCACCAAAACTCCTGCATTCAGAAAGTGCACCAAACCTGCAGGATATAATAGAATATATATAGGATATAGAGGATATATAGAAGTCTATGGATAAGTGCAGCAAACCGGCAGGAAAGCTGCAGGTACATGGCACCACATCCGCGGTGTAGGTAAACCACTGGGCATCAGTGTGAAAGCAGCCCTATAGTATTATGCCCAGTGTATTGCTTCACACTGACTTGAAGATCTCTTCTTTCCTGCTGTTGGCACCACTCTGGAGATCACTAACCGGGATAAGAGGTGGAGTGCAGTTGGTATCACTCCGCATGGGACAGAAGCCGGCACTACAGAGGAGGCATCTTATGCGGCTCTTGTTCCCTATTACAGACCCAACTTTACAAGTAGTCCTTCTGCATTGCACTCTGTTTGATGCTCTGGGATGGCGGGTCACCAAGCCCAGACCGCCATCTCCCAGTCACCTGGCCGCGATATACTGGTTGGTGCCCCCAGTGTACACAGATGCCAAACACTGAAATTAAATACAAGCTCATGAAGGAAGCTTGGTGATACAAACATTTTTGATACATACGGTACGTCATTGACCACATAGAGCAGGGTACAGCCATGATGTATGTAATAGATTCTTAGCATTCAGAGGGTTAAACCTACTCACCAGTCATAAGATAAAGAGGACCCCAGATAACTGATCAGTAAGGGATGGTTGATACACTAGAAGGATGACCACATTTGACTACACATACATCACCATAAATCTTCTACCTGACTCTGCAAGTAATGCCGTGTACACACGACCGGTTTTGCCATCGAAATAAACTCCAAAGGTTTCTCCGACAGAATTACATTCAAGCGGTCTTGCCTACACACAGCCAACCCAAAGTCCGACCGTCCAGAACGCGGTGACGTACAACACGTACGACGGGACTAGAAAAAGGAAGTTCAATAGCTAGTAGCCAATAGCTTCCGTCTTGTACTTGCTTCAGAGCATGCGTTGTTTTTGGTCCATCGGAACAGCATACAGGCGAGCGGTTTTCCTGATAGGAATTGGTTCAGTCGAAAATATTTAGAACATGTTCTATTTCTAGGTCCGTCAGAATTTTCGAAAAGATAAGTCCGATGAGGCACACACACGATCGGACTTTTTCTGTCGGACATTCCGCTCATGTGTACGCGGCTTAAGAAAAAATGTAACAAGTCAGATTATAGTGAGGTGGCCAAAAAGAACTAGCCAGCCCTCCAATGAAGCATATTACTGCCTTCTTCAGGGTGCCACGTGTATGAATCTATGAACGTCAGATATTCCTGGAACACCAAAATCACGAGGATGAGCTATAGAGCACATGCGTGTATATGCACATACACAAGCTATAGAGCACATGCGTGTATATGCACATACACAAGCTATAGAGCACATGCGTGTATATGCACATACACAGTCGTAAATCTCCCCTTTCGCATCAGAGTTCCCAGTCAGTGCTCCCCCCCCCACTTTTAACATCAGAGTCCTCAGTTCCCCCCACCCCCCTCTTCATATCAGTCCTCAGCTCCACCCCTTGTCACATCGACATCCTTAGTTCCCCCCACCCCCCTTTCACATCAGAGTCTTCAGTTCCTAAGGCCTCCACATCAGGTTCTCCAATTCCCTCCACCCTCCTTCCACATCAGAGTCCACAGTTCCACCCCCTATCACATTAGAGTCCTCAGTTCCACCCCCTTTCATATCAGAACACCCAATTCCCCCCCCCCCCCCCCCCTTCACATCAGAGTCCTCAGCCCCTCCCCCTTAATCCTTTCATAATAGAGTTTTCATTCCACCCTTCACATCAGAGTGCTCCATTCCACCTCGCTATAAACAAAAAAAGACAGACGATTTTGAAAAAACGAACAAACAATATTTTTTACTTTCTGCTATAAAACACATCCAATAAAAAATTATAAAAATCAAATTCCTTCCTCAGTTTAGGGCCAATTTGTATTCAGCTACATATTTTTGGTAAAAAAAATCCCAATAAGCGTATATTGATTGGTTTGCGCAGGGGCGGCCCCCTCTATCCAGGCCACCCCCTATATGGTTAATGGATAGATTCATGCATTGCATGAATATATCCATGGCCGCCACGGCCACCCCCTTTTCGTGCATGAGGCCCGCATAAATTACAGCGACGGGGGAGTTTTTTTAAGCACCTGATTAGAGCCAAAGGCTCTAATAGGCTTTAAAATAGGGTGGACCCATTGGATGTGTTAGAAAAGCAAATGAATGTTTGCTTTTCTACCACTGAATCGCCTCTCCGCCAATCAGGAAGCGCCGGGTCTGATACCTGTTTCCCGATTGGCTGAAAGGTCAGGCGATCCTATTGGACGCCTAGGAGGAGGGGGATGCCCAGTGGAAGGCGCCGTGATCCACACCACCACAGGAGGAGGAAGAAAGCCGCCGGACATATTGCCCGCCCTACATGGGGTAAGTGCGGAGCTTTAATGTCCGGGCTGTCCTGGCTGTCCTCCCATAGGGGTGTTGCCGCCACCACCACCGACTGTCGATCATAGTCAAACTTTACCATTGTTGCCAAGGGAAACAACCTCAAGCTTGACAAAGAGTAGAACCTTGAAACGCATTGCCTAGCTAACATACCCAGAAGCAGATGCTGACCTCCAATCAATGGCTGATACCTGGATACTTGGCCATGGCAGGCTCAGAAATACCATTTAGCGGCTATTTGCAGGCACACTCTGCTCCTTTTAGTATGTGAGTGCAATTGTTGCTTTTATTATATTGAAATTGTTTTACATTTATTGCACCATTTGTTTGTGGTCCTTGATGTTCTTGTACCTAAACAGTTTGAAGGGTTTCTATTTGTTGAATGCCTTGGCAGCCATGTTAAAGCAGAACTATAGGCAAAGCTTTTTTTTTTCATTTTGGATAGAGTAATGGGGAGTTATATCCCTTGCTAATTTATTTTTTGCCATCTGTGTCCCACTGGGAAGATTTACCTTCGCTTCCTGTTCTATAGCCAAAACAGGAACTGAGGGAAAATTCCTGCAAATTAAGGGAATTCCTTGGGGACCCCCAGGTCACCAGAGCAAGTGTCCCCATTGGAAGATTTCCCCTCTATTACTTTTCTCAGGACAACCCAAAATTTGGGGTTTTTCTTTTACTTTGACTTTTAATGATATTTGTAAACATCACAAACAGAGTGGGTGATCTCCCTAATGGGGACACAGAGAGAAATAAAAACCTGATAGGTGTTATAATCCCTCTCCACTCTATCCAAAACTAAAAAAAAAATGACCACCATTACCCTATTCTTGGCTCTTTAAAGTTGTCACTCTTAATGCACTAGAGGTGCACCTGGTGTGCTTTTCTTTTGTTATTTCAGGCAATGGTTGTGAGGTTCTATGAGGTGTCTGTTGAGGAAAGTAGAATAGAATGCTATATGAGAATCAAGATAAACCAGTTCATCAGAAATTAAACTTTTCAATAGCTAAATGGAAACGATACTAATTCCATACCCATGCAATATTTATGTACTCACACGTCCAGTGCGTCCAGTGCGTCCAGCGAGTCCAGCGTTGTCCTTCTGCAAACTGCTGCATACCGGGTCCTGCACCAGCAAAGTCTTTGCTTAGATCATCAGGGGGCCGCTGTCTCTTATGGGTTCCTGCAGCCATCCCCCTGACATCGCTCAGGGAGAGACAGTTGGCACCCGGATAACACCTAAAGAATATATTTTAGTTGTATTATGATCATATACAGCATTCAATTCATGTTTAATGGGGCGTACACACGGGCGGACTTTCCGACCGGACTGGTCCGACAGACTTCCGCCGGACTTTTTTTATGAACGGACTTGCCTACACACGACCGGACTACGGACGGACTTGCCTACACACGACCGGACTTTCCGGCAGACTATGTCCGCCGGCAGACTATGTCCGCCGGTCTTCCTGACGGAGTTACAACGGAATTTCCGAATGAACGGACTTGCCCACACACGAACAAGTCCGTTCATTTTTAACGTGACTCGGGTACGACGGGACTAGAAAAGGAAGTCAATCTCGCCGCTTTTATCGGCGAGATTGACACCTTGCGAGCCCCGTCGTGGGGCATACCAGGTCTGGTATGGATTTTAAGGGGAACCCCCTACACCGAAAAAAATGGCGTGGGGTCCCCCCAAAATCCATACCAGACCCCTATCCGAGCACGCAGCCCAGCTGGTCAGGAAAGGGGGTGAGGACGAGCGAGCGCCCCCCCCCCCGAACTGTACCAGGCCGCATGCCCTTAACATGGGGGGTGGGTGCTTTGGGGGAAGGGGGCGCCCTGCTGCCCCCCCCACCCCAAAGCACCTTGTCCCCATGTTGATGAGAACTAGGGCCTCTTCCCGACAACCCTGGCCGTTGGTTGTCGGTGTCTGCGGGCGGGGGGCTTATCGGAATCCGGGAGCCCCTTTTAATAAGGGGGTCCCCAGATCCCGGCCCAACACCCTATGTAAGTATGGGGTACATCGTACTCCTATCCATTCACCTAGGGAAAAAGTGTCAATAAAAAAAACACACTAGACAGGTTTTCAAAGTAATTTATTAGACAGCTCCGGGGGTCTTCTTCCGACTTCGCCGCTCTCCCTGCCCTCTTCTCCCGGTGTCCGGTTCTTCTCCCGCTCTCCGACCTCTTCTCCCGATGTTCGACCCCAGATCTTTAAAGTGTTAGGTTAGTACAATAGAAAGGTATAATTGCATACTGTATTACTCTCATAATTTGTAATCTTTATTATATATACTTATTTCGTTTTTTTTCAGTGGTATGATTTTCGAGACCCACACGTGCAAGGACAGGGGCACTTTAATATATATTTTTTTAATTATTATTTATTTTTATTTTTACACTGTTGCTTTTTATCACTTTTGTTGCTGTCACAAACAATGTAAACATCCTTGTGAAAGCAATAGGCAGCGACAGGCACTCTTTATGGAAAGAAATAAACGATCAAGGAGTTAATATGGCGCACTTTTTTACTCTTTATGGAAAGATCTGGGGTCTATAAGACCACAAATCCCTCCTCTGCACTTAAAAGCATTCAAAACACCAAGATCTGTGAATGCTTTCGATTTTTAAAAACTGGCACTGATAGTTTCCAAGTAAACGGGAAGTGATGTCATGTCATTGCTTTCGGTTTACTGTTACAAACAGCCAATCAAAGCCAATTCCGGCTTTGCTTGGCTGTCTGACCACCCGGCAGACATGCTGGCTGGTCGCTCAAGTTTCCTGGTGGGATCGGAGAGCCTAAGAGAGCCACAGAAGGCGGTGGGAGAGAGGGTAGCGTATGCCGCTCAATTGCTATTACAAGAGAGCTGACTGCCGGTGTCTTGCCGAGAAAGTTCCCCTGGCGGATAAGGATCCCCCTGTACTGCGCAGGCGCTGCGTTTGCGCAGTACCAATGACTAGAAGCCGCCGAAAATAGCCGAAGCTGAAAAACTCCAATCAGCTGTACACGGCGCCTGCGTCCTAGGTCCAGGTTCAAGCCCCACCATCCAAGTGGACCTAGAGGTAGAATAAAAAAGTGCCGAGCGCAGCGAGGCCGTGCCCGAAGCGTGGCGAGCGAAGCGTGGCGAGCGAAGCGAGCCCGTGAGGGGCCCTCTTACAGGCGCCGTGTACAGCTGATTTCTAGTCTATTTCGCTTCGGCTATTTCCGCCGGCTCCTACTGCGCAGGCGCTGCGCCTGCGCAGTAGAGGGGGGTCCTTATCCGCCGAGAGGAACTTTCTCGGCAGAACACCGGCTCTAAAAAACGATATCGGGGTGATGCCTGCACCATCCCGGTACAACCGCCGAAAGGACAGGAAGTGGTTAAAGAGCCACCTCTGCCCTTATGCCTGGGGGTGATGCCACACCCCTGAAAAATGCCATGCAGGCCAGTCAAATTCCTCCACCCCAAACTCGCTCATCCATGTCTTTATGGACCTTGCTTTGTGCACTGGTGTGCAGTCATGTTGGAACAGGAAGGGTCCATCCCCAAACTGTTCTCATAAAGTTGGGAGCATGATATTGTCCAAAATGTCTTGGTATCACTGCTGTGTGCTGCCTATTGCATTAGGGTGTGCACCCCAGAGCACAAACACACATGCGTGTATATCAGCAGAGCAGTGAACGGTGTCAGTAGAGCAGAGATTGGTGTCAGTAGTTTTTATTTTTATTATTTTTTTACAATATTGTTCTTTATTATTTTTTTTACAATTTTTTTGGAGCCCTGTTGGGGGGGTTTTGGTGAAATATCAAGGGTCTAAACAGAGGAGGGAAGCTGGGAGCACTGCAGGGGGGGAGACAGGGGGCGCCAGGAAGCAGGGGAGATCTGCACTGCATGGGGTGATTAGGGTGTGCCCAGGCACACCCAGCACACCCTGTGCGCATGCCTATGCTTGATATGCTGATGCCTTAAGAGTTCCCTTCACTGGAACTAATGCCGCGTACACACGGTCGGACTTTCCGGCATACTTGGTCCGGCACACTTTCCGACGGACTTTGTCCGCCAGGTGCGCCGGACTTTAAAACGGACGGACTTGCCCACACACGCCGGGACTTTCCGGCGGGCTAAGTCCGCCCGTCTTTCCGACGGACTTTCGCCGGAGTTCCGGCGGACTTTCAGAATGAACGGACTTGCCCACACACGGCCAAGTCCGTTCATTTTGAACGTGACTCAGGTGCGACGGGACTAGCAAAGGATGTCAATCTTGCCGCTTTTATCGGCGAGATTGACACCTTGCGAGCCCCGTTGCGGGGCATACCAGGCCCTTAGGTCTGGCATGGATTATAAAGGGAAGCTCCTACGCCGAAAAAACGGCGTGGGGTCCCCCCCTAAAATCCATACCAGACCCCGATCCGAGCACGCAGCCTGGCCGGTCAGGAAAGGGGGTGGGGACGAGCGAGCGCCCCCCCCCCTCCTGAACCGTACCAGGCCGCATGCCCTCAACATGGGGGGGTGGGTGCTTTGGGGGAGGGGGGCGCCCTGCGGGCCCCCCCCACCTCAAAGCACCTTGTCCCCATGTTGATGAGGACAAGGGCCTCTTCCCGACAACCCTGGCCGTTGGTTGTCGGGGTCTGCGGGCGGGGGGCTTATCGGAATCTGGGAGCCCCCTTTAATAAGGGGGCCCCCAGATCCCGGCCCCCCACCCTATGTGAATGAGTATGGGGTACATGGTCCCCCTACCCCTTCACCTAGGGAAAAATTGTAAGTAATAAAACACACTACACAGGTTTTTAAAATATTTTATTAAACAGCTCCGGGGGTGGGGATCTTCCTCCGGCTTCGGGGGTCTTCTTCCGGCTTCGGGGGTCCCTCCGCTTCATCTTCTCCCGGCGTCCGGTTGGTTCTTCTCCGCGTGTTCCAGTTCTTCGGCCGGCTCCTCTGCTGTGTTCAGGTAGCTCTCTTGCCAGCAGAGGTCCGGACTTCTGAGCTGCTGGTCTTCTTCTCTTCTCTTCTCTTCTCTTCCCCCAGATGTTGACACGACGCTCTCTCCGGCTGGACTGGTTTCTGAGGGCTGCGTTGTGACTTATATAGGCGGAGACCCCGCCCCCTTTTGATGTCACAGTCCCTGGGCATGCTGGGACTGTGACGTTTTAGGGGGCGTGGTCGACCACAATAGGAAAATTTGTTTTTCCTATTGCAGCGAGCGCGAGATGCAATACCCTGCCCTCGTGTTGTATCTGGTCCGTCGGACCAGCCTACACACGAGCGGCCTTTCCGTCGGACCAGCACACACACGAGCGGACTTTCCGCCCGAAACTGAGTCCGACGGAAAGATTTAAAACTTGCTTCAAATCTAGGTCCGGCGGGCTTTTCGGAAGAAGTCCGCCGGAAAAGTCCGCCGGCGCCCACACACGGGCGGATTGTCCGGCACACTCTGGTCCGCCGGACCAAGTATGCCGGAAAGTCCGACCGTGTGTACGCGGCATAAGGGGCTCAAACCCAACCACTGAAAAACAACCCCACACCATAATCCCCCCTCCACCAAATGATTTGGACCAGTGCACAAAGCAAGGTCCATAAAGACATGGATGAGTGAGTCTGTGGTGGAGAAATTTGACTGGCCTACACAGTCCTGATCTCAACCTGATAGAACACCTTTGGGATGAATTAGAGTGGAGACTGCCAGCCAGGCCTTCTCGTCCAACATCAGTGCCTGACCTCACAAATGGGCTTCTGGAAGAATGGTAAAACATTCCCATAGACACACTCCTAAACCTTGTGAACAGCCTTCCTGCAAAGGGTGGGCCAACTCAATGTTGAACCCTACGGACTAAGACTGGGATACCATTAAAGTTCATGTGCATATAAAGGCAGGCGTCACAATACTTTTGGTAATATAGTGTATTTTTTGCCACACAGTTTTCCTTTGATCTTCTTAGATCTAAAGATTTTTGAAATCTTTTTTTATTAGGGGGTCATCGTTACTAATACTACTTTGCTCCTGTCCACTTTAATTTGATGACTTCCCGTTGTCCTTCAAACATCACCATATGTTCCATTTCTTATTCAGCAGCCAGCAACACAGTCTCCCTGTCTCTGTGAAACTATGAGAAAGCCCCCCTCTTTTCTATAACAAATGGACCATGTCTGTGATCACTTCCATATCATCAAGTCATTAGAAAAATATTTGCTGTGGTAGGGATCCCATATTCCTGCTCATTCCAGACGCCTTATTCTGCAGAACAGGAAGTCTTATTGTGTGAAACGTTCGGGACAAACCAGGAAGCCACATATTGCTGATAAAATCGGGAGGCAAATACCGCCTACTTAATGGACCATAAAGAACTCAATGCAATTTAAATTTAGATGGTAGCCATAGCTTTCATCACTGAGTGTTCTGGGGAAATGGAAACTGGAGTGTGCCGTAAAGCAAAATACAGGAGCATCACGTAGCATAGATCAACTTATTTAATAAAAAAAAATAATAATACAATTCAAGTATCACACTTATTAAAGATTCCAAAATGACAGATTAAGGAAGCAATGCGGTAATGGCCAGGACAAGCAACAACTGAACTGATTCTTTAAGACCAACCTTCTTGTAGCCGGCATGGGATAAAAATCCCCTTGTCCCAACTAAAAAAGGATCCTAAGCCAGCCAGCTCTTCTCCCCAACAAGTGCCACAGGGCCACTGACACATTTTAGGCTTATACCTCGCTAACTCAGTCTGGGAAAATCTGTTCAGTTTTCTTGGCCTGGCCTTTACCCCAGTGTTACTGAGTTTCGGCACTCAGGTATATTGAGTACCTGTGTTATGTTTTGCTGTTTTTTTATTTTTTAGTATTACTAGATAGTATCTCACAAAAATGAGTACACACCTCACATTTTTGTAAATATTTTATTATATCTTTTCATGTGACAACACTAAAGAAATTTCACTTTGCTACAATGTAAAGTAGTGAGTGTACAGCTTGCATAACAGTGTAAATTTGTTGTCCCCTCAAAATAACTCAACACACAGCCATTAATGTCTAAACCGCTGGCAACAAAAGTGAGTACACCCCTAAGTGAAAATGTCCAAATTGGGCCCAATTAGCCATTTTCCTTCCCCGGTGTCATGTGACTCGTTAGTGTTACAAGGTCTCAGGTGTGAATGGGGAGCAGGTGTGTTAAATTTGGTGTTATCGCTCTCACTCTCTCATACTGGTCACTGGAAGTTCAACATGGTACCTCATGGCAAAGAACTCTCTGAGGATCTGAAAAAAAGAATTGTTGCTCTACATATAGATGGCCTAGGCTATAAGAAGATTGCCAAGACCCTGAAACTGAGCTGCAGCACGGTGGCCAAGACAATACAGCGGTTTAACAAGACAGGTTCCACTCAGAACAGGCCTCACCATGGTCCACCAAAGAAGTTGAGTTCACATGCTCAGCATCATATCCTGAGGTTGTCTTTGGGAAATAGACGTATGAGTGCTGCCAGCATTGCTGCAGAGGTTGAAGGGGTGGGGGGTCAGCCTGTCAGTGCTCAGACCATACGCCGTACACTGCATCAAATTAGTCTGCATGGCTGTCATCCCAAAAGGAAGTTGCCAGCAGTTTAGACAATAATGGCTGTATGTTGAATTATTTTGAGGGGACCACATTTTTACACTGTTATACAAGCTGTACACTCACTACTTTACATTGTAGCAAAGTGTCATTTCTTCAGTGTTGTCACATGAAAATATATAAAATATTTACAAAAATGTGAGGGGTGTACTCACTTTTGTGAGATACTATACTTTCACAGGCTGCAAGCTGTAGTGGCATGACCTACAATATGACAGTGGACCACACAGTGGTTAGTGGAAAGTTAGAGAATTTTAAAGGTGAAAAAAGGCCAAGCGTGTCCCACGGCCACGTGCTGATGGGGATGCACCGTCTCCATGACCAGCACTAGACACAGAGCCTGCTTGCCCTCTCTTATTGGCTTGTGACTGTCTGCCTCTCCTTCTTGGCCTTCCAGACATACTAATGGCCTGTAGCTGCACTAAGCTGGGATATATATATATATATATATATATATATATATATATATATATATATATATATATATATATATATATATATATATATATATATATGTATGTACTGATACTGCAGCTAGCAAAATCAACTGCCTGCCTGTAGTATGAGAACACCACCAACCTTCCACAGGTAGCTTTAGCTGAACACTGTGAGGTGGACGCACCCCACTAACTTGTAGGTTTAGCTGAACACTGTGAGCAGGACGCACTGCACTAACTGTAAATAGTCTAGCTTCCTGACTGTGGTACTAATAGGATCAAAAGAACACCAGCAATTTTCTTCAGGTAGCTGTATATACTGTAACAAGACAAGCCTGCCTGTCAGTAAGAAGATAACAGGAACGGATCTGGCTGAACACTGTGAGCAGGACGCACTGCACTAACTGTAAATAGTCTAGCTGCCTGACTGTGGTACTAATAGGATCAAAAGAACACCAGTAATTTTCTTCAGGTATCTGTATATACTGTAACAAGACAAGCCTGCCTGTCAGTAAGAAGATAACAGGAACGGATCTAGCTGAACACTGTGAGCAGGACGCACCCCACTAACTTGTAGGTTTAGCTGAACACTGTGAGGTGGACACACCACACTAACTTGTAGGTTTAGCTGAACACTGTGAGCAGGACGCACCCCACTAACTTGTTGATTTAGCTGAACACTGTGAGCAGGACGCACTGCACTAACTGTAAATAGTCTAGCTGCCTGACTATGGTACTAATAGGATCAAAAGAACACCAGTAATTTTCTTCAGGTAGCTTTATATACTGTAACAAGACAAGCCTGCCTGTCAGTAAGAAGATAACAGGAACGGATCTAGCTGAACACTGTGAGCAGGACGCACTGCACTAACTGTAAATAGTCTAGCTGCCTGACTGTGGTACTAATAGGATCAAAAGAACACCAGCAATTTTCTTCAGGTAGCTGTATATACTGTAACAAGACAAGCCTGCCTGTCCGTAAGAAGATAACAGGAACGGATCTAGCTAAACTGAATACAGTGTGTATATATATATATATATATATATATATATATATATATATATATATATATATATATATATATATATATATATATATATATATATATATATATATATATATATATATATATATATATATATATGCAACACCTGGGATATATACACAATACACTGTAAGTGCAGATAACTGACTGACTGTTCTGCCTAATCTATCTAACTCAAATCAAATGTCACTGTCTGTCTCTCTCTCTCTCTCTCTCTCTCTCTCTCAATGAACGCCGGAACACACACTACACAGGGCCGCCGTGCAGGCGGCCTTATATAGTGTGGGGCGTGTACTAAATCCCCTGAGCCATAATTGGCCAAAGCCTCCTTGGCTTTGGCCAATTACGGCTCTCTGTTCAGACGGCGCTGTGATTGGCCAAGCATACGGGTCATAGTGCATGCTTGGCCAATCATCAGCCAGCAATGCACTGCGATGCCGCAGTGAATTATGGGCCGTGACGCGCCACACGAATTTGGCGCGAACGGCCCATATCGTTCGCAATTCGGCGAACGACCGAACAGCCGATGTTCGAGTCCAACATGGGTTCGATTCGAACACGAAGCTCATCCCTAGTCCCTGTTTCTGATGCACCATTACTCCCACTGTTGTGAAGCAAAGTTCAGTTTGGATTAGAGTAGTCAGAGACATCAACAAGCCCTCAACCATTTGTTTGGAGTTTACAGTTTTCTGCAGTCTGGGCATACCATGTAGCCCCAATCCCCATCCAAGTTCACTGTTTCTAAAATAAACACTAAAAAACACAAATCCCTGGACTGTTTATTGTGCCAATTGGAACAGTGTGGAGAATCACTTTTGCCTGGCTGTAGGACGGTGCTGTAGGGTGTAAATAGGCCCGAATTCCAGTGGCTCCTTCAGGGGTAACACTACATTTGAGTTTAAATGTTGAATGTATTACAATATGCCAGTATATATACTGATACTGTACCTGAGACATCAGGTAATATAAAAACCAGGAACACAGAACATATAGGTGTGTTGGCTCTGGGAACATGAGCTATGAATGGAGGAGGCAGACCTATCAGTCATCCACCCTTCCTCCATTCTTAGGAGGGGGGTGTAGTGGTAATAATGATTCCTCACTCTACTGTTCTCCATATATGTCAAATGATAGGTAGGAGCGAGGTGCTAGACGTGATACAAATAGAAGTGCTTTGCTCAGCCCGATGGCTTATGTTCAGCAGCTCTTTACAAAACAGGGGTCATTTTAAGGGATCTATGTATAACTTGAAAAAGGAGTGCCAAATAAATGTTTCTTAGAATCCAAAAGTATTTATTTGATTTCACAAGTGACCAAAAAGAAAACAAAAGGCACTTTGGGGGACCAAACAATCCCCCTTTATCAGATGTTTACTTTCTAAAGCAGTTTTTAATAAAGTGTAAGTTCACTTTACAGAAAATCTATAATGTGAACTTACACTGGCCCCCTCCCCATCCCTCCCAGTCCTGCTGTACCAGATTGCTTGGATTCCCCACTGTCAGACACCGACAAGTTGCTTCACCAGTTCCGGGATTTGAAACCTCTGCGGCTTAATCTCATGTACATATTGCTTAGCCAGTACAGATTACAGGTATTTTAATTGGTCAGCACTGTCACATGGCTGGTGCTAACCAATCAGAAGCCGTCTATCCCGTACTGTCAGTACTGCGAGGAGAGGAGAGAAAGCCGCCAGAATTTCAAATACCTGGACCACTGAAGTGGCTTGTCAGTGTCTGACAGTGGGGGATTGCGGTAATCTGGTACAGCGGGACCGGGTGGGATGGGGTGAGAGTACAGTGTAAGGTCACCTTACAGATTTTCTGTAAAGGTGAACTTACACTTAAAAGATCCTGGACACATCAACCAAATACAGGATGGTATTTAGTGTATGAATGTCTGCGTTAGATGCAGAGAAGATAGAGCCACATCCCCGTATTTATCTAGCTCCAACGATACGTGTCCCTATCTTAGACCCACAATTTATCCAGGGTCTAATGCTAGTTTGTATCCACTTCTTATGTCTGTGTCCTATGCCCAGGAAAATTACTGAGGCCTAGTGGTTAAATACTTGCCTTCCTATGTCTGCCCATGTAATCTGGGTGTTTGCTTATCATAGTATCACAGTATCATAATTCTGTACAATACATGTTCCTTCTCCGAGAGTTTGGCTGAGTATAACAGGATCAAAGATATATGTAATTTTTGGTAGGACTTTATATATGCCTCAGAGAACCACACGTACACTGTGGTGTATTAAAATTTTACTATAGATGTTAGCAGTAAAAAATCACAATTGTAATCAATTAAAAACGTTCTTGAGATAACACCATATATACAAAAAACTGTGGGTTACATTCTTATAGGATAAACCTATTGATGTCCCAAACTCTTAAGTCAATTGTAAGTTGGTCTACGCATTTCGTGGGGTTGCCCGCTTCATCAGGACCGTGTGTATTACATAGAACTTGTAATTACATAAAGCAAACTATGAGAAAGCAGAGAAGAAAAGCATAAAATATATGTCAACAAATCCATCAAAATATTAATCCAAATAAACTATCTCCATTGGGATAAAAAGAAACAAAGAAGAAGAAAAAAAAAGAGAATTTATCTTCATATATACAGTAATATAAAATACAAGTGCATCTCAAAAAATTTGAATATCATCAAAAAGTTAATTTATTTCAATAATTCAATTCAAAAAGTGAAACCCATATATTATATAGATTCATTACACACAGAGTGGTATATTTTAAATATTTCTTTCTTTTTATTTTGATGATTATGGCTTGCAGCTAGTGAAAACCCAACATTCAGTATCTTAAAAAGTAGAATATTACATAAGACCAATAAAGAAAAAGGATTTTTAATACAGAAATGTTTGCTTACTAAAAAGTATGTCCATGTACAGTATAATATGCACGCAATACTTGGTCTGGGCTCCTTTTGCATAAATGACTGCATCAGTGTGGTGTGACATGGAGGCGATCAGCTTGTGGCACTGCTGAGATGTTATGGAAGGCCAGGTTGCTTTGATAGCAGCCTTCAGCTCATCTGCATTGTTGGGTCTGGTGTCTCATCTTCCTCCTCACAATATCCCACAGATTCTCTATGGGGTTTAGGTCAGACAAGTTTGCTGAGCAATCAAGCACAGTGATACCATGATCATTAAACCAGATATTGGTACTTTTGGCAGTGTGGGCAGATGCCAAGTCCTGTTGGAAAATTAAATCAGCATCTCCATAAAGCTGGTCAGCAGAGGGAAGCATGAAGTGCTCTAGAATGTCCTGGTAGAGGGTTGCGCTGACTTTGGACTTGATAAAACACAGTGGACCAACACCAGCAGATGACACGGCTCCCCAAATCATCACTGACTGTGGAAACTTTACACCGGACCTCATGCAACTTGGATTCTGTGCCTCTCCACTCTTCCTCCAGACTCTGGGACCATGATTTCCAAATGAAATGCAAAATTTACTTTCATCCGAAAAGAGGACTTTGGACAACTGAGCAACAGTCCAGTCCTTTTTGTCCTTAGCTCAGGTAAGACGCTTCTGACTTTGTCTCTTGTTCAGGAGTGGCTTGACACGGGGAATGCATCATTTGTAGCCCATGTCCTGGATATGTCTATGCCAGCTCTTGAAGCATTGACACCAGCCGTAGTCCACTCCTTGTGAATCTCCCCCAAATTTTTGAATGCCCTTTGCTTCACAATTCTCTCAAGGTTGCGGTTATCCCTGTTGTTTGTGCACCTTTTTCTACTACACTTTTTCCTTCCACTCAACTCTCCATTAATATGCTTGGATACAGCACGCTTCTTTAGCAATGGCCTTTTGTGACTTACACACCTTGTGGAGGGTGTCAATGACTGTCTTCTGGACAACTGTCAAGTCAGCTGTCTTCCCCATGATTGTGTAACCTACTGAAGCAGACTGAAAGACCATTAAAATGCTCAGGAAACCTTTACAGATGTTTTGAGTTAATTAGCTGATTAGAGTGTGACACCATGAGTCTACAATATTGAACTTTTTCATAATATTCTAATTTTCTGAGATACTGAACTTTGGGTTTTCACTTGCTGTAAGCCATAATCATCAAAATTAAACAAAAGAAATGCTTAAATTATATCAATTTGCATGTGTGTAATAAATATATATTATATATGAGTTTCACTTTTTGAATTGAATTACTGAAATAAATGAACTTTTTGATATTACATTTTTTTGAGATGCATCTGTATAGTGAGGATATCTTACCTCTGCCTAAAAAAATATATAGAACATAAGTGGCAGATGTCAAAAGGTGTTTGTCTCAAAATGTGCCTACCAGCTTGTGGGACATGCCATAATGCCCCAAATATAGATGCTACAATACTAATATGAACAATGTAAGGAGCATGTATGATAACCATAAAAAACATCCAGACTGAATTTAAACATATCTTACCGCATAGGGTGGTTTAAAAAGTATATATTAATGGACCAAATCAGAAGAGAATCCCTGCAGTCGCACATCCGTGTTGTCCCTGGGATATATGTAAAAGTGGCAACCTCAGCCTGGACTCTGGCCTGGCCACCCCCCATGTCATATAATATTGGACACTGCTGTTTATTATGCCAGAGAGGTATATAGCGGGTGGGAAAGAGTTTTGGGCAGGTTATGCACCCTTGTTTCCGAAATGGGACCTTCTAAACAAATGGAAAGAAAAAAGAACAAAGGGTGCAGCCAAATATAAGCTGGGTATACATGTACACTTTTTTTCCGTTCAACCATATGGTTGAACAAAAAAAAAACCTGACAGATTCCCACATTAACACTGTGGATGCAGGAATCTCTCCTGGTGTCTTGGTAATCTGACAGAGGGGACTCCCCCATCAGAATACACAGATCAGCACTGCAGTCATTGGCTGTGAGCGAGGATTGAATGCTGGTTTTCCAGCAAGGCTGTTTGACAGAAGCTGGTCATTAGACTGGGCTTCTGTTGAACAGACCGCGGTATACATGTAGCAAAAGTTGGCCAAATTATGGTACGTGTGTACTGGGCTTTATATAATGGTGATGGGAACTAGAAAACTTTAGGCTAAGATTTATGGCTGTTGAGAACAGTACATAATGATGATGAGCTATCTGTACAGTCAGCAGCACAAGGAAAATCTCTGAGAGAGAATTAGTAAAAATTCAGAATATAGGTGTCAGTTTAAAGGCAAATTTTTAATTTTTGTTTAAAGTGTACCAAAAGTGTCAATGAGTCACTGGAAATTTTCGTTTCGGATGCATTCCTATATTGAAGAATTTTGTTTCGTCATATATGTTATATTGACCCAATTTGCTTTTGGAATTAGTTTTGTATCTTCGGCATTTGTTTCCTATATTCGTTGGACTGGGTGGATTTGAAAAATTCTGCCATTTTCCCCCAGAAGATTGCTATATATTCGATATATTATCGAATCGGACGAATTTGAATCAGAATTACTTGATATTTTTTGACACTAGTCCAATCCACCAAGAGAAAACAAGAGAAAAGGAAAAGGAAAGGGAAGGAAAAGGAAAATATTGACTAGCATCATGTACATTTGAATTAACGAATGGAATGAAATTCGGGACCATTCAGTAACCGAATCCGAATTAACAAACTAATTCAGAAATTGAATTAATTTCCCCATGGGCTCAAACTACTATCACATCATGTGACATCATCCAAGTTAAACAAATGCATTTGTTAATTTTGTTATACATTTTTTTTTATTCGTTGACATTCGTTACTCTCTCCATTTGGAGATTCGTATACATCAGAGTCTTGGAAACGGACATTTTCGTACGCAAAATGATTTAAAAGGAAACGCACATGTCTAGTGTCAATCACTTAATTTCAAAAATAGTCTAATGCCGCGTACACACGGTCGGACTTTTCGTCTACAAAAGTCAGACGGACGCCGACGGACTAAAGCTGGCTGACAATCCGATCGTGTGTGGACTTCCCCGGACTTTCAGCGGACTTTCAGCGGACTTTTCCAGCCGCAAATCTGACGGACTTTAGATTTGAAACATGCTTCAAATCTTTACGTCGTAACTACGCCGGACCCAGAAATCCACTCGTCTGTATGCTAGTCCGACGGGCAAAAACCCACGCTAGGGCAGCTATTGGCTACTGGCTATCAACTTTCTTATTTTAGTCCGGTGTACGTCATCACGTACGAATCCATCGGACTTTTGTGTGATCGTATGTAGGCAAGTCCGTTCGTAAGAAAGTCTGCCGCAAGTCCGCCAAAAGTCTGACAAAAGTCAGTCGAAAGTCTGTCGGACAGGCTGTCGGACTTTTGTAGCCGAAAAGTCCGACCGTGTGTACGCGGCATAAGGCCCATTACAAATGTGCAAGTCTGGAAGTCCCCATGGCTTATATGTAAAGAAAGTGGAGTCATTATCTGGCTTGCAGCCAAGGGGCCAGGACAGAGGTTAAAAGTGATGTTAGTTCCTATGAAGAGTTAGTAGGAACTGAGCAATTGTGGGACACAGTAGGCCTAGAAATAGTTTAGTAGGGGTGGAAGGGTCAAAGACCCATTACAAATGTGCAAGTCTGGAAGTCCCCTTGGCTTATCTGTAAAGAAAGTGGAGTCATTATCTGGCCAGCAGCCAAGGGGCCAGGGCAGAGGTTAAGAGTGATGTTAGTTCCTATGGGGAGTTAGTAGGAACTGAGCGATTGTGGGATATACAAGACCTAGAAATAGTTTAGTAGAGGTGGAAGGGTGGAGACAGAATCAATTGAGGGTGCTGGAGAGGGGTCTTGATTATTGCTAAAAGCCTGGGAAACATGCAAAGCTCTCAACTGCCTTTATTTGAAGGGACCTGCAGTTGACCTCCATCATTTAAGTTACATCTAGCTGCTTTTGCATTCCCATTGACCTTAATGGAGAGAAAAGAAGTTCTAAAGAGAACTAAAGGTACCTCAAGTGTATGTAAAGCCAACAATAAAATGTTGGTTTTAGGTAGAGTGGAGAAGAGATACAATCTGTTGTTTGTTTGCTATTTGTTTCTTAGCTGGGGGTATTCACTCATTCTTTTTGTCCTGGTGACCATTGTCAGGAAGTCAAAAAGTGATGAGAGCCTTAAAATGTAATGTTGTCATAAGGGCAGTAGATCAAGGAAAACCTTTCAATGGGGGACATCTGCAGTTAATGCTTGGTGAATGTCAGATTGTCTGCTTTATAAATATGCCCCTAAGTGTACAGAATGGGACTACTTTTCCATCCTGTTGGGAAGCAGACTCAGTAGGCCTTGCAGGGCTATGTTAGCTGACTTTATTAGTGTTCTACTATGGTCAGTCAGTTGGAGAGGTGGGCATTTGGCCTAGATGAGCAAACAAGTATAAATCCAGTCCTTGTCTGTACCCCTCTACCCCAAGTCAGCTGACTCTCAGATAAGCTGAAACCCTACCAGGCCTGCAGCATGCTACAGAATGTAGCATGGGTAAAAGGGGGTAGTTTACATTGATTTAAAAGCTATGTTGGAGTATATGTGGTATATGATGAGATGATGAAGGGTGAAATGGCGGTGATGTACTTACAAGGCAATAGCTTGGCTTACAAAGGCATTTGTTGGACATAAAGTAGATTTATATCCTTTGTGGCTTTTGGGAAGTTTATTTAAATCAATTTTTTTTGTGTCTGGAGTTTAGCTTTAGTTATGAAGCGTGTGTAGGGTGTTGCCTTCTTACCAGAATTCAGCAAGACTGATTAGGAGATATCAAGTAGTGTAGAACAAAAGAGCAGGAAATAGGAAAATATTACTGCATTCAGTATTGATAGGTTGTTGTAGCAGGGGGTGCAGGCACATCTCTCATACAATGAGAGATGATATTCAAACATCTTTGGAATGTCCATACTGCTGCATAAGGGCAAATCAGCAATAGATAGGCTTTCACATGCCACACACCTAAAATACCAATGGTCTTTCATATATATGGTAATGGTATTCAGTGTATTGTAAGAAGAGCTATTTGAAATAAAGTCATTATTAAAAGAAATAATTTATTCAGTATATCCATTGTTATTAACCACTTGACCTCCAGAAGATTTACTAAGATTTACTAAGCCCCCAGATACTTTACTAAACTAGACTCAAAATACCAAGCAAATCGTTCTCTTCGTTCCTCCCAAGACCTCCTGCTCTCTAGCTCCCTTATCGCCTCCTCTCATGCTCATCTCCAGGACTTTTCCTGAGCCATTTCTTTCCAACGGCATTCCCTACCCCAATCTGTCTGTCTCCTTCTCTGTCTACTTTTGGACAATCCCTGGAAAACCCTTCTCTTCAGTGAAGCCTTTCCTGACCTCACCTATCAACTGTTCTTTTATTTTCTCAATCAGCTTCTTCCCATACAGTTACTATCTTTTGTATCACTTGACCCTCCCTCTTAGATTGTAAGTTCTAACAAGCAGGGCCCTCTGATTCCTCCTGTAGTAAATTGTAGTGTAACTGTACTGTCTGCCCTCACGTTGTAAAGTGCTGTGCAAACTATTGGCGCTATACAAATCCTGTATAATAATAATACTGATATAACACAATTCAATACAAGGGGGTAAGGAGGGCCCTGCACATGGTAGCTTACAATCCAATAAGAATTTTTTTCAGTTTTTTCTACCCTAGATAACTAACCCTAGAGTTTTTGTCTACTTTTTTGATAGAGCTTGTTTTGGTTTTGTTTTTAGTCAGGTTTTGTTTTTGACTAATATTGCAACTTAATTGCACAACAGTGCATTTCTTTATAAATATATTTATAGTGTTTGCTGATATGTGGAATTTTGCAGTGTAAGGAAGGGTTTTTGTTATTTTTGTCCTCTAGAGCTCTATTATGTATTCACAACAGTCCTGGCTGCTATGATACGCCAGTTATATAAAACAGTGTGTGTACCCTTCATATTTTAGGCTGAACATAAAAGGCTGGCTCTAATGGCCCAATGTGGCTATATAGGGTTGCAACTAGCAGATGATAAAAAGCATTTCTGACATCACAGATGGAAATGTTCTCTGATTTATATTTCCAAGCTTCCATTAAAAATAGAGATGTCTTAGAACAGTGCTGTCCACTGGCCGAATCACTAGCTACACTGCTGCTCGTCTTGACATTTCAGAGGTTAGGCAAGTATCTGTCCGCCCATCATTTTCGAGAAGATATCTCGCTACCTAAAAAAATTAAATGTCAGCAGCTACAAAGATTGGAGACATCATTATCACCCATGCAAAAATTGAGGAATTGGGAGCATGTAGCTGTCAGATAAAATAACACTTCAGATGTGTTAGGGGAGGGGGAGGGGGAGGGGGAGGAGGAGGAGGATGACCGGTACTTTAAAAGTGAAGGTCCGCTTTAGGGTGAACCTGTGGCCAGGATTTACATATTCCTAGCAAGCAGCACATGAGCTTTAAAACAAGACCTCACTAACCTCTGTAGCTGCAGGCTCTGTGGGACAATTCATCCTCAAAATCCTCTTTTACCGATTTAAATACATTTTAAACCTTTGTGGGTAGCATTGTCTCATGTTTTGTATGTTATTATTGTATATGTTTTATTTGTCTTTCTGTACAACTTCCTGTATCTGCGATAGCTATTTTACGTGTTATCTATATTGTGTCAGTTATTATTATTATTATTAGTAGTAGTAGTAGTAGTAATAATAATAATAATAAGATTTTTTCTAGCACCATTACTCCTCAATTACTAGGAGATAATATTACTAATAAATAAATATATAACACATGGTAAAAATGTATGCTTTTATAATCAGACCATTTTAATGGTTAATTCTTCTTGCATTCTCAATAACCCAATCTATTTTTTCACCGCAGATCCATGTTTGCACTGATAAGAGAGAGGAAGGGACAGGTGGGGAGGTGAGAGTGGCCTGGAACAGCAAACAGATGGAGAAAGAAGACGGGACAATTGGTGCTCAGAATGAGGAGCTGCAGGGTTTTGATGGAGGAGACTTACCTGGGGTGGACGGTGACAAAGGAGAAACACCAGGGCTGGAAAATGAGAGAGAACGCCTGCGAAGAGAGATCTGCAGGGAACTGAAGATTAAGGAAGGAGCAGAAAAGCTTCGCAAGGCCACCACAGAGCGTAAGAACCTGGGACATGTAGAGACCATGCTGAGGACATGTGAGCGAAGGCTTGATAGCTTAAAGCAAGAACTGGAAGAACTTGAAACCTGTCCAACATCCCCAGGACCTAATTCAGGTACTTATCTCTAAGCATTCAGGTATACCTGTCACCTCTGAAAATCTTCTAAAATGGCTTCAGCAATTAGGAATGTAACATGTACCTAAAAAGGTCTCCATCATTCTGAGACTCTAAATCTTAATGGGCTCTCCTATGCAAACTACAACATGTACAATATACGCTGTGATGAAGAATTGTCCTTCTCCATCACACCTAGTGTGCTTTCCTATTGGCCAGGTTGCCCATTGTAGTCATGGATCAGGAAGCCAGTAAGTGAACCCTCGAAACTGCTGGGTCTACTTATTAATAAGAGTGCCCACTAGGATTCTTTGTTCCCAATGTTCTAAGGAAAACTTTTGCAGGCACTGTAACTAGCCAGAGGTATAAAAGAGCTGGGTTGCCTCTGTTTTCAAATGTTGGTCAGGACTGAGCAGCTGAGCAGGCCTCCTCCAGAGCCAAATATATGTATACAGCAGTGCATCATGAGTTTACATAGCACCTATCGTTGTTTACGGCCTTGGTACACAGCCAGTAGGACAATATTCTAAATGTAGCCTCTCAATACATTTTGAGGATCTGCAGATTGTTAGAAGTGACATTTATTCAATATTGAGTGGTCTATTGAGAAATAGATATCCCCCAAAAAATTCAGCCCAATAGTCCCAGAGGTCCCAGAGATCTGGGACACCTAAGGGTTTCACCATAAAAAATACCAACCCCTAAAGTGTATCTAAACTCAATAACAAAATATTAACATGTTGCAGCTTAACAGTCCTTAGGTGTGATGGCTGCGTTTGTTTTCCTTTTTAAGGCTTTTTTCGCTTTGTTTTCCTTTGATTATCCTGCCAGTAACACACAGGATCATGGGTCAGGCTCAAAGACCAGTTGCTATAGCGGTTACGTGACTACTACCGACCAGCAGGATGGGTACACAGGCAGTCACCCTGGTGGATGATACGGGCTCACCTGAGGTGCGCAGTCTAAGTACTAACTGGTGTTCACCAGAGCTCCTGACGATGGGGATGGGTTTAGCTGCATGTTAGTACCAGGTCGCAATCCTTCGGATTGCCCCACCAGGAGGTGAGAAGCCGGGGTCCAATAGCAGATAAGCAGGTAAGGATCCCAAAAGAAGCATAGTCAGTAAACAATCCTTTTAACAGACGGTTAGACAGGTTAATTTGGTTGGTCAGCAGACTGGTTGGTGAGTTGAGCTATGGAATTATTTTTGTCTTACATGTATATGGCCCTCCATGTGCTCCTTGCTGTGAAGACCAGTTATAGGTGGGGGCAGTGGCCAGTTTTTATTTACTGTTCGTATATATGGTCCAGGGACACACTGGGCACCTTCGCTGCCATTGTGCTCTTGCTGGGTGTCCAGTGTGCTCCTGTTCCTTTAAGGGGGCCTGGGCTGCCTCCAGGCACACCTGCCCCACATCTATCCATTCCATGCATGTGCTTCCACTGTGGAGACACTTTTAAATTTGTAGTGTTAGGACTGCAAGCAACACAGGGTGCTATGACGAGGCTTTGCAGCTTTCACATGCGTTTGCAAATGTGTGCTAACTAAACCCCTGCTTTTAACAGACGATTAGACAGGTTAATTTGGTTGGTCAGCAGACTGGTTGGTGAGTTGAGCTATGGAATTGTTTTTGTTTTACATAGTCAGTAAACAAGCCATAGGTCAGTAACGTGTAGTTGCAGGTTGGGAAGTGGGGTTGACGAACAAGCCAAGGGTCGATAACAAGTGGTAACAAAATATGGACAGCAACAGGGAAGATGAGAGCGAGATACTGGCTGAAGAGAGCACAATAATCTGGCAAACAGGAAGTGCAGAGACATGGCTTGAATCAGGAAGTTTATGGGAGGAGCAAAGAGTTTAAAGTGGATGTAAACCCCACATTTTTTTTATCATACTGTAGAGTATAAGATTTCCTATCATTTGAGCCCAGTCTTGCCACACAGAGTTAATCCATCTCTGAGCAATCCTCTTTTATTGTTCAGTGAGATAAATCTTGACAAACAGAAAAACTTTGTCAAATCCTCCCCCTTGCTGTGAGTGACAGGTGATTTACATCTCGTGCACTAGCCTAAGACACAGGCATTATTTTTTAATTCCCTCCCCCACTCCTTTCTTCTGCTGCTCTGCAAGGATTGGCTGTTCCACACCTCACCATGATTTGGCATGCTGAAGTCATGTGGTTACTTTCCTGTCTTTTCACTGGATGTTAGAGATCATAGCAGAAGTTCAGCAGAAGTTCAGTGTTAGAAATACACAGGAGAAGCTGCATATTGACAAGGGGAGTGTAGAGGTGGGCGGGGAGTCTACTGACATCACGGCTCCACCCACCGAGCTCCAGACAACAGACCCACCCACAGAATATGCAGTTTTTCAGGTCTCATAACAGACAGAGGGGAGACATTTGACAGGTAAGGATACATGCAGGAGGCATGTATATCCTTATAGATTACCCCTATGGCAGTAGTTTAGAAAGGATGACATTGGGTTTACATCCACTTTAAGGTTGAGCAGAGTTCAAGGGTTGTCCAATGGATAAGGCAGGGTCCTGTCCAGCATCTCAGGTAGCTCAGCGAGAAGAGTCATTGTCAGATGTAGTAGAGGTCCCAGGTTCCAGGTTCCAGTCCCCTGACACTTCCTCTCCTAAGGTGAGAACACTTACTCATGGAACTGTATCTATGGAGGATCAGCATTGTCACTCTAGGCTATTACAGTTCAAAATACAGAACGCTTTCCTCTCTCCTAATCTCCATAACATATGGGAACGGTGATCTGTAGACCACAGAATTTAGTGCAGTAGGGGAAGGTTAGGAGCTCACTAGATTTGTGACAGGATCAACAGATGTTTTTTTGCACTTACTGTACAGATATATAACAAAGTGCATTTTTTGCTAGAAATTAAAATAACACCCCCACCCCCAAAATTAAGTATATACTGTATTTTGTGAAAGCAGAGGCCTTGAAGAATAAAATGGTGGTAGTTGCAATTTTTTTTCCGTCGAAAGATGTTTACACAGTCATGTATCAAATGCATATTTTCAGGAAAAAATACACTAAAGTGAATTTTAGTGCAAACAAACACAATATAAAACTATTTTTTTTATCTTTTATGTAAAACATAAAAGATTGGGTTGCATTGAGTAAGTAGATACCAAGCATGTAAAGTCTTAAAATTGCACATGCCCGTGGAATCCCAAAAACTATCGTACCCAAAATTCTCCATAGGTGACACTTTAAAAGCCTTTACAAATGATCAGTTTAGAGTTAACTGTGATTATGGCGCTAAAATTATTGCTCTCACTCCGACATTCCAGAATGGCAGTGCAGTTGATTTTACATGCACACGCTCACGCGCTCAGCGATTTTTGTATGAGTTGTTTGCCCTGCAAAAGTGATCGGGCCACCTGATCACTTGTATCAGAAAGCCCAATGCCAGCTACAGCAGCTATGACCTTGATTTACCACTTACCTACCATGTCTCTGCCATTTTATAAACGTACCTTGGTAGATGAGTGGTTAAAGGAAATCTATGGTCACAGCAATACACTTTTATTTTATAATATCAGCATTGTAATAACATAACAAACAATAGCTATTTTTGTCAATCCAAAACATGTTTTATTCGAAAAATCATCTTTTACGTTTCAAGTTCTGCCTGTCTGCTGGCCGTCTGTTTCCACGACTTCCTGGATTCTCTGCATGCTTCGCAGCTTCTACTCTGCTGTTTACTGTCAATTTCTAAAGATTTACATATCCCATGGTACCTTGCTGCCTGTAATGCCGTGTACACACGAGCGGACTTTACGGCAGACTTTGCCCGGCGGACTGGATTTCGTCAGACAATTCGATCGTGTGTGGGCTCCAGCGGACTTTGTTTTCTCAAAAGTTGGACGGACTTAGATTTGAAACATGTTTTAAATTAATCCGTCGAAATCGAGTCCGGTCGAAAAGTCCGCTCGTCTGTATGCTAGTTCGATGGACAAAAAGCCACGCTAGGGCAGCTATTGGCTACTGGCTATGAACTTCCTTGTTTTAGTCCGGTGTACGTCATCACGTACGAATTCGACAGACTTTGGTGGATTGTGTGTAGGCAAGTCCGTTCATTCAGAAAGTCCGTCAAAGTCCACCGGGCAAAGTCTGCCGTAAAGTCCGACCGTGTGTACGCGGCATTAGCTGTGATTCCTGTAATGCAGATGTAGGCAAAATTTGAGAGGTGGATATCTACAATATGAAAGAGATCAAAGATCACCGGGCTTTGGCACCCTTTTTTAACCACTTGCCGACCGGCTCACGCCGATATATGTCGGCAAAGTGGCATGGGTGCGCAAAACAACGTACCCGTACGTGGCTGTGTCATTGGCGGCTAGCGGGCGCGTGCGCACGTGCTGCGGGAGCGTGCCTGCGGGCCCCGCGGACCCGGTGTCCGCCGGTGGCCCGCGATCATGACACAGAGAGGCAGATTGGGGAGATGCCTATGTAAACAAGGCATTTCCCTGTTCTGCCTAGCAACATGACAGGGATCTACTGCTCCCAGTGATCGGGAGCAGTGATCTCTGTCATGTTCTAGTGAGCCCATCCCCCTACAGTTAGAATACGCCCAGGGAACACACTTAACCCCTTGATCGCCCCCTAGTGTTTAACCCCTTCCCTGCCAGTTACACAGTAATCAGTGCATTTTTATAGCACTGATTGCTGTATAAATGCCAATGGTCCCAAAACAGTGTCAAAAGTGTCCGATCTGTCCGCCGCAATGTCGCAGTCACGATAAAAATCGCAGATTGCTGCCATAACTAATAAAAAATGTAATAATAAAAATGCCATAAATCTATCCCCTATTTTGTAGACGCTATAACTTTTGCACAAACCAATCAAAATACGCTTATTGCCATTTTGTTTTTACCAAAAATATGTAGAAGAATACATATCGGCCTAAATTGAGGAAGAAATTTGTTTTTTTTATATTTTTTGGGATATTTATTATAGCAAAAAGTAAAAAATTTTTTTTTTTTTTTCAAAATGTTCGCTCCTTTTTTGTTTATAGCGCAGAAAATAAAAACCGCAGAGGTGATCAAATACCACCAAAAGAAAGCTCTATTTGTGGGAAAAAAAGTAAGTCAATTTTGTTAGGGTACAAGGTCGCACGGCCGCGCAATTGTCAGTTAAAGCGACGCAGTGCCGTATCGCAAAAAGGGCTTGATCAAGAAGGGGGTAAATCCTTCCGGGGCTGAAGTGGTTAAAGAAATTGAAGGCCTAACTTAATAGTAAGGAAAACGTAGAAAAAGATATTAAAACAAATGTCACTGTAAAAATATAAACTTCGCCTACAGTGCACAGTGTCAGTAGGACAGTGAATGGTGTGTGGACGCTTCAGTAGGACAGAGGTTGGTGTCAGCAGGGTAGGGGACTGTGTCAGTAGGGCAGAGGACTGTGTCAGTAGGGCAGAGGACTGTGTCAGTAGCGCAGAGGACGGTGTCAGTAGAGCAGAGGACGGTGTCAATAGAGCAGAGGACGCTGTCAGTAGGGCAGTGGACGCTGTCAGTAGGGCAGTGGACGCTGTCAGTAGGGCAGTGGACGCTGTCAGTAGGGCAGAGGTCTGTGTCAGTAGGGCAGAGGACTTTGTCAGTAGAGCAGAGGACTGTGTCAGTAGGGCAGAGGATTAATTATTTTTTATTATTTTATACAATTTTTTTAGGAACTCTGTTGAGGGGCTTTGGTGAAATATCAGGGGTCTAAACAGATGCCTGATGTCTCACTTTTGAGACAGAGAAATGGGCTAAGGATAGAGCCAGGGGCGGACTGATAACTCATGGGGCCCCCGGGCAATAGGAGATTATGGGGCCCCCAGGCAATCAGAGATTATGGGGCCACACAGTATACACACAGTATACAATCACACAGTATACGCAGACAGATGTAAAAAAAAAACACAGATTTATACATACTGTCCCTGGTTTTACTGAGGCTGGCAACCCTGATGGGGCCCCCTAGTGGCCCAGAGCCCTCGGGCAGTGCCCGAGTCGCTCAATGGTCAGTCTGCCCCTGGATAGAGCTTCTCTAGTCCCTTTCTCTGCAGCCTCAGTTGCACTGGGCAGTGAATGAATGGGAAGTGCTCTATGCTGAGCTGCTTCTTGTTCATTCACAAACCGAAGCATGGTAAACATGGAATACTCAGTGTTCATTCAGAAAAGGAAGAGGACGGTAAATGACATATTTACCAGTTCCTTCCTCTGCTCTACATCCTGAAATGATCCCCTACAGCGGCTGGCGGGAGAGGAGGGGAAGCCAGCAGTGCTGAAGGGGGACCAAGGGGAGCATACAGCAGAAGGATGAGAAACCTGGACAGGAGGGGTGACAATGGTGGCATTTATTAAAACCAATCCCTGGTATTTTCCTGCTGAAGCCGCTGAATACCAGAGGAGGGAGAGGAGGAAAAGCTGGCTTTCAGCGGCTGCAGGAAAATACAGGGGAACGATTTTAGTAAATGCTGACCCTGCCGGCCCACTTGTCCAGGTTCTGGGGGTCGGCAAAGAAGGGATACAATCTACTCGTCACCTGTTTTCGATCAGGAAGACCTCGATCTATGGTTTGCGTTGCCTCGTGAAACTCCTCCTCTCAGCGCCTCTGTATTTCAGAAGGTGGGCTCTGTGAAATGTGTGACACAGCAGTGCCACCCTACAGGGCATAGTGACTACGTGTCACAGAATTTAAGAAAGTAAATATGTGGGGATCGTAACAAAGTAAGTTTACAAACTTCAAGATCATTCAGGTTAATAGGATAGGAGTAGGCTAGAAATAATTGAAATACAATGTGGAAATGAATATATGATTTTATAATTTGACCATAGATGATACACTTTTACAGAAATGGAGCAGATAGGGGAGGTTTATTTCTAGGGTTTACATCCACTTTAAACAAAGTCACAACAAGTACAGGGGACTACCTCTGCCTGTGTCCATTTCTCACCCTGTAAACATTATCACCTAAAAACGGATGTGACTGTTGTGGTTTCCTTCCATCTTACACTAACTTGATGCCTTGTTACCACGTGCCGATACTGCCTCCCTCTACATTCATCCTGTATTATCAAGGCTCGTATACATTGCTATGTGTTATTTTTTTTTTCTGCTTTGCTAGATATATTTCTATTTTGACGATTTCTATTAACAGTCTACAGGACTGCCTCTCTCTATCCCCCACAGCTGTCTTTGTATTCTGTGGTTGCTTCCTCTCTCTGCCCCTCTCCTTTATCTTCCTCTATGTTTGACCTCCTTGCCTTCATGTCCACTCTACATTATACCTTGCTGCTCCTTTTCTAGGTCACTCACTCAGATCTCTTCCCCAACCTCCCCTTCTCACCCAGGTTCCTGCCCCCTCCTTTCCCTGCTTTCCATTTTTCCAATCTGGACTAAAGATGTTGGAAGTCCAACTAATCCACTTATCTACTAAAGAGTGAAATAAGGTAAAGTAAAGTGGCTCAGGCTCAGTAAAGTATAACATGAAGGACCCATTTACACTTCTGTGCCCTGGTCACGTACGCATTATCCCATTATTATTATTATTATACAGGATTTATATAGCGCCAACAGTTTACGCAGCGCTTTACAATATAAAAGGGAGGCAATACAGTTATAATACAATAAGATACAGGAGGATTAAGAGGGCCCTGCTCAGAAGAGCTTACAATCTAATAGGGTGGGGCAGGTGGTAGAAAAGTTTGTAATGCAATGCACAGTGATGCATATAACATGCGCTAGTGTGCTGTGATGTCTTTACTCTTTGCATCCTGGGCAATTTTCTCATTTTTCAACACACATGTTAAAATCTGCATTTTGTTTGCTGGAAAATGACCCCAAACATTTTATTTTTTGATAGAAAATGACCCCAAACATTTTATATTTTCTGAAAGCAGAGGCACTGAAGAACAAAATGAGGGGCCGTTGCGGTTTTTTATGTTGCATAATATTTGTGCACCTGTTTATCAAATGCATATTTTCAGGAAAAAGTACCCTAAAATGAATTTTAGTGCACATAAACACAGTATAATACTTATTTTGTTGAGAAAATATAAAAGATGGGGATATGTTGAGTAAATAGACAACAAACATGTCGAGATTGTGTGCACCTGTGAAATGGCAAAAAACAATGCCATCTTCCCTGCCGTTTCAAACACTTGTTGGTGTCAATCTGATAAAGGGACGCTAATATACATTTGGTGGTCTTGCCCTCAGATACGCCCTTTCTGGGAGGCTATCCATGCAGTGATCACAGATCGGGACCTACCTTTCAATCCAGCCACTTTCCTGCTTCACCACTCGGCACATGTACCCTTCTAAATATAAACCATCCCTGCTGAATGCAGCCAAAATGTTTATTCTCAGATACTGACGTTCCACTAATGCCCCGTACACACGGTCACATTTTCCGACGGAAAATGTGTGATAGGACCTTGTTGTCGGAAATTCCGACCGTGTGTGGGCTCCATCACACATTTTCCATCGGATTTTCCGACACACAAAGTTTGAGAGCAGGATAAATCCGTTGTCGGAAATTCCGATCGTGTGTACACAAATCCGACGTACAAAGTGCCACGCATGCTAAAGAGATGAAAGCTATTGGCCACTGCCCCGTTTATAGTCCCGACGTACGTGTTTTACGTCACCGCATTCAGAACGATTGGATTTTCCGACAACTTTGTGTGACCGTGTGTATGCAAGACAAGTTTGAGCCAACATCCGTCGGAAAAAATCCTAGGATTTTGTTGTCGGAATGTCTGAACAAAGTCCAACCGTGTGTATGGGGCATTAGACTCTGGGACACATTGAATGGTTCCACCGTATAGACCAGGTGGGAGAGATGGAGGTACTGGTACACATGAGCAGATGAACTATGGCTTCATATTCCTTTACTTGGACACGTTGGTTCCTGTTCAAAGACTCAGACCTCTATAAACAGCACTGCCCTTCTTGAATGATCTATTATGGTCTTCTGCTTCATTCACGTTTGGTAGACTTCCAGTTTGACCCCATTGACTAAACTCCCTACTCTCTCCCCTGTTTTCCTTATCCTATCTACATCCCCCCCACATTTTCTTTCCTCCCCCTCTTCCTCCCCTTAGATACTAGATTTCTATCAGATAGTCTCCCTAAGTGACATATATACATCATCAACCCCTTTCCTTATCTACATGCAATGCCTGTGCTTCTGATATCCATACAATGTAAGTTTGGGTTCGTACTGTTGAGCGTTGACTGTTTTCAAAGTCAATGCTTAATTTTTTGTATTATCTGACTGTAAGTCATAGCATTGTATTGATGACTCTTTTATTTGTTTCTGTGACACAGAGATGTGTTTATGTATGATTTATACTTAACCGCATTGGACATTTTTTTCTCTTTTGTATTGTTCTCCTGGTTATTTTCGTTAAACCTTTATGGAAAAAAACAAAAAAAAAAACAAAAAACGACAGCACCTAAAATTTTTCATAGGTGACTCTTTAAAAGCCATTACATTATTTAGAGATAACCATGAATTATGGCCCTAGAATTAATGCTCTCACTCCAACGTTCTTGAAGATACCTCACATGTCTGGTCCAATCCATGTGCCGGACCTACACACATGTTTGTAGCATGCCACAACACAATGCACTGTTTCAAAAAAGGATCATGTACGATTTTTACCATAATTTTCAATGGGTAGCCTTAACGCAAAGCACATGCATTAACACACCACAAAGAAGCAAATGGGCCTGAAATAAAATGAATCTGTGTTCACTTGAAACATCCAATCATGTGCAGAAGAAGCTCTGCTTTTTTTTTCTATTCCCTTGTGCGCCAATGGTTGTTTTAAGTACACGCACATCTCTACAATTTGCCACAGATTTATTGCCTGTGTTGATGGGCTTAGGGCTTGTGTTGAATGCATCAGTTTTATATCATATTGAGACCAAGGCCCAGGCCTAGGGCAGCACTTTGCAGGGGGCAGCACGGAAAGGGTCCCCGCCGGCTTGAGCTACACTGTTAGTGTAGCACCAGTCTTATGGGGCGGACTGGGCTGAGAGGCAAATTAATCCAGCGCTCCCATAAAGTGGCCACACTGCTTCCGGTATGCAGGCATCTGGCATTCCGCAACTATGGGGGGGACCGCTTCTAATTTTGACAGTCCTCCCTTTCTGGACCACAAACCTTCCTCACTGTGCTATGTTTTCTGCTGCACCATTGGCATGGTTATATCTTCTTAGTCCTCTCCATAAAATTATCAGAAATTTGTTCTTAAAGTAGAACTATAGGCAACACTTTTTTTTTTCATTTTGGATAGAGTAAGGGGGGGGGGGTTATAACCCCTGTCAGTTTATTTTTTATCATCCCTGTCCCATTGCAGTGATTTCCCTTCACTTTCTGCCCCATAGCCATACAGGAAGTGAGAGGAAATCTATGCAAATTAAGGGAATACATTGCCCCCCCCCCCCCCCCCGGCCCTCAGAGCTAGTGTCACCACTTGAAAATTTCAGGGCGGGTCTTAAACAGCAAGGGTTGTGGCCTTGACAGGAAGGGGTGGGTCATATTTAAATGAGGGGGTGCACGAGTTTAGTCAGGCCTAGGGCAGCACAAAACCTAAATACACTACTGATTGAGACACTTCTGAGATCAATCAGACTTCAGTGACGGGTACGTTTGACCTGCAGTTGACCTCCTTCTGACCTGCATTTGACCTGCTTCAAGCAGGTTTTGTATTCCTATAGACTTGTATGGGAATGTAAAATCCGATTGATGCAAACAGCCCATCAACACAGGTCCTTAGCTAATTATGTCCTTACCATAATTTTTTTTTATTTCAGTTCGGATAGAGGAACAACAGATTAGAACCAACCTTTTTATGGTTGTATGTGTCCCCATTGTAGATACTTCCCCATCTCTTCCTGTCCTAGATTAACAGCAGGAAATGAGTGGAAACCTCATCAAAGTTATGGAAAATTCAACCTGACAGGTGTTACTAAAACAAGTGTTCCCAGTGGAAAATATCTACTCATGTCCCAATGACAGCCATAATTGACCATCTGGTGAATGTTCAACGTTCCTTTTTTCCCCAGAGATTTACAGCATGTTGGAAAATCTTTAATACTGACCAGTAATCTTTTTTTAAGGCCCCCTACACATCTGAGCTCCCACGGCACATTGTTGGAGCGGCACAATTAATTTTGAACAGGCCTTCCTCCAGTCCAGAAATGCGGCAAAGATGCTAATGTACCAAATTTTGGCACTCAACCAGGCGCATTTGCCGTTGCATTTTTTTGCTGCAACTTTTGTGTTGTTTGTTGCACAACAATTGCACCACGTTTGGAGTGCCAATAAGAAATAATGGCACCCCAAACGCATCCCGCGTTTTGCTGTGATTCTGGAAATGCAGACAGAATCGCACAATACTGCCTGTGATTCCAGGATGCTCAGCTGTGAACGAGGCCTTATAGGGAAAAGATAATCCTGACCACTGCATCTTAGGCTCAGTGGAATTTGTTGTTTTAGGTTACCACATTATGTACTCCAGAGCCTCTCCCATCCTCTGGAATTCCCTGCCCCAGTATGTCCGATCAGCCCCTACCCTGTCCACCTTTAGGAGATCCCTGAAAACTCATTTATTCAGGGAAGCCTATCCCACACCCACATAACTGTCCCTGAGCCACCCCCATCAAATCATTCTTTGCAGCTATTACCTTTTGTACCACCACCCCCTCCCTTTAGAATGTAAGCTCTACGAGCAGGGCCCTCCTGTACCTTTTGTATTGAACTGTACTGTAATTGTGTTGTCCCCCCTTATACATTGTAAAGCGCTGAGTAAACTGTTGGCGCTATATAAATCTCGTATAATAATAATAATGTACATGAATCCTTTATTCAACAATCTCTAATGTGCTGTTCCCACCTTGTCCTTTTTTTAGGTAAAAGTCTCCCCTGCGAATTCCCATGTTCGTCTCAGCATCCCCGTGTGTTAAAATTAGAGCGTCTGCTGGACATCGAGATGAGAGTCCGACAGGGGGCAGAAAATATGATCCAAATGTACAGTAACGGTTCTGTGAAGGTGAGTCTTTAATACAAATATGTGAAGTTCCATCAAAGCGGACCAGTCTTTTTGTTCAACATTACATGCTGTAAAACAGAAGTGAGTCATATATCTGCTATAAACACTTATAAAATCGGCTTTGCATATTGCAGCTATAAAGCCGCATTTGCAATGAAGATAAGCTGCCGACCAATCTGGTCTAAATATCACCTTGGATTTAAAAATTGTCAGTATAGCTGTGGGACAATTTGCCTGCACTCATGGCTCACCCATTATTGTTTCAGGTTCCTAGCAGTGCTGGAATAAGACAAAAAGCAGTCCTAGGATAGCTGTCCACATTTACGTACACAACCAAACTTTGCTAAGCTCATTGTATCCCAGAGTTGGATCACGCAGAAGGCAACCCAGGCAAGAGCCTCAGATCTAGGAGATGTTCAGGTGGCTCACCTTCAACCTTGAAGCTCCTCCTAACTAGGGGGATAACACTACAGGCCAAAGGTGTGCACCTATCTGTCACTTCATGAAGGGAAAATACACTTGTAGTTAATTGGTGTCTTATGGGGCCAAGCCAGTACAGACAATGCCAATGGAGTGATTCCTCTGGGACTGTTGCAATCCCTATCAATGTCGGTCGAAGGGATGTGTGGGGAAAGCGGGAAAACCTGCTACCTTGCTTAGGGCCCCATTCTCCCTTAATCCATCCCTAATTGTAAAGATTTTGTCATCACTGCTAATATTTTTAGTATTTGATCCATTTTGTTGTTTTATTGAACAAAAGATGAGCTTGAGGAACCATCAGAAGTTTCCATCAGCCCACAAGAAATACACTGATCAGATTTCGGCTGGTTCCTGATGAACCAGGCTGTTCCTGTCGGCACTCTCTTGCCTGCCATCCTTCACTGTTTGGGTAATTTGACAGCTGTCAGAATACAATAGCCACAGCAGGAGATTCGTCCAACTGTGCTTTAAGGCATGGATGGAGGGATATGTTAGAGTTTTTTTCATTCAGCCTGCATGTGGGACATAAAAAATCTATATATGTAAGTGTAAGTGTGGCCTAGATTCACTGCCTGCAGGGGAAGGAAACTCACACGGAGCCTGATTGATGCAGCAAAGTATGGTAATGTTGTAATACGAAGAGAGAACAGCGAACACTGCAGATGCGACCACACCGGACGGTAACACTTACAATGAGCCACACAGAGAGTACATTTCAAAAAGAAAACACTTAACAGTATCCAACAGGGGAAGGCTGGAAAGCAGACCGAAAACTGGGCCCAAACAGGAAGACTACTGATGGTATACAGCGAGAGTCCCTGCTCTGTCCCTCCTCCCCCAGAACCGGTGAGCACCACTGCGCTTGCAAGGAGGCTGCACTGCACCTGCCTACATATGGCCAGCCTTGGATACACCAGCCCTTCTGACAAATGCTAGGATTGGAAAATAAGTAAGTAACATTAAACCTTCATTTTTTTAAATTAAAATAACAAACAGGGTATACTTATCTGCTCTGTGCAATGGTTTTGCACAGAGCAGCCCCGATCCTCCTCTTCTGGTCCCCCGCTGGCGCTCCAGGCCCCTCCTCGTCGGCAAGTGCCTCTTTCCATGGCGGCACCCATGCGGGCTTGCTCCTGAGCTGCCCTGTCTGAGTCTATTGATTGACATTGGCTCCCACTGCTATCAATCTGCCGAATGTAGAGGGAGCTCTCGTGCACATCACTGGATCGGATCAGGCTCAGGTAAGAATGGGGGAAGCTGGGGGGATCCTGCAGCACAGAAGGGTTTTTACCTTAGGTAAAAAACCTTGAGGCATTAGAACCCCTTTAAGGCTAAATGCTGAAACGCGTAAGCCCTGTATTATTCTGTACTACACCTGGTTTAATAAATCAATTTATTGCGAAAGATCAAGCTGTCGGCTTTATCTCATCTCATATAAAACTTTCCTTGCCTTTATTCCCTGATAATACAGGATGAGCATCGCTGCCCCATTCTATACCATCTCTGCTCCCATGACATGCATCCTAAAAATTTTTGAGCTCTCAATATGCAGTAAATCTATAGCTCCCTCTCATGTGAATCAGTTGCAGCCCTTGTCTGCTTAACAGGAGTCTCCAAACGATGGCCCTCCAGTTGTTCAGGAACTACAATTCCCACCATGCCTAGTCATGTCTGTAAATGTCAGAGTTTTACAATGCTTCTTGGGACATGTAGTTCCTCAACAACTGGAGGGCCGTCGTTTTGGAAATCCCTAGGCTTAGTAGAACAGCTGGCTGCTGCGTGAGTAAGACAGAAGAGGGAGTCCCTACATGGAGATCAATGATCTATAACACGTGTCATTATCCACTCCACAATGAGATTTGTTTCTAATTCTTTTATGGTTGCTAAATTAGTAATGTGCCACTTTTTTCACAAAGTGGTTCTGTAAGATCCAACAAGACTTGTCTCAATAGAGCAGGGGTAGGCAACCTCGGCCCTCCAGCTGTGGTGAAACTACAAGTCCCATGAGACATTGCAAGACCCTGACAATCACAGGCATGACTCCTAGAGGCAAAGGCATGATGGGATTTGTAGTAGCTGGAGGGCCGAGGTTGCCTACCCCTGCAATAGAGCATACTTTACAAGGAACCAATTAACAACAAATGGTAGAGTAGTTGAATCGTAGGCGCTCCATTGCTAACACCATAACAGAGGCATGAGGTAGGGTTGTGTCTGGCCACAGAGTCCAGCTGATATTTTTCCGGGGAAGTTAAGAGTGTAAAATAAAACCTCTGGTTGCTTTGCTTAATAGAATTTCTTTTGCTTTACTCTGTTTTTATATTTTCTATATGTTCTTCATTTTGTAACAGATGCACAGTGAAGTTACATATGGTGTTATGTAAGTTAAGGAATGGGGGAAATGTCCCTTTCTGCCTAGAAGTGACAGAGTCATGATTTTGTTTTTCATGTAGAGGGCTGCTGGGTGGAGAAGGAAAAGGAGTTACAACAGAGAGGGTGAGGAAGTTGTGGCATTTTATTTTAACTCAGTTTCTTTCAAGCAGTCACAAGACATGTAATGACTTCAAGTGTACCTGTAGTGACTTGCAAAATACTAGTGCCAACGTGTCTAAACTTCCAGATTTCAGCAAGCATTTTCATTCTACTCTATTATTCATTTACTGACTTGACTCAGGAAATCAGTGCATTGGCCCATCTCACACACTTTGAGTACTGGTGAAAGAGTAATAATGCTTAGGATGCTTTTACACTGCTCCATTTTGCATATGCGTTATAGCATTTTTGTTGCATTTCCGGTGCACCTGTGAAAAAAGGACACGTGACTCTAAAAACTTAACCGCGGGTACATTTTTGATGCATTTTTGACACTTTTTTTATGTGTTTTCCATTCATTTCAATGTGGAGGTGCTTTTTTGGTGCAACACCAAAAAAAGCAGCATGCAGGGCTTTTAAAAAAACACAACTGACTGGTGTGAAGAGTTCCATAGGATTTAATGGTCATACATTTTTCTTCTACTTTTGATGAGGCCTAAACAGAAGAAAAACTGATCAGTGTGATAGGGGCCTTATGAATTTTGGTGGCATCCCTCTCTATAAAATGTTTTTTATTAGCAAAGTGGTGGGAAGACTGGACCCAGACCCAGACTCCCCAACTCTGCTATTTGAGGAAGGCTGGACCATTTTATTTTTTTATGTCTGCAACTGGAAATTTCCCCTTCCTTCCTTGTCACCAGGTTGGGAAATGAAGGGAAATCTCACCAACAGGACATAGAAAGCAAAAAAATGTGCAGGGCTTTTAAGGTGTATGTATAGGCAGAACTTTTTTTTTTTAGAACTTTTTTTTTAGTTTTGGATAGGAGGAAGAGTTGAAACCCTTATCAGCCTTTTTTTGCTGATTGTGGCCTGCTGGGAAGAATTTCCTTCACTTTCTTTCCTGGGGACACACCAGGAAATGAGAAGAAAACTCCCATAAATTTACTTAGGCAGTTGTCGCTGGAACACATGTTCTTACTGGACAAATTGCCATCACCGTCTGTTCTTGCGTCAACAAGTTTGGTTAGACATATACTAGATCAGCTTTTTCACCTCAGAGGAACCCTTGAAAAAACTTTCAGGTCTCAGGGAACCCCTGCTAAAAAAATATTATATCTACAACTCACTGTACCTTAGCGTGATCGGTAAATTTTAGATATAATCAAAATGATGTGTTGTACATGTTCATGAAATTAAAATGACACAAATAGTAATAATGACCAGAAAGAAAAGAAAAACAAAAAAATTACATATCCTTTTACATTGGTGAGAAATAACTCCCTACATTGGTGATCAATGGAAAAGTGCCCCTCAGATTGATGGTCAGTGGAGAGTGGCCTCCCTTACATTGGTGGTCAGCAGAGATGGGCCTTGTATATTTATTGTCATTGGAACAAGGCACCTTTCACATTGGTGGACATTTGGAGAAAGAATTTCCTTTATGTTAGTGACCAGTGGAGAAGCCCCCTCCCCTATTTTAGTAGTCAGTTGAAAAATGCCCCCCTACACGGAGGTCAGGAAAGAAGAATCTCCCTTACATTGGTGGCCAGCAGAAAAGGGCCTCTTACATTTACAGTCATTGGAACAAAAGACTACACATTAGTGGAAAGTTGGAGGAAGAATGTCCCTTACATTAGTGACCAGTGGAGAAGCCCCCTCTCCTACGTAGATGGTCAGTGTAAAATGCCCCCCCTACATCAATGGTCAGGGAGGGGAGAAGAGCCTCCCTTACAATGGCGGTCAGCAGAGCAGGGACCCTTATATTTATAATTAGTATGATAAGGGCCCAGTTTGAGGAAGAATTTTCTTTACATTATCAGTCAAGGAACTCCTAGAAACCTCTAGAGGAACCCTAGGTTTCCAAAGAACACAGAAAAGGATGTACTAGATTATACAGATACCCTTTATTGAAAACTAGCATTTTTAATTGTATATTTATGTTACAGGATAAAAAGCTGTTGTCAGCTGCGCAGCAGATGTTATCTGAGAGTGATGCAAAGATCCACATGTTACGCACACAGATCCGCAGAGCAGCCCAAGAGACCTCTGGCACAGGAGCAGGTAAGGGGGGGGGGGAATAACAATGACAGCATGTTCATATCTTTCTACCGCAGTATCCCACAATCTGAAAAACATGAAAGGAACCAAAACCGAGTGCTTTCACACTGGAGCAGTGCGCTGGCAGGACGCCAAAAAAAGTCCTGCAAGCCGCATCTTTGAGGGGCTGTAGGAGCGGTGTATACACCTTTTCATGAAGCTCTGTCCCCCCGCCCCCAAAGCATCTTGTCCCCATGGTGATCATCACCATGGGGACAAGGTGCTTTGGGGTGGGGGACACCCCCCACCCCAAAGCACCCCCACCAATGGTGAGGGCATGTGGTCTGGTATGGATTGGGGACCTGGTATGGATTTGGGTGCCGGCATTCAGCTGTCATCGGTTGTTAATCACGCGGCGGCCTTAACAACCAGCTATTCTTCACACAGAATTCGAACATTATTTTTCAACCAATCTTAATTCAAATCATTCGGATACATCCGAATCTCTGAATAACCAAAAATTAGTCCAAATTAACAATCGGACCGAAACGAATTGCACATGTCTACGTATGAGCAACCAGCCTATCAGGTTTTCCCCAATTGATCAGTGCTGCCGGCTACAGCCAGTAGCACTGATCATTGTATTCTGACGGGGGGGAAGACTCCCTGCCATTAAGACACAATAGCACAATGGGCGTGATTCCCCCTTCCACCTCAAATGTGTGGATGAAGGAATTGGATCTTTTTTTTTTTCATTCAACATGCTGGTTGAATGAAAAATAATAATGAATGTATGGGCTGCCTAACTAGCTGTAAACAATCCCAGATTGTCTCTTTACTTAAAAACTGACAAATGTTTGTAGTTCTTCAAAAATCACTACTGGTTAAAGAAGTTTGTATTAGGGCTATAGAGAAATTGTGTGTAGGAGTACTTATTATTATGTATTGCTCATTATTATTGCCACTACGACGCTTGTGTATTTTTGTTTTTTTTTACTGACTACTACAGAATCTCTTTCGGCACCTTCTTGTTGTGGTGGGGGAAGGGTGGGAGGACTTTACATTGAGATCCTGAGATCTGAGATGCTGAGAAAAGACTGGTAGTTAGCTAGAAAGTTCATGTTAAATTGAATTCCATACAATGAAGCCCTAGGGAGTCAGAGGCCAATTAAATGTTTGGTTATTGGTAGGCAGATAGGCAAACAGTAAGGCTGGGGTAGGGCTCTGGTCGGGTAGAAGGTTAGTATAAGAGACAGAGAAGAATCAAAAAAAGCAGTGAGTAGGGCAGGAACCAACATGTCATCCCCAAACATGCACAGACCCCCCAACAATAAAATACCTGGGGGGTGAGGTACAGGAAGTGACATGGTATAAGGAGGGAAGGTATATGAGGACTAGGCTTGAAACTTCACAAGCCACAATCATTTTTACTTGGAGTCACCTATTCCATTATCTAAAATAGACAAATGGGTTTGTGTGAATGTGATAGGTTTTTGTTTTTTTGTTTTTGAATTACTATTTGGGTTTTTCAAAAAACAGAATAGGAGGATTATGTACAGAGAGCATATATGAAGCACGTATGATATGGTTGTATTTCTATTCTTAAAGTGTAACTGAAGGCAAAACTTTATTTTTAGTTTTGGACAGTGTGGAGAGGGATTAGAACGCCTGTCAGTTGTTATTGCTATCTGTGCCCCCCGTTAGAAAGAGATGTCCTCTCTGTTTGTTCTGGTGACCATTATCACCAAAAGTGAAAGTGGAAGAAAGTCACAGATTTTGAGTGGTCACCAGAACAGGAACAGAGGGGAAACCCTCCAATTGGAACATCAGTTCTGGTGATTACCGGGGTTTTCCTTCCTGTTTTGGCTATAGGACGGGAAGTGAAAGTAAATCTCTCCAATAGAACACAAATGGCAGAAAAAAATCCTGACGGGGGTTACAACTAGAGATGGGAAGGCCTGGGAAAATAAATGAAAAATTTAGAAAAAACGTTTTTTATTTCAGGTTTTTCCAAAGCCATTTTTTGGGGAGTTTTTTTTCCAGAAAGATTGAAAACAAAAAAGAAAAGGAGTGTGGAATATGTTCTTTTACAATGATAGATATTATATCTATGAAATGGAATTCAAACCATATAATGTGAAGACCTTAATGAAAGGTTTTTGAGACTTTATATAAAGTCTTAAATTATTGCAAGTTCTCTCAGCTGAAGATAAGCAAATCCTGGAATACATTTCAAGTAACACTAATTCTCAATGCAGTTCTCAAACAAGAGAAATATGCATTTCTGCCACCAGGGGGCACTGCAGTGAAAATGCTCCCATTTAGTTTCCTTGTAGCTTCATCTTGTACCTCCTACAGTTGTGTGATTGTTGGGATACAGTAGATGATGGTTTCTCACCTCTCAGACCTTTATTGACAGGTAAGAGGGAACATTTGTCTGACAGTTTAGTTTAGCTTTATAACTTTTAAATGATTCCTATTAATGTACTCCAAGGTCACAGCATAATGTTTCCCATAGTTTGGTCAGTAAATAGCTTTTTCTTTTCCTCCTGACAGTAAAATGGCAAGACCAACATCTAGAGTTTGGAAACATTTCCACAGTGCAATTTCTGCTGAGAACACAGCTGCAATTTGAAAATATTGTGAGAAGAAATATTCTTTTCCAAATGCTACAAGGATGAAAGAACACATCCTGGCATGTCAGAGGTGCCCTAAACTCTCTAAAAATACTTTATAAAATTAAATGATGAGGATCAGAATGAAAGTGCTAGGAGATTTTTCCCTCCAGAGTTCTTATTCCAGAAACAATCTTTCTGCTGTTTCTGGATCATCACAAATTTTAAGCAAGTTCGGTTTAGTTTATTAACCGAATAAGCTGTACTTTTATCTCAAGCATAATAAATATAATAGTAACAAAATTCATTTAAAATTGTAAAACTACTCCACACTGTTTTTTTCTTTTTTTTTTCGAAAAGTTTTTTTTTCTCAGGGCTTCAAAATATTTCCAGAAATTTTACAGCTATAGTTATGACATCCCCTTACTCTATTCAAAATAAAAAAAAAGTTTGCCTTTCATTTTAATTTAATGATCTAAGCATCTATGGATGACATATTCAATGGATCTATAAAAGAATAAAACATCAAGGGGGACTTTGTATGGCATCATTCAATCTTTTGACCTCATATTGAAGCATTCATTGGTGAAGTGTTAATAGAATAGAGACATTTTGAAATTCTTTACATCATATAGTCAGTATATGAAATGAAGGGCTTTGTTTTTCCATGTATTACTTTACCTTTACGATCAGGGGGAGAACTTCTTTTCTCCATCATTGTATTGCTATGCTTTGTTCTTTTTTTTTTTTTGTTATTTTTTTAAATTCAATATTTGAGTTCATAGTAGTTGCATACTTATTGTCTTTCCTGTCTGCCTTAGGCATGTCGGAGCTCTCACACACTGAAGTGCACATTGAGGAGCTGAGACACCACTATAGGGTGGAGCGGGCGGTGTCCGAGGGGGCAGAGAACGCCCTGAGGATGCTCGGAGGTGCCAAAGCTCAGGACAAGAGTGCGGTCAATGAGGTTTGTATAATGTTCATGTTTATTCCTGGAGTCTCTGCAAAGGGTGAGATGATTTACCACAGCAGTAACTCTGCTTTATTCCCACAGCTTACAACTGCTACAAGCCTTTTATATTCAACATACTGAAGTTATTACATTTCATGTGGGTTTGCTGAGCTCCTTATGCTGTGAAATTTACTGCAGACTGCAGTTAGTGTAGCGGCATGGCTCACATTCAAACTTCGTGTCACAACAACAAAAATTATAGTAAATGAAAATTCTCACGCTGGCTTTTCAAACATCCCAATAACTATTCTTGTTATGCATGGGGCCTAAGGAGATGTCCCCAATTAACCTAATCTTAATCTAAATCCTAAAACAAAGATGTAACATATTGCAGCATAATAATCTTAGATGTGATGGCTACATTAGTTTCTTTGCTGGCTTTTTTTCCTTTAGGTGATCCTGAGAGTAACACAATTTCTGTTCCAGGATGACAAAACTCGCTCGCTCTACTGTATGGAGAAGCAGCGTTCTTACCAGTGGCGGCTGGTGCTCAATTTTTTTGGGGGGGCTCAAAGCCCTAACCAACCCCATCCACACACACCCCCCCCCCCCCCGCCGGTCACTCGCCCGCAACAGATAGATAAATAGACAGATAAATGGACACATAAATAGACACTGGGTGGGATGGATGGATGGATGGATGGATAGGTAGACACTGGGTGGGAGGGAGGGATAGGTAGACACTGGGTGGGATGGATGGATGGATAGACACTGGGTGGGATGGATGGATAGACACTGGGTGGGATGGATGGATAGACACTGTGTGGGATTGATGGGTGAATAGACACTGTGTGGGATGGATGGATGGATAGACACTGTGTGGGATGGATGGATAGACACTGGGTGGGATGGATGAATGGATAGACACTGGGTGGGATGGATGGATGGATAGACACTGGGTGGGATGGATGGATGGATAGACACTGGGTGGGATGGATGGATAGACACTGGGTGGGTGGGAGAGATAGACAGGGGGGAGGGGGAGAGAGAGATATACACTGGGTGGGTGGGTGGGAGAGAGAGATATACACTGGGTGGGTGGGAGAGAGAGAGAGATACACTGATGGGTGGGAGAGAGAGAGAGATACACTGGTGGGTGGGAGAGAGAGAGATACACTGGTGGGTGGGAGAGAGAGAGAGATACACTGGTGGGTGGGAGAGAGAGATATACACTGGGGGTGGGAGAGAGAGATATACACTGGGGGTGGGAGAGAGAGATATAAACTGGGGGGTGGGAGAGAGAGATATACACTGGGGGGGTGGGAGAGAGAGATATACACTGGTGGGTGGGAGAGAGAGATATACACTGGTGGGTGGAAGAGAGAGATATACACTGGGGGGTGGGAGAGAGAGATATACACTGGTGGGTGGGAGAGAGAGAGATACACTGGTGGGTGGGAGAGAGAGATATACACTGGGGGTGGGAGAGAGAGATATACACTGGTGGGTGGGAGAGAGAGATATACACTGGTGGGTGGGAGAGAGAGATATACACTGGTGGGTGGGAGAGAGAGATATACACTGGGGTGGGAGAGAGAGAGATACACTGGGGGTGGGAGAGAGAGATATACACTGGTGGGTGGGAGAGAGAGATATACACTGGTGGGTGGGAGAGAGAGATATACACTGGTGGGTGGGAGAGAGAGATATACACTGGTGGGTGGGAGAGAGAGATATACACTGGGGGTGGGAGAGAGAGATATACACTGGTGGGTGGGAGAGAGAGATATACACTGGTGGGTGGGAGAGAGAGATATACACTGGTGGGTGGGAGAGAGAGATATACACTGGTGGGTGGGAGAGAGAGATATACACTGGTGGGTGGGAGAGAGAGATATACACTGGTGGGTGGGAGAGAGAGATATACACTGGGGTGGGAGAGAGAGAGATACACTGGTGGGTGGGAGAGAGAGAGATACACTGGTGGGTGGGAGAGAGAGAGATACACTGGTGGGTGGGAGAGAGAGAGATACACTGGTGGGTGGGAGAGAGAGAGATACACTGGTGGGTGGGAGAGAGAGAGATACACTGGTGGGTGGGAGAGAGAGATATACACTGGTGGGTGGGAGAGAGAGAGATACACTGGTGGGTGGGAGAGAGAGATATACACTGGTGGGTGGGAGAGAGAGAGATACACTGGTGGGTGGGAGAGAGAGAGATACACTGGTGGGTGGGAGAGAGATAGATACACTGGTGGGTGGGAGAGAGAGAGATACACTGGTGGGAGAGAGAGAGATACACTGGTGGGTGGGAGAGAGAGAGATACACTGGTGGGTGGGAGAGAGAGAGATACACTGGTGGGTGGGAGAGAGAGAGATACACTGGTGGGTGGGAGAGAGAGAGAGATACACTGGGTGGGATGGACACACACACATAGATCAGTGATGAGGACTTACATATTAATGAGGCTCAGTCTTGCAGGCTGCAGTCCATGGCTAGTGACACTGTCCTGACACCTCCTCTGCCTCCTTCCTTCCATACGCTGGCTGGGAAGGATGTCTTATCTCGTTCTTATCTCCGTGCATATTCAGTCACACAAGGCTGGTCTCCTAATTTCTACAGGATGGATGGATGGGGATGATTCACAACATGGGCTGTGTGTTTAACAAGAGCCTCCACTGACACTGCCAAACCGAGACACAGCAACACCAGTGGAGATAATAGAAGCACTGACGATCGGCACTTGTGAAACACACAGCCCATGTGAAGCTTCCCCATCCATCCATCCTGTAAAAACAAGGAGACCAGCCTTGTGTGATCGTCAGTGCTTCTATTATCTCCACTGGTGTTGCTGTGTCTCGGTTTAGCAGTGGAAACATTCGGCTTTACCTCTTTGAAGTTGAAGGCAGCGGAGGAGTCCGCTCCTCCGCTCGGGCGCACTGGTCTGACACAGGGAAAACCGGAAGTGACAGACTACTAACTAGTCTGTCACTCAAAGCACACGGCCATAGAAATACACTATGGGCGCTGGGCGGATGCCGATCGGCGTTTTGCTTTGTGCCACAAGGCGAGTTAAAACCCCGCAAATGAAGCGCCTCGTCTGCAATCTTGCATAGACGTGGCGCTTTCCATAGTGCACTGTGTCCGGCGCCCTAACACAGTGCACTTAAGGACTTTTTTCAATTTTTTTTATTTTTAAAGGGCCATTTAAAAAAAATTTTTTTTTTCAATTTTTTTTTTTTCAATTTTTTTTTTTCAAATTTTTTTTTGACTGCCTGGAGGGGGGGCAGCGCCCCCTATGGACGGGCCGCCACTGGTTCTTACCCTAGAGCATAGGAATGCAGGAAGTCCCACACCAATGATGTCAGATTAGCCCTTATTGGGTGAAACATTACAGAGGGGGGTCCTAGGCAGGGCTACAGTGTGCAATATCTGGCTTAAATAAAGTTGGATGTGATTTGAAGTTGTGGGGTCCATAGAGTGTGGGTGGGCTTCCTTTGGTCAGCAATCAGAGTTCCAGAAGCAAGGGGTTTTCATGCAGGGTTGGGAGGTGATACCTAAACACCCTAAAATAGGACTTCAAACACCACCCTCCTCTCCTTCATAACTTAGAGAAGAGGGTGCCTGTAATCCTCAAGGGTAATTGTGAACAATATAATTGAAAAGAGTGCTGCATGGGCAGAGAGCACAAGAAGTTATTAGGTAACAAGTTATTTAGTAGAATCAACAGATATCTTTTTGCTCTTGAAATGACATGACCATCTAAACCAGCCTTTCACAACCTTTTTAACATGGAGGAACCCCTGAAATAACTTCATAACTTCCCAGGCTGCAGCTTAAAATACATTTGCATGATGGTCATCAGGAAGCATGCTCCTTTCATTTGCGGTCATTTGGAATACCCCCCTTTACAAATAACTAAAAGATCATTGGTGTTGGTGGTTACCCTTTTGAGATGCAGGAATTGCCTATTGCTCAAGGAACCCCTGGTCACCTCTGGAGGACCCCTGGTTGAGAAAGGCTGATCTAAATTGACATTTCATAGTTGCAAGCTGACGCACATGTAGGCTTTAAAGGACTAATACCCCCGCTCAGACTCAATAATAAAAATATAAAGCAGCTGACATAATTTGTTGACTAAAAATAAAAAATACCAATATATAAGCTTGTGCAGTGCCAAAGAAATTAGAAAAAATAAAACATCAATCAACAAATGTCCAAAGTGATAAAGCATTGTGTCCATTCAAATAGTCCCAATGAAGAGTGCAAAAATGTAAAGCTTCCAGATATAAAGAAAATCCCAAAGCTGTTCATTGTGAATGGAATACTCCACATGACACCAATAGTGAATAAGCCAAACAGTTTACCAGATAGTGTTGACTCTCAAAGTATTGTGTAGTCAAACTGCGTCTTTAAGGTAATAATCTCTAGGGCTCCCCACACTCTCCAGTCACAGCCTCCACAAAGGTGTCTTCACCAAATTTCACAAGCTCTGCATGATGATGTCACAAGTCACATAAGACCACGCCCTACACGTTTTGTCATAGAGTGCTATGGCTTGTGGATGTAGATCCGATGGTTTAGATGTGCAGTTTTATTCTATATCTATGTAAATGCAATACTTTTGATTTTAAAAAATGTGTTACAAATTTACTACACTATGGAGCTGTTCTTATGCTTTTAATGAGTATCATATTCATTTATGTTTGGTGAAGATGCTTTTTTAGAGACTGTGACTGGAGAGCACTCTTCATTGGGACTATTTGAATGGACACTGTTCTTTACCACTTTGGACATTAGTTGATTGATTTTTTTATTTCCTATAATTTATTTGCACAAGTTTATACAGTACATTGGCACATTTTGGCTTGCTGTATTTGTTGGGGACTTCACAAGTGAGAATGCCTACTAGAACTAAAAGAGCTAGAACTGCTGCGGCTTTTATAAAACCAAATAGCGGAGTCACATTTATTTAAAGGATTTGCCATATATTTAGGGAAAATCTTTCACTATGGCTTTGTGGGAGATGCAGACACAAAAGTTACTACAATGGAGTCTCTGAGCGATATAGGAAGATGGTGGATGACTCAATCTACTGGTGTCCATGTAAAACAATATTTTATTTTACACTAGAAATGTTCTTTAGGATACTTTTTGGGAGTATCCATTCTGTAAGGGAAGACCGTGAGATGGTGAACTTTGTAAACTTTTTTAAGACATAGCTTTTTCTAATATGTTTTTAATCTGTGGAAATATCAGTGTGCCCTGAGGGAAATGTTAACATTTTTCTCTTTTCCAACTGTCTACACATAATGTTACATTTTCGAAAACATTCTGTAGATTGCTATACAATAATGTGGAACGCATCAAGTGAACCTTTGCTTTGTCTATCCAGAGCAAAGCAACAATTCACTTAACTTCCCATCCTAGCTGCACATACTTACCTTCCCTTGCGCCACCGCAAATCCATTCAAGAGCTAGGAAAAATACCCTGTAGTAATAGGTATGGGGAGCATGTTGATTGGAGGCTTAGGCCCCTAAAGTTGTCCATAAACTAGTACATTTTTGATCAAAAATTTGTATGAAAATTCTCAGTACATTCAAAATTTAGTTTGCCTTTTACATTTGATTTTTAAATGAATTGACTTTACAGAACAAAAACACATACACTGTTATGCCCCGTACACACGATCGGACTTTCCGACAACAAAACCGTGGATTTTTGTTCAAAGGATGTTGGCTCCAACTTGTCTTGCATACACACGGTCACACAAATGGCCAACAATTATGAACGTAGTGACGTACAAGACGTACGTGATATCTCCATTACGAACGGCTCATACTTGATTCCGAGCATGCGTAGACTTTTGTCCGACGGACTTGTGTACACGCGATCGTAAAGTCCGTCAACAAACATTTGTTGGCAGGAAATTTGAGAACCTGCTAGCCAAGATTTGTTGGTGGAAAGTCAGACAACAAATGTTCGATGAAGCATACACACGGTCAGACTTTCCGCCAATAAGCGCACATCCAACATTTGTTGTCGGAAAATCCGATCGTCTGTACGGAGCATTAGAAATGCGTTCGTGTGAGAAAAAATTTGAACAAAAATCTACTAGTGTATGGCCAGCTTAACAGTGTCACAAAATCTATAAGTTCTGAGTGGAGCTTTAACCTGGTGTCCTTTATTTGGCAAAAGGCACTTATTTTTCTTTAGTTTTGAACAGAGTGGTAAAGGAATAGAACTCCTGCCAGGTGTAATTGCTTGTAATGCATCATATAATCCCACAGTGGGGATTATTTACTAAAGGAAAATCCACTTTGCACTACAAATGCACTGTAGGTGCACTTTAAAGTGCACTTGGAAGCACAGTCGCTGTAGATCCGAGGGGGACATGCAAGGAAAATCTAAAACAGCATTTTAGCTTGCACATGATTGGATGATAAAATCAGCAGAGCTTCCCCTCATTTCAGATCTTCCACCTCAGATCTACAATGACTGCACTTCCAAATGCACTTTCAAGTGCACTTGTAGTGCAAAGTAGATTTGCCTTTAGTAAATAACCCCCAATGACTTCATGCAACCTTCTTTGAAAGGTAGGTGTTTGACTAAGCAGCAACGCAGCAAAAATAACAACATAAAGAAAAGCCAGTACACCAACAATATTCTAAAATGATCATTTAATGAAATCCCATATCAGCAAAATAACACCAACGTTTCAAGTTTACACAGACCCTCTGTCTCAAGGTTAACTTTCTCAAGGTCTCTGCCTGTTACCTTGAGAGAGACGGTCTGCATACTCTCAAAACATTGGTGTTATTTTGCTGATATGGTTGTTCAGTAAACAGTCAATTTGGAATATTTTTGGAGCGTTGGCTTTTCTCTATGTTTAGGTTTTTATTGCTGTCTGTGTCCCTGTTAGAGAGATTTATCCTCTCTCTCTCTCTCTCTATTTGTTCCGGTGGCCATTGTCACTTGAACTAAATTTGAGGGAAAAATCCAAAAGTTTGATTTGTCACCAAAAAAGAATAAGATGGGAAATCTTCCACTATGGGACACTTGTTCTAGTTTTACAGGAGGGATTTACCTTTGCTTCTATTTGTGGCTGCAGGTCAGGAAGTCGAGAGAATTTCCCAAATGGGACATAAAGGAAACAAGAAATGATCACACGGCTTTTGACAATTCCCCACTCCATCCAAAACATAACAAATTAGTTTGGGCTTTAATGTGTATGTAAACTCTAACAATGAACTATTTGTCCCTATCTGGTCTGTTATACATACCCCTGAAAGCATTGTGTAATTTCTGTTTGATAAGTTGTTGATTTTGTCAAAGATATTTAAAGCTGTCCTGTGTCCGCTACACTTACCTGTGTTGTCTTCAGGAGTCTATTTAGTCTTTTTAGTTCCTATCTTGGACTTCAGAATGATTAACTTTTTATGTTGTACAGATCTAAAGCTGGCAGTAGTTGAGTAGGTTTCTGTACTTGCAGGGTCTATAAAGATATAAAGCATGGGGAAATGTGCACATATTGAAGAGATGTACTACATATATTTTTTTCTCAATTTGTACACTAAGCAGGTCTAATTTTGGAGTCTAATGCCGCGTACACACGATCAGACTTTCCGACAACAAAGTTATGTTGGCTGAAAATTTGAGAACCTGCTCTCAAACATTTGTTGGTGGAAATTCCGACAGCAAATGTTCGATGGAGCATACACACGGTCTGACTTTCCGACAACAAGCTCACATCGAACATTTCCCGTTGGAAAATACGACCATGTGTACGCGGCATTAGAGCGTTAAGACACATCATAACACTCCTTAATATGCATTTGTTAACATGCAAAAATGGACAGAATAGGTCTGATTTAACCCTAAGTGGTGTGGATTTGGTTAATGTTGTTATCTTGGGTATAAAGCTTGAACATCTGAAGCCACAGATCATGTTCTGCAATGTAATTGCACTAATCCTACTGAACTTGGCAGGTATTGGCTTAGATGATGAATATCTTCCTGTAAGAAAGGTAAAGTGACTGACAACTAGAGAAACAACTTCTCAGCTGCAGCACACAGTTAGCACGAAGAAAGTTATAGCTTTATCTCTTGTAAACTGAACACTGTCTAGCAAATCAATGTTTCATAGATTGTTTTTGGTTTTAATTAGGTACAAGCTCGCCATGTGGAGTCTCGGCAGAGGCTGGCTCTACTGACAGTGGCTCTACAAAAATGTCTAGAGGACCTTCCTGATGACCACCCTAAAAGATGCCTCTTACGAGAGGAGATGGCGATGTGTGTTTCTCCAACAAGACACAGCGCTCCTTCCCCCTCTTCTCCTCACAGCACTTTCTCTAAATCAGCCCCTCTCACAGGTAATGCTTCCCCACTACACACATAGAATGTTTCATATTAGCATAATGTGCTTTTTCTTTGTACCACTCCATGCTTACATATGGTTGGTTGCTCTACACTCATCCAAACCACAAGCCACCAAACCACCAGTGAAAACTATATAAATCCTTAAGGCACACTACCTCACCAGTCTTTCTTTTGTCCTTAGGACTGCATTACTGGTGGTGCTGAATTTTTGATCTCTTACTGCCCTGTGGTTTAGATATGGGTTGCTTTTTGCAGATCCACAAATTTTATCTCTACCCTCTACAGCTAATAATTTACTCTTTGTGATTTGTGTAATTTTTGAGTTCTTATGATTACCTTTTACATTTAAGCCCTGAAGAAGGGTGATATCATTGATCCCCCCAAAATGCGTTGACTGATCTACGTTGTCATTTGTAAACTAATACTAATATTTAAAGAGAAGTACTTTTTTTTTTAAATAATACTTACCTAGGTGGATGCAGCATCGATCTGATGCTGCTTCTGTCTACTGCCGGCTCTAAGACTGAGAACCAAGAGAACCACTGATCACTCAGTGCTCCATGAGCAGAGAGCTGTCTGCTCTGCCCCCCCCCATTCAAATCCACTTTGCACTACAAGTGCACTTGAAAGTGCAGTCGCTCTAAATCTAAGGGGTAGCTCTGAAATGAGTGGAAGCGCTGCTGATTTTATCATCCAATCATGTGCAAGCTAAAATGCTGTTTTTTATTTTCCTTGCATGTCCCCCTCGGATCTACAGCGACTGCACTTCCACTTCGGATCTACAGCGACTGCAGTTGTGAAATGTTTTTGCCCTAAACTCTGCAATGAAATAAATTGTAACATTTCACCAGAGGAAGATCTTTATGTGAATGAAAGCATGCTAGAATGTTTTCACATTTTCATAGTATTTCTGTGTGCATTTAATTTTTCCTCTAGTGCAGTGTTAGCATGTAAAAAAAAAAAAAAGAAAGTCTGAAAAAACAATGCCAAAAATAACGCAAAATTTAAGTGATAAATATTGCAAAACATAAATATTAACGCATTCTTTAAATAACGCATTTTTTTAGTGAATTGACTACTCCTTAGATAAATACTGCATGAGTTATTTTAACTCTAAAATTAATGTAATATTTATCTCTTAGTGGTCTCCAAACTGCGGCCGGGGGGCCGGATGCGGTTCTTTGCTTGCTTTTATCTATTCCTCCCACTGATATGAGACACTATTCTGTCAACTGACATCAACAATGGAGCACCATTTCTCCCACTGACATCAACAATAGGGGGCACTATTCTTCCCAATGACACCAACAATGGGACACTATTCCTCCCAATAATACCAACGATGGGACACTATTCCTCCCAATGATACCAACGATGGGGCACTATTCTTCTTCCTTATACCAAAAGTGATGATGTTTACTCCCACTGGTGCCAGGAAAATTTCCACTCCCGATGGCCACAGTCCGGCCCTCCCAAAGCCTGAAGGAGAATACACTGGTCCTTTGTTTAAAAAATTCAGAGACCCCTGTTTTAGTGTATTGACCCCCAAGCCCCTTAGGGGAGGGGGCTGTGCCCCCATATACATTCAAAGGCTTAATTTTCAGTCTTTCTTGCAAAGTAGTTTCAATTATAATTTTATTATATTTCAGACAGTTTTCGGAATTGCCATAATAAGTAAATCAATTAATAGACCAACATGATCTCATCCAGAGAACCTTGTTTTTGTATGTGGTCTCTTTTTACAGGTGTGTTAGAGTTTCGTCTCCTGGGCTGTACTGATCTTTTAGATAACGTCCCTGGACGCACAAGGAATTCCCTGACCTGGCTGCCTGGAAACAGCCCTGTAGAAGGAAAGAGCCTGAAAACACGCACTGCACGAAGCATGTACTCACGCACATCCAGTATTAATCGCAGCGAGGAATTTTCAAGTAATCAGCACTTTTTGTATTTGTTGTTATTTACCAATGCAATAGACATACTGTATACCTTGCCTTAAACAAAACCTACCTTAAAGGCATTGTACACCTTTAAAACATGATAACGTTTTGTGTAAGGGCGCTCTGAGTAACAAGACTAAGCAGAATATCGTCTTTATTGGAGGTGAAGGGATTCGGATAATGAGGAGTCTTCAGTGCACTTAGGGCAGCACTCAAAAGAGACAGCAAACTCTAGAAACAAGATAAACAAAAAAGAGGTGCCTCTAAGTGCAATATTAAAAAAAACTTTTAATATCTCAAAAGGGATTAAGAACACTTACAGGATGGATGATGAGAGGAATGCATCATATGTATAATAAGGGTTATCAGGCATCATGTAGGCCCAGTGTATATCAGGAATTCCCAGAGAAGTCACTATGCAGCAGAAGAACGTCCCAGCGGGGCCAGCAGGAAGACACCACAGCTCTGGAGGCACCAATAGAGCGGCCGTGCTGTCATAATCAGCGTTGGACGTGAATACCGGAAGTGACGTCAGCGGAAGGGGCCCTACAAACAGCATGGACCGCAAACAGGAAGTGAGGTCATCAAAGAGGGACATGTTTCAGGACTTCTGATTGGTTCCTTCTTAAAGCCTATACTTGAAGAAGGAACCAATCAGAAGTTCCGAAACGAGCTGTAAACAAAAAAGTCCGACAATTTTGAAAAAAATAACAATATTTTTTACTTCCTGCTATAAAACATGCCCAATAAAAAAAATGTAAAAATATCTAATTTCTTCATCAATTTAGGCCAATATGTATTCTGATATATTTTTGGTACAAAGCGTATATTGACTGCTTTGTGCAAAGGTTACAAATTTACGGCATTTTTTTTGTTTAATTAATTATTTTACTAGTAATGGCAGCGATCAACAACTCATAGCGGGACTGGGATATTGCAGCGGACAAATCGGAAACCTAACTGACACTTCTGACACTTTTTGGGGACCAGTGACACTAATAGAGTGATCAGTGCTAAGAAATATGCACTGTCACTGTACTAATGACATTGGCAGGGAAGGGGTTAACATAAGGGGTGATCAGAAGGCTAATTGTGTTCCTAGGTTGTGCTTACTCAGTGTGGGGGAGGTGCTATGACTAGGGGAAGGCAAAGATCCGTGTTCCTGCTATGCAGAAACACAGGATCAATACCTTCCCTCTGACAGAATGACAATCTGCTATGTTGACATAGGCAGAGTGCCGTTCAGCCTGTGCCCTGTGTAATTGGTGGATGCAGGCGGACATTGAGTCTGCTACATCCGCTGCTGCTGGGATCTCGCTGTGGGTCACTGGCAGTATGCGCCCCCAGACCCAGAAGTGACAGATCACGTACTAGAGTGGCCGCCCTGCAGCAGTATATGTACAGTGGGCGGTCCGCAAGTGGTTAACCACTTACGGACTGCCGCACACCGATATACGTCCTAACTTTGAAGAGGAATATCATCGTTATGGCAGCAGCTAGCTGCCATAACCCCGGTATCCTCTTCTTCAGCCGGCGGTCTGCTTTTCAATAAGAGTGGTCTCTGTGGCGGATTTGGCGCGAGATCACTTTTATCGGTGGCGCCCCCCCCCCTCCCACCGCGTTCAGGTGCCCTTCCGCCGCTTACCGGATCCGTCGGCAGAGAGGTGGCGATCGGATGTTTCCCCTTGCAGGGAATGGAGTGAGGGGAAGATGGCCCCTGCCCATCTCCATAACATTGCAAGGCGGAAGCGGCGGCAAAACGTCACTTCTGCCCATGGCTCTTAAAGGGCCATTTTTTTAAATTATTTTTTTAAATGACAAAAAGATTTTTTCACTTTTTTCTATTTTTTTTATTGTATTTTAGTATAAGTATGAGATCTTAGGTCTTTTTGACCCCAGATCTCATATTTAACAGATCCTCTCATGCTTTTTTTCTATTACAAGGGATGATTACATTCCTTGTAATAGGAATAAAAGTGACACAATTTTTTTTTTAAAAGAACAGTGTAAAAATAAAAAGTAAAATAAATAAGAAAAAAAATGTTTTAAACGCTCCGTCCCGCCAAGCTCACGTGCACAAGCGAACGCATACGTGAGTAGCGCCCGCATATGAAAATGGTGTTCAAACCACACATGTATGTAAGAATCTTTTTAAGGGTAAAAGTTTGTCACCATTCCACGAGCGGGCGCGAGAGATGTTGGGTATCAATTTACTCGGCGTAACATTATCTTTCACAATATAAAAAAAAATTGGGCTAACTTTACTGTTGTCTTATTTTTAAATTCAAAAAAGTGTATTTTTTCCAAAAAAAGTGCGCTTGTAAGACTGCTGCGCACATACGGTGTGACAGAAAGTAGTGCAACGACTGCCATTTTATTCTCTAGGGTGTTAGAAAAAAAAGTATAATGTTTTGGGGGTTCTAAGTAATTTTCTAGCAAAAAAAAACTGTTTTAACTTGTAAATAACAAATCTCAAAAAGAGGCTCGGTCCTTAAGTGGTTAAAGTGCATGTGACTTCCAAACTATTAAGGAAGAAATTGGAAAATTTAAAAAGTCTCCCTCTCAGGAACGAAAACAAAAAGTAAAAATAAGAATGAAAATAAAGCGTGACCAAAAAAAGGAAAAAAGAAAAAGGTTAACAAAGAATACCCTACTTAGAACCCCGAATAAAAGCACTCCCACCCATTAAAAAAAATGTTATTTAATGGCATTGCTTACTAAAAGCCTATGGTCGTGGCACAACCCTCTCAAGGGACAGCATGCTGTCCCTTGAGAGCACATGTGCCAGTGACGTCACCGGCTGCTACTAAAGTAAATACCTCCTAAACTGTGCAGGTTTATTAGATATGTACTGTACCTATAGGTAACCTCTAGGTATATATAAAAAAGCGGACTTTACTTCTGCTTTAAATGAAACATCAAACAAAATTCTACTAGTGTATGACCAGCTTTACACAATATTTTCAGTTTATCGCAAAGAACGGAACAATGTGTTCAATCATATGATATTTTAATGAGTGATGAATCTCTTGTTCATTATCACTCATTCCTAGATCAATCGCAAATCAAAACATGTATGGCCACCATTGGAGTTGCCATTTTTTAACATCTTTAACGCCATAATGTCCACGGATCTTGTACAGAGGACTGATTCCTGTTTATAAATAGTTCATGTACTATCAGCGACAAAACAGGAAGGAAAGAAATGGTTTTGTAACAAGTCAAATTACACACTGAGCTATAGAACAGTTTAAAATGTACTCTGCACAAAGCTGCATATGGGGAAATTTGTTCTAGTCCACAGCAGCTAGTCACATTCTCCTTTCCAGATTTACAGTAAATCTGTCCTGTAAGAATGCTATTTTGAAGCTGATTGGTTGTTGTGGGCAGCAGGGAATACTTTTATCTCAAAAGTTCCTTTGTGTGTTTTGTATCTTTGGTACCTGCAGATGAAATCAGTGTTGTGTTACGGCTGGACAACGTTGTAGTGGGACAGACTTCTTGGAAGACAGAAGGTCGGGACACGTGGGATCAGGTTTTCAAACTAAAGCTTGAAAGGGTGAGAAAACACTGATGGAGATGGAATAACCTCACAAAACATCATGTAAAGATAAGATAAGACAGAGATAGATAGATAGATAGATAGATAGATAGATAGATAGATAGATAGATAGATAGATAGATAGATAGATAGATAGATAGATAGATAGATAGATAGAGTGGGGATCGAAAGTTTGGGCACCCCAGGTAAAAATGTGTATTAATGTGCATAACGAAGCCAAGGAAAGATGGAAAAATCTCCAAATGGCATCAAATTACAGATTAGACATTCTTATAATATGTCAAAAAAATTTAGATTTTATTTCCATCATTTACACTTTCAAAATTACAGAAAACAAAAAAATGGCGTCTGCAAAAGTTTGGGCACCCTGCAGAGTAAATATCTTGTACTGCCCCCTTTGGCAAGTATCACAGCTTGTAAACGCTTTTTGTAGCCAGCCAAGAGTCTTTCAATTCTTGTTTGAGGTATTTTTGCCCATTCTTCCTTACAAAAGTCTTCCAGTTCTTTGAGATTTCTGGGCTGTCTGTCACGCACTGCTCTTTTTAGGTCTATCCATAGATTTTCAATAATGTTGAGGTCAGGAGATTGTGAAGGCCATGGCAAAACCTTCAGTTTACTCCTCTTGATGTAATTATCCGTGGATTTTGAGGTGTGTTTAGGATCATTATCCATTTGTAGAAGCCATCCTCTCTTTAACTTCAGCTTTTTCACAGATGGCATCAAGTTACCATCCAAAATTTGCTGAAATTTTATTGAATCCATTTTTCCTTCTACTCGTGAAATGTTCCCTGTGGCACTGGCTGCAATAAAACCCCAAAGCATTATTGATCCACCCCCATGCTTAACAGTTGGACAGAGGTTCTTTTCATTAAATTCTGTGCCCTTTCTTCTCCAAACGTACCTTTGCTCATTCCGGCCAAAAAGTTCTACTTTAACCTCATTGGTCCACAGAACTTGTTTCCAAAATGCCTCAGGCTTGTCTATATGTTCATTTGCAAAGTTCAAACGCTGATTTTTGTGGTGAGGACGTAGAAGAGGTTTTCTTCTGATGACTCTTCCACGAAGACCATATTTGTACAAGTATCTCTTTATAGTGGAATAGTGTACCACAACTCCAGTGTCTGCCAGATCTTTCTGGAGGGATCGTGCAGTCAAACGTGGGTTTTGAATTGCTTTTCTCACAATCCTGCGAGCTGTTCTGTCTGATATTTTTCTTGGTCTTCCAGATCTTGCTTTAACTTCCACTGTTCCTGATGACTGCCATTTCTTAATTACATTCCGAACAGAGGATATTGACATCTGAAAACGCTTTGCTATCTTCTTATAGCCTTCTCCAGCTTTGTGAGCGTCAACTACTTTCAGTTTCAGTTTTCTAGACAACTGCTTAGAAGAACCCATGATGCTGATTGTTGGGGCAAGGTCAGATGAGTCTGGCCAGTTAAAACCTTTGAGATTGACATCACCTGGTCTTCCCAGATGATGATTGAGAACAATCCATGACACTGGCAGGTCTCAGCTTTGCAAAGGGGCAGTGCATGCTATGAATTCTGCAGGGTGCCCAAACTTTTGCAGACGCCATTTTTTTGTTTTCTGTAATTTTGAAAGTGTAAATGATGGAAATAAAATCTAACTTTTTTTTTTTTCATATTATAAGAATGTCTAATCTGTAATTTGATGCCATTTGGAGATTTTTCCATCTTTCCTTGGCTTTGTTATGCACATTAATACACATTTTTTACCTGGGGTGCCCAAACTTTCGATCCCCACTGTAGATAGATAGATAGATAGATAGATAGATAGATAGATAGATAGATAGATAGATTCGAGTATTCCTTCCTGGGCTTTTCGGTCATACAATCACTAAGATTGAGTGATAACACCAAATTTAACACACCTGCTCCCCATTCACACCTGCGACCTTGTAACACTATTGAGTCACATGACATCGGGGAGGGAAAATGACTAATTGGTCCCAATTTGGACATTTTCACTTAGGGGTGTACTCACTTTTGTTGCCAGTGGTTTACACATTAATGGCGGTGTGTTGAGTTAATTTAAGGGGACAGCAAATTTACACTGTTATACAAGCTGTACACTCACTACTTTACATTGTAGCAAAGTGTCATTTCTTCAGTGCCGGTTCACACTGGGGCGACTTGTCAGGCGACCTAGTCGCCTGACAAGTCGCCTCCCGTTCTGTACAATGGAACCATTCTAATCGGAGCGACGCAAGTCGCTCCGACTTAGAAAAAGGTTCCTGTACTACTTTTGGGGCGACTTGAGGCGATTTGCATAGACTTCTATACAGAAGTCGTTTTGCAAGTCGCCGTGCATGTCGTGTGCAGGTCGCCTCGGTGAGGCGACCTGCAAGTCGTGCCGCCCCTGTGTGAACCGAGCCTCAGTGTTGTCACATAAAAAGATATAATAAAATATTTACAAAAATGTGAGGGGTGTACTCACTTTTGTGAGATATTGTATATTTATATGTATATAGTGTGGCAATGGCTGGCAGGATTGTGGATGGTGTGTATCACCTAGGTTTCTCACCTACGCAATGTGTAGGTGACTGTTTTGTAGAAAGCACTTTTTGTTTTCTCAGATCTCGGGAAGTCATGTTCTGGGTTCTGAAGCTCAGAGGGTTGGAGGCTTTGTAGAGTTTTGGGTGGGATAAAGCATCCATTACTTGGGCCACATTTTATCTGGTGGCCAGACCTCATTATTAGGTCATTTTTTTTATGTGTCTGAATGAATCCATATTTCAGCCAATGTATTGTACATTGTTGCATTTATATTCTTCTTTTAGAACGACTCTCAGGAGCATAAAAAAATGCCCCAAAACTGCGTTCAGATAAAGTATGTACTTACTGGCATGGTTTATGCAAATATGTGCAGAAACATGTTGAAACATGCGCTCATGGGCCTAAACTTATTCTGATGGCTAGAATAAATGAATATTTTCATAATTACATGCCAAACTAGCATTTTTACAATGGATTTTTCTGTCAGCTCCTGTCAGAAGGATTCAGTATGAGTAGATGGGTGTATTTTATTACACTCATGTGTATGCAGCCTAAATCTCAGCTGTGCACAGGCCTTTATATACTGTATGTAAGCTGACTTGTGCTTAGGGTTCTTTCTCACTCCCTGCTGCTGAGTGAAAAGGCTGACTGCTGACAGAATGCTAAAAGGCACAAATGTTGTCTGTTTTAAGGAAGTCACACTGCTGTGTTAAGGTACCAACCATGGGACATGATGTACATATAGCAATGCACAAATTGGGAGGAGGCCTTTACCCTTAAAGGTACAGCAACACACTAGAAACCCAAACATTGCCTTTGCAAGGCAGATGAACACTTTAACAATGGCAGCCGCTCTAATCTGTTTAAAACTAGCAAAAAGGGAAAAGATGCACATGGGCAGGATAATATACAGAACAGTAAAAAGGGGGTCTCCAGCACAGTATATGTGTAAAATATATGACTTCTATTAAAAAGCAAGTATAAGTACTAAGGTTATGGAGAAAAGGGACTAAAGGAATTTGTGTCTTGCACTGTTCAGGTTTGAAGTGGGTCATGTCTGCACCTCAAGGCATTGCTTTTGATCTGCCATCAAATAATTCACATTATCTGTAATGCATCATACTGATTGGTTTCTTATCCCTTTCTATGTGACCAGGCACGAGAGCTGCAGGTTTCTGTGTACAGGAAAGATTTTCGCTCCCTTTGCGCCATTAAATATGTGAAGCTGGAAGAATTTCTGGATGACCAGAGACATGAAACCTTTCTGGAGCTGGAACCTCAGGGAATGCTACTATGTGAGGTACAGACAGTTTAATTAAGTTTTACAGGTGCTCTTTATTTAAAGTGTACGTCCAGGCAAATTTTTTTTTGGGATAGGTTGGGGAAGAATTTACACCTCCGTTGGGCTATTCAAGTGACGACAGTTTCCTCAGACAGCGAGTGAGGAACAATCTCCAACAGCAACACAGAGTAGGGGACGGCTAGAACCAATGTCAGCTATTTATTTCTCTTAGCGTCCCTGTTGCAAATTTTTTTCTCAATTTCTGTCTAGTGCAGGGGTCTCCAAACTATGGCCCGCAGGATACATGCGAACCACATGATGTGCACAGTCTCTGCTTCTCCCCCCAACAGCTGATGTGCACAGTCCGTGCTTATCCCCCCCCCCCCCAACAGCTGATGTGAACAGTCTCTGCTTCGTCCCCCAACAGCTGATGTGCACAGTCTCTGCATCCCCCCCCCCAACATCTGATGTGCACAGTCTCTGATCCCCCCCCCCAACAGCTCATCACTGTCTCTGTTTCCCCCCCAACAGCTGATGTGCAACGTCTCTACTTCTTCCCCCAATCAGCTTATCACTGTCTCTGTTTCTCCCCCAACAGCTGATGTGCAAAGTCTCTGCTTCTCCCCCCAACAGCTAACGTGCAAAGTCTCTGCCTCTCCCCCCAATCAGCTAATGTGCAAAGTCTCTTCCTCTCCCCCCAACAGCTAATGTGCAAAGTCTCTGCCTCCCCCCCCCCCAACAGCTAATGTTCAAAGTCTCTGCCTCTCCCCCCAACAGCTGATGTGCAAAGTCTCTGCTTCTCCCCCCAACAGCTCATCACTGTCTCTGCTTCTTCCCCAACAGCTGATGTGCAACTGCTCTGCGTCTTCCCCCAAGCAGCTTATCACTCGCTTATCACTGTCTCTGCTTCTCCCCCAACAGCTGATGTGCACAGTCTCTGCCTCTCCCCCCAACAGCCCCCAACAGCTGATGTGCAAAGTCTTTGCTTCTCCCCCCAACAGCCCCCAACAGCTGATGTGCAAAGTCTTTGCTTCTCCCCCCAACAGCTGACATACACAGTCTCTTCTTCTCTCCCCCAACAGCTGATGTGCAAAGTCTCTGCCTCTCCCCCCAACAGCTAATGTGCAAAGTCTCTGCTTCTCCCCCCAACAGCTGATGTGTACAGTCTCTGCTTCTCCCCCCAACAGCTGATGTGCACAGTCTCTGCCCCCCCCCCAACAGCTGAGGAGTACAGTCTCTGCTTCTCCCCCACACAGCTTATGTACAAAGCCTCTACTCCCCCCCCCCAACTGCTGATGTGTACAGTCTCTGCTTCTCCCCCCAACAGCTGATGTGCCAAGTCTCTGCTTCTCCCCCCAACAGCTGATGTGTACAGTCTCTGCTTCTCCCCCCCCCCCACAGCTTATGTGCAAAGTCTCTGCTTCTCCCCCCAACAGCTGATGTGTACAGTCTCTGCATCTCCCCCCAACAGCTGATGTGCACAGTCTCTGCCCCCCCCCAACAGCTGATGTGTACAGTCTCTGCTTCTCCCCCACACAGCTTATGTACAAAGCCTCTGCTTCCCCCCCCCCCCAACTGCTGATGTGTACAGTCTCTGCTTCTCCCCCCCAACAGCTGATGTGTACAGTCTCTGCTTCTCCCCCCAACAGCTGATGTGTACAGTCTCTGCTCCCCCCCCCAACAGCTTATGTGCAAAGTCTCTGCCTCTCCCCCCAACAGTTGATGTGTACAGTCTCTAGTCTCTGCTTCTCCGCCCAACAGCTGATGTGTACAGTCTCTGATCCCCCCCCCCCCCCACCAGCTTATGTGCAAAGTCTCTGCTTCTCCCCCCAACAGCTGATGTGTACAGTCTCTGCTCCCCCCCCCCCCCAACAGCTTATGTGCAAAGTCTCTGCCTCTCCCCCCAACAGTTGATGTGTACAGTCTCTGCTTCTCCCCCCAACAGTTGATGTGTACAGTCTCTAGTCTCTGCTTCTCCCCCCAACAGCTGATGTGTACAATCTCTGATCCCCCCCCCCCAACAGCTTATGTGCAAAGTCTCTGCTTCTCCCCCCAACAGCTGATGTGTACAGTCTCTGCCCCCCCCCCCCCCCCAACAGCTTATGTGCAAAGTCTCTGCCTCTCCCCCCAACAGCTGATGTGTACAGTCTCTGCTTCTCCCCCTATCCCCCTGCAGTAAAAGACTCTGATGTAATGGAGACTTTGATGGGAACCCTGAAATAAGGGTGGACCCTGATGTAAGGAGGGACTTTGGTGGGGACCCTAATGTAAGAGGGGACTCTGATGGGACCCTAATGAAAGGGGAAACTCTGAAGAGGACCCCGGTGTAAGTGGAGACTCTGATGAGAAAAGTGCTGAATTTTTTTTTTGTTTGACTTATTAATAGCTCAAATTTATATGGAATTTCTTTGATTTGTTTTACTGAGGTTTTTTTCCCTGAATCATATCATGCTGATTAAAAAATGTATTAATTAATTGAAATTGTATTAATTCGCGTATTAAGCTCGGCATTTTTTGACCCGCAAATATTTGTAAAATACTAGATGTGGCCCTCGTACTTAAAAGGCTGGAGACCTCTGGTCTAGTGAAACTGTTGTCACCAGTAAAGTAAGTGAGGAGAAATGTCTCTAACCCAGTAAAAGCCATAAAACCAAACCAAGGTTCTAACCCTTCTCCACGCTATCCAAAACTTAAATAAAAAAATTGACTGGACATAAACTTTAATGAAAAATAGGGACACCCACTAATTGTTGCTATCAGTTATGGAAGACAGTAGAACTTTTCTGTTGAGATTGGGAGATCTTGTGTTGGAATGCAGCAAAGAAGACATTTTGGTAGCAAGAGCATTAAACACAATTTCTGTGGTTTTTAGGGTGCTGCTCGGGGAGGCAGTAAAATATCTGCCTAAAATGTAATAAAGCAAATTTCTAGTTAAAGCACTTTTTACATAGCCAAACTACGTATATATAAATCACCTTACCTACTTAAGATTTATGTGCAGCCATTTTTGTGATGTCCTTGGCAAACTACACAGAAAACTTCCTTAGACCTCTCTGCAGACTTCATTAATGTTGAGTAGTACATACTGCTAGGTTCATTACTTTGTTCCCTCCACCCATACATTGAGGTAACCATTACAGCTGATGGCAATACATACACATACTGTATATATAAATATATATATATATATATATACTGTATATCTGAACATCAGTTTCAATATTATATACCAGTTCTAATGTCAATATCATATATGTAATCTTTGCATTTTTGTTAAATTTCAGGTAGCATTTTATAATCCAGTAATTGAAAGATTTTCGAAACTACGTCGACAGAAGAACATTTTCTCCAAAGAACAAGGTGTGTTGGGCTTTCGAGGACTGTGCCTGTCCTCTTTATGTTGCGTAAGATCAGTAGCTTTCATGTATTAGAAGTAAAAATCGCTATGTACTAGACATGTGCACTGCCAAAATCATTGTTGGTTTTCGTTTCATTCGTTTTTATTTTTCAAAGTTTTCAGGTTATTCGTTATGATCGAAATTCGTTATTTCTAATAAGTTCATAAATTAGAAAATTTGGAAATTCAAAATCCGAAAATTCGGAAATTCTGAGATCTGAAAATAAGAACAAAAATCCAAAAATAAGAAAAAAAATCCTAAAATTGGAAAGAACGAAAATCCTAAAATTTTAAAAATACGAAAATCTGAAATAATAACTAACTAATAATAATTACAGTATTTATCGGTGTATAACAGGCACAGGAGTAGGGGTGCAACGGATTGTCGCCGATCCGTGATCCGTACGGATCAGCCTCCGCGGATCGGCACATCCGCGATCCGCGGAGCACTCTGCGGCCTCGGCCATAGGAAAGGCCGCGGCTTCGGCCTAGCTCCGGAGCAGTGGCCATCGTGGTACACCCGGAAGCGGCCGCTGTTTCGTCAGGAAGTGACGTTTCGTCGCCGCCATCTTGCTACACCCCACACTCCTGCACAGTACAGTAATGATAGAGTGAGAAGGGGGCAAGCGGACATCTTGTTACACCCACCGGAGTTTTAGATTTAAAAGCTATTTTTAATACAAAACCGAGCTTGTATGCCTAAATACCAGTATTTGTAGATCCGACGGACTGTTTAGATGTTAGATTTTAAAAGCAACAGCAAACCTGCTGACCTTACATGGTTGCTAATGTGACAGAACACCTCTGATTTTCACATTTAATGTTAAATGTGAAAATCAGAGGTGTTCTGTCACATTAGCAACCATGTAAGGTCAGCAGGTTTGCTGTTGCTTTTAAAATCTAACATCTAAACAGTCTGTCCGATCTACAAATACTGGTATTTATGCATATAAGCTCGGTTTTGTGTTGAAAATAGCTTTTAAATCTAAAACTCCGGTGGGTGTAACAAGATTTGTGTGGTGTTTTTTTTTTTTTTTCTTTTTTTGCTGATCCGAAAATGATCCGATCCGTGACTCTGATCCAAGGATCGATCCGATCCGTGAGTTTTTTGATCCATTGCACCCCTACACAGGAGTAGAACACGCACCCCAATTTTAGGAGGGAAGTTTAAGGAAAAAAACCTTACATTTTAAATAAAGAACTTTGAAGCAAAATTAGGGTCATAGCTCATCAATGCACCCTGCTCAGTGCCCATCTGCAGCCATTAAATTGCTCAACAATGCAGCCTGTTCAGTGCCCATCTGCAGCCTTTAAATTGACTAACAATGCAGCCTGTTCAGTGCCCATCTGCCGTCTCACCTTTCCCATCATTGCAGCCTCGCCAGTGTTGGATTATGCCTGCTGTCTCTGAGGGAAGAGGAGGCGCGATCGCCGCTAAATTATACAGAGCTGCGATCTCCTGTGTACCCAGCGCTCCGTCACTCACAACCACACCTCCTGGCCCTGCTCATATGATAGACAGAACAGTGGCCCAATGCGGGGCCAGGAGGCATGGCTGTGAGTGACGGAGCGCCGGGTACACAGGAGATTGCGGCTCTGTGTAATTCAGCATCGCTCGCTCCTCCTCTTCCCTCAGAGACAGCAGGGAATAGCACGCACCCACAATTTTCCCCTGATTTTAACCACTTCAGCCCCGGAAGGATTTACCCCCTTCCTGACCAGAGCACTTTTTACAATTTGGCACTGCGTCGCTTTAACTGCTAATTGCGCGGTCATGCAATGCTGTACTCAAACGAAATTTGCGTCCTTTTGTTCCCACAAATAGAGCTTTCTTTTGATGCTATTTGATCACCTCTGCGGTTTTTATTTTTTGCGCTATAAACGTAAAAAGACTGAAAATTTTGAAAAAAAACGATATTTTCTACATTTTGTTATAAAAAAAATACAATAAACTCAATTTTAGTCATACATTTAGTCCAAAATGTATTCAGCCACATGTCTTTGGTTTGCGCAAAAGTTATAGCGTCTACAAACTAGGGTACATTTTCTGGAATTTACACAGCTTTTAGTTTATGACTGCCTATCTAATTTTTAGAGGTGCTAAAATGGCAGGACAGTACAACCCCCCCCCCCCCCCCCCCAAATGACCCCATTTTGCAAAGTAGACACCCAAAGGAAATTACTGAGAGGCATGTTGAGCCCATTGAATATTAATTTTTTTCGTCCCAAGTGATCCAAGGCCATAAAATGCCAAGATGGCACAAACCCCCCAAAATGACCCCATTTTGGAAAGTAGACACCCCAAGCTATTTGCTGAGAGGCATGGTGAGTATTTTGCAGCTCACATTTGTTTTTGAAAATGAAGAAAGAAAAGAAAAATGTATTTTTTTTTCTTTTTTCAATTTTCAAAACTTTGTGACAAAAAGCGAGTTCTGCAAAATACTCACTATACCTCTCAGCAAATAGCTTGGGGTGTCTACTTTCCAAAATAGGGTCATTTGGGGGGGGGGGGGGTTGTGCCACCTGGGTACTCCATGGCCTCCGAAACTGTGATAGGCAGTGAAGAGTGAAATCAAAAATTCACGCCCTTAGAAAGCCTGAAGGCGGTGCTTGGTTTTCGGGGTCCCGTACGCGGCTAGGCTCCCAAAAAGTCTCACACATGTGGTATCCCCGTACTCAGGAGAAGCAACAGAATGTATTTTGGGGTGTAATTTTACATATTCCCATGGCATGTTTGAGCAATATATCATTTAGTGACAACTTTGTGCAAAAAAAAAAAAAAGTTTGTAATTTTCCCGCAACTTGTGGCAAAATATAAAATATTCCATGGACTCGACACGCCTCTCAGCAAATAGCTTGGGGTGTCTACTTTCCAAAATTGGGTCATTTGGGGGGGTTTTGAACTGTCCTGGCGTTTCATGCACAACATTTAGAAGCTTATGTCACACATCACCCACTCTTCTAACCACTTGAAGACAAAGCCCTTTCTGACACTTTTTGATTACATGAAAAAATTATTTTTTTTTGCAAGAAAATTACTTTGAACCCCCAAACATTATATATTTTTTTAAAGCAAAGGCCCTACAGATTAAAATGGTGGGTGTTTCATTTTTTTTTCACACAGCATTTGCGCAGCGATTTTTCAAACACATTTTCTGGGGAAAAAAACACACTTTTTTTTAATTTTAATGCACTAAAACACTAAAGCCCAAATTTTTGATGGAATAAAAAAGATGATCTTAGGCCGAGTACAAGGAAACCAAACATGACATACTTTTTTTTTTTTTTTTCCACTTCAGAAACCAACAAGTAGAGGGCTAAATCAGCTCGATGTTCATTGACTGGTCGCCTTCTCCGGTTTGCATCATTGTGGATATTGCATTACATCTAATTCCTTTTTTTTATCGCCCCTCTGAATACCTTAATATGCCAGTTTAGCAGCAAGTCCTCCCTTTTTCCCAGCTCCTAGACTCAGTCTGTAGTGGCCCTAAAGCCCAGTGACTGGTGGATCTTTATCCTTTTCTGGGTCAGGCTAAAGGGGGAGGGGACTCGTTTAAGGAAACAACAAAAACAAAAAAAAAAGAAAAAAATCAAAAAAGCTGAAGGAAAAACAGGAAAGGGGTATATACTAGAAGACTTATTGGCTCCCCATGCCTGTTCTTTGCTGAGCTGCCCAGAATTACACAAAAAGTTTACTTATTCCCAAATCAACCCCCCCCTCCCCCCCCCCTTCAAAGTTTAACCCGCAAACCATCAAGATTATTTAGTTAATCAAAATAGGAGAAAACAATAAAAAAGAAAAAGCAGAAAGAAAATATGCGTGTCAAAATCACTTTACTATAGCACTCCTTGATCTCAAGGATCTCTGTTACCTATATAGTCCCCAAAGGCCCCTCTCTTGGACTGGTCCTACGCCTTGCCTGCTAGGGAGCACCTACCTTCTCTAGCCATGGCTTCCACATGGTTTCAAATTCCTGGAGGTTGCCTCTCTTTATATACTCCACCCTTTCCCTACTCAGTGTTTCATTTATAGTGGAGATCCAGTCTTTCACCGAAAGGGAATCTTTTGATTGCCATCTTAGTGTTATCATCTTCCTAGCCTGAAACAAGGCCCGCGTGATGGCCAGTGTAGTGCTCAGTCTCTCCCCCAGAACTCTTCTATACCCCAGGATGCAGGTTATGGCCTCTTTTACTACTAAAGTGCTAAAAGTACTTCCCAGGTTTCCGGTCACTTCTTCCCAGTATCTAAATAGCTTGGGACACCTCCACAACATGTGGATGAGGTCTCCCGACCTCTGACATCTGGGGCAGTTGTCATTAGGCCTTCCCCCAAATTTAAAAAGTCTTTTAGGTGTATAGTAGGATCTATTCAACAAAAGTAGATGAGAGAGTCGCTGTGAAGAGGACACCGAGACCTGTACACTCAGTTCCAGGATTTTCGCCCATTGTTCCTGGGTCATTCCCCCTATGTCCTCTTCCCATTTGGCTTTTAATCCAAGGAGTAACCCCCCGCTGTTGTCTGGTTTACTTAATTGGTCGTAAATTCTTGAGATTAGACCTCTAGTAGGGTTTACCTGCATTATACACTGAAGTAGAGGCATTTCTTCCCAGCGCAAAGTCTGGGTTTTAAATTGTGCTTTAAGAGCGTGTTCTAGCTGGAAGTATAGGAAAAAAGAGCTCTGAGGTAGCTTGAATTCCCCTACTAATTCCGGGAAACTCTTTAGCTTGGTGTCGTTATAAAGCTGGATTAGCCTTCTGATGCCAAGATTCACCCATTCTCCAAAAGTACCTATTTTAAGAACTTCCTGTAAATTACGGTTATTCCAAATAGGAGAGTAAACTGTTGGGTCATCATATCCCATCATTTTCTTGACCGTTTTCCAGAGTTTAGTTAGCAGCTTGATAGTTGGATAGTTATCATGAAACATATCCGCCTCTAGGGTTTCAACTATGGTGTTGTGTGGAGTGCTAAGCAGTAGCAGTTTGCCATTGGGGGTGCCACCTTTCGGTATCCCACATCCTAGCAGCTGTTGTAGCTGAGTTGCTAAGAAGTAGCGCTCGGGGTGTGGGAGGGCAAAACCCCCCTCTCGTGTGGGTAGCTGAAGCACTCGAAGTCGAATCCTGGCTTGCTTCCCCTTCCAAATCAGCTCCCTAAAAAGGGTATCAATTTTTTTAAACCACTTCTTGCCTATCCAGACTGGCGAGTTGTGCAAGATATATAGCAATTGTGGCATCCAGACCATTTTTATTAAACTGCATCTTCCTGCGGTGGACAGGGGGAGACGCCTCCAAATTCCTATTTTTTTGTTTCAGTTTTGTTAAAAGAGGGACAAGATTTGTACTGATATATCTGGTTGGGTCCTTCGTCAGAACTATTCCCAGGTATTTCAAGGTATCTACCCTTACCATCTGGGGTATATCGCATATTGTTGACTCGCAGTTGGGATCTATCGGCATAAATTCGGACTTCTCCCAGTTTATCTCTAAACCAGAGAAGCTACCGAAGTCCTTCACTATCCTCATCGCACTCAGTAGAGAATTTCTCGAGTCCCCCAGAAATAACAAGATGTCATCCGCATATAGCGCGATTTTTTCTTCTCCCGATTTTCGCAAAAAGCCAGTTACCGCTCTGCTTTCCCTTATAGCGATGGCCAGGGGTTCCATCGCCAATGCGAACAGCAAAGGAGAGAGGGGACACCCCTGCCTGGTTCCCCTCTCCAGCTCAAACCAATCTGAAAATTCATTGTTAATTTTTAGTCTAGCCTTAGGGCGGGTATATAACATTCTAATCCACCCTATAAAAGCCATGCCAAAACCGAATTTCTCTAATACACGCCATATATAGCCCCACTCCACGCTATCAAAAGCCTTAGATACATCGAGGGTCATTAACGCTCTCGAGCCCACATTTTCCGATGGTGACTGTAGATTCAGAAATGCTCTTCTAATGTTCAGGCTCGTAGATCTATTGGCTATAAAGCCCGCCTGGTCTTCGTGTACCAGTTTATGAATAACTCCGTTCAATCTTACTGCTAGCACCTTGACAAGAATTTTTACGTCAGTACACAGTAGAGAAATTGGCCTATAAGCAGCTACATCCAGTGGGTCTTTCCCTTCCTTCTGTAGTACAGTAATTGTTGCTTCTAACATTGAAGCAGGCAACTGGCCCCCCTCAAGTGATCCCTCCAAGGTTTTTAGTAGTTCCGGGATCAGCACTTCACCATACTGCTTATATGTCTCGCTTGGAAGGCCGTCGGGCCCGGGTGACTTAAGACTTGCCATGCCCGCTACTGCTTGTTGCAGTTCTGCTACCGTTATTGGGGAGTCTAATATGGCGCTTTCTTCCTGTGATATGGTAGGAGTCGTTAGCCCCTCCAAAAAGTCCTCCATCAGCGCCTCCTTGCCCCTTTTCTGCGAGGAGTACAGTTTTTTATAATACCCCCTAAAGGCTTGTACGATTTCTGGGGTGCTTGAAGTTATGTCTCCACTCTGTGATCTAATAGCGAGGACCGTGGATGGAGCCGCATTTGATTTTACAAGCATAGCCAGTGTTCTTCCAACTCTTTCCCCCTCCACCATAAATTCCTGTCTCTGAAGAAGGCGCCTAGTCTCCGCCTTCTGCATGACCACTAATTTATACTTTTGTTGTTTCTCTTGCCAGGTGCTTTCCAGCTCCGGGGTTGGATTTCTGATGAAGTTATTTTCAGCCTCGAGAGCTTCCCTCAGAGTACCCTCTTCCTCACTCCTGACCTCTTTATTAAATTTAGCCATCTGCTGTATTAGAACCCCTCTAAGAAATGCCTTGAGGGTGTCCCATAGCACAGGGGGAGCCGCCGAGCCCTGATTGAACTCCACAAATTCCCTTAGAGCAGGGAGAATCCCATCCGATTTCTTAATTACTTAGAACCAGTGTGGGCTCACGCTCCAACTCTTCCGAGGCTTAGACTGTCCTACTTTTAGTGTAACCGCCATAAGAGAGTGGTCTGAGATACCTCTTGGCCAATATGCAATTTTTTCTAGCAGCTGTAGTGCCCTGGCATTTCCCAGGGCTAGGTCTATCCTTGAGAGCGTGGAGTGTGACATAGAACAGCAGGTGTATTGCAGCGCACCTGGGTTTCGCACCCTCCACAAATCTACCAACCCCGCTTCTTCCAGAAACAGGCTCAAACGGGTCTTCCCTGATTCCTCTGAGGATTGTCGTATCGGGAATCTATCCAATTTTCTGTCTAGGACCTCATTAAAGTCCCCGACGACTACTATCGGGCATTCCTTTTTATCCAACAGAAATTTATGTAATTTAAAGGGAGGGGGGATATATATATTAGCCACCACAAACATGACACCGTCAATAGAGCAGTATAAAAAAATATATCTACCCAGATCGTCTATACTAGTCTGTCTGCAGGAAAATTTTACCCCAGTTTTCACGAAAATACTCACCCCCCTACTAAAAGAGGAGTGAAATGCATGAAATTGATATTGAAATTTTTTTGTCTGTAGCTGCTGGCTGGTATCCCTAGTTAGATGGGTTTCCTGCAGACAGACCAGGTCTACCCCAGAGCTCTCCAGCACGGAGAACACTGCCAGCCTTTTAAGGGAAGAACCCAGGCCCCTAACATTCCAGGATCCTATTTTCAAGGTCCCAACTGGCATCTAGATTCTAAAGAGCCTGCCTTATCACACCAAGTATTGCCCTATATGTCCCTATTGCTTTTATAAAGTGTATTTTATGCGCCTCTTTACTCAAAAAAAAGAAAAAGAAAAAAGGAAAAGAAAAAGATGAAAGAAAAGAGGAGCTCTCCCAACCGCTGCTGTATTAATTCCAAGTGTGTGCATATTGTGGATTCTAAAATGCCTTCTTAATTTAATCAACACTACCCTACTTTATTAAAATATTCTACAAAAAGTGCCTGCATGTGTAACGATAATCTGTAAGTGGAGGCCAGAAGGCCTCCAGTGTGATTTCTGATGGTGTAAGTGTTTATAACAAGTGATTTTCCCACCCTATTTCCCTTCCCTCCCAAATTCTCCCCCCTTCCCTTCCCACCCCACCTAATCTCCCCTACCCTCCCACCCCATCCCCCCCCCTTCCCTACCCACCTCTCTAGGTGTAACCCTTGGGGGTTTACCATGACCGCTACCTCTTGCACTAACACCACCCTTTTACACCAATTCTTCCACTCACAACCCCACACCGCCCTACCCCCAATCAGCTGTGTGCACCCATCCTGTCCCGTCCTTCGTAACAAAAAACCGTTAACGGGTACCGGGAAATGATAAACAAAAAAAAAAAAAAATAGAACAAATCAAAGTAGCAAATATAAAACTGCAGCCTCTATATCTCCCAGTACCCTATCATATCATCCTATCATCACTCCGGTCTGTTATGTGTTCCCCCGCTCTCTACGTGGGGTTCATAATTTTTCCTCTGTTGTCTTCCAGCCACTTCTCAACTTCAACAGGGGCGTTAAAAAACAGAGTCTCCCCCAGGGCCACAATCCGCAACCTCGCTGGGTAAAGGAGAGCATAGGGCAGCTTAAATTTTTGTAGGCTGCGTTTTACCTGGGTGAACTCTGCTCTACGCTTCTGCAAGTCCGGAGAAAAGTCGGAGTAGAATGATATTTTTGCCCCATTAAAGAAGACCTCCCCTGCTTCCCTAATCTTCCGCAGCAGGGTCACTTTATCCTGGTAATTAAGAAATCTCAGGAGGAGGGGTCTCGGGTGACCCCCCTCTTGTGGTGCCCTGAGAGGGATCCTATGAGCTCTTATGATGGAGAACGAAGCCGAGAACAAATCTTTCCCGATTAGCTCCCCTAACCATTTTTCTAGAAATGCTATTGGATTGGCGCCCTCACTCCTTTCAGGTAGACCTATCAACCTCACATTATCTCTTCTACTCCTGTTCTCCATCTCATCCATTTTAGAGGCCTGTTTAGATAACTGTTCCCTCAGCCATTTTAATTCTTTGATTATTGGGTGCACATTATCTTCTAGCCCGCTAACCCTTTCTTCCAGGGCGGTTGTTCTCTCTGCCGTCTTCTGTAGCTCTTGTCTAACCATTAAAAGATTTGCTTTGAGACCTTTCATCTGTTCACAGAGATCTTTGAGCGAGCTATTACACACCCCTACAGCCATAAATACATCCATTAAGGCTGGTTCTCTATTCAGGGGCAGATTCGGATCGTTCATTGACTCCGGGCTCACGTTCGTGTTAAGATCACTTAGCTCTGGCCCTTTATTACATGTTATTTTGGAAGACTGGGTTGCCAGCACGCCCCCTAGGGACTGTGAATGTGGCTGGCCCTGGCTTTTCCTGTCCGCTGTCCCCCCTTGTTGGCTCTTTTGCTGCATCCCCTTTTTTGGGGGGGTCAGAGCGGGGGCATGAGCATATTGCTCCAGTTTTGCTGCTGCTGCTGTTGCCGCGGCGTGCTGCGGGTTTTTCTCTTTAGAGGAACGTAGATTCTGCATCATTCACTCCTATTGGTATACAAATAGTTTAACAGCAAGAATTCAATGGCGTCTCACTACCCTTATCTACCCACTGAGCAGTATAACCACCTTGTTGCTTTGAAAGTAGGGTGTGTGGCGGGTGTGTGGAGGGGGGGGAGCTCTCTCCGCCCCCACGCACCCCGACACGGGGGGTGACTTTCACACAGGGGGAAACTACAATACCTTCAGCGGTCGAGGTGGGTTAGCTCCCCTCTCCCAAGAGCGCCTCAGCTACAGCAATACTTAATGCAACCTCCCTCCCTCACCGCAGTCTTGCGCAGCTGGTTAAATGCCGCTAAGGCAGTCGCCAGCAGACTACGGCTAGTTAGGTATGTACGCAGGTATGCGTATAGTCGCTGAGGAGCCAGGGGCTTTTTAACTGACTTATAGTTTATAATGGTCCCACCTAGATATAGGGGGATTGATATAGTCTTAGTAGCAAGGGGACCCCCCGCTGCTTATCTTCCCCCACCCGTATCAACAACTCACCCAAAAAAAAAAAAAAAAGGACAAAAAAAAAAAAAAAAGGACAAAAAGGAAATATATTTTGCTTCTTATATTAGTTCGCTCTATTCACACATTTAGTACCACCAAACAGCAGGTGAGACAGACTGCTGACACATAGTTATATTACTGTGCAGATGCCTAGTTACCAGGATCTACCAGGGGGCTACCTGGGATTATTTCTAAATCAGGGGTTCTCACATATTTTTTACAACAGAATTCCGTTTACCATGCAGCATGTAAAAAGCAATACTATACCAGCTCCAGCCGACTTCTACTCCGTGCCTGGCATGAGAGTACAGCAGTGAAAGCGAAATTTAAAGCTGCTGCAGCGTGCAGGGGATAACATCCCCCCCTGAAGATTCCTCAGCCTTCACCGGTCATCCGGAGATCAAAAGAACAGGAGAGCTCTTAGCTGAGGGGCAGAGGTGACAGTACGGCTCCGAGCTCATGGAAGCAGACATCCATTGAGGGGTCAGGGCCGTCCGAGGCGCCGTTCCTGTGGCCGGGGAGAGCGATGAGAACGGGGGTGGGACGGAGCACACAGCGTCCCTGCTCTCACTCACTCACTCCATGCAGCCACTCATCAGACACCCGCCCTCAAACATGACATACTTTAAAATTGCGCACAAACGTGCAGTGGCGACAAACTACATACATTTTTAAAACCCTTTAAATGCCTTTACAGGTTACCCCTTTAGATTTACAGAGGAGGTCTACTGCTAAAATTACTGCCCTCAATCTGACCTTCGCAATGATACCTCACATGCATGGTGCAATTGCTGTTTACATTTGATGCCAGACCAACGCTTGCGTTCGCCTTTGCGAGAGAGCAGGGGTGCTTTTTTTTTTTTTTTTCTTTATTATTTTTTTTGCTTTTTTATCTTATTTTTAAACTGTTCCTTTCATTTTTTTTTTTTATCATTTTTATTGTTATGTCAGGGAATGTAAATATCCGCTATGATAGCAATAGGTAGTGACAGGTACTCTTTTTTGAAAAAAATGGGGTCTATTAGACCCTAGATCTCTCCTCTGCCCTCAAAGCATCTGACTACACCAAGATCATTGTGATAAAATGCTTTCCCAATTTCCCAATGGCGCTGTTTACATCCGGTGAAATCTAAGTCATGAAATGCTTGTAGTTTTCGGTTTCTTAGGCCATAGAGCTGATTGGAGCCGTTCTGGTCTCTGATCAGCTCTATGGTCAGCTGGCCGAATCACCAGCTGCATTCTCAGGTTCCCTGTTGGGACAGGAGAGCCCGAGAAAAACATGGAAGATGGTGGGGGGCATTCCCTCCCACTGCTTGTAAAAGCAGTCTAGATGCTAATTAGCCGCTAGGATTGCTTTTACATGAAAGCCGATCGCTGGCTGAAAAGAATAATACCAAGATGATACCTAAACCTGCAGGCATCATTCTGGTATAACCACTCAAAGTCCAGCAACATACCAGTATGTTGCTGGACCTTGTTGGGCATATATTGTAATCTTTTTTTTTTCATGCAGCCTGTGGGCTGCATGAAAAAAAAAGAGATTGATTGGTGGGTATGCCCACCATTAGAATACCTCCCTTCATCCACCCACTTCTACTGATGGGCATACATGCACCATTTATATATGCCAAAGCATGGGGTCATCCGCCCCAAAAGTTAGGAGCAAATCGATCCTCCGCCCCTGCTGCCCCCATGCTTCGGCATATATCTCCTCCGACAGCGCTGGAGTCACAGCTTTATATATCGTGGGAGCAAACACTATTGCTGTCTAATGGCGTACCTGAAGACAAAAAAATGGTTAACAATAAAACACAGTAAACAGTAAAGTATAAAAAATTGCATACCTGAAAAGCAAACATGATAAAACATAATAACAATAAAACATTGCAGAATAGAATACAGTAAAAAAGAGCAGAACAATAGAGAGAGAATAGAGAGAGAGAGAGAACAATAAAACGACAACTTTTTTTTTTAAATTTAATATATTTTTTTGTGTTTTTTTTTTTTTTTACACTTCTTTTTGTAATTGTAACTTTTATAACTGTAACCGGTTCCAGGTTCGTGTCTCTCAAAATGCGATGGCATCTTGGGAGACCCTGTGAAAGTGTGCCTAGTCTGTGCAATGCTGTACCCTACGCTAATACACAACTAGTGAATGGTAGCGTTCAAAACATTCACCAATGCAAAGACCAGGATTGTCAGGACAGGAGGGACAATAATAGCGGGTGTCGCGCCTATATCCGCACTTGCTGCAGATACGACATCTTTTTTGGGGGGGTTCGTTGGGTAGGGGTACTCGGGAGGACATAAAGAAAATGCCTCTCATGCAGCCGACTGCATTTGGTTGGGGATGTGAATGGGGGAAGTACGGGTGCTGCAGAAGTGGTGGGTTCCCAATTAGGATTGACGAATGCAGCAGGAAGGGCATTATGGGCACAACGGGCCTGTGTTTGTCTTCTTCTTGGTGGCAGCGGGACACTACTTGTTCTTGCCACCTCACCAGCTTGAACTGCAGTTATGGGACTCGCCACGTCACCAAGTGTTACTGCAGTGCTGGTTTGACTACGACCGGGGTGTACTAGGCCGCTGGTGCTTGCCAGTTCACCAAAACGCTACAAAAAAAACTGTTAGCGATCGCAGGGATCAGGCTCTGCGAACGCTGCAGTTATGCGTTTAGTGTTTTGTAAGTGACAGTGATCGATCAATACTGCACTTGGGTGGGCTGAGCTGGGCCGGGCGGAGGGGCAAAACGCAGGTGCTAGCAGGTATCTGGGCTGATCCCGCTAACATTGCGTTTTTGGGAACCCTAAACTGCTGGGGACGCTAGTATAAATCTGATCGGAACAGATATTGATCCATTCAGATACTATACCACTAAGGGAGGTGTACGGTGCGTGTGTGGGTGTTAGCGGTACTGGCGCTAATCTGACGCTGCCTGGGGCTGGTGCTTGTCAGTTCACCAAAACACTACCAAAAAAACTGTTAGCGATCGCAGGGATCAGGCCTGACTCTGCGAACGCTGCAGTTATGCGTTTATTGTTTTGTAAGTGACAGTGATCGATCGATACTGCACTTGGGTGGGCTGGGCCGGGCGAGGGGCAAAACGCAGGTGCTAGCAGGTATCTGGGCTGATCCCACTAACGCTGCGTTTTTGGGAACCCTAAACTGCTGGGGACGCTAGTATAGATCTGATCGGATCAGATATTGATCCGTACAGATACTATACCACTAAGGGAGGTGTATGCTGCGTGCGTGGGTGTTAGCAGTATTGGCGCTAATCTGGCGCTGCCTGGGGCGACGCAGACCCTATCTGACCCTAAAACCTAAGTTATATCACCGCCGGGCGATCAGGGGGCTAAACCTTTATTAGGTAATAAACGGCGGGTGCCCTGACACTATAAACGATAAACTAACTAACCAGCGTCACCCGTAACAGTCATACGGTGATCAGTGGTGAAAGGGTTAACTAGGGGGCAATCAAGGGGTTAAAACATTTATTAGGTAGTATATGGGGGTCCCTGACGCTATAAAAAGCTGACGGCGAACCTATATATTTACCTCCCTAACTAGCGTCACCAGTGACAGTAATACAGCGATCAGAAAAACGATCGCTTAGTGACACTGGCGACAGGGGGTGATCAAGGGGTTAAAACTTTATTAGGGGGGGTTAGGGGGGTACCCTAGACCTAAAGGGGGCTAATACTAACTGCCCTACCACACTAACTGTCACAAACTGACACCAATGCAGTAATCAGAAAAAAAAACTGCTTGGTGTCACTGTGACGGGGAGGGGGTGATTAGGGGGGGATCGGGGAGTAAAAAGTGTGCTGGTGTGTTCTACTGTGTGTGTACTGTTGGTGCACTCACATCGATGTCTTCTCTCCTCGGCGCCGGAACGGAAAATACCGAGCCGAGGAGCGATGACATCACTTCCTCTGCCGCTGTTTACTATACAGCAGCAGAGGAAGAATCTCATTCGTAGGGAGCGATCGCGAGGGGGTGGCCACGAATGACTGGTCTACCCTTCAGCCTGGATAACGAAGCCGACCGCCTCGGGCACCAGGGGGGGCGCGATGCGCCCCCTGCCCGCGGGAGGCAGATCACGTACCAGGTGCCATTCTGCCGCAGTATATCTGCGTTAGGCGGTCGGCAAGTGGTTAAGGGGGAAAAAGTGCGTGGTATACACCGATAAATACGATAAGTGTTAATATATAGGTATTGGAATTTCCTTTCAAATTTGTCTGAAAAGAAATTATAATAGTTAGGTAACGAATACGAATTTATCCAAAGTTACGAATTATCCGAAAAAACGAATGCTTCATCTAAATGAATGGAACATAACGAATTAAATAATAATAAATAATAATAATAAAATATATTTATTATTATTATTATTATTTATTATTATTAAGTCGTTACGTTCCATTCGTTTAGATGCGGCATTCGTTATTTCAGATAATTTGTAACTTCGGATAAATTGGTATTCGTTGCATTCACTAACAGCAAAATTTAAAAGGAAATTCCAATACCTATAATTTAATAATTAGTAAGCTTGCTCTCAGCTCAAAGAATGAGCTGTCAGTGACCGCTTTGGGCCCCATACTAATGATTGGGAACCAGGAGGCCCGGTTTACAAATTACCTGATTGCTGTGGTAGCCTTTGATTGGCACTGTACAGCCTGCCCCTGTGTTGTTTTCTCCTCTTGAATTTACAGCTATGTTTTCTGTATTTATTATTATTATTATTATTTTATTTTATTATTTATTTCTTTTTTTAATACTATTGTTTCCAGGCCCTACTACAGGTACAAGCAACAAATAACATACACTATTTTACTAAAAGTATTGCCATGCCTGCCTTTACACGCACAGGAACTTTAATGGCATCCCAGTCTTAGTCCATAGGGTTCAATATTGAGTTGGTCCACCCTTTGCAGCTATAACAGCTTCAACTCTTCTGGGAAGGCTGTCCACAAGGTTTAGGAGTGTGTCTATGGGAATGTTTGTCCATTCTTCCAGAATCGCATTTGTGAGGTCAGGCACTGATGTTGAACTAGAAGGCCTGGCTCGCAGTCTCCGCTCTAATTCATCCCAAAGGTGTTCTATCGGGTTGAGGTCAGGACTCTGTGCAGGCCAGTCAAGATCCTCCACCCCAAACTCGCTCATCCATGTCTTTATGGACCTTGCATTGTGCACTGATGCGCAGTAATGTTGGAACAGGAAGGGACCATCCCCAAACTGTTCCCACAAAGTTGGGAGCATGAAATTGTCCAAAATGTCTTGGTATTCTGATGCCTTAGGAGTTCCCTTCACTGGAACTAAGGGGCCAAGCCCAATCCCTGAAAAATAACCCCACACCATAATCCCCCCTCCATTAATTGATTTGGACCAGTGCATAAAGCAAGGTCCATAAAGACACGGATGAGTGAGTTTGGGGTATAGGAAGTTGACTGGCCTGCACAGAGTCCTGACCTCAACCCGATAGAACACCTTTGGGATGAATTAGTACAGAGGCTGTGAGCCAGGCCTTCTCGTCCAACATCAGTGCCTGACCTGACAAATGCGCTTTTGGAAGAATGGTCAAACATTCCCATAGACGCACTCCTAAACCTTGTGGACAGCATTCCCAGAAGAGTTGAAGCTGTTATAGCTGCAAAGGGTGGGCCAACTCAATACTAAACCCTACGGACTAAGACTGGGATGCCATTAAAGTTAATGTGCGTGTAAAGGCAGGCATCCCAATACTTTTGCTAATATAGCGTATGTGTTATCGCTGCAATTGTCAGGCGCAAGAGAATTTATTTTGGGTGGTTCTTTGGTGGTAAGTTATGGTAATAGCAAGAAATATACAGTTAAATTTGAAAAAAATGTATATTTTACTATTTTTGGTCAGTTTTCCTTTGATAATAAAAGAAATCAGGATATTGTAATAGCAAGAAATTTAAAGATATAATTTAAAAAAATTATATCTTTTACCATTTTCAGCCAGTTTGCCTTTAATGATAAAAGCAATCAGGAGATCTCCATGACATTTGCCACCAAATGAAAACCCAATGTGGCCTTAAAATAAAAACAAGGTAGTAGTAGCGATGATATGTTCAGTTTTACTATCACTTGTGAAAGTTGCAAAACTGTGTTCAAGTGTAGGAATCAGCGGCGCTCTGACAGGCCCCTCCCCACTCGGTGAGCAGAGACAGACCTGTCATCCGCCGGCTCAGCTGGCGGACTCTGCTGAGCGGATCTCATCTATCCGGTGTGAATGCGGCCTATTAGGGTTTGTTTAACTTTCATCATGAAGGGGTTAATAATAATAAAAAGAAACACTTCTGTGTTTTTGGGGTTGAAGTTTTTTTTAATTGGAACATTGAAAATACAAAAGGATGACATCAAATAGTGGAAGAGGTAGCGAGTCTGCTCATTGGCTATCGCCCACAGCTAGACTCGTATCAATACACAATATCATATAAAAGTTCGTTGGTGAGAGTCATCGGAAAATACCATACAAAAAGAAATTCAGTTCCGGAGTTCTTTTAAGAAGAAGAGTAATACACAAAATAAAAAGACACTTCTGTGTTTTTAGTATAGTATGACAAGTTGAAAAAAAATGTATACAGTACAGTATATGTATAATTTTTCAAATATCTATTTTTTTAATACTATAACTTTATCAGACAATTATAGCATTAAACAATGGCACACTGCCATCTACAGGCAGCAGTGGCCTCAGCAAGCTAAAAACATTTTTTTTCTGAATGAAGCCTACAAAACTGTTAAAGTAATCACATTATTGTGAACCGCACTGATTAGTTCACAATTCTAAATTGGGACCAGATATGTCTGTTAGGCTAAGTTTACACTAGCTTCAAAAGCAGATGTTTCATGAGCGTTTTTAAAGCTTTACGAATGCCTGTCAAAATTGTGTGCATGGCAGCACCCATGGTTGTGTTAATGTTGTGTCAAAATTGACCCAACATGTGTCTGTTGCTAGGCTTTGCCGCTCCCCAAATGCTTCCATTGATGTTAGTGTAAACTCACTGCAAACGCATCACAAATGCCCCTATGGTGTTTACTGCACATTTGAGATGCGATTAGAAATCCTTACTAGCTTAGATAATAATACAAAAATCCATACAATAAAAAACCAACACAGAGGGGGCATCTGGCAAGTGTTTTTAACGCAACACAATCACGTAAAAAATGCATCTTAATGCATTGGGTTTGTTAATGGGCGCTTAAATTTCTTTGCACATCTAAATGAGCCCTTACAGCCACATTTGACAACTATCAGCCATGCAAACTGTTCAAGAAATAACATTTATTAACCACTTCCAGCCCAAGGACGTCATATGAGCAATTCAGCCGCCTGATCGTTCTTACAGGTGGCAGAATGGGACATCCCTCCCCCCCTCCTGTCGCCCTCTGGAGCTTCTCCGGGCTCACCCGTGCGATCGGCGACCCGGAGAAATAATCCGCCGTATGATGATCATAGAGATTTCCGATGACCAGATGGTCCCCAGTCATCTCTATGACTGTCGGAGGCCCGGGCGCGACGTTATGACCTCACGTCCGGCCAGCCGAAGTAAACAAAGCCGAGTTCTCGGCTGGAAAGAAAGAGATCGTTCATTTTTTTTTTTGTTTTGATCTCAATCTTTCCAGCCTGGAGGAGAGATCAGGGGTCCTAAAGACGCCAGATCTCTCCATAAAGAGGACCTGTGATGCACCATTCCTATTACAAGGGATGTTTACATTCCCTGTAAGAGGAATGAAAGTGATCAAAAAAAAAAAAAAGGAAGCAAAAGTGTAAAAATAAAAAAAATTAGGTAAAATTAAAAAAAAAAATGTTTTAAAGCACCCCCTGTCCACGTGTGCTCGCGCACAGAAGCGAACGCACACGTAAGTCGCGCCCGCACATGTAAACGCCATTCAAATCACACATGCGAGGTATCGCCACGTGCGTTCGAGCGAGAGCAATAATTCTAGCACTAGACCTCCTCTGTAACTCTAAACTGGTAACCTGTAAAATATTTTAAAGCGTCGCCTATGGAGATTTTTAATTACCAAAATTTGGCGCCATTCTACAAGTGTGCGCAATTTTAAAGCGTGACATGTTGGGTATCTATTTACTTGGCGTAACATCATCTTTCACATTATATAAAAAAAAATGGGCGAACTTTACTTTTTTTGTTATTTTTTAATTCATGAAACTATTTCTTTTTGAAACGACCACCATTTTATTCCCTAGGGTGTTTTCTAAAAAACATATTAATATTTGGGGGGTTCTGAGTAATTTTCTACATGTAGGAGAGGAGTGCCAGAATAGGCCCGGTATGGAAGTGGTTAAGGTATCGCTCACAAGGGACATTACGCTGGGAAATGTTCATATAGAGTCCAAGAAAAAGGATTTTCTCATTGTTTTGGAGAGATTTTTTCCCAATTCCTGTTGTGTCTTCAGGAAAGGAAGTGATGGGAAATATCCCCAATGTTTAAATGGCGTAAGCTGCTATGGTTACCCTACATTTCACAGTCTTAGTGTAACTGTATTTCACTGACATTTGTACCCAGGCAAGGCTTTCCTCCGTGCTCGACAGATGAACATCGACCCCTCAACATGGCTCCGCCTCCTGCGCAGAGCTATTCCTGCCAGCACTGGAGGGTACAGTCCTGCAGAGCGTGGAGCGTGAGTCATGTGATCTTACATTAACTATCTCTCTTGCTGTGTCTGATCTGCAGTCCTCCCAGAAATGTCATGTTTCTCCTAGTTTCCCTGAAGCTTTCTTTTACCTCTTGCTAACTCTAAGGAGTTCCCTAGTCTATTTCTTCTAAGGTTAGCTGCTTCCCAGTCATGTTCTATTAGAGGGAACACCCCTTGTTTGCTCTCTGATCTGTGCTTCAATGTCTAGTTTTCTGGTCATCATATATTTCCTATCATTCATCCTCCATTTTGATTGGTTGTTAGAGAGCTGCGTCTGGAGTCTCTTACACTGGAACCCAATCAAGAACCGAAAGATACGGTAAGAGATTGAGGAGATAGGCAAATATTTGCATATTGGGCAATAATTATCTCTAATGCTGCGTACACATGATCGGTTTTCTCGTCAGAAAAAGATATGGCGCTCAAGTTTGCCTTGCATACACGCGGTCACGCAAAAGTTCGCTGAAATTACGACCGTCAAGAACACGGTGACGTACAACACTACGACGAGCCGAGAAAATGACGTTCAATGCTTCCAAGCATGCGTCAAATTGTTTCCGAGCATGCATAGGGATTTTGCGCATCGGAATTGCCACAGACGATCGCATTTTCGGATAGGAACTTTTTCAGACCAAAAAATTAAGAACATGTTCTCAATTTTTTGCTGGCTGGAATTTGGCCAGCAAAAGTCCGATGGAGCATACACATGGTCGCATTTTCCGACGAAAAAATCTCATCGGTCTTTTGCGGGCCGAAAATCCGACCGTGTGTACGCGGCATATGACCATTTTTACATTGTGCAGTGTAAATTCCTTGAACCTATGTTATTTACTTAATAGGTGGAGAGTCCAGTGCTAAAAGAAAGTCCAGCCACAAGGAAAGACAGCCAAAGACGGTCAGTACCTACCTATTTATGCCCCTTCATCAATGCAAAACACACACAGGTGCACACCCCTACTGTGGTCACTGTTTTATTGGCTTAGTCCTGACGGGGTCCATGTAACAAAGGGTGCTGTTCAAGTTGAACTTCAGTGAGGCGTCCAAAGGCATATACAGTATGTGTGTTTTATACCCTCCAATAGGTGTGCGATACACCCCTGCCACACTGCATAATCAACATGGTGACACCACTTTCACTGTCACAAGAGTACAGCAGTTACACCTTCCTGCCTGCAAGCCTGTTGTTTGGGTTGTTGTTTAGTAATGGATCAGTAGCACACTGATGAGATCATCTCTGTGTTTTCCCCTTCTGTAAGCATATTCCCTGTGTTAGATTGACGGCACAATGAAATACAGCCTAATTGGCTGGGCCTGCAGTTCCTCTGTCTCTAAGGAGCTATTTATACAAATAATGGAAAAAAGACATCAAGAACAAAAGTGGAGTCCATGGTGACCACTCAGGCTTCCTTGTTTATTTCCTAGGAGAATGGGAAAAAGGAACCCAACCGATCACTATGGACTGCAACTCCACTTTTGATCCAATTTAATTTCTCTATTTTTTTTTATTAGATTTTCTTTTTATAAATAGTTCTGTTTTGCAAGGGATTACAGAACGCTAATATACAGACAGGTTCAGGTAATTATACTAATTGTATTAAAGCCACATTTAATTACATACACATTTTTACAAATACATACAGTAACTAGATTACATGCATTTTATATATGATGGGAGATTAGCTTTTAACATGTACTTACAGATAAGAAATTAGGTGTATTCAATCTATATATATGTATTTTAAAGAAGACAGTTCCAGTTATTAAAACCAAATAATAATAATATTATTATTATTTATTTTTTTATATTTTTTTCCCGCATTCTTTTAATTTAAGAATTATGAAATTTTACAATGCAAGGAAAACATACAAAAAGCACTTACAACTAATACCAGGAATATATAAATGAATATATGAGCAATAAAATAAAATAAAAATGTTCCATGGCATGGACAAGAACATAAGATAATGTAAAGATAAAGTAATATTATGTAAAAGATAACGTAATGTTATATTAACTGGTTACACAAAAAATGATGAGGAACATTTACGTAGGATATTGATAACATTTTAATATTTATACATTTTAATTATTATTCATTATTATTATTATTGTTATTATTGCACTCATTTTTATTAAAAGAAAATAAAAAAACAAGGAAAAGAAAAAGGTCAGGAGTGCTAGGTAGGGCACAAGGTATACTTACCATTTAGGCCTCATGTACATTGGACGTTTTGCTAACTCTCCTAGACTCCTTTCCTCCTGGCAGCTGAGTTTTGGCAGAAAAAATGCTTGCAAACTGGTGTAAGGTAGGTGCGTTTAGGCGTGTCAAGCGCTTGTGTGTTAATTCATTTCATTGGCCAGAATAAGAATTTATTCTGACCACTTAAATGAATTCATGCTGAAGTGCTAAATGCACCTAGTGCTTATAGGTTTTTAGGCGCGTCAAATGTTTTTTCTGCAAAAACTCTGCTACTCCTGGATGCACTGGCTGTTTAGGGGGCGGGGGGGGGGGGGGGGGGGTCCTGCCTCTAAACACCCCTGCCTCTAAACTCCTCTTAACGGCTATGTACATGGACACATAGAGGTTGATTTACTAAAGGCAAATCCACTTTGCAATACAAGTGCACTTGGAAGTGCAGTCGCTTTAGATCTGAGGGAAAGATCTGAAATAAGGGGAAGCTCTGCTGTTTTTTTCACCCAATCATGTGCAAGCAAAAATTCAGTTTTCTATTTTCCTTGCATGTCCCCCTCGGATCTACAGCGACTGCTTTTCCAAGTGCACCTGCAGTGCAAAGTTGATTTGCCTTTAGTAAATAACCCCCATAGGCCAACATGCAGATGAGGCAGAAAAAAACACTCCACATGCCTCTGGGAACAGCAGAACAAACATGCAGTGTGCATGAGGCCCTAAGCTGATCCCTTTCAGTACAGGCATACCCCACTTTTAAGTACACAATGGGGTTTATTTTGTATATCTGAAAGATTAATGTGTATTCAATACTAAAACTCTTTTTTGTTTTTAGTTTTGGATAGTGGTGAGGAGTTTGTACTCTTTAAAAATAGTTTAGCTTTATTTGTCCCTGCTATAAAGATTCAGGCTTGGTTCTCACTAGTGCGATTTCAGATCCAGCTTGAGTCGCACAGTGTCACATGACAATGGAAATCACATTGTTTTCAATGGTGTCCATTGACATCATTGCGACTCAGCATGGAGCGATTTTGAAAAAGGTTCCTGTCAAAGGTGTGTGCCGGGTGTGCCTGGGCACACCCTAATCACCCCGTGCGGTGCAGATTCTCCTTGCTGCCCAGGGCCTACGCCACCCCCCCCCCCCCCCCGAGCTGCTGGCTTCCCTCCTCCCCTCTCCTGCCGGATGCTGCTGCAGGCACAAAGAGGGGATGTTTCAGGATGGAGAGCAGGGGAAGTGTGTAATTTATCGGCCCCTTCCTTTTCTGAATGAACACAGTGAGTGATTGGTGCCAATCACTCACTGTGTTCATTTATAACTGAAGTATAGTAAACTGTGTTCACTCTGCTTCAGTTTGTGAATGAATGGGAAGCCATTCAGCACAGAGCACTTCCCAGCCGAGGCTACATGTGTGTTAGAGCTTTGGGGTGCACAACCCTAATGCAATAGGCTGTTCACACCTATGGTTCCTGTATATCTTTGGTGCAGTTCCGGTGCGATTTTGGCCACATAGAATATACAAACCTTATCAAAGTTGCATCCAAGTAGTACTACATAATCGCACTGAAAGTCGGCTCAAAATCAAATCGCAGCAGTGTGAACCTGAGACTTGTCTCTTTTTTTTCCTGGTGACAAATATCAAGAGGTCTGAAAATGAGCGGAAATCTAAAATGTCGAGTTTTGTCCATAACAGAAATTGACGGGAAGTATACAATTAGGGGGACTTTTACGCAGATTTCCCCAGTGGGACACAGATGGCAAAAGTACATTTTTTTTACCATTTCCTCCTCTATTCAAAGTGAAAAATAAAAATGTTTTGACTTTTAGATAAACTTTGAAAAGACTGCGGTTCCTGTTTGTCTACAGATTCTTGCCTGTCCCAAATGATGACATGCACATTGTTGGCCCTGGTTCATGAAGTTCTTGTTCCCCTTTATTGTTCAATATGCGGTGTCTTTCCTTAGCACTGAAAAATGGAGCTTGGTAGTCTCAAGGATTAGGCATCCCTTGGGTACCACCAATCCTTTTGCTTGTACAGCAGAAGCCTTCCAGAGGATGTTTACCTGGTCCATTCCTCTGATCAGCTGATCAAAAGATAAAAGTATGGTTCCCTTGGTGCAGATGCTCAGCAATAAATGTCTATTTGGATACTCTCATAGTAATACATTAGATCACTTTATACTGATGGAAGGATCATTCCACTGTTCTTCCTATGCCACCTTGATTTATTATCACACTTTATATACCCAATGCCATCTAGAAATTTTCCTCTACTGTATTATTCATGCTATTACTGGATTTTGCATTACTGCTGAGCTGGCAGATTCCATATAGAAGAAAATTATGGCCCAAATTGCTGCATTGTTCTTGTACCATAAATGTGATTTGTAGAACTTATTCCATATACTATTATTATTACTCTAGTAATAGTATATGTAAATCTTTGTAAATTCAAACTTTTGCTGTATTCTTATACACAAAAAGTTAGCCATGTGAAACATCAGCCAAAGAGCTTATTTAATATAGAAAATCAGATTTCAGATTCTTGCAGCCACTTCAGTGGAAGGGGAATTATCATTGGCTGGTGTTGGTTACTGGCTTGGTAAATAAACTGCTACATGCAAAATAAAGTGGCCAGCGTAGAGTAGGAAGCCCCTCCAAAGGACAAAACAACAGTTCTCAAGGGTCTAGCCATCTCTGTAGTCATTTGGGTCGTAAAAATCAGCAAATAACACACATGGCTGGGGTACCACAGATATCATCTGCCACTCACTAAAAGGACCGCTATGTACACCAATCTTACCCCCTCCACAAAATGATCAGACCAACACCTCTTTGGAGAAAAATGTGGCCATAGCGGACGTTAATTAACAAAACAACCAACATATGACATGAAATAACAATAACATGAAGGTTGCCGCTCTTATGAGGCACACAATAACCAACACCAGGTTTGTGTCTGCATGCTACTTAGAGGTCCCCGGCCGCATCACACTGGCTCGGGGACAATCCCAACTCTCCGCAGATACCTCGATGTTCTCACTTCCCAGTTAACCCACCATTATCTGGGATTCAACAGGGGGCACCATACCTAGATGGATCCCTAATATGAGCTATCACTGTAAATTTGTAACCCCTCCGAAGACCCCAACCGCCAGGCCACTATGGCCACCAAGAGAACCAATCCAAGCGCACGGTGGAAAGCTTCTTCCTCGTCCATTGCTTCCAACTGCTTGAAGATTTTCCATACCTCCCTGTACGCTTCCTGTAGACCCTCCTACTATCTACAAATTATCCAATCCTGGTAAATAACCTCATATCTCCTGATCTTAAAAGTTAACCCTATATCTCCTTGCTTCCCCTGTCTCCCTGCTTCAGGCCTTTCTGGATTAAAATACAGCAGGCATTACACTTTTGGAAATTGACCTCAAATTGTGATGCTTATATCTCATTGTTAGTAATACAAAAATGTTTTTAAAATCTCAAACCCCTCACTCAAGCCCAGAGTTCAAAAGGTTAGAAGAGAAGAGGAAGCTTACATTAAAGTGGAACTCCAGGCAAAAAGCTAAATATTTATTACAGGTAAATTTATTGCGCCAACAATTTACACAGAGTTTTACATATTGTACCTTCATGTCAGCCTCTGCCTTTGAGGAGCTTAAAGTCTATGGTCCCTATCTCACACATATTTATATAGCTTCATCAATTTATACAGTGGGGTTGATTTACTCAATCTGGAGAGTGCAAAATTTGATGCAGCTCTGGATGGTAGCCAATCAGCTTCAAACTTCAGCTTCTTCACTTAAGCTTTGACAAAAAAAAAACCTGGAAGCTGATTGGTTTCTATGCAGAGCTGCACCAAATTTTGCACTCCCCCATTTTAGTAAATTAACCCTACAGTGTTACATATTGTATATTCACATCAGTCCTTGCCCTCAAGTATAGAGACTAAGGTCTCTATATCACTACCTCACATACTGGGGCCAATTAAAGTAGAACTAAAGGCAAAACTTTTTTTTTTTTGTAATTTTGGATAGAGTAAGGGAGGTTAAAACCTCGTTCAGGTCTTTTTTTTGCCATCTATGTTCCATTGGGAAGATTTCCCTTAACTTCCTGTTTCATTGCAAAAATAGGAAGTGAGAAGAAATCCCTACAAAGTGAGAGAATCCCCGGTTGTCACCAGAACTAGTGTCACCATTGGAAGCTTTTCCTGCTATTCTTGTTCTAGGGACAACCCAACTTATGATTTTCTTTCACTTTTAGAGATAATGGCAAACAGGAGAAATAGAGAGGGTAAATCTCCCTGATGGGGGCATAGACAGCAATAAAAACCCCGATGAGTGTTATAAACCCTCTTCACTCTATACCAAATTTTTAATAAAAATTATTTTTAGTTATACATTAACCAGCATGTCTTTTGAGAACAGGAAAAGCACAGAGGGAATTCCATGCAGATAGTGTCCTGGTTAGGATTTAAACCAAGGACCCTAGTGCTGCAAGGTAGAAGTACTAACCACTAAGCCACTGCGCTGCCATACATGTATGTTCAAAGCCATTCTGTCTCAACACTTAAACATGCCTATAGGATCTACCTGTAAAAAAGAAATCATATACTTCTTCTGCCACCCATACCTGTGATTGCTGTTCTGATCCTGAGAAATCCTTTGCTGAAGTCTCCTGCTAGAAACACATTTCAACTTGCTTCATCTTTTTTGAATAAACTCATAAAAATTGGCATTGGACAGGTATAATTTGGATGGATTTATATCATACATACATATAGAGCTTACACAGGTTCTATGACTAGGTAATACAGGTAAGGCATTGACTGAATATCAGTAACCATGAAACAGCTATTGTTTAGTTGTTTAGATCAGGGATCTCCATGCTTTTCAGTATGAGGCTCTAGTTTTTACAAATATTTGTGGGCAAAAAAAAATTAGTTTTCTAAACTAAGGAATACATTTCACCCCTCTACATCACCCCCCCCCCCCCGCATCAGGATCCCCATTGGAGTACATGAGAGTCCCTATCAGAGTACATCTTACATGAGAAGGCTAGATAAAAACTTGCTGTGGGCCATAGTTTTGAGACCTCTGATTTAGATAAAATTAAGTAGGTTGGGTTTATTCATATTGTTTTATTCATATATTCATTAACAAATTTATGTTTTTATAGAACACAGAGTGTCTCTCACCTGTCATTAGAAGACTTCAGGCTGTTAGCTGTCCTGGGAAGAGGACATTTTGGAAAGGTGAGTGACAGACGATAGTTCTATAACTCAAATATGAACCTGAGAGACAACACCCGGTTGGGAACCTAGAAGAACCCCTTATTTCTGTTAGAGCCCTTGCACACTGGGGCGGGGGCGGCGTCGGCGGTAAAACGCCGCTATTATTAGCGGCGTTTTACCGCCGGTATGCGGCCGCTAGCGGGGCGGTTTTACCCCCCGCTAGCGGCCGAGAAGGGGTTAAATACCACCGCAAAGCGCCTCTGCAGAGGCGCATTGCCGGCGGTATAGCCGCGCCGTCCCATTGATTTCAATGGGCAGGAGCGGTAAAGGAGCGGTATACACACCGCTCCTTCACCGCTCCGAAGATGCTGCTGGCAGGACTTTTTTTACCGTCCTGCCAGCGCAGCACTCCAGTGTGCAAGCCCTCGGGGCTTTCACACTGGAATGCAAGGAGCGGCACTTTCGGGTCGGTTTGCAGGCGCTATTATTAGCGCAATAGCGCCTGCAAACCGCCCCAGTGTGCAAGGGCTCTTACTGGAGTCTTCTGACTGCCCCAGAAGTTATGTATTTTCTAAGGTTCCAAAAGGATCCAGTGATTTTCAATTACGCAAACGCTAAGAAACGCTACTGCAAAAATGCTGCAAAACTACACCTTTCTACTTATTGCTACTAGCAGTGTGCATGAGGCCAAAATGTGGGCTGTGTCAGTCCATGGCTTCTTACCTATCCTAAATACTACAAGAGTGAGCTCTCCCCAGACTGTTCCTGTCCAACAATACAGACCTGATCACGGATGTGGAAATAAGGGGCAATTTAGGAAAAAGCGATCACAGGTCAATTAGCTTTAGTATAAATCACACAAATAGGAAACATAAGGGGTATACAAAGACATTGAATTTCAAAAGAGCAAACTTCCCTAAACTACGAACCTTGCTAGAAGATATAAAATGGGATAAAAGCTTAAGAACAAAGCACACAGAGGAGAGATGGGTTTGCTTTAAGAGCATATTAAATAAGGGCATTAGCCAGTGCATCCCATTGGGAAATTAATTTAAAAGAGCGAACAAAAGTCCCGGATGGCTTAACTCCAATGTAAAAATGCATATAAAAGCAAAGGAGAAGGCCTTCAAAAAATACAAGGCTGAGGGATCATCATCAGCATTCAGACTTTACAAAGAATGCAACAAGAAATGTAAGGGTGCAATTAGGACGGCTAGGATAGAACACGAAACACACATAGAGGAGGAGAGCAAAAAAATCCCAAGAAATTTTTTAAATATATAAACAGTAAAAAAGAGAGGACAGGCCATATTTGCCCCATAAAGAATGAGGAAGGAAATCTGGTTACAAAGGATGGGGAGATGGCGAAGGTATTGAATTTATTCTTCTCCTCAGTCTTCACGAGGGAATCAGGGGGCTTCTGTAACCAAAGCTGTAGTGTTTATCCTCACGACACAGCACAGGAAGCACCTCCATGGTTAACAGAGGACAGAATTAGAAATAGACTTGGAAAACGTAACATTAATAAGTCACCGGGACCAGATGGCTTAGGGAACTCAGTCAAGTAATTGCCAGACCATTGTTCCTAATTTTGTCAGACAGTCTACTGACTGGAATGGTACCAGCGGATTGGATAAAAGCCAATGTAGCTCCAATATTTAAAAAAGGGCCAAAATACATCCCTGGGAATTACAGACCAGTTAGCCTAACATCAATAGTATGTAAACTCTTGGAGGGGAGGATAAGGGACTATATGCAAGATTTTAGTAATGAAAACGGTATCATTAGGAGTAATCACTATAGATTTATGAAGAATCGTTCTTGCCAAACCAATCTATTAACATTCTATGAGGAGGTGAGCTGCCATCTAGATAAAGGAAGGCCTGTAGACCTGGTGTATCTGGATTTTGCAAAAGCATTTGACACAGTTCCCCATAAGGCCCCTTTCACAGCGAGGCGCTTCTAAACTGCCAGTAAAACACTGAGCGCTTTTGGAGAGCTTTTCAGGCACTTTTAAAGAGCTTTTCAGGTGCTTTTGAAGAGCTTTCCATTCATTTCAATGGAGAGGGGCGTTTTTTCACTGCCATGCCAGCGCACTGCCCGTGAAAGCATTCATTGATTTTAATGGAAATAGGTTTTCGTGAGCTTTTCAGGCACTTTTTTTAGCGTGAAGTGCCTGAAAAGCGCCTCAGTGTGAAAGGGCAGTAAGTGGGCTTAGCACTATATGATCATATAGTGTGACCAAACCCCCGTATTTTTGAATATATTCAGGTGTTTTTAACTAGCCTTGCAGGATAAATGTCAGTTTTGTATGTGTGCGCTGTAATCTGATTTGTCAGTGTGAAAGGGGTCTAAACGTTTACTGTACAAAGTAAGGTCCCTTGGCATGGACCATAGGGTGAGTACATGGATTGAAAACTGGCTACAGGGAAGAGTTCAGAGGGTGGTGATAAATGGGGAATACTCGGAATGGTCAGGGGTGGGTAGTGGGGTCCCCCAGGGTTCTGTGCTGGGACCAATCCTATTTAATTTGTTCATAAATGACCTGGAGGATGGGATAAACAGTTCAATCTCTGTATTTGCAGACGATACTAAGCTAAGCAGGGCAATAACTTCTCCGCAGGATGTGGAAACCTTGCAAGAAGATCTAAACAAATTAATGGGGTGGGCAACTACATGGCAAATGAGGTTTATTGTGGAAAAATGTAAAATAATGCATCTACTCACTGGGGGGAGAACCTCTGGGGAATCAAGGATGGAAAAGGATATTGGCATGCATCAAAAAGGGGATTAACTCAAGAGATAAAGCGATAATTCTCCCACTCTACAAGACTCTGGTCCGGCCTCACCTGGAGTATGCTGTCCAGTTCTGGGCACCAGTCCTCAGGAAGGATGTACTGGAAATGGAGCGAGTACAAAGAAGGGCAACAAAGCTATGAAGGGACTGGAGGATATTAGTTATGAAGAAAGGTTGCGAGCACTGAACTTATTCTCTCTGGAGAAAGAGACGCTTAATAGGGGATATGATTTTAATTTACAAATACCATACTGGTGACCCAACAAAAGAGGGATAAAACTTTTCCGCGGAAGAGAGTTTAAAAAGACACGTGGCCACTCATTAAGATTATAAGAAAAGAGGTTTAACCTTAGACTGTGTAGAGGGTTCTTTACTGTAAGAGCGGCAACGATGTGGAATTCACTTCCAGAAGCGGTGGTTTCAGCGAGGAGCATTGATAGTTTCAAAAAACTATTAGATAAGCACCTGAACGACTGCAACATACAGGTATATACAATGTAATACTAACATATAATTACACACATAGGTTGGACTTGATGGACTTTTTTCAACCTCACCTACTATTTAACTGTACCTATGTAACCTGGAAGTTTTGGGTTGTCCTAATAAACTTTGGTGTTCCAGTTCCTCCTCTTACGTTCTCAATAATATAGAGTGAATTAAAAATCAAGTAGAGAGAGTGGGAGCCCCTCCTAATGGTCACAGTAGGTGTGCAGACCTGGTAACTCCACACAGAGATTTCACCAATAGAGACCCTGTGAGATATAAGAAATTGTCAGATGATTTCAACAAAGCTGAAACACCTGTTTTTAGTGGGCTCCTCTGTAAACAGTTCTAACCCCAATATATTAAATAATCTACTTTTGTATTTCATATCCCTAAGCCCAGTTCTGGCAACTTTTAACAGAACAGTTCCAAATTTCAGATCAAGAAATAGGTTGGGTTAAAACAAGTATAAATGATGTCTGAATGGTTTGGAGACAGAACTTAAAGCCATGCTTTTTTCTTTTTTTTGATGGGATGCTTTTTTATCAATAATTCAGTTTGTGATGGTTTTATTAATAAAATCTACAGTATAAATCCATATAAAACTTCCAACCTAAATCAGCTAAATCCATTCCAGGTGTAGCAAAACAAAAGGTGTGCAAAGTCGTATGCCCTGTACACCTGGTCAGACATTGATCGGACATTCAGACAACAAAGTCCTAGGATTTTTTCCGACGGATGTTGGCTCAAACTTGTCTTGCAGACACACGGTCACACAAAGTTGTCGGAAAATCTGATCGTTCTGAACACGGTGACGTAAAGCACGTACGTCGGGACTATAAACGGGGCAGTAGCCAATAGCTTTCATCTCTTAATTTATTCTGAGCATGCGTGGCACTTTGTCCGTCAGATTTGTGTACACACGATCGGAATTTCCGACAACGGATTTTGTTGTCGGAAAACTTTATATCCTGCTCTCAAACTTTGTGTGTCGGAAATTCCGATGTAAAATGTGTGATGGAGCCCACACACGGTTGGAATTTCCGACCGTGTGTACAGGGCATAACAGTTTGCTTTCTTGAAAAAGCAGCCTCTGCAGAAAAGCTTGTCCTCTGCCAGGAACTGCAGAATGGGACCCTTACTGTCTGTGGGGAAGCAGTGGCCTCATTGCAGAGGTCCACTGAGTCAGAGCTCTACACTCAGTGAGGAGCATTAGTTTTGCTGGTTGCAGAACTATAGGTCTGACTCAGTAGGCTGCACTCAATTTAAGAGACTGCCAGCCAAAAACTTATTTTATTTTGCAAGAAACTGTCAGACATTGCTAAAGAGGAACACCAGTCAGAAACAGTTTTTCTTGTTTTGGGTAGCATAGAGAAGGATTAGATATTGCTGTTTTGTGTCCCTGTTTGGTAGACTCTCTCTCTGTCTCTAGTTACTAACAGGGATGAACTTTGGTTTGGTCCAAAGTTAGCTGTCATTGCCAATGATCTGCAGATTCCACGCTCCACAACTGTACATATACTAAGGGGCAGTGATGCTCATGACATCATCAACCTAAAATGACCACAAGGCCATATTTGGTCAATCACATTGACATAGTCTGTCTAATATGGTCATGTGCCAATAATAAGCCAATGATGTCGCAAGCACCCCCCGTCCTTTTGTGTACGTCAGTTGTGGGGTGGTGAATCTGACCCGCACAGCTCATGACCCAGAAATGGCAACTATCTTCCAAGTTCAACTGAAGCCAAGCTTGAACCCAAAGATGGAATTTCCTATCTCTTCCTGTTGTGTCTCCAGAACAGGAAGTGAATGTAAATTTTTCCCTCACCCTTTCTTACTCCATCTGGACTGGAAAATTTGCTTCATTCTACTGAAAGTTTTGCAGCAGAGAAGCAGATCTTTCTCTCTGTGGGGAAGCAGCGATCCCTCTGCAGAGATCTGCCATGCCCCCTGTGAATCAGAGCAAGAGCTCTTCATTCATCAGAGAGTATGAGCTTTGCTGATTGCAAAGCCATAGGTCTGACTTAGCAGGGGACGCGTTGGACTTCTGCAGAGAGACCACTGCTTCCGCCCAGAGAGCAAGGGTCCACGCTGGCAGAGGACAGACTGTTCTTCTCAGGAAGTGGTTACTTTATTAAGAAAGAAAAAAGGGGGAAAAAAACTGCGCATAGGTGAAATACAACAATGTGGAATGTGAAGCTGCAATTTCAAACACAGTAAACACAGTAGAGATCAAAATCAAAACACAAACACAGTAGAGATCAAAATTGGAAATAACGGAATCGCGCTAAAGGGGACTAGTATCTATGCATATGGTCACCAGTCCGCAATGTAGATCAATATGTAAAAACCAATATGTGAATAAACACAATGTGATAAATTAGAACACAATTAAAAAAGAATAAAATTAATTGGCAACTAGTAGTCCATCAAAAGTGCATTACTGATTTGCAACAGTGAGAACAAAAGCTCATATGTACATAGTTCATGTGTATCACCCAGGTGAAAACATCAAAATAATATGGACGACGTAACTTTATTACGAAACGCCACGTAGGGCGGAGCGACGTGTTCGCGTCACCTCTGTGAGCCTCCGGCCGGTGCACCAGACTGTTTCTATTATCGAATACCAACATGTGAGTGCAATACTTTTGATTATTTTAATAAAGTTTAACGATTTTACACTATTGGAGCCTTTCTATTTTTCATGCCATATCTATCCTGCTGTGGGCCGGTGCCCCATTATCTGCCAGCGTGATCATTTCCATCACGGTACCAAGGTCTTTGATGTCCATCCCAAGGCTTCTGATCCATTGGTTGTGATCCAGATCACTATGTATAAACAAGCTTCTATTGACCCTCTGTAGTGGGGGGTTATGAAATTCTGGTAAGCGGCCAGTCTTTATTCATGGTGGTGGATCAAGCACGTATATCTTATACTGCAGGGATTCCATATTATTTTGATGTTTTCACCTGGGTGATACACATGAACTATATACATATGAACTTTTGTTCTCACTGTTGCAAATCAGTAATGCACTTTTGATGGACTATTAGTTGCCAATTTATTTTATTCTTTTAATTGTGTTCTAATTTATCACATTGTGTTTATTCACATATTGTTTTTTACATTGCGGACTGGTGACCATATGCATAGTTACTAGTCCCCTTTAGCGCGATTCCGTTATTTCCAACTTTATTAAGAAAGCAAAGCTTTTTGTTTTGATGTACAGTACATGGAATGGATTTAAACAGAATGTTCCTTTTGGCATTAATGTTTGCATAAAATGTTTGAACCTATTAAAATAAAAATGTCTTTGTGCAAATAAAAAAAAAATCCCCTTTTACTTGGCATTACCCCTTTAACCGTGACAAAGCATTTTGCATTGTGCCTCTTTGTTCACCAAATTTAGTAAAATCAAGTAATCTTAGTGCAGTAGCAATATATCTCCTGTATCATGCCTCTTCGCTTACATCAATCCACATCACATTGGTTTACATGTAGTGTGCAAAATCATAAATAACCCAAACAGTTCACAGTCTTGTTTTGGTCTTAGTAAGTGTTATAAAGTAGTTGCCACAGATCCTGTAATTTTTTTTTACCAATGTTTATGTCTCCTAATCAGGTTCTACTCTCGGAATATAAAGCAACTGGGGAATTATTTGCTGTTAAAGCTTTGAAAAAAGGAGACATTATCGCCAGAGATGAAGTGGAGAGGTGAGCATCCAGGCCGAGACTTTTCTGGCTTTGGACAGAAAGGTAAAACAGGGAGTTATCACCCCTAACAATCAGATTCCAGCTGTCATTGTTCCAGTGCAGGCTAGAAAATGACAGCGACGCTCTGATTGGTTGCATTCAGGGGGGTACTGGCACCTGTACTGCGTGCAGAAGGCATTTGTTTTGGCACCTGCGTCTGCCTCTTGCTGTGTGAAAGCAACCTATGGAAGTGAATGCAGATGCAGCAACACACCCAGCTACATGTGAAAATTTGACAGCCATGCAGCAGCCAGTGCATAGCGCCAAATCTACATTGTCTGCATTCAGGCCATGCACAGGTGTCAAATTTGTGTGTCTGTGCATTCACCCCATCTGTATCCACTTTCATAAGCTGCCTGCACACACCTTGTGGCACATACAGACGCCAAAACAAATGTCTCCTGCATGCAATATGAGAGCCAGCACCCGTCTGAATGAGGATTTGCAGCTCTTCTGTTTTGATATAATGCAGTTGATTTACTAGACACATAGGAGGGGATTTACTAAAACTGCACACTCAGAACCTGGTGCAGCTGTGCATGGTGGCCAATCAGCTTCTAGGTTTTATTGTTAACGCTTAATTAACCACTTACAGACTGGAATATTTTCCCCCTAATGACGAGGCAATTTTTTGCAATACGGCACTGCGTCGCTTTAACTGACAATTGCGCGGTCATGCGACGTTGCACCTAAACAAAATTGACGTCATTTTTTCCCACAAATAGAGCTTTTTTTTTTTGGTGGTATTTGATCACCTCTGCGTTTTTTTTTTTGTGTTTTTTTTTTGCGCTGTAAACAAAAAAAAAGCAACAATTTTGAAAAAACATAACAATATTTTCTACTTTTTGCTATAATAAAAAAATTAAAAAAAACGAATTTCTTCATCAGTTTAGGCCAATATGTATTCTTCTACATATTTTTAGTAATAAAATCACAATAAGCATATATTGATTGGTTTGTGCAAAAGTTATAGTGTCTACAAAATAGGGGATATATTTATGGCATTTTTAATATTTTTTTTTTATTGTGGTGGACAGAATGGACACTTTTGACACTTTTTTGGGACCATTGACATTTATACAGCGATCAGAGCTAAAAATAGTCACTGATTACTGTATAAATCACACTGGCAGGGAAGGGGTTAAGTGTGTTCCCTGGGAGTGTTTCTAACTGTATGGGGGCTGTGCTGATTGGAGGAGGAGAGAGATAGATCACTGTTCCTAATCACTAGGAACAGCAGATCTCTCTCTAACTCCCCTGTCAGAACAGGATCTGTCTGTTTACATTGACAGATCCTCATTCTGGCTCTCATTCCCGCAATCGCGGGTGGCCGGCGGACATCGCGGCCGCTGGCCACATGCAATGGGTCCCCCGCCAAGCCTGCTATGGCTCCTTAAAGGAGCCGACGTACACCTACAGCGATTTGCGGGAACGTGCCGACCTACCGCAGTATAACGATGGTGGCTGGTCGGCAAGTGGTTAAATAAGCTGAAGTTAGAAGCTGATTGTTTACTATGCACAGCTGCACCATATTCTGTGTGCACCAGTTTCAGTAAATCTCCCCCATAGGCTGTTCAGGGAATTTTCACTCTGCTTAAGCCAGCCATAGAGGGATTGAATCTCAGCCAGTTCAGCAGGGGCCGGCCGAAATTCCATCCATCTATGGACAGGCTGGTTGTACTGAAGTCGATCCATCGATTGACTTCAATACAACCAGACTGTCAGATATTTTGCATGTGATTACTGCCAGCAGATATAGCCACCAGCAGTAATCATTGTGTTCTGCTGGTAGGGAAGCCTCCCCGCCAGCAGAACACAATAGCACCGTGGGAGGGTTTCTCCCATCAAAACTGACTCTCTCCCCGTTTGAATTTCTTTTTGTGCAAGCTGTGTGATAGAAACTTGCATCATCTATGGTGGTAGTAAACCGCTGCAGAAAAAAAAAAAAAAAAAAAAACACCTGTAAGACAATGGCATAATGTGCTACTATCACATACTAGCACATTATGAAATACTTACTGTAGAACGAAGCCCTCAAGTGTCGCACTGTCACCGCTGAAAGGGCTGACATTTTCCCCTGTCTTTCTAAGTTTGTGGGCTCCAGTGCTGTGAGTGGCCGGAGCCGCAATGACGTCTCTCCCGCGCATGCGCACGGGAGCCCTCGGTTCCAGCAAGAGGCTCTGCAGGTGCGGCATGGTATGCCAGACCTTCAGAGCGCATGCGCTGGTGACGTCAGCGGCTGCACCCAGGATGAATAACTCCTAAACTGTGCAAGTTTCGGAGATATTCATTTTACCTATAGGTAAGCCTTATTATAGGCTTATTAGAAAATAGGTTTGTGGATGATGGACTTTATAGGCATAACACAGGTATAGATTCAAAATAAAGTTATTACAAAAATAGAAACAGGACAATTTTTGTAATACATTTATTTTTAATCTATACCTGTGTTATGCCTATAAAGTCCATCATTCACAAACCTATTTTCTAAAAATCCAGCTTATCGGGACGTGGCATTATATACCAAATTTCCGTATTCACAGTACCACTCTGTGGTTATATGAATTTTAATCATTATTATAGGCTTAGCTGTAGGTCAAAATCACCAAGCGGGCTTTACTACTGCTTTAAGTGAAAAAGGTGAAGCTCTGCTGACTTCCACCGTCCAATAATGTATAAGCAAAAATACAGTTTTTTTCCTTGCACGTGATTGGGTATTCTTTGCAAAATGAATTTCTACCATATTCACTAAGCTAAGGGAAACTTCCCTTGCAAAGTAAAAATTTCCTTGGTGAGTGATCAGCCTTTTTGCCTTTAATAAATGAACCCCAGTGACTCATTTTACCCTTTGATTTCTACAGCCTCCTGTGTGAGAAGCGTGTGTTTGTGGCAGTGAGTGGCGCCTCCCATCCATTCCTGCTCAGCCTCCTCGGCTGTTTTCAGACTACGGAGCATGTCTGCTTTGTCATGGACTACATGGCTGGAGGGGACCTGATGACCCACATCCACACAGAGGTTTTCAGCCAGCCACGTGCCACGTGAGTACACATATTGATGTATCTGAGGCATACACTAATGTAACCTGTTCAATAAAGCCTTGGAAAGAAAATGTGTAAAAAATTAAAAAATTGAAAAGTAGGGAATCTCTAGCAACCAATCAGACTTTATTAAAGTCAGGAGAATTCTGATGGGCTGCTATGGCTGCTGTTTTTTGTATAGGGGCTTATTGAGATAGGTGCATGTATTTTTGCAGGAACTTGCTGCCATACACCATACACTGTAAGCATATGATGTTTTTGCAATGTTTACATGTGCACAGTGTAAATGTACCCAATTTGACACTGCCGCTGTTTTGGGCCAAAATCAACAATCTGAGTCAAACATGCAATGCGTGCGCAGAATGACCAACCTACAGTCATTTATTAATTAATTCATGCCTGGCCGAGGTCATTCCATTCATGCTTTGGCACTATGTTAATTACTTATTTGGGGCTGATGTGTAAACATAAGTAGTGTGTAATCAGCAGCACAGACGCCACTGATTATATGCTTTTTTATATCTACATGTCGAGGAGTGGCAGAGTTCAATTATGCTGTAAGAATCTAAATTATTGCACAGACGTTTACATGGTTAACAGCAAAATTTGGCCTAAAATACAGCTCTGGATTTAACTGTTTTTTTTTTTTAGTTTTTTTCTGCTCCCAAATGCAGCAAAATATTATGTAGCTGTCTGAATGGGCCCATAAACTTAAATACAGATGCGTATAAAATTTTATACTGTATGCCTTGATGCGTGTATTTGGGGATATTTAGTTCTCTGTATCCCAGTATACAACTTGCAAGTGCAGAGTTCCTTTATCCGCAATTTTAATTTGTAATCTTTCCTCTCCCAGGTTCTATGCTGCCTGTGTACTCCTGGGTCTTCAGTTCTTGCATAGCAAGGACATTGTCTACAGGTGAGCCGATGACATTTCTATGTAGTGCATCCTAAATTGTTCATCTAAGATATCATACCTATAAATAACCTGTAGCACGTGTTCTGGGTTTGGGGTCTTAGAGGCAGGATGAGGTTTGCAAGAAACTAAACTCATCTTGCTGTCTCTCACTACAAAAAAAATCAGGGGCAGGAGTTGCAGTTATAATGTGAACCCCCTATTTGCTTGCATTCCCTATTCCCTCCTCTTCCTGAAGCTTCTGGGTTTTGCCAGCACCACCTACCAGCCAGATTGCATGTTGGGGGGTGACCATGAAGATATAGTGGTTCTTTATGAGGATCATAGTATCCAAATTGTCAACGTGACCCAACGTATGTTTAATCCAAAGTTTCTTTATAGATTTAGATAGTGTAGGGTGTGAACCCTGTCAAGTTTTTATTGCTCAAACCATAGAAATACAGAGAGAAGCACCAGACCAAAACCAGATGAAAAAGTCCAAGATAATTTTAATTGTTGGTAAAAAAGTCAATTGGTTATCCATTTTTTAAGGTCAGACCACCCACAGCTCTGGATGAGCCACCACTACCAATCATATACTGGCATCTATAGAGCTACTAAGGTTGTTATATACAGAATGAAAAGCCTTTGCATCTACATCCAGCATCAGTTAAAGTGGAACTATAGGAAAAATTGAATACCCTTTAGCCCATCTTTGTAATCATTTTAAACCATTGTCTGCGTAACACTTCATGAATTGTATGTTAAAGGACGCATTCATATGTGTGGTTGCACTTCTGCCACTGCGAAAAGCAACCACCACCTGACCCACCGCAACCACATGCATTGTTCGTTGTTGCAGGGGGTTGCTGTATGGACCTATTCACTTGAATGGTTATGTATGGTTGCGGTACTGTCTGCTGAATGTGTTATACCTCTATTTGCAATTTTTTTGCATTGTTACAGCCCTGAGAGGTTGAATTTCTGTTTATGTTTAGGGGGGGGGGGGGGCATTAAAACCCACAGCTTAACTGACTGCTTTTATTTTACTGCTGTCAGGCTTTTTTTCCTTTTTATTTTCACCTAGTAAACATGCAAATAACACACTTCTTTTTCTAGTGTGGCTATGTTCACTTCTCCACTGTACCTATGGAGGGAGCCCCGGTTCTCACACAGGCTGGACTTCTAATATGTCTGCCTCTCTACATCACATGGTGGGTGGGGGGATCAGTAGTTTACAGAGGAAAGATAAGATTGTTTTATACTTCCAGTGCTGCTCACATGTAATGACAAGGACCCTACATTTATAGTAAGATCAACGGGTATTTTCTGTACTTGTTGAAAATCTTTTCAGCTTGAAAATGAAAATGAATGCAGCCACCACATCTAAGGACTGGTTAGTTGCAATATACTACATTTTTGTTCTTGGGTTTAGTTATACTTTTAATATTTTCTTCCAACAATCCCAGCAGAAATCAGGCTGACAGTGGTAGGACAGGCACTGTGTGGAAGCCAGGCTCCCTTACATTGCAGAGTGCCATGAGTGAACATTGCCAGGCATTTGAGGATAAATGAGAGTTGTTTGGGCAGTTTACATTAATTCAAGGCACAAAGGGGAGGACCTCAAATGTGCACTGATGCTCATGGTTGAGGATGAGCTTGAATTCGCTAGTGGATGACAACACTTTTAATAACTGCAAGTCTGCATCGTGCTGTGTTACCTGCTTGCATTTGATGAACAAGGGGTAAGCTTGTGTTTGTCTGAACCAGATTCGGCTTCAAACCACAATGTCATTTTTGGGCTGATTAATGAGCTGCGAGTGGGGGCCATATTTGATCAATAATGTCATGAGCATTCCCGTTCCTTTGCATAAGTTAGCTGCGGGACAAGGAATCCCCTGTCCACAGCTCACTGGCCCTGGAACGTCAGCGGACCTCCAGGTTTGGACCTGAACTTGGTTTGGCCAAAAATAAGCTCATCATATGCAAGCAGGTGACAATTATGAAAAGTGCATAACCTGCAGTTATGAAAAGTGTTGTCAGCCACTAGCTATGAGTGCAGCAGGGCAGTGTGAATCACAAAACTGGCTAAACAGAATTATTTTGACTGGTAAAAAACCTTAAATCACCTGTCCAGTGATAAATCATACCATTCATGCTCTGTGATCAGCGATCAGTCTTTGTGTAGGTCTGTGCAGCTACAAAATTGTACCGAATGGCCTACAGTAGGTGGGTGAACAATGCTGCCATTCAGAGTGTTGGGATTTAGTAGTGGTAGTTAAATTATAGAGATTGTATTGTTCTTTGATTCCTTTCAGGGATTTAAAACTGGATAATCTGCTGCTGGACTCAGAAGGATATGTGAAATTAGCGGATTACGGGCTCTGTAAAGAAGGTCAGTGCTCAGTCTGTCTGTACACTTTATATATGTCTCTTATATATAGGCTTCTGTACAATAACACAAGACAAGCAATGACAATGGGCAATGTGTAGTAACTAGAAATCATCATTCACTGACTCTTCTAATCTAATATCTGATTGATTGCTAAAGGTTTGCAGCATTTTGCTCATTTTCATTATTCTGTCCACTTGCCACATATTCACTATATATATTTTTTTGCATAAACAGTTTATTGAATTTTCACGGTAATACAATAGGAAAAAGGGTTAAATGTAGTTTACACAGTCACAAGCACATGAAATAACAGTGGAGCTCAGACTGTGAAAACCCAGAAGGTGAGCAAAAAATAAAAGAAAAGAAGGAGGACCAAATGAACCGGTTCTAAACAGTAATATTACACTCGTCTGTGGGGTGGGGGAGTTCACACCCAGCCCTTGTGGGCCCTAGTTCATCGAGCTGGGCAGGCAGGGGGAAAAAAAGGGGGGGGGGGGGGGGGTTGGGTGTATGTGGTGAGAGGAAGGACATGAGCAGGTAAGGGAAGGGGGTGAGGACATCACCAGCTGCATTCTCCATTCATTATTGAGTTGGCTCACCCTTTGCATATATAACAGCTTCAACTCTTCGGGAAGGCTGTCCACATGGTTTAGGAGTGTGTCTATGGGGATGATTTGGATCAGTGCACAAAGCAAGGTCCATAAAGACATGGATGAGCGAGTTTGGGGGGGAGGAACTTGACTGGCCTGCACAGAGTAGAAGAATTCCAGGTATGGATATTTTATACATAGTTAGATTAGTCTAGCTTGGACCAATGTTACTATATACTGTATATACCAGAAAGGAAATGGCGCCCAGCCGCACACAGAATCAGCAGACTGCAAAGCTGGAATAGTAAAAAAAAAATTATGAGCATTGGCTTCAGCTTGGTTTTTCACCCATAATAACTCGTCTAATACATTTTACCCATGTGGGGCACGATCATAGAGGCATTAAACCCCACATGGGTGAAATGCACTAGACGGGGTTCCTCTATGGGTGGAAAACCAACCTGAAGCCAATACTATTTCAGATTTGCAGTCTGCTGTGTGTGGCTGGGTGCCATTTTCATTTAGTCTAAGCTGAATCTGATGAGCTTTACATCCTGACCAGTTTAGCCCACATTATGTATACAGGCATACCCCACTTTTAAGTACACAATGGGGTTTATTTACTAAAGCTGGAAAGTGCAAAATCAGGCTCACTTCTGCATAGAAACCAATTCCAGGTTTTATTACCAAAGCTTAATTGAACAAGCTGGGGTTAGAAGCTCATTGGTTTCTATGCAGAAGAAGGATGCTTCTGGCAGCCCCATGCTCACCAACAGCCAATTTCCACTGGCAAAATGCACTGGCGAGTATGCAAGTAGGGCTGCCTTATTATATCTTTTCATGTGACAACACTGAAGAAATGACACTTTGCTACGATGTAAAGTAGTGGGTGTACAGCTTGTATAACAATGTAAATTTTCTGTCCCCTCAAAATAGCTAAACACACAGCCATTAATGTCTAAACCAATTGGTCAGCCATGCAGACCAATTGGTCTGCATGGCTGTCGTCCCAGAAAGAAGCCTCTTCTAAAGATGATGCACAAGAAAGCCCGCAAACATAAAGACAAGCCGACTAAGGACATGGATTACTGGAACCATGTCCTGTGGTCTGATGAGACCAAGATAAACTTATTTGGTTCAGATGTCAAGCGTGTGTGGTGGCAACCAGGTGAGGAGTACAAAGACAAGTGATGTCTTGCCTACAGTCAAGCATGGTGGTGGGAGTGTCATGGTCTGGGGCTGCATGAGTGCTGCCAGCACTGGGGAGCTACAGTTCATTGAGGGAACCATGAATGCCAACATGTACTGTGACATACTGAAGCAGAGCATGATCCCCTCCCTTTGGAGACTGGGCCGCAGGGCAGTATTCCAACATAACCCCAAACACACCTCCAAGACGGCCACTTGCTAAGGAAGCTGAGGGTGAAGGTGATGGACTGGCCAAGCATGTCTCCAGACCTAAACCCTATTGAGCATCTGTGGGGCATCCTCAAATGGAAGGTGGAGGAGCACAAGGTCTCTAACATCCACCAGCTCCGTGATGTCATCATGGAGGAGTGGAAGAGGACTCCAGTGGCAACCTGTGAAGCTCTGGAGAACTCCATGCCCAAGAAGGTTAAGGCAATGCTGGAAAATAATGGTGGCCACACAAAATATTGACACTTTGGGCCCAATTTAGGCATTTTAACTTAGGGGTGTACTCACTTTTGTTGCTGTGTCACTGTGTGTTATTTTGAGGGGACAGCAAATTTACACTGTTATACAAGCTATACACTCACTACTTTACATTGTAGCAAAGTGTCATTTCTTCAGTGTTGTCACATGAAAAGATATAATAAAATATTTACAAAAATGTGAGGGATGTACTCACTTTTGTGAGATACTGTATATACCCAGGTTCAGGGTAGATTTGATTTAAATCACTAGTAAAAAGGCTTGATTTAAATCAACTCAATTTAAATCAAAAATTTTAAAGAGCAACTGTCATCTCTGTCGCGCAGCGGCTCCTCCTCTGACCCGCTGTTGACTCACCGATAGTCCCATTCACTTTAATGGGAAGGCTGGTGATGCGTTAGTGACACAACAAGCTGAGGAACGTGGCGGCAGCAGGTGAGTGGATGCCCGCTAACAGGCGCTGCCATGATGGATCTGAAATGACAGGTACTCTTTAAATGTAAGGACTCATTTTTGCTGGTAGCTAGAATCTTTAATATTTGCAAACAAAATAAAGGCTTCCTATTTGGAATAATAAGCTGTCAGGTTAGTAAAACAGCAATTTCGGAACCGATTCAATCATACAGTTTGTAGTGTACATAGATTTGCAAACAATGGGATAAAGGAATATTCCTGAACTTTGGTTGATCTCATGGTTACTGTGAAATTGTGTGAATGAATCAATGCAGTGCATGTCTTTTCAGCTTGCAGAGCTTGGATTTATTGAATACGTTTAGCAAAAATGTAAATATTGCAATATATACAGCCTCATGCTACATAACTAAGCTCCATTTCATGCTGAGTAAACTAAATTATTAATGTATCTTGAATAGAAAAATATATTTAGATAGATTTTTACTCCAAAAACATTTTATTAAAATAAATTTGATAAAAATCAAAAAATTTGATTTAAATCAAAAAAATCTGATTTAAATAAAAAAAAATCAGATTAAAAAAAAACAAAAAAAAACATTGATTTATATCCACCCTGCCTAGGTTCCACTACTACTTCATCCTTCAGAAGTGCTTTCCTTCCCTTCCATGTATTCAGAATGGCACAGGGAAGTGGCAGTGAGGCATAGCTACCTGTCCTGGCCTGCTTGTCTTCACGATCCACCTCTTACATCCATCCCAAGGACCAGCATGACAGAACAGGTTATCTTCCCTTGACTCTGCAATGCCGCTTTAATCTGATGTCCTAGAGATGGTTTGACGATTGGCTGTTACTGTTACATGGGGGGGGGGGGGGGGCATATGCTCCCCTATACCCAGCATCTGTTAAGACAGAGAAAGCAGAGGCGGAGGAGTGCTGGAGAGGTGAGTATCAATGGATCAGGCTTTTTACAGACGTGTCACTGTGCCCTGAATGGCAAAGTGACACTTTTTCCTTAAAGTTTAGAAATTGCTGTATAATGGATTCTGCATTACATTCTAAAATATTTTACACCCCACTTGTTGGCTTTGTTACCCACAAAACCTCTCCATATAGTCATTGCTACTAAAAATCTTAGGTGTTATAATTTGTCATTCTACCTTATTTCTGCGTAAGTTGCCTTCCTTATCTTATGTGTGTTTCCATTAGGTATGGGGCCATCTGTTCGCACCTCCACATTCTGTGGAACCCCAGAGTTCTTGGCTCCTGAGGTCCTGACGGATGCCTCCTACACACGAGCAGTGGACTGGTGGGGTTTTGGTGTTCTGGTCTATGAGATGATGGTTGGAGAGGTAAAAGTATTGCTGTTCATGGATCATTGTATGCATTGGTCTTATCATTTAGGATGGCCCCAACTTGCTTATGAATTTAAAGTACTACTTCACTTTTTCCTGTGTTTCTATAAAATGTTGTATTTTGTAGGAGGATAGAGCCCTGGTCCCAGGACGGGTGCTTTGTTAGAGAGCTAGAGACCACACTGTACAGAGAGGCATTGACAAGGCAGTGTTCCTTCCACATAGATTTGTGATTATATACACTACTAACAGCTCTGCTATTACAACGTATTATATAGTGTAAGGAGTGCTGGCCATTTCTTAAAGGTATTACCTTGTTAACCACACTACACCTGTACAGGAGCAGGGATGCTTTAAGGGGTGGGTTAACCCAAGTAAATACAAAATGCAGTTTTTGGATGGTGATTTTGTTTATAAAGGGAAAAAGCTGTCTGGCCCTGTGTCACTCTTGGCAGCAACAACTGCAATCAGTTGCTTTTGTGATAACTAGAAATAAGTCTTTCACATCGCTGTGGAGGAATTTTGGCCCACTCTTCTTTGCAGAATTGTTTTTATTCAGCCACATTGGAGGGTTTTCAAGCATGAATGACTTAGTTTAAGGTCATGCCACAGCATCTCAATTGGATTCAAGTCCAGACTTTGACTGGGCCACTCCAAAACCTTAATTTTGTTTTTTTGAGCCATTCAGAGGTGGATTTTCCGGTGTGTTTCGGATCATTGTCCTGCTGCATAAACCAAGTGCTCTTGAGCTTGAGGTCAGGAACTGATGGCAGGACATTCTCCTTCAGGATTTCCTAGTAGAGCGCAGAATTCATGGTTCCATCAATTATGGCAAGTTGTCCAGGTCCTGAAGCTGCAAAGCAGCCCCAGACCATTACACTACCACCACCATGTTTGACTGTTGTTATGATGTTCATTTTTTGAAATGCTGGGTTAGTTCTACGCCAGATGTAACAGATGCACACCTTCCAAAAAGTTCAACTTTTGTCTCATCAGTCCACAGATATTTGCCAAAAAGTCCTGAGAATAATCAAGTTTTTTTTGGCAAATGTGAGACGAGCCTTTGTGTTCTTTTTGGTCAGCAGTGGCTTTTGCCTTGGAACTCTCCCATGGATGCCATTTTTACCCAGTCTCTTTCTTATTGTTGAATCCTGAACACTGACCTTAACTGAGGCAATTGAGGCCTGCAGTTCTTTAGATATTGTTTTGGGTTCTTTTATGACCTCCTGGATGAGTTGTTCCTTGTGATCTTGGAGTAATTTTGGTAGGCCGGCTACTCCTGCGAAGGTTCACCACTGTTCCAAGTTTTCCCTATTTGTGGTTAATGGCTCTCGCCGTGGTTCACTGGAGTCTCAAAGCCTTAGAAATGGCTTTGTAACCCTTTCCGGACTGATACATGTCAATTACGGTATTTTTCGCTCCATAAGACGCACCTGATCATAAGACACACCTAGATTTTAGAGGAGGAAAACAAGAAAAAAATATTTTGAACCAAATGGTGTACTAAAATATTTACCAGTGCCCATGAAATGCAGCCTGACCAGTGCCAATTAAATGCAGCCTTACCTGTGCCAATAAAATGCAGCCTGACCTGTGGCAATAAAATGCAGCCTGACCTGTGCCAATAAAATGCAGCCTGACCTGCGCCAATAAAATGCAGCCTGACCTGCGCCAATAAAATGCAACCTGACCTGTGCCAATAAAATGCAGCCTGATCTGTGCCATGAAATGCAGCCTGATTTTTGCCATGAAATGCAGCCTGATTTTTGCCATGAAATGCAGCCTGATTAGTGCCATGAAATGCAGCCTTACCCGTTCCACCTCCTCCTCACACAGACTGACATTACCTATGCATCTGCCTGTCACTCAGAATACAAAGCAGCCCGAGCGGCCGCCGTAGCCGTACTCCATTCAGCCGCTCAGGCTTCTCTGTCTTCTGTGAGTGACAGGCCCAGCGGGTGATCACCCGGCGCTCGCGGGAGACAGCCGCGCCGCTGCCAGCCCGGTATTGTAACATGCCCGCGGCGGGGGGGTGCCTAGTCAGTATTCGCTCCATAAGATGCAGAGACATTTTCCCCCTTTTTTGGGGGGGGCGGGGCGTCTTATGGAGTGAAAAATATGGTACTTTGCTTCTTATCTGTCCTTGATTTTCTTTATATCGCGGCATGATGTGTTGCTTTTTGAGATCTTTTAGCGTGCTTCACTTTGTCAGCTTCTATTTAAGTGATTTCTTGATTTAACGGGTCTGGCAGTAATAAGGCCTGGGTGTGGCAAGTGAACTTTAACTTCACCTGCCAGACAGGTTTAGACAGCTTTTTTCCCTAATAAATTAAATCATCATGTAAAAACTGCATGTTATATTTGTGTATTAATAAAGTTTGATGATCTGAATCATTTAAGTGTGACAAAGATCAGGAAAAAATCAGGAAAGGGGCAAATACTTTTTGACAGCACTGAATATATACAGTATATATATTTTTTTCTTTAATACTGTAATTGAATATGACAATGACCATATTAAACAAAGACACACTGCCATCTTTTGGCTGAAGGGCCAAAGGCATACTGCCATATGCAGTCTGAAGGCTAATTTTGCCATCAAATCCCCCATGTGATCACTAGCTGCCATAGTGCTCTCATGACATGGAAGCAGTCTGATTGATTTCTGATTGTTCATGGTGATCAGAGCTGTCAGTAATATATAGGTTGCAGGTGTAGTGGGTTAAACATTGTCTGTTGTCACAGAAGAAATTTACACTCAGTGGAATGCTGCCTTTTTTCCTTACACCTCTATAGATAACTGTAGACAGCTATAGGTTATATGTTGGCTGGCTTTTGGGCTTATGCTTCTGCAATCCTTCAGAATTCATTAATAGTTGCATTTGACCTGCTTCAAGCATCTCTAATGCAAACAAAGTCCTTTCAACACGGGCCCGTATATACAGATCTGTAAAGCAAAAAAAATCTTTGTCCTTTCAAATTTAGTATGCAACTTATGATGCAATGGATCACAACTGATTCCACCTAATATAGCAGTTTAGATATGAGTAAATATAAACATTCTTAAGATAGACATCAGTTAAAAACAAAGCAAGAGTTTCTTAATTGAGACCATGGATTTTGAGTTATTTCCTGAGAGGCTAGACAGAATGAATTGGATGATATCCCTCTACTGTCCTGTATTTGCCGCCTTCTGTCTTTAATAATGTTTTCCATGTGTGTCACAGTCTCCATTCCCGGGAGATGAAGAGGAAGAGGTGTTTGACAGTATCGTCAACGATGAAGTCCGATACCCACGATTCCTCTCTGCTGAAGCCATCGCCATCATGAGGAGGGTGAGAACATCAATTGTACTAATACTGATGATGGTAATGAAACTATTAGTGCAAAAAAAAAAAAAGTGTGCTGCCCCTTTAAATAATGAAAAACATGATTAAGTGTAAAAACATATAGAATAACAACATGTCTAAAGACCAAAATAAAAAATGGAAAATTAATATTTAAGCAATTCAATAAAGCTCACCATAATAACTTGATACCAGTTGTGCAAATAGCAAGTGAATTGATTAAAAAAGATGAACAAAGTGTTATATTAATAATGTAATAATAACTGATAAAAATAAAGTCCATCAAACACAGCTCTGATGCAATAACAGTCCAAAACTTAATAACGGTAAATAAAGTGCTCAGTGCTGTAAACAATTCCACTCTTCAGTGCTCCAGTGCAAGTAGGTGCTCTTTATTAGAAAGAGGGGCCTCTTACCAACAGTAAATGATCTCGAATGACAGAGATCAAAAAACACCAAAATGATTTCCCAGGTGTGGCAGCAGACTTCCAAGGGAACAGATGATCAGAATTTCTAACACCCTTCCCCACAGTACTAAAAATGTGTTTTCATTTTTCTTTGTGTCCCCTATAAAGAAATTCTCATCACTTCCTGTCCAGACAGTAAGTGAGGAGGATCTCCCTAATAGGGACACGGACAAAAAAAAATGTCACCAGAGGCTCTGACCCTTCCTCTACCCTATCCAAAAGTGTCTGGAATTGGGCTTTTAATGTGTTGGGGTAAGAGGAGAAGAAAGCAAAGAAAGCAATAAGAATGGTTTAATCAGTCTTATCAACCTTTCTCTACCCTTGGAACAAGGTCTCAGGGAACCCCTGCTAATAATTACTATATATAAAGCTCACAGTACATTAGTGTGATGTTCAATGGGAAGAATGCGCTTTACATTTGTGGTCATTGGGAAGAATTTCCCCCCTTACAGCTAGCTAAAAGGATAATTGTCTTTGGGTTCTTATCTATAAGGCAAAGAAAAAAATACTAATTTCTCTACCTGATAAAAAAGTACCCATTGCTCAAGGAGCCCCAAGCCACCACTGGAGTAACCTTAGGGTTCCATGGAACCCTAGTTGGGAAAGTCTGGTCTATAGAAATGTGGGCTTTTATGTCAATCTCATGAATTGAGTGTTATAAAGTCAGCAAGGGCTGAGGATAATGACAATTGTACAGTATTTTCTTTGTAATGTGGACCTTGGATAAAGTGAACTGCCTATGATGCCCACAGCCACCAATAGATTTAAAATGTAAAGCTTAAGTTTAGTCAAATAAAAAAAAATAGAAAAAAACAAACACACAAAAAACACAAGGGACTTTACTTATGTTCGGCAGGCTGTGCCCTTAATGCTGATACCTCTTTTGTTGGGGGAAATCTTCTTCCACCAATGCCCACCCCCACCATCATTTTTTTCAGTGTGGTGAGGGCTAATAGGACTGAGGAGCTGTCATGTGCCTGTATCAAGAGTGTCGCCCAACTATGCCCACCCTTTTCGCCCAGCTCCTCCATTCATAGTAACCAGTACTACAGCAGTAGTAATACTAATTCATATTTATATTTATAATAATTACTAATACTAATTCATATTTATGAATTAAATATAATCTAAGAATGGAGGGGGCAGACCTTTGAATCATCTGCCCTTTCGCCATTTATAGGTCATTATTCATTGATAGAAGCTGTACTACCGGTTTCTATGAATGGTGGAGCTGGACGGAAAGGGCAAGCATAGTCAGGCAGTCTTGATGGGAGCCTGTGACAGCTCCTCAGTTATATTAAACCCCTCCCCCCCGCCGCTCTGGTAGATTACACTGGTGGGGGGAGGCATTGATGGAGGAGAATTTCACGCAACAGAAGAGACATCAACACAAGGGACACATCCTACTGACTGTAAATTAAAGTGGTTCTAAAGGCAAAAGGTTTTTTATCTTAATGCATTCTATGCATTACGATAAAGAAAACATCTGTGTGCAGCAGCCCCCCTCAGCCCCCCAAATACTTACCTGAGCCCATCTCAATCCAGCGATGTTGCACGAGAGACTAGACTGCCCGGGAATCTCCCTCCTGATTGGCTGAGACACACAGCAGTGGAGCCATTGGCTCCCTCTGTGGTCAAAATCAGTGAGCCAATGAGGAGAGAGGGGGCGGGCCGAGCCACAGCTCCGTGTCTGAATGGACGCAGAGCAACGGCTCGGGTGCCCTCATAGCAAGCTGCTTGCTCTTGGGGCACTCGGCTGGAGGGAGAGGGCAGGGCGCTGGTGAGGGACACGAGAAGAGGAGGATCTGGGCTGCTCTGTGCAAATCCAATTGTCACAGTAGGTAAGTATAACATGTTTGTGTTTTTTGTTTTGACTCTACTTAGACTTTAGGACACCAAGCACCAGTCTGAAACCTTGAATTTTATTGGTGGCTGTAGGCAACACAGACATTACATTTTTAAGTGTCTTTTGTGAATCTGGCTCCAAAGTGATTTTCGTGTTCTCTATCTGTCTGCAGTTACTGCGCAGGAATCCTGATAGACGACTGGGATCTGGGGAGCGTGACGCTGAGGATGTGAAGAAGCAGCCATTTTTTAAGGTGAGCTGCTGTGTAGTACCAGTATGAGAAGTAAAAACTGACCCTCAGGAGGCATCATAGGCCATAATCCAATATTTCATATTATTACTCAATAATATTTTTTAGTTTGGCCACTACTGGCAAAGAGCAAACCACTAAGTGTGACCCCTCTGTGCAGGTATATGGAGGGGGGTTAGCTGGCTTTGAAGGGAATTTCTACCCACATTAACAGCTAAGGGAAAGTGGAATTGGGAGAAAAATAAATCACAGTAAAATACACTATAAAAAAATAATTTATCAACAAGGAGACAGGACCACAAATGGATGATGCAGTGTGAGAGGTAACAGACTGAAAACCACGGAATGTATTTTATTTTTGCAAGTTACAATTCGGAATGGCCATAATATGTGCCATATAGAGTTCAAGGTACTCACCCACTACTGGTAGAGGAACACAAGCCAAATTAGAGTAAGTAATAGTAAGTAAACTGAATCCTATATGAAATAAAACATTTATCGTTTAGGAAGGATGAATCGGTTCTAACTTACTATTTGCATACTTTACTTCATACCTGGCTCTGACCTGTTCCTTCTTATTAACATATACTTTTCCTTGCATGAGGGAATGTTTTGGTCAGTCAGTAGTCACTAGTCCACACTCCACACACTAATGCCCCGTACACACGGTCGGACTTTGTTCGGACATTCCAACAACAAAATCCTAGGATTTTTTCCGACGGATGTTGGCTCAAACTTGTCTTGCATACACACGGTCACACAAAGTTGTCAGAAAATCCGATCGTTCTAAACACGGTGACGTAAAACGCGTACGTCGGGACTATAAACGGGGCAGTGGCCAATAGCTTTCATCTCTTTATTTATTCTGAGTGCGTGGCACTTTGTCCGTCGGATTTGTGTACACACGATCGGAATTTCCGACAACGGATTTTGTTGTCGGAAAATTTTATATCCTGCTCTCAAACTTTGTGTGTCGGAAAATCCGATGGAAAATGTGTGATGTAGCCTACACACGGTCGGAATTTTCGACAACAAGGTCCTATCACACATTTTCCGTCGGAAAATTTGACCGTGTGTACGGGGCATGACAGAGCTCTGATGCTCTGTGATTTACCATCCCTGGACTATGAAGATGCAGATAATATCAGTCACACGTCATACAGACAAATGGCTTCATGTTTAGGGTGCTTACAGTAAACTGGAGGGATGGCTCCCACTGTTACAATACACATGTAGAAATTTCCACCAGCAGCACACCATTTGTAATGAAGAATTAGCTTATGAAGACATCAGTGAAAAAGTATGACCAACCAGAGTTTTTGGGACTGTGCAGATCCCCTTTTATCCTGGCACAAGGCCCATGCCCTGTGCAGTCCCCAAAAGTTGGTTGGTGACACTTATTTTACTAATTTTAGAATTAGGACAATTCTTTATTAAGAAAGGTGTGTTGTTGAAAATTTCTACATGAGATACAACATTGCCTTCTTATATCAGAAGGTATTCTTTCTTGGTTAATCTCTTCTATTCGCGGAGTCCTCATTAGAATACTTTGCTACCATCCTGCTGCTTGCTGCAGAATGCTTGTTTGTACATGTCACAAACCGCAACAAGGGGACTAGTGACGAGCCAAACATACCTGGGTTTGGTTCAAGAAGGGTTTGGCGAACCTTACTAAAGTTCAGGTGCTGAATCTTTACCCCACTTATGTCGATAGGAGCTGAATGTTAAAAAATCAATTAAGCCCATTTTCTAAGCTTAAAGGAAAGAGATTGTCAAACAAACTGAATGAGGGATTAGGCGCGGCCCTGGGGACCATGTACCAAAGCAAAAAAAAAAAAATTCCATTTGGTGGGGACCTATTTTTTTTTTAATGCTCAAAGTGAAAAATTAAAATTGCAAAACTCCATTAACCACTTGCCGACCTGCTCACAGGTGCCACTATATACTGGTACAATGCGATGCATATGTGCACTGGTGTGCTTCCTGGGTGATGCAGCGACGCTTGGCACCTGGGTATCATGTGAAACATGATTACAATGTAAACAAAACAGTCATGAATTGCTTGTGATGCTGTGATTGGCACACATCTATCACATGGTACCTGGGGCAATCACAGCACCGTGTACCATGTAGCTCAACGGGAAAGTGGTATCCCCTGGATGCCGCACATCTGGGGTAACCTGCAAAGGTAAATGGAGTGGAAACCTCAGCCTGGACTGCGACCAGGTCACACCCCCAACGTGTTTCGCTCTCCCCCCCGGAGTTTAGTCATGGGGATTTTTAGAATATGTTTGTAAGTAAGTCTTACTTACAAACATATTCTAAAACAGTAATATGTTTTTAATTGATATATCAATAAAATAATCTTTTTGTTTTTTTAGTTTTTAAAATCTAATTGGGAGTATAAGCACCCTTGCAATTTTTTCCACATCTTTACATGTTCAAACTTTTTCTGGATTATATAGGGAGCAGTAATATTTGGTTTTATTATGTTAACAGATTTACCCCTTTTAACAAACCATGATCACAATTATACACACCTGCCACTCCTTCACATCAATCAAGTGATGACCGATGATGCTTAAATAATCCACATACGCATGAGTTCCCTAACCCCATGACTAAACTCCGGGGGGGCGTAGCAAAATGCATTGGGGGCGTGGCCTGGTCGGAATCCAAGCTGAGGTTGCCACTCCATTTACCTTTGCAGGATACCTCAGATGTGTGACATCCAGGGGCTACCCCTTTCCCTTTGAGCTTATTGCAGGAGTTAGGACGAGCTCCATCCCCTATCAGCACTCTTTACAGCTGTTGCGGTTGAATCAATTTTTTGTTCACTCCCCATTTATTGAGCCTGAGCAGCACACTACACATTTATCGGTCACCCTGTACCATGTAGCCATTCATGACAGCTAAAAACTTTTGCCTCTATTGCCCCGTACACACGGTCGGACTTTGTTCGGACATTCCGACAAAAAAATCCTAGGATTTTTTCTGACGAATGTTGGCCCAAACTTGTCTTGCATACACACGGTCACACAAAGTTGTCGGAAAATCCGATCGTTCTAAACGCGGTGATGTAAAACACGTACGTCGGGACTATAAATGGGGCAGTAGCTTTTATCCCTTTATTTATTCTGAGCATGCGTGGCACTTTGTCCGTCGGATTTGTGTACACATGATCGGAATTTTCGACAACGGATTTTGTTGTCGGAAAATTTTATATCCTGCTCTCAAACTTTGTGGGTCGGAAAATCCAATGGAAAATGTGTGATGGAGCCTACACACGGTCGGAATTTTCGACAACAAGGTCCTATCACACATTTTCCGTCGGAAAATTTGACCGTGTGTACGGGGCATGACAGAGCTCTGATGCTCTGTGATTTACCATCCCTGGACTATGAAGATGCAGATAATATCAGTCGCACGTCATACAGACAAATGGCTTCATGTTTAGGGTGCTTACAGTAAACTGGAGGGATGGCTCCCACTGTTACAATACACATGTAGAAATTTCCACCAGCAGCACACCATTTGTAATGAAGAATTAGCTTATGAAGACATCAGTGAAAAAGTATGACCAACCAGAGTTTTTGGGACTGTGCAGATCCCCTTTTATCCTGGCACGAGGCCCATGCCCTGTGCAGTCCCCAAAAGTTGGTTGGTGACACTTATTTTACTAATTTTAGAATTAGGACAATTCTTTATTAAGAAAGGTGTGTTGTTGAAAATTTCTACATGAGATACAACATTGCCTTCTTATATCAGAAGGTATTCTTTCTTGGTTAATCTCTTCTATTCGCGGAGTCCTCATTAGAATACTTTGCTACCATCCTGCTGCTTGCTGCAGAATGCTTGTTTGTACATGTCACAAACCGCAACAAGGGGACTAGTGACGAGCCAAACATACCTGGGTTTGGTTCAAGAAGGGTTTGGCGAACCTTACTAAAGTTCAGGTGCTGAATCTTTACCCCACTTATGTCGATAGGAGCTGAATGTTAAAAAATCAATAAAGCCCATTTTCTAAGCTTAAAGGAAAGAGATTGTCAAACAAACTGAATGAGGGATTAGGCGCGGCCCTGGGGACCATGTACCAAAGCAAAAAAAAAAAAATTCCATTTGGTGGGGACCTATTTTTTTTTTTAATGCTCAAAGTGAAAAATTAAAATTGCAAAACTCCATTAACCACTTGCCGACCTGCTCACAGGTGCCACTATATACTGGTACAATGCGATGCATATGTGCACTGGTGTGCTTCCTGGGTGATGCAGCGACGCTTGGCACCTGGGTATCATGTGAAACATGATTACAATGTAAACAAAACAGTCATGAATTGCTTGTGATGCTGTGATTGGCACACATCTATCACATGGTACCTGGGGCAATCACAGCACCGTGTACCATGTAGCTCAACGGGAAAGTGGTATCCCCTGGATGCCGCACATCTGGGGTAACCTGCAAAGGTAAATGGAGTGGAAACCTCAGCCTGGACTGCGACCAGGTCACACCCCCAACGTGTTTCGCTCTCCCCCCCGGAGTTTAGTCATGGGGATTTTTAGAATATGTTTGTAAGTAAGTCTTACTTACAAACATATTCTAAAACAGTAATATGTTTTTAATTGATATATCAATAAAATAATCTTTTGTTTTTTTAGTTTTTAAAATCTAATTGGGAGTATAAGCACCCTTGCAATTTTTTCCACATCTTTACATGTTCAAACTTTTTCTGGATTATATAGGGAGCAGTAATATTTGGTTTTATTATGTTAACAGATTTACCCCTTTTAACAAACAATGATCACAATTATACACACCTGCCACTCCTTCACATCAATCAAGTGATTAACCGATGATGCTTAAATAATCCACATACGCATGAGTTCCCTAACCCCATGACTAAACTCCGGGGGGGCGTAGCAAAATGCATTGGGGGCGTGGCCTGGTCGGAATCCAAGCTGAGGTTGCCACTCCATTTACCTTTGCAGGATACCTCAGATGTGTGACATCCAGGGGCTACCCCTTTCCCTTTGAGCTTATTGCAGGAGTTAGGACGAGCTCCATCCCCTATCAGCACTCTTTACAGCTGTTGCGGTTGAATCAATTTTTTGTTCACTCCCCATTTATTGAGCCTGAGCAGCACACTACACATTTATCGGTCACCCTGTACCATGTAGCCATTCATGACAGCTAAAAACGTTTGCCTCTATTGCCCCGTACACACGGTCGGACTTTGTTCGGACATTCCGACAAAAAAATCCTAGGATTTTTTCTGACGAATGTTGGCCCAAACTTGTCTTGCATACACACGGTCACACAAAGTTGTCGGAAAATCCGATCGTTCTAAACGCGGTGATGTAAAACACGTACGTCGGGACTATAAATGGGGCAGTAGCTTTTATCCCTTTATTTATTCTGAGCATGCGTGGCACTTTGTCCGTCGGATTTGTGTACACATGATCGGAATTTCCGACAACGGATTTTGTTGTCGGAAAATTTTATATCCTGCTCTCAAACTTTGTGGGTCGGAAAATCCAATGGAAAATGTGTGATGGAGCCTACACACGGTCGGAATTTCCGACAACAAGGTCCTATCACACATTTTCCATCGGAAAATCCGACCGTGTGTACGGGGCATTACAGTGATCATCACTGTTATAAGCAATATTAGTGTAAAATAAACAACAAACAACAAAGAGTAAAAGCAACTCTGTGGTAATTAGAAAAGAAGAAAGAAAGCTTCTCTAAGTGCAATACCAAAAAATTTATTGGCAAAGGAGCGCATGTTTTGAAACAAATTACCGCCCAGTGTCGCGTGAGGTCCTCACGCTGCCGCTGCATTCCGTGCTAGTTCCGGAACCCGGAAGCCATCTTGCCTACCACCTGGTCCTGCGGGACAGCACAGAGTCTTTGGAACGATGGATGAAAGCAGTCTTCACAGTTTATTACAGATGATCCTGTCTTTGTTCTTATTCCTGTGAGTGTATTTATCCTCTCTATCCAATAAATTTAGTGGTATTGCACTTAGAGGCACTTTCTCCTTTTCTAATTACCAGTGTCACTATAGTAACACTGAACTACTCTGATAACAGAATGTAAAAAAAAAATGTAATTAAAGAAAACTAATGTAAAAAACAAAAAAATTAATAAAAAGTTTACCGTATATATATTTTTTTAAACATACTGTCATCAGTCAGTATCCCTGATCACCACCACACCAGACGTTGTACTGCACTGGTTTGACCCACACTGCACCAATGGATGATGAAACATGGATGGTAAAATTTGACAGTTAGGGGTGATCATTGCAGCTGTGAGGGCAGTTACAAGAACCGATCCCCCTTTATGGCTTTCACCATAAAGCCACTTCTCCTCCTCTCCCTCCCGCGGCTTTCAGTTGCTTCATTGGAAGCCATACAGGGAGATCAGTGCTTGTAACTGCCTCCACCTTTGCATCAATCACCCCCGACTGTAAGGATGGAGAGTGGAGGAAGAGGCCAGTAAACTTCCTTTTCTGAATGAGCAAAGTCTGTCCATTCATAACTGTAACATCGTAAACTGTGTTTACGATGTTTCAGTTTATGAATGAACAGGAGCCTCTGTCTCCTGTTCATTCATCTTCAGTGCAGTTTGGGTTGCAGAGAAAGGGACTGGGAAATCTCTGTCCTCAGTCCCTTCAAAGGGGAGATGTCAGGGGTCTGTTTAGACCCCTGATATCTCACCAAAGCCCCTCCAACATGGCTGCTAAAAAATATATATAATAAATATTTTTTTAAAAATTAATAAAAAACAAAATTGTAAAAAATAATTAAGAAGTGAAATAAAAAATAAAAAACTGACACTCCCCACTCCCCCCCTCCTCCCACACACACACAAAAGAATTGTGAAAGAAGAAAATAAAACTGTAAAAACAGGAATAAAAAAAGATTTTAAACTACTGACACCGTTTACTGCCCTCCACCCACTCGAAGCACTGTGAAAAAAAATATATATATAAAAATAAATAAAAAATGAAATTTAAAAAAAAAATAGAAAATAAAATAATAAAAACAAAAAACTGCTGACACTGTCCCCAACGCTCTGCACTTTCCTCCTACACATGCCACCCACCTCCATACACTCCGTACTCCTCTTCTGCACATACTGCCCACTGCAATTCGCTCCGCACTCTCCTCCTGCCCGTACTAGCCACCTCCATGTACTCCGTACTCCTTTACTGTCTAAATTACCTACCACCATATACTCTGCACTCCTCTTCTGCACATACCACCCACCGCCATACACTCCTGTACTATCCACCTCCATACACTCTGCAATCCTCTACTGCACATACTACCCACCTCCATACACTCTGCATTCCTCTACTGCAGATACCACCCACCGCCATACACTCCTGTACTATCCACCTACATAAACTCTGCACTGTACATTCCCTACTTAACATTACCGCATTCTGCACCATTTAAATAATCTCAGACTCTATTTAACCACACCCCTTTTAAGCCATGACCAACATTAATAATAATATTAATAATTATTAAGTAATTTAAACCATGCCCACTATTCGCCGTGACAAATTTAGCCTAATCAGGCTAATTCTGATATATAGATTTTGATATATTTACCTTTGTCTTTACTTCACCAAAATTGCTAAGGTCAGACCATTAATTTACAAGTCCTAATCCTCACCTATCTAAAGTGTTAAGGGTGACTTTGTTCATATGAGCCACCCACCCTCTTTCTTTTAGGTGGGAGTCCTATTGATCTTATCATTTAAAAAAAAAAAAAAAGAAACCTAGGGACACAAATCCTACGTAAATATCTATACATTTGGTAGAAGACTAGGCTTCCGTTATTTTTGGTAGAAGACTAGGTTTTACATAAAACAGATTATCTGTTTTTCCGTGTCTGGAATTAAAACGGCCCTGTCTGTTCTGTATGCACTATCAATACTTTTCCTTGGAAGACTTAGAGATAGATCCACTGCTTCCTATTGAGCATCTCTAAGTGTTCAGCGATTTCTCTGTAAATGGATAAACGGTCCTACAGGGAGACCTTTAATTGTTTGTTTCTGGATAATAACATTCTGCATGTAATAAAGAATTCCCAGATGATGTTTCCTGTACCACCATCTGGATGGAACCATCTACAATATTTTCTTTATGAATAAGAAAGAAGAAAATATACATTAGTGGGTTCTAAACACCCTGAAAATTTCAGTTAACTCAGGCTCACAATGGGAACTTTCTCTTGTGATTACACTTTTATTTTTTAAGTTGGACATATATGGCTACATTTTATTCAAATGTTCGTAGAAAATTTGTTCTTTGTTCTTTCTTGCCATCATTGAGTTAATTAATTACGTTGGTAAGAGCTTAAACTTTCATCCAGATGTGCTATTAGAATTTAATTCCAGACATATTACACAGCTTTATGTACAGTTTTTTTATAAACGAAAACCATACTCACAGTTAGAATTTTGTGCATTGGATAATCATTTTTTTATCCTGCTTCTTCTAATCTCTAATATCTAATATCTAATTTTCTAACAAATTTCTACTGGTGTGTGACCAGCCTTACCCCATACTTTACATACTTTATAGTGTACACACAGTCTTTCTCAACCAGCATTCCATGGAACCTTGGGGTTCCTACAGAGGTTGCTATGGGTTCCTTGAGAAGAGAGCAGTAACAGATTGATATTCTGTCTATTCTGACCACCAATGTAAGGGTCACGTCTACACTCGCCACCAATGTGAGGGTCACTTCTACACTCGCCACCAATGTAAGGGTCGCTTCTTCCCCTGCTTCTTCCTCCGGTCTTCTTCTTTCTCTGGTCTTCTTCTATCTCCTGCATCTCCCCGATCTGCCTGCTCCGATGTCTGGCATTTTTTATATATCTATGGGATGTATAACTCATCTGGAGACCCCACCCCCTTGTGACCCCCAGGCGGTAATGTCAAAAGGTGCAGGGGTCTCTGAATGACATTATCCTCCCCATAGTTATATAAGAAATGTCCGACATCGAAGAAGGCAGATTGGCGGGACCCAGCATCGGAGAAGGGTCATTTTTTTATTGTTCAGCGGGTTGGTGGCGGGAATGGCAGCAGAGGAAGAAGAACACCGGACAAAGAAGACAGGAGAAAGAAGAAGACTGGGGAAAGAAGAAGACCGGAGGAAGAAGCAGGGGAACAAGAAGACATTTTTAATTAAGGACTTGTCAAAACCTGTCTCTTGTTTTTTGTCACACTACACTACTTTTTTTGGCGAATGAGTAGGGGGACAGTGTCCCCCTACTCATTCACATGGGCTGGGATCTGGGGGCCCCTTGTTAAAGGGGGCTTCCGGATTCTGATAAACCCCCCTGCCTGCAGACCCCCACAACCACTGGCCAGGGTTGTGAGGAAGAGTCACTTGTCCCCATCAACATGGGGACAAGGTGCTTTGGGGCAGGGGGGGCAGAGCCCCCCTGCCCCAAAGCATCCGCCCATGTTGAGGGCATGCAGCCTGGTATGGTTTAGGAGGGAGAGAGGCGCTCGCTCGTCCTCTCCCTTTCCTGACCTGCCGGGCTGCATGCTCGGATAAGGGTCCGGTATGGATTTGGGGGGGGACCCACACCATTTTTTTATACATTATTTTTTTTCCGGCAATTCTTTTTTTCTTCTTTTTTTTACATTGAGCTGTAAGCTTGGAAGCCCGCTGACAGCCGATAGCTCATCATTTGTCAAGTACGCGGCGGGCGGCTTCCTGGGCCCACTTCTTAGCAACCGGCTGTATACAGTCAATGTAAAAAAAAAACACAAAAGCAAAAACGTGGTTTAAATAAGCGGAAAGCACAGCAAAAAATCACTGCAAAAATGCTCAAAAGCAACATGCAAAGATGTGAATCGAGCCTTAGGATTATCTTTAGGAAAAAAGTCACATCCCGAGCAGAAAATCCTGTCCCCTGCCAGCATGTTATAGATAGGGTTGCCACTTTTTCTTAAAGCCAAACCCAAACATTTAGGTTTCGCACATCAATTTTTTTTCTAGTATACACTATAGCAGGAATCTGCAATTAGCGGACCTCCAGCTGTCGCAGAACTACAAGTCCCATAAGGGCATAGCAAGACTCTGACAGCCACAAGCATGACACCCAGAGGCAGAGGCATGATGGGACTTGTAGTTTTGCAACAGCTGGAGGTCTGCTAATTGCATATCCCTGCACTATAGGATTGTAACAGACCTTGGACCTTTGAGCGCTCCAAAGAGAATAGTAATGCGGCGTGCATAGTGCTCCCTCTCCCTCCTCTCAGGCCTTGTTCCGAGCCACATTCCTGGCTGAATAATGTTTCTGGGTTTCAGGCGGACTGAAACCCGGACACATGATTCCAAACCCAGATTGTCCGAGGGAATCTCGTGCGGGTGGCAACCCTAGTTACAGAGTGGGACTCTTGCCCCCTGAGGGGAAGCAGTGGTCTCTCTGCAGAGGTTGTACACAATCCCTGCTGAGTAAAAGCCAGAGCTCCCCAATCAGCAGGGAGCATTAACTTTGCTAATTGCAGAGCTGTAGGACTGACTCAGTTGAGGGCGTGTCGGACCTCTACAAAGGAACCACTGCTTCCCCACAGAAAGCAAGGATCCCATTCTGCAGTATGCTGGCAAGGGACAGTCTTTTCTGCTCAGACTGTAGCTGCTTAAGAAAGAAAACAAATTTGAAGACATTCAACACATTTTAAATTGGAAGAAAAGCCTAACTCTAGTCCTAAAATTGTTCCCTCCCTCCTTGTCTTACCTATCCGGTAAAAAAGAACTGTGTAGTTACCTATTCTGCTCACGATCCAATCACGTGATCCTGCAGCTCTGGTTCCCCTGTATTAGTAAATGGCAGCTGCAGGGGACAGGAGGGAGCGCCGACAACAGCTGGACAATGGGAACCTATGGGTGAAGTCACAGCTCCCTTAATTCACAGCTGTTGAACCCTTACATAGGGGAGCCGGAGCTGCGGAATGATGTGATTGGACTGAATTAAAAAAAGGTAAGTATACAGATCTCTTTTTTTTGTACAGGTTATGCAGAATAGGTAGAAGGAGGGTGAAGGGGACGTTTTGAGGGATAGGTAGTGTTTGACTTCACTACCACTTTAATGCACCTGGAATGTATTTATCTGATTTAAACTGTTCAATTGGGCTTTCATTTGCATTTTTTTTTATATCTGACACATTTAGGTAAATATCTGTTCAGCTTCAAGTGAATCTGAGCAATTGCCATGATTATTTAAAAACTAAGGAACAGCTTCCCCAATGGTGTGAATGATGTGATGTACAAGAACACAGACCTTGAACGTCACAGGAAACCCAATCCATATCCGGCTCCCATTGTTACTGTAGTCATTTACCCAATGACTGTTTTGAAGCTCTTAGTTAACTGGGCACATTTTTCTCTAATTGCTGGAGATAATTAGATGGAAAGTGTCCCTGTTGGGCAGCCTATCGATTTGTCCAACACTTTCTAAAGAAAGTGGCGAATCTAAGAGATTTTTAATGAGAGGTTATCCTATATGGACTATTAATATAAAAATAGAGAATAGCATAAAATATAAACAGGGCCTCTTTACATTTTGACTCTAAAAAAAGAAAACTGTTGTGATGTGAAACCTATTTTTTTTTCTATTTTGGACATAAAAGGAGACACTGATGAGGTTTTTCCTAAAAAAATCTCCCTAAGAACAAACCCTACCAGTAAGCAAAAAGGACCAGAGTACACTGCTTATACTTTTAGAAAAGCAGCCTCATTTTGCATGCATGTGAAAATGCATATTGACTGCCTCAAGGCACAACTTTAATTAAGGTTAACAATAGAAAAAAAAAATGCTCTGCATGGATCTAAAAAAACAGCAGCTGGCAATAACAATCAGACCGAAATTGTATATATAGATTCAATAAATAAAATTGCTGCACTAATGTGTGTACATATTGAAATAACAAAACATATAGTCCATAACAATGAAATCACAACAGTCCCAAAGTGATCAATAGGAAGATAATTATATAAGAATAGTCACTTTTCATCATCCGTTCCAAAACACCAGTGTTGTTCCACCACCTTAAAGTGGATGAAAACCCTCTCCTATACCCAGTGAAGTGAACAGCCTCAGATGATACACAGAGATGAAACACATCACCCTACATACGTTTTACATGTACAGTATCTCACAAAAGTGAGTACACCCCCCACATTTTTGTAAAAATATTTTATTATATCTTTTCATGTGACAGCACTGAAGAAATCACACTTTGCTACAATGTAAAGTAGTGAGTGTACAGCTTGTATAACAGTGTAAATTTGCTGTCCCGTCAAATCAACTCAACACACAGCCATTAATGTCTAAACCGCTGGCAACAAAAGTGAAACCCCTAAGTGAAAATGTCCAAATTGGGCCCAATTAGCCATTTTCCCTCCCCAGTGTCATGTGACTCATTAGTGTTACAAGGTCTCAGGTGTGAATGGGGAGCAGGTGTGTTAGATTTGGTGTTATCGCTCTCACTCTCTCATACTGTTCACTGGATGTTCAACATGGCACCTCATGGCAAAGAACTCCCTGAGGATCTGAAAATAAGAATTGTTGCTCTACATAAAGATGACTTGGGCTATAAGAAGATTGACAAGACCCTGAAACTGAGCTACAACACGGTGGCCAAGAACATACAGCGGTTTAACAGGACAGGTTCCACTCAGAACAGGCCTCGTCATGGTCAACCAAAGATGTTGTGTGCTCAGCCTCATATCCAGAGGTTGTCTTTGGGAAATGAGTGCTGCCAGCATTGCTGCAGAGGTTGAAGGGGTGGGGGGTCAGCCTGTCAGCGCTCAGACCATACGCTGCACACTGCATCAAATTGGTCTGCATGGCTGTCGTCCCAGAAGGAAGCCTCTTCTAAAGATGATGCACAAGAAAGCCCGCAAACAGTTTGCTGAAGACAAGTAGACTAAGGACATGGATTACTGGAACCATGTCCTGTGGTCTGATGAGACCAAGATAAACTTATTTGGTTCAGATGGTGTCATGCGTGTGTGGCACTAACCAGGTGAAGAGTACAAAGACAAGTGTGTCTTGCCTACACTCAAGCATGGTGGTAGGAGTATCATGGTCTGGAGCTGCATGAGTGCTGCTGGCATTGGGGAGCTACAGTTCACTGAGGGAACCATGAATGCCAACATGTACTGTGACATACTGAAGCAGAGCATGATCCCCTCCCTTCAGAGACTGGGCCACAGGGCAGTATTCCAACATGATATCAACCCCAAACACACCTCCAAGACAACCACTGCCTTGCTAAAGAATCTGAGGGTAAAGGTGATGGACTGGCCAAGCATGTCTCCAGACCTAAACCCTATTGAGCATCTGTGAGGCATCCTCAAACAGAATGTGAAGGAGCACAAGGTCTCTAACATCCACCAGCTCTGTGATGTCATCATAGAGGATTGGAAGAGGACTCCAGTGGTAACCTGTGAAGCTCTGGTGAACTCCATGCCCAAGAGGGTTAAGGCAGTGCTGGAAAATAATAGTGGCCACACAAAATATTGACCCTTTTGCCCAATTTGGACATTTTCACTTAGGGGTTTACGCCAGTGTTTTGTTGCCAGCGGTTTAGACATTAATGGCTGTGTGTTGAGTTTTTTTGAGGGGACAGCAAATATACACTGTTATACAAGCTGTACACGCAATACTTTACATTATAGCAAAGTGTCATTTCTTCAGTCTTATCACATAAAGAGATATAATAAAATATTTACAAAAATGTAAGGGGTGTACTCACTTTTGTGAGATACTGTATATCTGCTGTCTTCATCTTTATATACTGTTTAGAAAGTGCACATCGTGCTAGAAGTTTCACTACCTCATTCAACAGTAACATGGAAGGTTGGATTACACTGGGAGACAGCTGATTGGAAGAAAGGCACACCCCCACCCCCACATAGGCAGAGACTTTTCAGAGCTGTCCTGTGAGTAGTCCAGCTCTCTGCTAATCTATTTATAGCACCCACCCTGACACAAAATTCAGGCTGGTTTTATCACATGTGTGGGAGAACTTGTTGAAAGTTATCATGTTAGTAACTGAAGAACGGTGCAGGAGAAAGACATCGGACTTAGTGCTTTGAAGAGAGATAAGAAAATACTGCAGATATATGTGCCCAGCTCAAATTTCATAAATCGCGTTTACATCTACTTTGAAAAAAGCACTCTTACGAGAGTAAGTGTACTCGTAAAAATAAGTCACATGCTTGTATTAAATGGTAAATAGATTTATAGTGAGGGGAAAAAGTATTTGATCCCCTGCTGATTTTGTACGTTTGCCCACGGACGAAGAAATGATCAGTCTATAATTTTAATGATAGGTTTATTTTAACAGTGAGAGACAGAATAACAACAAAAATATTCAGAAAAACGCATTTTAAAAAAGTTATAAATTTGCATTTCAATGAGTGAAATAATTATTTGAACCCTTCGCAAAACACTTAGTACTGACTTGGTGGCAAAACCCTTGTTGGCAATCACAGAGGTCAGACGTTTCTTGTAGTTGGCCACCAGGTTTGCAGACATCTCAGGAAGGATTTTGTCCCACTCCACTTTGCAAATTCTCTCCAAGTCATTAAGGTTTTGAGGCTGATGTTTGGTAACTCGAACCCTCAGCTACCTCCACATATTTTCTATGGGATTAAGGTCTGGAGACTGGCTAGGCCACTCCAGGACCTTAGTGTGCTTCTTCTTGAGCCAAAATCAGCAGGGGATCAAATACTTTTTTTCCCCTCACTGTATCTAGTGACTATCCACAAGCTGCAGATCCACATGGTTCCTCGTACTGGTATCCCATCAGACCGGGAAAACATCCCGTGGGAACATAGAAAGAGAGCCAGGACAACCACATAGCGTAAAAAATGGTTTATTGTAAATACTAACCACTCACATGGGTAAAGAGTTAAAGCGCTTATCATATAGAGAATCCAGCCTCAGGATACAGTCCAAACACTAGGGAAGAGCGTGGTGACGTCACAATCAATGGCTCTGTCCTATGCATTTCATCATAATTGACGTCATCAAGGGAACGGACATAGATCTGCAGCTTGTAGATAGCTGCAGCTTATATTAAATGATAAATCTATTTATCATTTAATTAAAGCGCATTTAACTCTTTTATTTATAAGAGTCCACTTACTTTGATAGGAGACTCTTTTTCACTTAAGGTGATGGCACAACACTGGTGTTTTGTAAAAGATGATGGAAAGTTCACTATCATCATCTTCACATTGATCACTTTGGGACTGTTTGTTTTAACCCCCCCCCCCAGCAGTATATATTTGTGCTCCCTCTACTACACCTTTCAGCCACTGGGAGTGAAAAAAGAACCCTTGCATAAGCTCAAAATCATTGTAGTCATAGTCTACACAGGGCTAAGGACTCTCTCCTCTCCTCCGTGTAACCCTGAGCCAACCCAGTATGGGGTGAGCCAATCTACTCTAAACCTCTCAACCTTAGTTTTGGTACCGTGTTTCCCTGAAAATAAGCCTGGTCTTATATTAATTTTGCCAATAAAAGACACAGTAGGGCTTATTTTCGGGGTAGGTCTTACCATGTAATGCTCTGTCTTCTCTTCCCCTCTCCCTCCCTGCCTGACAGGAATCCCCAGTGTGAACCCAGTTAAAATGTTTGTAAAATCCTATAATCCACTCTATTACAGTAGTATATAATGTACAATGTGTTTGTTTCTGTAATATAATTGTGCCAAATATCTTCGTTATAGCGCCGCTCTGCGCTTCTGTGACCCGCCGGAGCTCTCTTCCCCGCAATTATATTACAGAAACACACACATTGTACATTATATACTACTGTAATAGAATGGATCATAGGATTTTACAAGCATTTTAAACTAGGGCTTATTTTCTGGGTAGGGCTTATAGTGCAGTCTTCCTGGAAAATAATGCTAGGGCTTATTTTCGGGGTAGGTCTTATTTTCGGGAAAACACCGTAATAGGGCTGCCCATCACAGTGATGAGCCAATAGTAAGATGTATAGGATTGTTTGTGACAGGGTCAGAGCCAGCAAGGGGGATTTTACTAATGTACTGTGGTTAGTGGTGCATCTGACAGTGCTGGGTCAATAGTAAGGTGTATGGGGTAAACAAGCCAGCTAATCCAGGAAGATGATTGGTAATGTACACCTAATGTACTATTGTTAGTGGTACCTCCTATCACAGTGCTGGGGCAATAGTAAGGTGTATGATAAAACAGAGATCCAGCGCTCAATGGGTTGTAAATGCAGTCCACAATGAAATAAAAAATCTTTGAATAATGAATAATTTTATTCAAAATATGCGGTTGAATAAAAACAGTCTAGTTCAATCATGTTTTAAGAAAATGCTAAAAAAAGGCTTACAAGGTCACTATCATTCCACTGAGCAACGTGGAGCCAAGTTTTTACACAGTGTCATCCATGCTGCTAATGCCAGGAGAGGAGGGAGAGGATGGGGGGTGTAGAGTGAAAGGCTGCAATCTAAACCGCTGCTGTGTAGTGGTGCAGTCACGGTGGAACAATTACACTGTTGTGCCGATGATAACCCTGCTTTGGGGGAATGCTTACCGCACCGACAATCAGCGAGAGGAAGGAGAGAAGCTTCGGCCCCTGTGAGTCCATGACATCAGACCAGCTGAGACGCAGACTCAGGAGAGACAGGGGCTCGGCGTTGCAGGAACGGCTCAACTGTTACACACACGCACACACCTTGATCAGCAGTGCGGTCCAGTGCTTGAGCACAATCGTAGGGGTGTGCAATCCACTGTTGAAAAGGATGGACAACCGCACTGGGATGGCTGGAAAAGCTATAAGCCGCGGTGCAGTCCACTGTGGGATCACAATGTGGGAACATAAATCCTTCCTGTTGAACGATCTGAACAAACAAGCCGGCATGACCAAAGTAGCTGTGCAGGTTGCCAGGGGGTCCCAGCAAGGATCTATACTGGGATTTTGTGACTCAGTCCGTAAGCTATATTATCTGTTGCCTTAACGATGCGTTTCGCTCGCATGCGCTTTATCACAGTCAAGGAAGAGGGCAACAAAGAAATTATAAGTAGTCTAAAGAGGGCGGGAAAATTTAGTAGCTTTCACTCCACACACCCCCATCCTCTCCCTCCTCTCCTGGCATTAGCAGCATGGATGACACTGTAAAAACTTGGCTCCACGTTGCTCAGTGGAATGATGGTGACCTTGTAAGCCTTTTTTTAGCATTTTCTTAAGACATGTTTGAACTAGACTGTTTTTATTCAACCACATATTTTGAATAAAATTATTCATTATTCAAAGATTTTTTATTTCATTGTGGACTGCATTTACAACCCATTGAGCGCTGGATCTCTGTTTTATATTACTTGACCCGTATCCACTAGTTATGGTTCTAAATATAAAATTGATGCGCTTTAAATAAATAGTGCACAATATGCTGCTGCGACTAAGCTTATATCCAGGAATAAAAAATGCATACATGTGAATAAAATAAATAAATAACTATGGTGCTAATACATGTGTTAAAATTGCCAAAATAAATCTTCAAATTGGTGATGTGACGGTGAATATAAATAAAATAATAATAACACTCTGAGTACAATGTCCAGGCAGAGATAAATAGTGGGGAAAAGTAAAAATAATTAAACAGTTCCTTCCCTTAATCCAGATTGATTGACTCACTGGGTTAGATCGTTTGTATCAGGATATTTACTTTTTCTTGCATCCCACTTAAGCCATAATACTGCTGGTGATTCGGCTCTCAGGATAAAGGTTTTATGCAAAGCAAGCAAAGAAAAAATAGATCATTGTGCAGTGAACTTATTAGATAGTACATAAGCAAAACAGGGACAAGAGATACACTCACAAACTCCCGGTCTATTAGAAGCATTCATTTCACTCCCAGTTTCCAGCAGCACTGGGGCTGACATCTCTCTCTACTGACTTTCATTTCCCTGGCTTTGATTGTTACACATGATTCGATTGCTGAGCGCTGGTGTTTTTGATGTTTTTCAGTAAGGTGTATGAGATGGGAGGAGATGTGTCAGAGCCAGCAGACCAGAAAGATGGTTGGTACTTGCATACTCTCTAATTGGAGTTAGTGTAACCTTCCATCACAATTATCAGCCACTAGTAAGGTGTATGGGGTCTACGGGGCCAGAGTCAGAGCCAGCAGACCAGGAAAATGTTTAGTACTTCCACCTTCATTGTACTATAGTTAGTGGGACCTTCCATTACAGTGGTGAGCCAAAAGCAAAGTGCATGGAGTGGAAGGAGATGAACCAAATCCTGAAAAGCAGGAAGATAAACAATACTTGCACCCCTATTGTACAGTGGTTAGTGGTACTTTCCATAACAGTGATGAGCCAAGAAAATAGGGTTTGAGTGGGTTGGATGGGGTACAGTCAGGGGCGGACTGACAGCTCATGGGGCCCCCTGTGTCCCCACCCACGCTCAAGCTACATCCACACAAAGTCCCACCTACATATTGCACTGCCCACGTTGCATGCGTTCAAAGAATTTATCTACACTATGTTCAAAATAAATGTTTATTATAAGAAATATAAAACTCACATTAAAGAAAGTGCAACAATGGTACATTTTCAAAATTAAGGTTTTGAAAAAATGAACACAATATAACAGGTGCAACAAATGTCTTCTTAGCTGAACAGTTTAATAAAAAAATATACAAAAAATAAAAATCTCTGACCAGCATGTTACAAAAGCAGTAAAGAGCTTCAGGTGACATCTTGGCAAATCTGTCAATGATTTTATCTTTGTCACACTTTATGTCTAGTGCAACTTGCTTTTCTACTGCAATGAGCATCAATGACTCCAGGTTTTGTTGTGACAATGATGATCTTAATTTTGACTTTAAGATTTTTAACTTGGAAAAGCATCTTTCACATGTACACTGTGTAGTGCTCAGTGTAATTATATATTCATATGCCAAGAAGTGATTCTCAAAGGCCACTGAACACAGTCGGTACTGATAAAGGAGTTTAAAAGCACAGGACACGCAGTTTTTGCAGGAGTCCTTCTTTACAGCAGCTGTAGAAGTAGATGGCTCAGCGCTAGAGCTAGTGTGTTGCTATTCCAAATCTGAATCCAATTCTTCACTCTCTTCATCATCACTGTCATTCAACAGGCCTTTACAAATATCTTTGTAGCTGGACGCAAATGAGATTAGTTCCTCATGTAGAGCAACTGGGTCTATCTCTGGTATTGCTTCTGATATAAAATTCAACTGAATTTTGTCTGAAGAGGCCAGTATTTCTTGAAACCTATTTGGATCCAAGAAAGAAATTTGCTTATAAAGTTCTTCATGAGTGGAAAATCATGACTTCACACTCTCTGTAACAGTGTCGAGGATAACATTGTAACAAGAAATTTCAAAATGTTTCCTATTATCTGTACCTTCTGCAGTTCTTGTGGATCTTAGTTCAGAAAAGCTCTTTTTCAAACAGATGTTTTCACTTGCCAATTTCTCATTTATAAAATCTATAAATTCAGTCGCTGCATATTTTAATCAAACGCTTGACAGCATCATCCACCATTCTCCATGCCTGGATAAAATCAAGGCCTATTAATTGCAGATAATCTGATACCGGAATAGTGATGTCAAAAATGCGAACAAGGGTAAAAGCTACCAGGATGGTTTCAAATTTACAGAGATTCTAAATTAATTTCAGAGCTTTGTGGCGAACAGACGGTCGAAAATCAGGGGATTTGCTTTCTTGTTTTAAGATAATTATGAGATCAGAGCATAACCCTTTGGAATGATCAGTGCATTAGCTCTGCTTGACCACCTTGTTCTGCCAATATTTTCCAGCTTTCGAAATTTAGAACTGCCAGTCTTTTTTTTTCATCAGGTCTTTCCAGAGTTTCATCCTTTTGTATGACTCCGTGAAAAATGTGGATAGGTTGCTAAGGAACCCAAATATACTGATTGCTGGAACACACACAGTACTTGCATCGCCAATAACTAAGTTGAGTACATGTGCATAACACCATGTGTGAATGTGCGTAGGGCAAACTTCCTTCATTAATGCTTGCAAGCCTGAGTAAGTTCCACTCATATTAGCTGCTCCATCAAAAGAATCACCTATGCACCTTTCTAGATTAAGTCCTAAAGCAGACAGTGATTCAGTGAGTATGGTATGCAGGCTTATACTGCTGGAATCTTCAATAGTAACAAGACGTAATAATTGTTCCTTAACTTTATCACCAAACAACAATAGTACACTGATCTTGAGTTGACACATTTTGTGTGGAGTGCATTTGAAAAGAAAATAGTGCAGAATTCTCCGCTTCTTTTACTATTGCCTCCTTGATCATGTCACCAAGAATCACAAATAACTTTGTTATAGTAGATTTACTTAGGAAAGTTACAAACTTCCCTCTTCCCTTTTTCGCTGCATCACGGCTCTTTGCTTTTTCTATAATATTAGTAAGGTGCTTCTTTAAGACTAGACTGTAGTCAGCAAGAAGTTTCATAATCTCCACAAAATATCCAAAAAATACCTTGATTTTCAAGATGGTCTTCGTCAAACACACCTGCCAGATAATAACAGTACCACCAGGATAAGGACATATTTACCCATCCCAAATAATCTGTAGCATTGTAAGCCTTAACACCCCTATGCTAGGAGATACCAGAGTGGATTAGGCCCCCACATCCCTCCTAGAAGAAATAGATATCCAATAACCCTCATATTTATATTCATTCAAAAGGTAATTTCATGCTGGACAGTAATATACAAGTTAGCTGACTGTAACCTGTAATATCTGTAGAAAACTGGATCAGTGGCATAATCATAAACACAGTGACATCCTATCAGCCACACCTTAGACCTGGTGATTGACCATGCAGATGGCAACACCCTCCTCACATATAAGAAAAGAGAGGCTGCTGCTGCAGCTGACAGCTCTCATTTTAACATTAAACCAAGAAACACCTGTCAAGTCTTATGAGAGCCACTGTACCATCTTGCTTCTTGATTGGACTCTTCTGAACCAGGACTTGATAAGTATTTTCACTCTTCAACCCTTTTTGTTTCTGTTGCATTATTGTCTCTTTGTTTCCGGCGTAATACCCTTTTTCTGTAAATATTTTATTTGCACCTTTTTTACCTTTTCATTATTAAGTAATTTTTTGAAAAGTGTTAAAATTGTCTCTAATGCACTTACACTGAACTTGAAATCCCTGTCCCTTTAGGAGCAGTACTTTAGGTGATACTGAAGTCTTGTTTTTTTTTTTTTTTTTTTTTACTTAAATAACAAACATGTTCCACTTACCTGCTCTGTGCAGTGGTTTTGCACAGAGCAGCCCAGATCCTCCTCTTCTCGGGTCCCTCGCAGGCGCTCCTGGCCTCTCCCTCCTGCCGAGTGCCCCCACAGCAAGCAGCTTGCTATGGATGCACCCGAACCAAGCCGCTGCTCTGTGTGTCCATTCAGACATGGAGCTGCAGCTCGCCCCTGCCGCCTCTCTCTCCTCATTGGCTCACTGACTTTGATTGACAGCAGCGGGAGCCAATGTCGCCACCTGTGTGTCTCAGATAATCAGGAGAGAGTCTCGGACAGCTGAGTCTCTCATGAAACATCGCTGGATCGAGATGGGGCTCAGGTAAGTATTAGAGGGGCTGAGGGGGCTGCTGCACACAGAAGGTTTTTTAAATCTTAATACATAGAATGCATTAAGATTAAAAAAACCTTCTGCCTTTAGAACCACTTTTAGTGTAAATCGCTGGACATAACCTGTCTGTGGAGACAGTGGGTGTTACAGACATTTATAGTATTTAAGGTCATAATCATCATTGCTGTTATTGTGAAGGGTTGATAGGCTGAAAGCTATCTGGTGGCAGTTTGACTATGCAATTGACCGTTTAAACCCCAAAGAAACCCAGTGACAATCGCTGCTAGTCTATTGGCACTTAGATTGTGGTCCCACAAGCTAGGAGATCTTTGTGCAGGGTGAGGCTGAGAGTGTCATTGTCATGTATCAGTGACAGCACGGTGTGTGTTTGACCAACCATTTGTCATAGGTTGGTGAATGTGTCAGTAGTCTGATGCCATGTCTGCTACAGACATTTCCTATTGGATGGGTTGTAGTGGTAAAGGGGAAAAGAAGCTAAACTTTGTTAGAGGTGGTTAGGATTGAGGACTGGTCAAAAAATATTTTTAGCCAGGAATGGGGCTTTAAAGTAAACTTGCCATAGAAGGAATACAGAGGCAGACTTTGCTGACCTTCTTGTGAACATTCTCTACCCTCCTGTCTTCAATACACTTTACTACCTTACTGGCTTTATTCCAGTTCCCCTAAATTTGTTGTATCCTCTTTCTTTGGATGTAATACAGATCTTCAGTCTATCCATACAAGGTGGGAAATATGAACTTGAAATGTATTTTTAACAAGTGAAAAACTGATCAAATTGATTGCAATGGCCCGTTACGGGCATAATAAACAAAATCTGAATTTCACACACCTGAATTCCTGTCTTATTATGTCACTTCTGTTTTCTCCCAGGATTTGGATTTTGAGGCTCTCCTTGCCCGTCGCCTGCCTCCACCCTTTACCCCATGTGTGAAAGGACCACATGACATTAGCAACTTTGACCCTGAGTTCACAGCTGAAGGACCTGAGCTGACCCCCCCTCGGGAACCTCGACTTTTAACCACACAAGAACAGAACATGTTCAAGGGCTTTGATTACGTGAGGGACGGGGCCTAGGAGCATGCATTGTCCTGCTACTGAGTTTCTTCTTACTTTTCTTCAGCAGTCTTTTTTTCTTCTCAAGACCAAACTCCACTTAAAACTTTTTTCTATCTTTTAAGGTTGTTGCCAAGTTGAATCACACAACACCTTCCTTATTTTCCTAGTGGCATGTTATCTTCACCGGAAAGCTCAGTACTGCAGACCTTCTATGGTCAATACAAGGCCAAATGATGGTGTCACAGTCTTTTTAATGGACTCCCTAGAAAGTAGAATTTACAAATGTTTGGGTAATCTTATTCTGAGATTAACCTTCGTTAAGGACTTTTGGGAAGGCTACTGTCTGGAAATGCTACCAAGAGATGTAACAAATGGATTCAACCCTTCAATGTCCATGAAAAACTAAAAATCAGCTCTTTGGGGCGTGGGGTGGGGCTTGCCTTTAAAGCAAACCTGTCAGCTTTTTAAAACATATAGACAACCCACCCAAGGCTAAGTTCCACAAGGTATTTGTGATTGCCCATATTGGCTATAAAACCAATCTCTGTACCCCCTCTGATTAAGATTCACTTGGTTACTGGATTCTTATTTTAGGGATAACTCCTGTCAAATACTATTCCTCTGACCAATGAGAGAAATGCAGTGCCCATTGCCTATAGGGTCCCTTGCTAAGCAAAACACTGCAGACTCCTGCTAACCAGTGGGCAAGCCACGATGGGGTTATATATCACTGGTTTGGTCAGCTAGGTAGCGATTGTATGAGAAGCTGTATGGTCCCTTAGCTTAGTTAATTACTAGTGTGATATGGTATGGCCAAAGAGCGCACTTAGCTGAGAAGTCTGAGATATTAGTGTATGTAAACCCTAACAATGAACTACTCTTATTTGGTTCTTTTTGGTTTGTGAAATATAACATTGAAATCATTTTCTTATATTTATTTGAGTGCAAAAAATACTTATTGATCTTTTCAGAAATGCAAAGCTGTCCTGTGCTCTCTGCCTTTGTTACCTCAAAGAGGCTATTTAGCCCTCCCTGTTCTTACCTTGGGGTATGAATCAATAATGCCCTGTACACACGATCGGACATTGATCGGACATTCCGACAACAAAATCCATGGATTTTTTCCGACGGATGTTGGCTCAAACTTGTCGTTTTGAACGCGGTGACATAAAACACGTACGTCGGGACTATAAACGGGGCAGTAGCCAATAGCTTTCATCTCTTAATTTATTCTGAGCATGCGTGGCACTTTGTGCGTCGGATTTGTGTACACACGATCGGAATTTAACTGATCGGATTTTGTTGTCGGAAAATTTTATAGCCTGCTCTCAAACTTTGTGTGTCGGAAATTCCGACGGAAAAAGTCAGATGGAGCCCACACACGGTTGGAACACAATCCGATCGCACTTTTTCCGTTGGACAATCCGACTGTGTGTACAGGGCTTTGTCTTGTGTATAGGAAGGCATTGGGAGTGACCGAGTAGTTTCACAAAAGACAGTGGTCAGGGCTGACACCACTCAGTCCACAAAATGCTGTGGGTTGTCAGCCCAAAATATGAAATAATAGAGCACATTTTTGGCAGATCAATGGGTATTTTTTTGTACTTGCAGGGTCCTAAAAGTTTTAAAACACGGGGAAATGGGCATGTTATCATGGAAATGTACTGCATATGTGTTTTTTTTTTAAATTTTGCCTTGACATATGCATTAAAGTGAATCCCAGGTAAACATTAAGCAGAAAAATTGGTAAAACCTTTTTTTTTTTTCATGGAGTTCCCTGATGCAGTGGTGAAGTAGCCCCAACCAAACAGGAGTGCCTGGGAAGACCACGTCACCATTACCTCCAGGGAAACCTCCCCTTTTCTCATGAATGTGCCCTATGAGATCAGGGAGGCTTGTTATTGAACGATATTAAGCCGCTTCACATCGTGTGCGCAGTACGTCGTCAGAGATAGCTTGTCACTGTTCAATAACAAGCCAACTTGATCTTGTATGGTGGATGCCTCCTCTGTCTGCTTTACGCTCATAAAATAAAGTGAAGTAAAATCAGAGAGGTGCGTAGAGTGGGGTTTTCTGGCTAATATAGATATTAGCATTCGTCTTATGGTATTGGCTGTTACGCAGGTTTTACAGGTTTAAAATGGATGACATGTTCACTTTAAGTTCCCACAAAAGTCTTCCCTTGATCATATTAATTTGTAACTTTCTTTATACCTTTGACCAATCTTTGTAAATAAAGATCTTTATAAACAACTAGATTCTTGGGCTATATTTGTATGAGGAGTGAGGCGCTATTCCTTGAGGCGTTTGCTGAAATAAATGTTTGATCTGTAGTTCTGGACACAATCCCTGGAATTCATATAGACTGGCACAGACAGATTTAGCAAAAATGTCTCTCATGTGTTCTAAAATTGATACAGTGTGTGCCAAATTCATATACCTGTCTAGAACTTGTACTTGAATTTGGCTCATGCGGCGCCATTTTTAGGATTGCAAAACACTTTGGCAAAATCTGTCTGTGCTGGTTTATCTCTTAATGCCAAAAGACAGTTGGTCTTAATTAGCTCCGCTTTCGATACAAACTGTTAGTATTTTATTTTGAATTTGTCGCCATAAATGCAACACAAACACAATTGATTTTTGGAGCATTCAATGCGACACAATGGAAAAGTGGTGCATTTAGGAATTTGGTGCATGGGTCGCTGTCAGTCAGAGTCAAAAGTGTTGAATATGCTTCATGAATTTGGTGCAATAATTAACCACTTAAGGACCGGAAGGCTTTGCCCCCTTAATGACCAGGCCATTTTTTGCGATACAACATTGCGTCATTTTAACTGACAATTGCGTGGTCATGCAACGCTGTACACAAACAAAATTTATGTCCTTTTTTTCCCCCACAAATAGAGCTTTCTTTTAGTGGTATTTGATCACCTCTGCGTTTTTTATTTTTTGCACTATAAACAGCTTAATTTTGAAGAAAAAAAATTATATTTTTTACTTTTTGCTATAATAAATATTCAAAAATAAATAAATAATTTCTTCATCAGTTTAGGCTAATATGTATTCTTCTACAAATTTTTGGTAAATGCTTATATTGATTGGTTTGCGCAAAAGCTATAGCGCCTACAAAATAGGGGATATATTTATGGCATTTTTATTATTATTTTATTTTTTTTTTTTTTTACTAGTAATGGCGGTGATCAGCGATTTTTAGCAGGACTGCGACATTGCGGCGGACAGATCGGACGCTTTTGACACTTTTTTGGGACCATTGACATTAACACAGCGATCAGAACTAAAAATAGCCACTGATTACTGTATAAATGTCACTGGCAGGGAAGGGGTTAACACTAGGGGGCGATCAAGGGGTTAAATGTGTTCCCTAGTGAGGTGTTTCTGACTGTGGGGGGGAGTGTAGTGACTGGAAAAGGAGAGAGATTGCTGTTCCTGATCACTAGGAACAGCAGATCTCTCTCTCCTCCCCTGTCAGAACGGGGATCTGTCTGTTTACATTGACAAATCCCCATTCTGGCTCCCTGTAGAGCGATCGCGGGTCACTGGCGAACAGCGTGGCCGCCGGCAACGTGCATCGGCTCATAGCATTGTGTCGTGCCGCAGGCACCCCCTACAGCTCTTAAAGCGGCCGACGTTCACCTACGGTGATTCGCACAGCCGTGCCAACCTACTGCAGTATAATGACAGTGGCTGGTCGGCAAGAGGTTAAAGCAGCCTTGTGGTGTCTTGAGGTTTTTTCAGGGGTGCCTTGGCAAAATGCCTAAACATTGCCCAAAATTTGTATACAAGCCGGCGTATGGATAAAAGCCGCCTTTTTAGTTACAGGTTTTCATTGTGCACCATTACAATCTTCCAGCTGCCAGCGTCCTAATAACCAATGGCATCATCAGTTGATGAGGAAGATGTTAGTCGCCTGCATAGCATCCTTGTTTGACCCGCCCCTGCCCCTCTCCATCAGCGTTGGGGGTCACATTAGCTGAGTGATGGAGAAAAACTGAGGGAGAAGAGAAACATTGGAATACTAGTCAGTACCAGTTTGCAGATGTGTATTTGCTTTGAAAGAATAAATCACCTCTAATGTTGGGTGTCCTACTAGAACTTGTGGATGTTGCTGCATTATGTAAAACTATTAGAATAGCTTTTACATTTTAGGATGGGGTGCCTAAAGACTGTCCATAATTTTTAAAGGGTGCCTTGACTGAAAAAAGGTTGAGAAACACTGCCTTAAAGGATAAGTTCACCTTTGGGAACATGTTACACTTTCCACCCGTTTTTAGGGTGGAACATGTAACATGTTCCCAACACTGCAGCCGCTGTCCCCCTTCCTGTGGCAGTAATACGGAAAGAAGTTTCTCATACAAGCTGTCACTTTTTAAAATCAGCGCTGCTGCGCGAGGCTCCGCCCACACGGCCGCGTCATTTCTTCACACAGCTCCGTATGTGAATGAACTACATGCCCCAACATCCTTTTCGGTTGTCAGCTTATAGCTCTCAATGAACTACTATGGTGCTGTAGAGCGTCGTGGTAGTTCATTGATTTCTTCCTGTCAGTGTATCTGCTTGCCCGTATGGGATGTACAGGTACACAGATATACCGACAGATCTGAAGGAGATCTGCATGGCACCAGCGATCTTATAATCTTGTTAAACTCCTCTCAATGGCCCACCTCACCATGATCACAAAACAAATGAACTTTCTAAATTTTGAAAAAAAAATTAGTTCGAAATTCGACCATGTATGGCCTGCCTAAATGGTGATCACAGCACACATGTGAGATATCGCCGCGAACGTCACCGCAAGAGAAATAATTCTAACATCAGACCTCCTGTGTAACTCTAAACTGGTAAAGACTTTTAAAGAGCCATCTATGGAGATTTTTAGGTACTGTAGTTTGTCACTGTTTCACGGCATGACATGTTAGGTATCTTTTTATTCAGCATAACATCATCTATTATACCAAGAAATTGGGCATTATATTATGTTTCTGTGCACTCATTCATTAAAGTGTTTTTTCCTAAACATTAGTGTTTTTTAAAATGGCTGCGCAAATATCGTGCAACATAAAAAATTGCAACAAGCACCATTTTATTCTCCAGGGCCTCTGCTTTCAAAAAATATACAATGTTTGGGGGTTCTAAGTCATTTTCTAGTTAAAAAAAAAAAAAAAATGCAGATTTTTACATGACTAATGGGGCGTACACGCGGTCGGACTTTTCGGCTACAAAAGTCAGACGGACGCCGACGGACCAAATCCAGCGGACCATCCGATCGTGTGTGGGCTTCACCGGACCTTCAGCTGACTTTTCCAGTCGCAAATCTGACGGATAGTTAGATTTGGAACAGGCTTCAAATCTTTACGTCGTAACTCCGCCGGACCCAGAAATCCGCTCGTCTGTATGCTAGTCCGACAGACAAAAACCGACGCTAGGGCAGCTATTGGCTACTGGCTATCAACTTCCTTATTTTAGTCCGGTGTACGTCATCACGTATTAATCCGTCAGGCTTTGGTGTGATCGTGTGTAGGCAAGTCCGGTCGTTAGAAAGTCCGTTTAACCTCCTGGCATCCGCGCTATGGCTGAATGATGGCCACAGCGCGGACCTGCATTCCCGGGAGGCCATCATATGACGGCCTCCCCCGTGCACGCTCCCTGCGCGCGCCCTACAGGGCGCGCGCCGGGCGCGATGTGATCACCGAGTCACTGAGACTCGGCTGATCACCGATCTAAGTAAGGGGCCGGTCCCGGCCCCTTACCATGTGATCAGCTGTCAGCCAATGACAGCTGATCACATGATGTAAACAAAAGATCGGTAATCGTTTTTTTTTTTTTATTCACGCTGACAGCGTGAGTAGAAAAAAAAGCGGATCACCGGCTAGGATGTGAGGGACATCGGTCCCCAAGTGGAAGAGGCACATCTGCCTCATCAGTGCCACCTGAAAGTGCCACCTAACACTGCCCACAGTGCCACCTAACAGTGCCCACAGTGCCACCTAACAGTGCCCACAGTGCCACCTAACAGTGCCAACAAGTGCCACCTATCAATGCCCACAAGTGCCACCTATCAATGCCCACCTGTAGTGCCAATCAGTGCCACCCGGCAGTGCTGCCCATCACTGCCACCCATCAGTGCCCATCACTGCCGCCTATCAATGCCCATCACTGCCGCCTCATCAGCGTACATCAATAAAGGAGAAAAATTACCCGTTTAAAATTTTTTATAACAAAATATAAAAAAATAACAATTTAAAAAAAAAAAAAAATTCAGTTTTTTATATTTTTTTAACAAAAAGTAAAAACTGCAGAGGTGATCAAATACCACCAAAAGAAAGCTCTATTTGTGGTGAAAAAAACGGCAAAAATTTGGGTACAGTGTTGTATGACCGCGCAATTGTCATTCAAAGTGCGTCAGCGCTGAAAGCTGAAAATTGGTCTGGATAGGAGGGGGGTTTAAGTGCCCGGTAAGCAAGTGGTTAAAGTCTGTCGGACAGGCTGTCGGACTTTTGTAGCCAAAAAGTCCGACCGTGTGTACGCCCCATAAGAGAATTGTCAGAATTGACCTGGGGGTAAGGTGGTTAAAGTGTGACCATCGAAAAGTGATCTGGAAGGTATAAAACTGTTTCTACTTTTCAGGTAACCTCTCTTTCATTTAGAAAAGTTAGACGTGGGAGTCGTGGTGTGAATGAGGCCCAACATTCATCCTACTGGCACATAACAAAGCTGCTCCCACAGCAGAACGGTCGGGCGTACTGATTGGTTGTTGTGGCTAGGTGTGGTTGCTATGCCAACATTCACTGGCCACCAATGCTCAGTGATTTGCAGTCCCAGTGATCAGAAATATGGATTCTTGTGATGGCCCGATCTCCATCCTGGATGGGAAGGCTGAAGACGCGATGCTTAGTGTCCTGAATGGCGTTCTCCTATATCTGCTACGAAATATAGAGACTCTGAAAAGTTATCTGTCATGCAAGTAAGGCTAGTTTTAGATGTACTGCTAAATTGCCACACATCTGAAAAGCGATCTGTGCTCAAATTGCTTTTCAGAGGCGTTTGACAGGTAGTGAGTTGGCATTTTGATGCCTCCTTACTGCCTGTTTTAACTGTAAAGGCCGCACCAATGCACCACAACCATGTGCACTATCCTCCTGCATTTGGTTAATTAGATGAAGGAGAAATTACCTCCTGGTTGTGGGGCATTTGTGGAGAGTCCCTATTTACTTGAATGGGATGCATCAAGCAATGGTACACCCCGTCTAATGTGACAGGGGCAATCATTTCTGGCATGAAGCAAAGCATCACGATTGCAGCATATGAACACCCCCATTTGCTGCCTTTGCAGTTTAAAGGCATAGTTCACCTTTACCAAAATGAGCCCCGTTTTTAGCGACCCTTCAACCGCCCCCTTAAAGGCATAGTTCCCCTTTACCAAAATGAGCCCCGTTTTTAGCGACCCTTCAACCGCCCCCTTAAAGGCATAGTTCCCCTTTACCAAAAAGCTTCCTATGCAGATAGGGGAAGTCTGTAGATAAAAACAAACTGTGCAGCTCTGACCAAAGTTGAATAATGTCCTTGCTATAGATGTAGGCCATTTATGTACAGTACCTCATGAAACCTGACTGGAAAACACCCAGAGATAACATCTCCCAACCCTGCCTTGTTGTTAGGACATTGCTAGGAGACTCCCAGCTGTTACTGTACACCTCCACCATCACAGGTGTGAGCTCTCAAACACTGAGCTCAGAGCTATTGCCATCAGGGGAGAGAAAGCACATGTGAGGGGGTTTGGATCAGAGAAAGAGCTCCCTCCTGTGATGGCGGAGGTGAACAGTAATAGCTGGCAGTATCTTAGCAATGTCCTAGAAACAAGGCAGGATGGGGAGATGCAATCTCTGGGATTTTTTCAGTCAGGCTTCACGTTTTTAAAACCCCCCCAGGCAGAAAGTTTAAACAAGCCCTTAGGGCTAGTTTACACTTGCTTCAAAACAAGGCTTTGAACACGCTTTGTTAAAGCTCTCTGAACGCCTGTCAAAACCCCTGTCACTAAATAAAATGGTTAGCTTGCTTTTAATTGGCGCTTCTATGAGGCTTCGATAAGGCTTTGGTGGGGCTTTGATGAAGCTTTAGTGGAGCTTCGGTGAGGCTTCGTGGGGCTTTGATGAGCCTTTGGTGGGGCTTCGGTGAGGCTTTGTGGGGCTTTGATGAGGCTTCGGTGTGGCTTCAGTGGGGCTTCAAGCGAGCTTTGCCATAGACTTTGAAGGCGCTTTGAAGCACCACTGAAGCTACATGGGGTATCATTTTTGAAGTGAAGCCAAAGCAAAGCAAAAGCAAGGTGTAAACTGGACTGTAAGCTAACCATTTTATTTAGTGACCGGAGCTTTGACTGGCATTCAGAGAGCTTTATCAAAGCCTGTCAGAAGCCCTGATTTGAAGCAAGTATAAACTAGCCGTTACTCTGTCGAAGCCGAAGCAACCCTTTCACACTGGGGCGGTTTGCAGGCGTTATTGCGCTAAAAATACCACCTGCAAACCGCCCCTAAACAGCCTCCGCTGTTTGTTCAGTGTGAAAGCCCGAAGGCTTTCACACTGAAGCGGTGCGCTGGCAGGAGAAGAAAAAATCTCCTGCAAGCTGCATCTTTGGAGCGGTGAAGGAGCGGTGTATTCACCGCTCCTAAACCGCTCCTGCCCATTGCTCAAGCCGCGCTGTACGAGTGGTTTTAACCCTTTTTCAGCCACCAGCGGGGGGTTAAAACCGCACCACTAGCGGCCAAATACCGCGGTAAAACAGTGCTAAAAATAGCGCTGTTTTACCGCCGACGCCCCCTACCGCCCCAGTGTGAAAGGGGCCTTAGAGTGACACTGACCGCTACCAACAACTTACCGCTTTGCACAGGGGCCTAAATAAAGCATACAGCAGGGTTTGTTGTCCTTATTTTAATGCTGAGCTCTTTAATTTAGTTATGTACCTGTATCTAAACCCCAAACCTTTCTTTTGTTATGTTTTGGATGGAATAGGAAAGGATCAATATGCCTGTCAGTTTTTTTTTTTTGTTGCTTGCTGTGTCCCCGTAAGGTAGATTCACCCACTCTATCTGTCCTGGTGACCATTGTCATGGGCTAAAAGGAATGGGAAAATCCCAAATTTTCAGTTTTCACCAGAACAAAAATAATAAATCTATTCCAGCGTCTGAGCAGGGCCAGATTTCCCATTAGGCATTGTAGGAACATGCACATATATGTGCTAGGAGGTGTGATTTGTGGGGAATTGGGGTGGGGGGGGCAAAGATATGTGCTGGGAGGGGATTTGTGCTAGGAGGGGGGATTTGGATGGATAATTTATGCTAGGAGGGGGAGGGGGGGTTATGAAGGAAAGAGAATGTGTGCTAGGAGGAAGAGCAGAATTTTCACTCTAGGATAAGTGTGTTAGGACAACAAAATTCCTCCCCCTCTAAAAAAAACTAGTGCAGCATTGTCAGCTCACTAGGGGAAGTTATCAGCTTACTGGATTACTGGCAGGATCAATAGGTATATTTTACACTTATCAAACTGATATAACAAAACACTTTTAATGGTATAATAAATAGACCAACAGACAGCAAATAAAATAAATTTGTTCCTAGGGCCTATTTACTGAGGCTGCATTGACACCTAAACATGAGCATTTACAGGCAACTTGAGTATTTATCAGACGATGGTGGTTTAGGCTTGAAAAATACTAATTTAGCCCACGTTCACATTGGGCCGTTTTGACATGCGATTTGACATGTCAAATCGCCAGCTATTCCCGGCAACGGTCACTGTCCGAATCGCAGTACCTGTACTACTTTTAGCGACTTTGGGGGCGATTTGAATAAACATCTGTGCAGGAACCCGGACTAAGAAATGGTGGAAAAAACTTGGCGCTAATGAGCAAGACACAGTGAAAAAATTGCTTAGATTCACAAAATGCAGCTGCAACAAAATACTCCAAATATCCATAAAGTAAAAAGTATATAAATTAAAATTTGTGCGCTAGCAAAATATAATGAAATAGTACAATTAAGAAGCTCCTAGGGATGATGTCCGGAGCCACAATGTGCTTGAATCCTAACATGGAAAAAATACCAAAACAATAGATACAAACAAGTGCATTAAATCATATCTCTATAGAAATAAAAAGTGAAAAAATTATTTTAAAAAATTGAAAATTGAAAAGAGGTGAAAGTTCTGAAGGTACGATTGATCACTCAATCCTTAAAAAGCACCACATTCAGTCCATGAAGACAAGTTAACAAAAATAAGTGAAAAAGGAGACGTTTCTTCGGTGTATCACATCAGAAGCAGAGAAGTGATAAGATGCAAAAACGCTTCCAAACCACCATTGATTGCAGGAGAGGAGTAATGGATGTGCCCTTACCCCATTCGTTGGACCTCCTCTATGGCGAGGTCATACGGGCTTGCAGATATAACCCTCTGCGGGGACAGATGGAATATTGGTGTCCGGGTCCTGTTAGCGTGCACCACCGACTCCGAGCTGATCCGACTGATCCGACCACTGCAGCATCAGAAGGGAGACTCAGGATTGGGAGGATCCGTAATTGAGAAAAAAAGGGGAAAAAGACTCCAATGGTGTAGTAGTATTAAGGGGTTTATTGGTTAAAATAAACCGAAGATATGTATACAAAAAAACTTTCAAAAAGAAAATCATTAGATCTAAAAAGCCGGCATAAAACAGAGGCTGAACGCCCGTGCAAACATAGAACACGTGATGGTAAGCACTGCGAGGCCATTTTTCTCGGCTCGTCGTACATGTTGTACATCACCGCGTTCTTGACGTTCAGAATTTCCGACAAGATTTGTGTGACCGTGTGTATGCAAGACAAGTTTGAGCCAATATCTATGGATTTTGTTGTTGGAATGTCTGATCGTGTGTACGGGGCATAACTCCTTACTGTGTCCTGCTACACACTACACTTCACAGACACCTGCTGACAGCTTCCAGTTCCTCTTAATCAGGGTGTGGATGCTCTTTCCAACCCAAAGTCTATCCGAGTCTCTGAATTCTGAGTCCCAGATGAGGACTTTACAATCCTGATAGCTCTGTAAGTCAGTCCTATCTTCTCCAGTCAAACTAACCAGAAACCCCTCACCCTAGATCACCTGAATACTATAAAATTGCATTTAATTTGTAATACTTAAAGGGACCTTAATCCAAATAATGGGCAAACATATCTCCCGCCCAGGACCCACCCCTGGCCTCCTGTACAGTATCCCTGGCTCCACTAAACCACATAGGAGACAAGGAAACAGAGATCACCTCTTCATGATTTCTGCTGCTCCTTCACTGTCCAGTCAGCAGGCTGCAGAGGTGACACAACTGTATGAAAAGTTATGGAAACTCTTAGTAACAGTGACCATAACATGATTTCATGTATTCTAAACTACAAACAACAAACCCCAGAAAGACAAGAACATTGAATTTAAATAAGCCAGTTTCCCAATGCTAATGGTGTCTCCATTTCATTTTTACATTACCATTGTAGCATCCCCCTAACCCCCATGGGCCAGGTGGAGTACCCTGGAGACAGGAAGGGCCAGCATTTCATCCCAGGACTTATTCCATGGTTAAAATTGGGGACTGAATGAACATTGAGTGCCAGTCATTTTCTGTCTTTTTTAGAAGTTTTATTGCTTATTATAAGGAAGAAGGGTTAGAATCCCAGAGCTCAGAAGCCAGATCCATGTCCATCCGCACAGTGTAGAAAACCTTTAAAGTTGATGTAAACCCTCTCATATACCCAGTGAAGTGAACAGCCTCAGATGATACACAGAGATGAAACAAATCTCCCTACATAAGTTTTACATGTTTATCTGCTGCCTTCAGCTTCATATACCGTTTAGAAAGTGCAGATCATGTTAGAATTTTCGCGTCCTCATTCTGCACTGTGAGAGAAGTCTTGGATTAAACTGGGAGAGAGCTGATTGAAGGAAAGGCATACACCCTCCTCCAGATAGGCAGTGACTTTCAGATCTGTCCTGTGAGTAAAGCAGCTTTCTGCTAATTTATTTATAGCACCCTCTCTGACACAAAATTCAGTCTGGTTTTATCTCCTGTCAGTGGCGGCTGGTGCTCAAAATTTTTGAGGGGGGGTGCAAACAAACTGAAAAAAAAAAAACATCAATTGCAGCCACTGTGCCCATCAAACGCAGCCACTGTGCCCATCAAACGCAGCTACTGGGCCCATCAAGCGCAGCCACTGTGCCCATCAAACGCAGCCACTGTGCCCATCAAGCGCAGTAACTGTGCCATCAAACACAGCCACTGTACCCATAAATTGCTGCCACTGTGCCATCAAACGCAGCTACTGTACCCATCAATTGCTGCCAGTGGGCCCATCAATTGCTGTCACTGTGCCCATGAATTACTGCTACTGTGCCCCATCAATTGCCGCTACTGTGCCACATCAATTGCCGCTACTGTGCCCCATCAAATGCTGCCAGTGTGCCCCATCAATTGCTGCCAGTGTGCCCATCAATTGCTGCCAGTGTGCTCATCAATTGCCGCTACTGTGCCCCATCAATTGCCGCTACTGTGCCCCAATTGCCTTTACTGTGCCCCATCAATTGCTGCCAGTGTGCCCATCAATTGCTGCCAGTGTGCCCCATCAATTGCTTCCAGTGTGCCCATCAATTGCTGCCAGTGTGCCCTTCAATTGCCACTACTGTGCCCCATCAATTGCCGCTACTGTGCCCCATGAATTACTGCCAGTGTGCATCGCCTGGGAGTCAGGACTTACCTGTCTCGCAGCGGGTCATGGTGGCGTCCTCCATGTCCACGCTCCTCGATGTCTCCGGTCCTTTCTATCAGGCATCCAATCACAGCGCCTGTTGTTTCAGCCAATCAGGTGACAGGTAACCAGACCCGAGCACCTGATTGGCTGAGAGGCAGGTCAGTGTTAGGAAAGCGGAATTCGCTTTCCTAACACAACACTGAGTAAACAGCGAACGCACAGCATTGCGCCCACTGTTTACCATTTTGAAAGCCTATTAGAGCCTAAGGCTCCAATCAGGACGCCTATTAGAGCCCGCGGCTCTAATCAGGCACTTCCAAAAAATACCCTGCCGCTGTAATTCAGGTGCCCGGCGCCCGTCAAGGGGCCGGACACCTGAATAGGGGGCGGCATCGGTGACCATAGATTCATGCAATGCATGAATCTATCTATGGTGAGAGAGAGGTGACAGGAGAGAGGGGGCGGTGCTCCTGCACCCTTTATGGACGCACCGCCACTGTCTCCTGCGTCGGAGAACTTGTCAGAAGTTATCATGCTGATAACAGAAGAACGGAGCAGAAGAAAGACACAGAACATAGTGCTTTGAAGAGAGATAAGAAAACACTGCAGATATATGTGTCCAGCTCAAATTTCATGAATCGGTTTTACATCCACTTTAGGTCAACCCAGCAACACTGTAGATAACTTTTTAAGCTGTTCAACAGACTTCTATCTCTCTCTCTTTCTGTGCTAGTTCCAGTTCCAAAAAAGGTCCTCTTCCTGGGCCTTGATCTTTACACAGCTTCCCCCATCAACAGGCAGGACAGTCTCCAGGACCATTTCAGGCCTATCTTTGAGTCCAAAACACAAGGTTAGGCCCCACACAGGCTATGGGCCTAACAGAATAGATCAGTCCAGCAGCACCACCCCAGGCTGCAGCCTGGGGGAAGAGAGAGATCACAAGGCCTGAAAAATATATTTATAACTTACAGTTTCACAGTGGAATCTGTTGCTGTTACTAGTGGTACCAGTGACATCTACTGGCAGCAGAGAGGAATCACAGCTCCATTGAGTTTAGGGAAAGACCAAGTGAAGAACCAATTTATAAATCAGCCTGGGCGGACTACAACCCGGCAAAACTAAATTAGGTAGTAGTTCCTGTGTAGGATAGGATGCTACACCATCAAAAGACAGAAAACATAAATGAGATTGTTTCAAATAGATTTTATGTAAAAATTAGACAATGCTTATCAAAGAATGACAATTAAGCCTTCACAGCTTACATTTATGGTTACAAAACTATACACAAAAGGACATTTAAAAAAAAAATAAGTAAATGAAGGAACTGTTTCATTATTTCAGAGTTACAAAGAATACAGTGAGAGCTGTAAAAAGGAAATCAGGTTGGCAGTAATTCAAAATGAATGGCAAGTTGCTAAAAAGAGGAAGTTGCATCTCAAAAAACAATTATTAAAATATATTACCATTGAGGTGTGATCACGTAAGTCTGCTATAATTAGATCAGATGTGGTCGCCGGGGACAAAGAGAAAGCCAACCTAAACACTTTCTTTTGCTTTGTGTATGAAAATGAACATTACAGTACAATTTTAAAGGCACCACAAATAATAGCTATGGAATATTATTTTGACAGCCTTTTTTTTCCCCAAGTCCCTCCATGTAACAGCTTTTGTCCACTGTATTTACCAAGCCAAGCTGTCTCTTATGTACATGGATAGATAGCTGTATTCAGGAATATGTCCAGAAAGTAATGATAAATGGCCTATTCAATAAATGTACTAAGGTTGTGAGTGGTGTGCGCCAGGGGTCTGTCTTGGGACCAATGCTGTATAACTTGTTTACTAATGATATAGAGGTTAAAATTAAGAGTTCAATGTCAATGTCACATCACTTCCTCAAACTGAATCTATCTAAAACCAAGCTCATAATATTTCCTCCCCCACGTGCCCCCTCCCCTGACTTCTCTGTCAAGATCAATGGCACATCTATCAGTCAGTCCCCACATGCCAGGGTGCTAGGGGTAACCTTAGACTCTGAACTGTCCTTTCAGGCCCACATCCAATCCCTGTCCAAATCATGCTGCCTTAGCCATCACAACATTTCTAGAATACGCCCCTTTTTAATCAACGACACCACCAAGCTTCTAATTCACTCCCTGGTTATCTCTCACCTCAACTACTGCAACTCACTCCTCATTGGATTACCTTTACATAAACTATCCCCCTTCAGTCCATAATGAATGCCGCTGCAAGACTCATCCACCTTACCAACCGTTCAGTGTCCTCCACCCCTCTCTGCCAATCCCTCCACTGGCTTCCACTCACCCAACAAATAAAATTCAAAATACTAACAATAATTTACAAAGCCATCCATAACTCTGCCCCCAGGTACATCACTAACCTATTCTCAAAATACCAACCTAATCGTTCACTTCGTTCCTCCCAAGACCTCCTGCTCTCTAGCTCCCTTGTCACCTCCTCCCATGCTCGCCTCCAGGATTTCTCCAGAGCTTCTCCCATCCTTTGGAACTTCCTACCCCAATCTGTCTGACTGTCCACTAATCTATCCATCTTTAGACGATCCCTGAAAACTCTTCTCTTTAACCACTTCCCTTACTACTCAGGCAGAATGGCATGGGTGGGCGAAACGACATTATGTAACGGCAGCTGTGACGAACGGATTCGTTTCAGAACCGATCAGTCTCCAGTCCAATGATTTCAGGCCTGGACCTGCTGATCGGTCCTGGCGAGCGAAATCCTCCCCTGCCTGTGTAAGTGTAAACACAGACAGGGGAAGTGATGACATCTCTCCTCGTTGAATTATTTTCCATTCCAGAGAGAGGAGAGAAGACATCTCAGAGTAAGTTGCACCAACACTACACTGACACTGTACACATAGGCACACTTGTCACCCCCCTGATCACCCCCCGATTACTCCCCAGTTAACCCCTTCACCCCCTGTCACTGTGTCACCCAGTGCAGTGTTCATATTTTTTTTTTAATAACTGTACTGGTGTCATTTGTGACACTAATCAGCGTTAGGGTACTTAGTAGCCCCAGATAGGTCTAGGGAACCCCCCTAACCCCCCCTAATAAAGGTTTAACCCCTTGATCACCTCCTGTCACCAGTGATCACTGTATTAGTGTCACGGGTGACGCTGGTCGGTTAGTTATTTTTTTTTAGCATCAGGGCACCCGCCGTATATTACCTAAATAAAGGTTTAACCACTTGAGCCCCGGACCATTATGCTGCCTAAGGACCAGAGGTCTTTTTCCAATTTGGCACTGCGTCGCTTTAACTGCTAATTGCGCGGTCATGCAATGCTGTACCCAAACGAAATTTGCGTCCTTTTCTTCCCACAAATAGAGCTTTCTTTTGATGGTATTTGATCACCTCTGCGGTTTTTATTTTTTGCGCTTTAAACGGAAAAAGACCGAAAATTTTGAAAAAAAATGATATTTTCTACTTTTTGTTATAAAAAAAATCCAATAAACTAAATTTTAGTCATACATTTAGGCCAAAATGTATTCGGCCACATGTCTTTGGTAAAAAAAATGTCAATAAGCGTATATTTATTGGTTTGCGCAAAAGTTATAGCGTCTACAAACTAGGGTACATTTTCTGTAATTTACACAGCTTTTAGTTTATGACTGCCTATGTCATTTCTTGAGGTGCTAAAATGGCAGGGCAGTACAAAACCCCCCCAAATGACCCCATTTTGGAAAGTAGACACCCCAAGGAAATTGCTGAGAGGCATGTTGAACCCATTGAATATTTATTTTTTTGTCCCAAGTGATTGAAAAATGACAAAAAAAAAAAAAAAAATATTTACAAAAAGTTGTCACTAAATGATATATTGCTCACACAGGCCATGGGCCTATGTGGAATTGCACCCCAAAATACATTCAGCTGCTTCTCCTGAGTATGGGGATACCACATGTGTGGGACTTTTTGGGAGCCTAGCCGCGTACGGGGCCCCGAAAACCAATCACTGCCTTCAGGATTTCTAAGAGTGTAAATTTATGATTTCACTCTTCTCTGCCTATCACAGTTTCGGAGGCCATGGAATGCCCAGGTGGCACAAAACCCCCCAAAATGACCCCATTTTGGAAAGTAGACACCCCAAGCTATTTGCTGAGAGGCATATTGAGTCCATGGAATATTTTATATTTTGACACAAGTTGCGGGAAAGTGACACTTTTTTTTTTTTTTTTTTTCATAAAGTTGTCACTAAATGATATATTGCTCACACAGGCCATGGGCATATGTGGAATTGCACCCCAAAATACATTCAGCTGCTTCTCCTGAGTATGGGGATACCACATGTGTGGGACTTTTTGGGAGCCTAGCCGCGTACGGGACCCCGAAAACCAATCACTGCCTTCAGGATTTCTAAGGGTGAAAATTTTTGATTTCACTCTTTACTGCCTATCACAGGTTCGGAGGCCATGGAATGCCCAGGTGGCACAAACCCCCCCAAATGACCCCATTTTGGAAAGTAGACACCCCAAGCTATTTGCTGAGAGGCATGGTGAGTATTTTGCAGCTCTCATTTGTTTTTGAAAATGAAGAAAGACAAGAAAAAACATTTTTTTTTTTTCTTTTTTCAATTTTCAAAACTTTGTGACAAAAAGTGAGGTCTGCAAAATACTCACTATACCTCTCAGCAAATAGCTTGGGGTGTCTACTTTCCAAAATGGGGTCATTTGGGGGGGTTTTGTGCCACCTGGGCATTCCATGGCCTCCGAAACTGTGATAGGCAGTGAAGAGTGAAATCAAAAATTCACGCCCTTAGAAAGCCTGAAGGCGGTGCTTGGTTTTCGGGGTCTCGTACGCGGCTAGGCTCCCAAAAAGTCCCACACATGTGGTATCCCCGTACTCAGGAGAAGCAGCAGAATGTATTTTGGGGTGTAATTTCACATATTTCCATGGCATGTTTGAGCAATATATCATTTAGTGACAACTTTGTGCAAAAAAAAAAAAAAAAAAATTGTCTCTTTCCCGCAACTTGTGTCGCAATATAAAATATTCCATGGACTCGACATGACTCTCAGCAAATAGCTTGGGGTGTCTACTTTCCAAAATGGGGTCATTTAGGGGGGTTTTGAACTGTCCTGGCATTTTATGCACAACATTTAGAAGCTTATGTCACACATCACCCACTCTTCTAACCACTTGAAGACAAAGCCCTTTCTGACACTTATTGTTTACATGAAAAAGTTATTTTTTTTTTGCAAAAAAATTACTTTGAACCCCCAAACATTATATATTTTTTTAAAGCAAATGCCCTACAGATTAAAATGGTGGGTGTTTCATTTTTTTTTTTTCACACAGTAATTGCGCAGCGATTTTTCAAACGCATTTTTTGGGGAAAAAACACACTTTTTTAAATTTTAATGCACTAAAACACACTATATTGCCCAAATGTTTGATGAAATAAAAAAGATGATCTTAGGCGGAGTACATGGATACCAAACATGACATGCTTTAAAATTGCGCACAAACGTGCAGTGGCAACAAAATAAATACATGTTTAAAAGCCTTTAAAAGCCTTTACAGGTTACCACTTTAGATTTACAGAGGAGGTCTACTGGAAAAATTACTGCACTCGATCTGGCCTTCGCGGTGATACCTCACATGCATGGTGCAATTGCTGTTTACGTTTGACGACAGACCGCCGCTTGCGTTCGCCTTAGCGCGAGAGCAGGGGGCGACAGGGGTGCTTTTTTTTTTTTTTTTTTTTTTCTTAATTATTTTTTTGCTTTTTTAATCTTACTTTTAAACTGTTCCTTTCATATTTTTTTTTTTTAATCATTTTTATTGTTATCTCGGGGAATGTAAATATCCCCTATGATAGCAATAGGTAGTGACAGGTACTCTTTTTTGAAAAAATTGGGGTCTATTAGACCCTAGATCTCTCCTCTGCCCTCAAAGCATCTGACCACACCAAGATCGGTGTGATAAAATGCTTCCCCAATTTCCCAATGGCGCTATTTACATCCGGCGAAATCTAAGCCATGAAATGCTCGTAGCTTCCGGTTTCTTAGGCCATAGAGATGTTTGGCGCCACTCTGGTCTCTGATCAGCTCTATGGTCAGCAGGCTGAATCACCGGCTGCATTCTCAGGTTCCCTGTTGAGACAGGAGAGCCAGAGAAAAACACGGAAGACGGTGGGGGGGGCATTCCCTCCCACGGCTTGTAAAAGCAGTCTAGAGGCTAATTAGCCGCTAGGATTGCTTTTACATGAAAGCCGACCGCTGGCTGAAAAGAATGATACCAAGATGATACCTAAACCTGCAGGCATCATTCTGGTATAACCACTCAAAGTCGTGCATGGCGTACCTGAAGACAAAAAAATGGTTAACAATGGTTAACAATAAAGCACAGTAAACAGTAAAGTATAAATAATTACATACCTGAAAAACAAACATGATAAAACATAATAACAATAACAATAACAATAAAACATTGCAGAATAGAATACAGTAAAAAAAAGAGCAGAACAATAGAGAGAGAATAGAGAGAGAGAGAACAATAAAACGACAACTATTTTTTTTTATTTTATATATATATTTTTTTTTACACTTTTTTTGTAACTAACTTTTCTAACTGTAACCGGTTCCAGGTTCGGGTCTCTCAAAATGCGATGGCATCTTGGGAGACCCTGTGAAAGTGTGCCTAGTCTGTGGAATGCTGTACCCTACGCTAATACTCAACTAGTGCATGGTAGCGTTCAAAACATTCACCAATGCAAAGACCAGGATTGTCAGGACAGGAGGGACAATAATAGCGGGTGTCACGCCTATATCCGCGCTTGCTGCAGACACAACATCTTTTTTGGGGGGTTCGCTGGGTAGGGGTACTCGGGAGGACATAAAAATGCCTCTCATGCAGCCGACTGCATTTGGTTGGGGATGTGAATGGGGGAAGTACGGGCGCTGCAGAAGCGGTGGGTTCCCAATTAGGATTGGCGAATGCAGCAGGAAGGGCATTATGGGCACAACGGGCCTGTGTTTGTCTTTTTGGTGTCAGCGGGACACTACTTGTGCTTGCCACCTCACCAGCTTGAACTGCACTTATGGGACTCGCCACGTCACCAAGTGTTACTGCAGTGCTGGTTTGACTACGACCGGGGTGTACTACGCCGCTGGCGCTTGCCAGTTCCCCAAAACGCTACCAAAAAAACTGTTAGCGATCGCAGGGATCAGGCCTGACTCTGCGAACGCTGCAGTTATGCGTTTAGAGTTTTGTAAGTGACAGTGATCGATCGATACTGCACTTGGGTGGGCTGGGCCGGGCCGGGCGGAGGGGCAAAACGCAGGTGCTAGCAGGTATCTGGGCTGATCCCGCTAACACTGCGTTTTTGGGAACCCTAAACTGCTGGGGACGCTAGTATAGATCTGATCGGATCAGATATTGATCCGTTCAGATACTATACCACTAAGGGAGGTGTACGCTGCGTGCGTGGGTGTTAGCGGTACTGGCGCTAACCTGACGCTGCCTGGGGCTGGTGCTTGCCAGTTCACCAAAACGCTACCAAAAAAACTGTTAGCGATCGCAGGGATCAGGCCTGACTCTGTGAACGCTGCAGTTATGCGTTTAGTGTTCTGTAAGTGACAGTGATCGATCGATACTGCACTTGGGTGGTCTGGGCTGGGCCGGGCGGAGGGGCAAAACGCAGGGTGCTAGCAGGTATCTGGGCTGATCCCGCTAACACTGCGTTTTTGGGAACCCTAAACTGCTGGGGACGCTAGTATAGATCTGATCGGATCAGATATTGATCCGATCAGATACTATACCACTAAGGGAGGTGTACGGTGCGTGCGTGGGTGTTAGCGGTACTGGCGCTAACCTGACGCTGCCTGGGGCTGGTGCTTGCCAGTTCACCAAAATGCTACCAAAAAAACTGTTAGCGATCGCAGGGATCAGGTCTGACTCTGCGAACGCTGCAGTTATGCGGTTAGTGTTTTGTAAGTGTCAGTGATCGATCGATACTGCACTTGGGTGGGCTGGGCTGGGCCGGGCGGAGGCGCAAAACGCAGGTGCTAGCAGGTATCTGGGCTGATCCCGCTAACACTGCGTTTTTGGGAACCCTAAACTGCTGGGGACGCTAGTATAGATCTGATCGGATCAGATATTGATGCGTTCAGATACTATACCACTAAGGGAGGCGTATGCTGCGTGCGTGGGTGTTAGCGGTACTGGCGCTAATCTGACGCTGCCTGGGGCGACGCATATCACCGCCGGGTGATCAGGGGGCTAAACCTTTATTCGGTAATAAACGGCGGGTGCCCTGACACTATAAAAAATAAACAAACTAACCAGCGTCAACCGTAACAGTTATACGGTGATCAGTGGTGAAAGGGTTAACTAGGGGGCAATCAAGGGGTTAAAACATTTATTAGGTAGTATATGGGGGTCCCTGACGCTATAAAACGCTGACGGCGAACCTAAATATTTACCTCACTAACTAGCGTCACCAGCGACACTAATACAGCGATCAGAAAAATGATCGCTTAGTGACACTGGTGACGGGGGGTGATCAAGGGGTTAAAACTTTATTAGGGGGGGTTAGGGGGGTACCCTAGACCTACAGGGGGCTAACCCTAATTGTCCCAACACTGTAACTGTCACAAACTGACACTATGCAGTAATCAGAAAAAAAAAAAAAAACCAAAACAAAAACTGCTGGTGTCAGTTTGTGACGGGGGGGGGGGGGTGATTGGGGGGGGATCGGGGGGCGATCGGGGGGGGGATCGGGGTGTAATGTGTGCCTGGCATGTTCTACTGTGTGTGTGTGTGTTGGTGCAGTCACTCACTTGTCGTCTCTCCTCGGGCCGGAACGGAAACTACCGACCCGAGGGGAGATGACATCATTTCCTTTGCTGCTGTTTAGCATACAGCAGCAAAGGAGTGTTCCCATTGGCCGGCGGCGATCGCGAGGGGGGGGCCACGAACGGATGGCCTCCCCCTCGTCTCCGATCGCCGGGGGACAAAACGGGACCGCCTCGGGAGGCGGGAAGGCAAATACCCTGTACGTGATTTTGCCTGTCCGTGCCGCCTTGCCGACGTACATCGGCGTGAGGCGGTCGTCAAGTGGTTAACCCCCGGATCAACCGGCGGATGATATCAGTTAGGTTTTAGCATCAGTCAGAGTCTACATCGCCCCAGGCAGCATCAGATTAGTGCCAGTAGCGCTAACACCCACGCATGCACCATACACCTCCCTTAGTAGTATCAGTGTCTGAACGGATCAATATCTGATCAGATCTATACTAGCGTCCCCAGTAGTTTAGGGTTGCCAAAAACGCAGTGTTAGCGGGATCAGCCCAGATACCTGCTAGCACCTGCGTTTAGCCCCTCCACCCAGCCCACCTAAGTGCAGTATCAATCGATCACTGCCACTTACAAAACACTAAACACATAACTGCAGCATTTGCAGAGTCAGGCCTGATCCCTGCGAACGTTAACAGTTTTTTTGGTAGCGTTGGAAGCAGTCGCTGACAATCAGGTGCTTTTTTTTCCTTTGAGTCTCACTAGTGTACCAGTAAATTTAGAGCCCAAAATGTCAAATTGAAGGTACACTAGTGAAGACGCCTACACGTTTCTGAGCATGACAGATGAGAGTGAAGAGGAACTCACCCATCTGTCAGATTCAGGCTCAGAGTAGGAACCCGTAGACAGCAGCGGCACCCTGACAGATAGCTCTGATGACGAAGTAGTGCTCCCTGCCAAGGACTCCGTTCTTCTGCTGTTGTTGAGGTGCAAGAGCCGCAGGGCTCTCGTATGGAGCAGAGAGCCAGTACTAGTGCAGCTCATCCTTCTGGTGAACTGGCAAGCACCAGCGGCCTAGTACATCCTGGTCGTAGTCAAACCAATACTGCAGTAACATGTGGTGACGTGGTGAGTCCCTTAAGTGCAGTTCAAGCTGGTGAGGTGGCTAGCACAACTAGTGTTCTGCAGCCACCGAGAAGACAAAGACAGGCCGGTCTAGCCCATAGGGCCCTTCCTGCTGCATTTGCCAATCCTAATTGGGAGCCCACCACTTCTGCAGCACCCGTACTTCCCCCATTCACTGGCCAACCCGGAATTCAGGTGGAAACTGTTGATTTTACATCACTTGATTTTTATTCGCTGTTTTTCACGGAAGATCTCTATAGATCTATTGTGGACCAAAGCAATTTGTATGTTGGTCAATTCATCGCCGCTAATCCCCATTTGACCCTTGCCAGAGATTGGAAACCTATGATGGTCTCCAAATGTAAGACCTTCCTTTGCCTATCCCTCCTCAAGGGCATAGTTAAAAAAAAGTGGGTTACGGTCATATTGGTCCACTGACCCAATTCACCATATGCCCGTGTTCTCTGTCTCCATGACCAGGACATGATACGAGCAGATCTTGCAGTTCATGCATTTCAATGACAATGAACTCTGTCGTCCTTGGGGTGACCCTGAATACAATCGGCTCCACAAAATTTGGCCCCCTCGTAACCACTTCAACCAGCAGTATGCAGCCTTGTTTACTCTCGATCAAGTTGTCTGCGTTGATGAGTCCCTGATTAAGTTTTCTGGCCGCTTGTCATTCAAACAGTATCTTCCTAGCAAGCGTGCCAGATATGGGGTCAAGATGTATAAGCTCTGTGACAGGGCAACAGGCTATAAATATAGTTTTATGGTTTACGGGGGAAGAGATAGTCACATAGAGCCGGAGAACTGCCCAGACTACATAGGGAGTGCTGGTAAGATTGTGTGGGACTTGGTGTCACCCTTATTCGGAAAGGGGTACCACTTGTATGTGGACAATTATTACACAAGCGTGCCACTTTTTAGTCACTTGTTTGATCATGGAATTGGTGCATGTGGCACTGTGCGATCTAATCGCCGTGGCTTACCCCAGTGGCTTGTAGATTCCCGTCTTAGGCTGGGGGGGAGAGAGCCTGCTTGAAGTGTAATAATTTGCTCGCTGTGAAGTGGAGGGATAATAAGAATGTTTTCGTTCTGTCCTCCTTTCACGCAGACACGACGGTCCAAATTCCTACGGAGACTGGTGTTGTGGAGAAACCTCTTTTAGTCCATGAATATAACCTTAATATGGGAGGGATGGACCTCAACGACCAGTTGTTGGTGCCATACCTAATTGCTGTAAGGCCAGAAGCTGGTATAAAAAGTGTCTGTATACTTATTGCAATTGGCTCTGCTGAATGCTTATGTGCTATACAAAGCTTCAGGACAAACTGGATCCTTCCTTATATTCCAGGAAGAGATCATCACAGCCCTTCTGTTTCCAGATGGTGCTGTGGCCCAACTTCCCAATCCAAATGCAGTGAGCTGCATGGGAGGCATTTTCCGCATGTCCTCCCTGGTACCCCTACCCAAAGAAATACCCAAAGAAGATGTTGTGTCTGTAGAAAGCGCGGATATAGGCGTGACAGCCACTTTTATTGTCCCTCCTGTCCTGACCAACCTGGTCTTTGCATTGGTGACTGTTTTGAACGCTACCACACACTAGTGGAGTATTAGCATAGGTTACAGCACTACACAGTCCTAGGGCACACTAACACAGGATCTCGAAAGATGAGATGGCCTTCACATTTTGAGAGACCGTAATCTGGAACGTTTACAGTTTACAGTTTATATAAAAGTGCAAAAAAACCCCACAAAAACACGAAAAAAAAAGCCAAAAATAGTTGTGATTTTATTTTTCTTCTCTCTTTATTGTTCTCTCTCTTATGTTCGTTCTCTATTGTCCACTCTATTGTTCAATCTCTATTGTTCTATATCTATTGTTCTCTCTCTATTGTTCCTTTATTTTAGAACTGTAATGTTTTATTTTTACTATTTTTTATTGTATTTGCTTTGCAGGTATGGTATGTCTTACTGTTATACTGTAATGTTACTTTGTTTTATTGTTAACCATCATTTGCTTAGCAGGTACGTCATTCAGCTGCAGCACGGGTTTATTTACTCTGACAGCAAGAGCGTTTGCTCCCACAATATGTAAAGCCGTGACTCCAGCGCTGTAGGAGGTGATTTCCCCCCCACAAAAAGAGCATATATGCCAAAGCATGGGGGCAGGGGTGGAGGAGCGATTTGCTCCTAACATTAGGGGCGGATTGCCCCATGCTTCGGCATATATATTTTTAGGCACAGATTGCGTTAAAAAATGTTTTATTTTTTACTATGTTTTATTGTATTTGCTTTGCAGGTATGGTATATCTTACTGTTATAATGTAATGTTACTTTGTTTCATTGTTAATCATCATTTGCTTAGCAGGTATGCCATTCAGCTGCAGCACTGATTTATTTATCTTGACAGCAACAGCGTTTGCTCTCACGATACGTAAATCAGTGACTCCAGCACTGTAGGAGGTGATTTCACCACCACAGTTAAAAAAAAAAATGGTGCATCTTTGGAAGTGGGTGGATGAAGGACGGTATTCTAATGGTGGGCACACCCGCCGGTCAATCTTTTTTTTCCTTCAGCCCACAGGCTGCATGAAAAAAAGAACATTACAATGTATGCCCAACAAAGACCAGCAACGTACTGGTATGTTGCTGGACTTTGAGTGGTTATACCAGAATAATGCCTGCAGGTTTAGGTATCATCTTGGTATCATTCTTTTCAGCCAGCAGTTGGCTTTCATGTAAACGCAATCCTAGCGGCTAATTAGCCTCTAGACTGCTTTTACAAGCAAAGGCAAACGCAAGCGTCGGTCTGGTGTCATATGTAAACAACAGTTGCACCAAGCATGTGAGGTATCATCGCGAAGGTCAGATTGAGGGCAGTAATTTTAGCAGTAGACCTCCTCTGTGAATCTAAAGTGGTAACCTGTAAAGGAATTTAAAGGCTTTTAAAAATGTATGTAGTTTGTCGCCACTGCACGTTTGTGTGCAATTTTAAAGCATGTCGTGTTTGGTATCCATGTACTCGGCATAAGATCATCTTTTTTATTTCATCAAACATTTGGGCAGTATAGTGTGTTTTAGTGCATTAAAATTAAAAACAGTGTTTTTTTTCCAAAAAAATTGCGTTTGAAAAATCGCTGCGCAAATACTGTGCGAAAAAAAAAAATGAAACACTCACCATTTTAATCTGTAGGGCCGTTGCTTTAAAAAATATATAATGTTTGAGGGTTCAAAGTATTTTTCTAGCAAAAAAAAAAAATGTCATGTAAACAAAAAGTGTCAGAAAGGGCTTTGTCTTCAAGTGCTTAGAAGAGTGGGTGATGTGTGACATAAGCTTCTAAATGTTGTGCATAAAATGCCAGGACAGTTCAAAACCCCCCCAAATTACATAGTAGACACCCCAAGCTATTTGCTGAGAGGCATGTTGAGTCCATGGAATATTTTATATTTTGCCACAAGTTTCGGGAAAATTACAAACTTTTTTTTTTTTTTGCACAAAGTTTTCACTAAATGATATATTGCTCAAACATGCCATGGGCATATGTGAAATGACACCCCAAAATACATTCTGCTGGTTCTCCTGAGTATGGGGATACCACATGTGTGAGACTTTTTGGGAGTCTAGCTGTGTACAGGACCTCGAAAACCAATCACCGCCTTCAGGCTTTCTAAGGGCGTAAAATGGTGATTTCACTTCATCACTACCTATCACAGTTACAGAGGCCCTGAAATGTCAAGATAGCACACAAATGACCCCATTTTGGAAAGTAGACACCCCAAGGTATTTGCTAAGAGACATGGTGAGTATAAAAATAAATAAATAAATACATTTTCCTGAAACTTGTGGCAAAATATAAATTATTCCTTTGACTCAACATGCCTCTCAGCAGATAGCTTGGGGTGTCTACTTTCCAAAATTGGGTCAATTGGGGGGGGTTGTGCTATCTTGCCATTTTACGGCCTTCAAAACTGTGATAAGTAGTCCTAGACCGCCCCTTCATCCTTGCAACCAACCAATTGATTGCTCTGCCCCCAGTATTCAGAGAGCAGGATGGAACTTCATTCTTCAGACCTTCTGCCAGTGCCCTGCCTCCCAGCATTCTAGTGTAGCTGCTGGCTGCACTGAGAATGGAAAGCAGTGGACTGTGTTGCAAGGGGGTAAAGAAATTCTGCAGACCCTGATTTAATGTTGGAGGGGCAAGTCTGGGGACCCTGATGTAACCACAGGGACTCTAGGGACCCTGATGTAAGGGGGTGACTGCTCTGGGGACCCCTATGTAGAAGAGGGTGACTGTGGGGATCATGATGTAAGGTGGGGATTACTGTGGGGACCCTGATGTAAGTAGAGAGACTCTAGAGAATGTAATATAAGGTGGAGGTAACTCTGGAGAGACACTAGGGGCCCTGATTTTAGGGGGGCTCTGCTGTCCCTGGTGAAAGTAGGGAAGGGGGAACTATGGGAATACTGATGTAAGTGAGGGACTTTGGGGACCCCAATGTAAGTACGGAACTTTGGGGACCCTGATGTAAGGGGGGCTCTTCAGACCTATGTGTAAGGAGGAGGGGGGACCCTGATGTAATTAGGGAAACTCTGGGGCCCCACCTTTAAAGGAGTGACTCTGGGAACCTTGATGTAAGGAGTGGGTTCTGAGGACCCTGATACAAGGTAGGTGGCTCTGGGGACCCTAATGTACGGGGGGTAACTCTGGGGACCCTGATCTAAGGAAGGAGACTCTGGGGACCCTGAGGTAAGGGAGAGGAACCCCATGGGAACCTGATGGACGGGGGCTCTAGGGGACATGATGTTGGGGGTGACTCTGGGGTCCCTGACATAAGCGGGGGGGGGGTGACTCTGGAGACCCTGATGTAAGGGGGAGGACCCTGAGGACCCAGTTTGAGGGGGAACTCTGATAGGGATTCTTGATGTAAGGGGGAATCTTATGTAAACAGGTGGGCTTGCCCTGCTGCTGCACTCTATATGTTGTTTTGTATATTACTTATTCCTGACTCTTGCACTCTATACATCATGTTGTACATTACATAGTCCTGGCCAAGGTGTTCATTCCCAACAGTTGCGGATTTTATGAAGTTCTTATTTAAGGTTGTGAAATAGTAAGTAGGAGTATTTTTGTGACTAGACACAGTTTCTGTTTAATCACCCCCCTTTGAGGCCCTCCCAATGTTAGGCAAAATCTATCCTCTGCGCCACTTTCTACTAGGGTTCAGCCCATACCGGTCTGGGCAGTCAGGGGTGATGTGGGGGAGTTACAAGCACAAATCCTCCTGTATAGATTTCAATAAAGCAGCTGACAGCCGCTTCTCCTCCTCTCCCTCCCGCGGCTTTCAGCTGCTTTATTGAAATCTATACAGGGGGATCGGTGCTTGTAACTCCCCCCACCCCTGACTGTCCCCGTATCCTCCTCCAGTCCCCCTCTGTGTCCTCCAGGCTCCTCCGGTCCCCCTCCGTGCTCCTGTCCCCCTCCGTGCTCCACTCTGGTCCCCCTCCGTGCTCCACTCTGGTCCCCCTCCGTGCTCTGCTCCGGTCCCCCTTCATGCTCCGCTCCTGTCCCCCTCTGTGATCTGCTCCTGTCCCCCTCCGTGAGCCTCTGTCTCCTCTCCATTCATCTCTAGTGCAGCCGAGGCTGCAGAGAAAGGGACTGGGGAATCTGTGTCCTCAGTCCCTTTCCCTGTCTCAAAAGGGAGATATCTGAGGTCTGTTAAGACCCCTAATATCTCACCAAAGCCCCCAATGGGGCTGATAACAAAATAAAAATAAATAAAGAATTGTAATAAATAAATATTTAAAAGGTTAAATTGTAAAAATAATAAGAAATAAAATAAAAAACACACTGACACCGTCCACTCCCCCCCCCCCCCCCCCCCCCAAAAAAAAGAAAGCATTGTACAAAAAAAAATTGTAAAAAAATTAAATTGTAAAAAAATTAAAACAAAACAAAAAAACGACACAGGCCACGCGTCATCAGTGCTGCATATTAGTGCCACTGTCACATGACATTAAAAAAGTATTGATAATTGGTATCGACGAGTACTTAAAAAAAAGTATCTGTACCTGTACTCGGTCTTAAAAAAGTGGTCGTGGTGCAACCCTACTTTCTACTGATCTCTGAACTCTGCCTTACGTACTGCAGACCCCTGTCTTCTGCCCTGCTGACCCCCTACAATGCCCTTCTGACCCCTGTCCTTTGACCTGCTGACCCCTGTACACTGCCCTACAAACTAATGGCCTCTGTACACTGCCCTATAAACTGCTGACCCTATCCTTTGCCTTGCTGACCCCATGTACACTGTCCTGCTGACCTCCCATCCTCACCCCCCGTGAAATTTTTTACTGCACCCCCACATCATACAGGTTAGATCTGGCCCTGCTGTGCCTGTTTCAAGATGGCCACCAGAGTCACATGGAAAGGCAGCATCCAACTGGATAGCTCCCCCAGTGACCCAGGAAACCATAGAGGAACCATGTCCCTCTTGACTACCTGTCCCCTGAAATGTCACTGTGGTTCAGCACCACTTGCACTAGAGAAAGCAGACTGCACCCGCCTACATGCTGACTGCTCAATATTGTAGAATGCCAAGCTGCATCAAACAAAACTAGCAGAATTCTCTTATGCATAAAAAAGGGTATCTATTTAGGTGAAAAATCAATAATTTTGCTCCTTGATAAAACACTTGTTTGACCTCATCTTAAGTATGCAGTTTCGTTTTGGTCACCAATCCACAGAAAGGATGTCCCTGAACTAGAAAGCATTCAGAGAAGGGCAAAATTAATAGGGGCTAGTTTATTATATCATGACTGTTGGATAACAGATGTTATTAAACCATTATCTAAACCACTTAAACTTCTACTCCAAATAAATAAGACCACACCAGCATTGGAGTAACAAAAGGCCGTAGCAGCCTGCTTTATTTAAACAATATCTATTTTCAAATTAAAACTATAAAATTCTGTCATCAAAAAACAATAACCAAAAAACATCTGTTACACAACCCATAAATCTAATGAGCGTTGGTCTGAGCAATAACCTAGCAAATCAGTCTGATGGCCATAACAAATATGGCACTGCAGCCCTATAACAAATATATATCAAATAGGCCTCAAGCCTACAAGCTGGATCAGAGACTGCCAATGACCGCAGTGCCCCATTATCACTTCCCGGCTAACCTCCGTTAACCGGGAACCAACATCCTGACCCATACCAACGTTAGATCCCACTCTTACTTTTTGCCATCTTCCTTCCCTTGCACAGACCAACGCCCGCCACAGCACCCCAATAGTAATACCTTACTGTTGGGTGCCCCTCCAAACCCGAATAGCTCGCTGTATCCCATCCTGTAAGCCTAAAGCCCACAAATCGATGCCCACGTCATTGAGATGGACCCCATCATGCTTTAAATACCTCCATGTCTCGAATTCTAGCTCCCTATGCCTAATTGCCAACCCCCCATTGCACACCACAAATTTGCTCACCTCCCTGTTTATCTTCCTCTTGGCCCTGTTCACACCCTCCACCGACCTGGCCATTCTCCAAGACGTCCGGGCAACCATGTCCGACCAAACAATAATCATCTTGGGGAATTCTGCCATCAAGCGCCACACATCAAACTTGATGTCGCGTGTGATGTCTACCATAGATCGGATACCTAGGTCATTGCCCCCAACGTGTACAACTAAGACATCAGGCGGCCCGTCTCATTGTGCATAACGATGCACCTCCGGAACCAACCTACCCCACAACATGCCCGGTATCCCCAACCACTTGAGATACACCTCCCGCCTATCAAAACCTAACTGCCTACCATCATAATGAGCGTCCCCCCTCCTTGCCCCCCAACACACATAAGAATGGCCCATAATCCAGACCATTCCTGGCACCGAACCTGAAATTAGAAGAAGACAAGAACACTATACTCAAACACTAATATGAAGAACGAAAAAAAAACCCGTCAATAACTGAAGATTCTAACAAAATCAACCCCCCACTTTCTCACTACAATCCTACCACCAGATGAGGCTGTACATATGATTGGAACCTGTTAGATTCCCACCGCCCAATTTGTTTTACTGCCTCCACATCCATACCATTTCTGGCTGCTTCTGTAGTGGCTCCTATCCTAAAAGAGCGGGATGAAAATTCCTTCTCCACCAGCCCCAAACCCCACAGACATTTCTTAAAAACTGCCCCAAACTGAAACCTGTTTAACATACACCCATCCAAATGTACCAAAAAGGGGCCCCGAACATCCGGACGAACCATCAAAAATTCCCTGACCGTGCCCACAGGGCACAGGGGGCATCCCTGAACTGGATAAACCCGTACCAGCCTACCTCTTCCCACCTGATCGGTCTTAGATCTCCTTAAGAACAATGTTACACCTTCATTTTCCAGCTTAACCTCATGGAAACCCACTCCCCCTTCCACTTTTTTAGAAGGACTTACCAGTTCCCCTATCCTGAATGCTCCAAAAAACACTAACACAAAAGCCACCTTGAACAAAATTACTTCATAAGCCGATGAGCAAACCTCCCCCAATTGGTCTACAATACCCCTCAAAATCTCAAAAGTCACCGGTCTCCTGGAGTCACGCTTGACCACCGACCTACGGTAACCCTTCAACGCTTGCCGCACCCAAAATTCTTTGGTGAAGTCAGGCTGCCCTTGTAGCTTGAAAAGGAAAGCCAGCCCCGCTAAATTAGTTTTAACCACAGACGCTGACGCACCCTTCTCCATTTTCCTGGCAATATAATACAGCAATAGCAAATGCACTGCCTGCCCTGTGGGTTCCTCACCTACCCCGTATACAAAAGACATTCACTCCCTCCATATCTTCGTGTATGCTGACCAGGTAGCCCCACTTACCGACTGCTTTATCCATCCGGCGACGATGCCAATGCTATCCCCCACAGCCAGTCTGGACAAGGTACCCCCTGTTGCTCCGCCTCCGGCGCCAACTCTCGGAACCTGTCCCACTGAAAGGGAGATAACGCATCAGCAATAACGTTTTCAACCCCCGATAAGTGGACAGCATGAATGAAGACATTCAGTTGTAAACATCGTAGCACTAAATGCTGTAGCAACCTGATCACTGGCGGGGATGATGCCGTAACCCTATTTATCACCTGCACTACCCCCAAATTGTCCCCATGGAAACGCACCTTCAGATCCCTGAACGATGCACCCCACAGTTCCACCGCCAGAACCACTGGAAACAATTCCAGCAGAACCAAATTCTTTGTGAAGCCCTCTTCTACCCAAGATTGCGGCCACGGACCTGCGCTCCATTGCCCCTGAAAAAACGCCCCAAAACCTGTGGATCCCGCAGCATCGGTAAATAGTTCCAAGTCAAAATTGCTGACTGGTCCCGACATCCACATTGCCCTGCCCTTAAAAGATTCCAAAAAGGTATGCCATACCCTTAGATCCTCCCTGTGCGTTTTCACTAACCGCACAAAATGCCTTGGTGATTTGATCCCACTCGTGCTAGCCACCAGCCGGCGGCTAAACACTCTCCCCATCGGTAATATGCAGCATGCAAAATTCAGCTTGCCCAACACCGATTGTAACAGTCGCAGTTGCACCTTCCGTAATCCAATCAAACCTGCTATCTCCTTTTTTAAATCCTCCAATTTGTCCTCCGGCAACCTACATTCCATTGCCTCAGAATCCAGTACAATGCCTAAGAACGTGATAACCGTACAAGGTCCCTCCGTCTTTTCGTCAGCCAATGGAATGCCAAATCTGTCCGCGATATGTTGCAATGAAGACAGCAACACCGCACAGATTCTAGAAGAGGCCGGGCCTATGCATAAGAAATCGTCCAAGTAGTGAATTATCGAATTCACTCCCGATACGTCCCTCACTACCCATTTCACAAAAGAGCTGAATTGCTCAAATATCGCACAAGATACTGAGCAACCCATTGGTAGGCATTGGTCAACGTAGAATTCGCCATTCCAATGGCACCGGAGCAACCGGAAACTTTCCGGGTGAACTGGCAGCAGTCTAAAAGCTGATTCCACATCTGCCTTTGCCATCAAAGCTCCCTTTCCGTAACGACGCACCCACCCCACTGCGGCATCAAATGACGTATAAGTCACCGAGCACGCCTCTTGGTCTATGGCATCATTCACGGATCCCCCTTTCGGGAAAGACAAATGGTGAATGAGCCGGAATTTGTTGGGCTCTTTCTTGGGCACCACTCCCAAAGGCGAGACAACCAAATCTGCCAGCGGCGCTACCTGGAAAGGACCACCCATTCTCCCCAATGCAACCTCCTTTCGCAGTTTCTCCGAAACCACCTCCGGATGTTGCAATGCGGACCGCAAATTTGGAGGCAACGGGGGAATAACCTTTAGCGTGCATGGGATCTTAAAACCTGCCGAGAAACCTTCTTCTAATAAAATTGCCGCTTTACTGTCAGAATACTTACCGAGAAACGGCCGCATCCTTTCCATTCTCACCGGGGTCCTCCCTTTTATTCCCAGTCTCTCCAGGTCGACCCTTTCCTTGCTTAAGGCAGCGGGATGCTGGATGAGTTCCCCCACAGCCTGAGCACTCGTGCTTATACTTACAGTACATGTCGCTCCGAACTTACAGGCTCCGGTGTTATACTGCCAACAAACCCCTTTTTTGTTTCCAGCCGAATGTCCCTGTGCCGAAGGTCCACCGGCTCCTCCCTGAAAAAACTGGTTAGGTGCCCTCGCCGTCGTCGTCGAACGCATCCACAGACTGATGTCTTTGTGGTCCCAACGTAGCTCCGGTCGCACCGCCCGCCGCTGCCGGAACTGTTCATCGTACCTCTGCCACGCTGTGCCACCATATACCCTATACGCCTCCCCTATCGCATCTTGATAGCAGAACAGCGCCGAACAGTGTTCAGGTTGCTTTTCCCCTATAACACTTGCCATAATTGCAAACGCTTGCAACCAGTTAGCAAATGTCCTAGGTATCAGCCGATACCTCCTCTTCTCCTCATCTTCCTTATTAGAATCATCTGGTTTGACTCTATCAAGGTTAAACTTCTCTAAGGGCAGCAGCGAAAATATTTCCACATACTCACCCTTCCACAATTTTTCCCGAACCTCCTGTTTTAGGTGAGCTTCCAACGGCCCTTCGTAGCACACATACATCTCACATCGAGCTGCGTCAGCCAGCCTAATTATGTCCTGCCTCCCCGCAGCCTCCCCTGACGACGCAGCTTTGTCCTTCCTCTACGTAACTCCACTCCCCGTGGCCTCCGGAATGGGCGAAGTGACCGCAGCTGTAATTGCTGGTGTCCTGGCCCCCCGCACCATACCATTTAACTCCGCACCCCCTGCCGGCGGGACCCAAGCAGCCATCGGGCCCACAGCCGGCCGCTCTGCAGCCTCAAACCTCTGCACTAGCTCCTTTATGCCCGCTAAAAAACCCAATAAACCCGAAGCCACACCAACTGCGTCAGTTCCCACTGTACTGTCACCTGTCACCACTGCCTCAACCCCTACACCCGCAAAATTATGCAGAACCGTATTGGACCCTAAATGAGAAGACTTACCGGGCTGCACAGGTGTCGCCCCATCAGTCTGCTCTCTCCCGCAACCATCCTCCTGGAAAGGGGGGCCGCCTCCTCTTCCGACCCGGATGCCTCGATCAGCACACTCCGACCCGACTCCTCTCCATCCTCCGATGAAGGCCCACCCAGGCTGGTGACCGGGGCTGCCGCAGAACTCGACATTCTACCCCTCCTTCGCGCAGCGAAACCGCCTGCCGACTTCCGGGCAGCCTTCCCAGGACCGGTGTGGGATACCGCAGTCCTGCAGGCCTCCGCTCTACTAGGTGTCTGTCCAGGTCTTCCTCGCTCTCCCTTCTTCCTGTCCCCTGCCGAGGAATGAGCAGGCCCAGGGACCCCTCCATGTCCTCCTACTGCCGAAATGGTGGAGCTCCCCGCCGTCATCCTGGTGGCGGGGCTCGCGCTCTCTGCATGTCCCCTTCTGCTAGGCTGCGCCGTGGCTTTGGCACCCTCTTGTCTCCTGTCCTGTCCCGCTGGGGCCGCATGCCCACTGACACGTTCTCCCCCTGCTGCTCTTTTCGCCGGTGGGCTCACCGGGAGTCCCGCAATATGACTGCCCGACTGCCGCTGTGCTGCCATCATGCGGTCCGGGGAGAACCGCTCAGGCGGCCGGGACCGGCGCGCTCTGGTGCCGCTCCGCTCGCCCCCACTTGCCTGCTGTTCTGGTCTGTGTAGCGTGGAGGCGATCGTCTCCTAGAGCCATACCGTCCCTCGAACCGCCGCTTCTTCCCGCAGCTGGGCCATCAGGTTCTCCAACTCAGACATGCTGCTGTACTCTCCAACTTTCTTCAACTCCTGTTGACCCTCCCAGAGCGGGATCCCCTTTTATATAACCCCTCCTCTTCAGTCCCTCCCCCTCGGCTCCATGATACCACACTTTCCTATCCCTTTCACTGCTACCACCGTCATGTGCGCCCTTTGCATACAGCATTGCATGCTGCTGCTCCAGGCTTTTCTTTTTTACCTTACTGTCTAAAATATAAGGGTTTTATTGGTACTCTGGTCAGTTTTTCTTTTTTTTTGTTATTATAGGCCGACCAATAAACAAAATGATAAAAAATAAATAATTAATTTTTTTTTGGTTTTTTAACATTGTATTGTCATTTAACAATTGCAGCCTGCCAGTATCAGCTGTCACAGTGCCTCTCTTGTTTTTATATATTATAATATTAGTATGAAATAACATTGTAGAATGGTGATCCAATGCGTCCAATGAGTGACCTGATGAATACCTTTGGCGATTGGGAAGTTATTTGTTTTTTCCTTTACCAAGCTTTGCTTAAACTTGATTGATCTGTCATCAACATGCAGGTGGCAGGGGTATGTGAATCACAAATAATGGCTGAATATAACCACACATTTTTCTGGGTGACACTGTTCAGTCAGCTGTGTTCTTATCTGTTTGGCTGAACATCAGTTTTCATTCAAGGGGAACGCAAAACGGAAATTGGATTATAGTAATTACAAGTGTTCTTTTCCCTTTTATTGTGGTGTTATTATTTCTCTACAGCAACAACTTCATTCCTGAAAAACACTACTCTACAGATCTCCTCATTTTAATGAAAGAATGTGAGCCTTTCCTGGTCTTTCTGGAATCGGCCGTGAGAAGCACATATAGCAGAAGAAACCCAGAGCCTAAAACCTTCAAGAGGCAGGTAAGATAAGGATTGGCGCAAATAACATGGGAGCAAAAAGGAAACAATTACCTGTTTATTTAAAGGGAACCTGTCAAGTGATTGACCCAGTGTTGCTGCATGAAGGTGGGTAGACTGAATGGGAAAATCAGTTAGTTCCCCTGTAGTGCTACCCCTGTAGGAGCCACTGGTGAATGGAATCCTCCACCTTGCACAGCCAGGCACACCGCATTTTCCACATCACACAGAGTCAGGAAACAGTCTGAGCAGCTTTGGTTATTTTTTTGTTTTTTTAAGGGATTTAAACTTGGATGGGGATGGGGAATATGGGAAGCCCACTTGATCACTGTAGTAAAGTTTTTAGGGACAACTATATACATCCAGTATATACACTCCTCTGCCTCCTGCACAATCTTTCTTGCAGATCTACTCTTTCTGCTCCAGCACAACTCTTGCTTGTGGAACTACAATGCCCAGGATCAGCTGGCACTGTTTGTATAGTCTAACACAAGACTCAGTTAGACTTGCAGCAAATGCCCTTTACAGGCAGGGACCTTGGGCCCTTTTGGTGTAGAAAAGTTCTAGTGCCAAGCTGTCCTATCTGTGGCTACTGCTTAGGGTTGCCACCTCATCCCTTTAAACCCGAACACATATTAATTACACAGGTTCTGTGGCTGATTAAGGTGTTAATTAAACTCACTTGGTGCCTTATCTGCATTTAATTAGCCTCAGAACCTGTGTAATTCAAAGGTGTTCGGGTTTAAAGGGATGAGGTGGCAACTCTACTACTGCTCCAAGTACCACCTCTTAAGGTGCTGCCAGCCCACCTGGCTGCTGCTGCCTCTTTCTTCTGCCCGTTCCACCACAGTCCTCCTGACTGACTCTGCATCCATTACAGACTGTTCTCTCCCAGTCCTCTCAGGCTGCCTCTCAGTCCTCTCGACTGTGTATCACTCACCAGCCCACCTGTCTGTCTGACATGTGCACACTGAAATATTTTGTTTCAGAATTTCGTTTTCGTCCGAAAAATAAATTTATTTAGTTACTCCCGAAATTCGTTTTTATTTTTTTTTATTTTTCGTTAAAAATTGCATTCGTCCGAAAATCCAAATTGATTAAGGTCGAATCTGTCATTGAAGGCTTATGGTGTCTGTCGAATGTTCAAAGAAGATTCGACGGAGCAGCTAAACTGTACGACGCTGTATAGTTTACCTGCGCCGTCAAATCTTAGAACTTTCAACAGACACCATAAGCCAAAGATTCAACGTTTATATGTTTTTCGTTGCTTTGTCGAATCTTTGTCGTTCATGTTGAATGTATATAGTTCAAACAGAAAATGGACTGGTGATAGTGATCACTGATCAGACATGTAACAAGATAGGGTATATAAAATCTATATAGAATCTCAATCTATAATATAGAATCTATAATAATAAATCCCCCCCCCCACACACACACACACACACACAACACGGGCAGCCTCTGAGGCTATCACAACACTAGCAACACTAATATCACTATCAAGTTCCTAGCTATCAAGTTCACAACACTAAAACAATAGCAGCAGATTATTATGAAAAAGTTAAGTTGAACTGTAGCTTGCTTCACTATTGTTCTGCTGCTGTGCTTATGCTTAATTGCTAAATAATATAGGGTTCTCTGACAAACGGACCAGCTAAGATTGACTGTCTTCTGAAATGATTCAGTGTGTGTGTCTCTCTCTGCTAGCAAATCGTAAGTGAATGTAAGTTGGCTGTACATGTGTACTTAGTTCTAGCTATTTTACTGCCCTTCCTCTTTGGTTACAATCAGCCAATAACATTCATCATCATCATTATTTTTATTTTACTTCCCCCACCCAATTCCAGCAATGATCTTTTCTCCCCTATGTCGAATCCTTTCTCTCTACGTTGAATCTTTTCTCTCTATGTCGAATCTTTTCTCTCTATGTCGAATCTTTTCTCTCTATGTCGAATCTTTTCTCTCTACGTAGAATAATCTTGCACTAATAGAGCTAAGGTTAGGCACATTCGACCACAGGTTTGATGGACACAGATTGTTATTGTTATCATCATGTCGAATCTCCTATATATATTGAACTGTTGTAGCAACAAAAACGAAAATAAAGCATTTGTTTATAGAAAAAAATGCGCTGCGCTCAGGTATGAGACTATATATGCATTCACCTTATCAATATAAAGGTGCCTAGTACCTGTGCTTCAAATCCCAAACCAAACCATCTACCCAAAAATTAGTGCTATTATATATCCCATCCAAAACCACACTGTGCCAAATATTGAATAGTTCTGTATAATTAAATATATTGTGCTACTGAATATCACACTCCAAATATATTGCGCTTATGGTAAGCGATCTTATTCATGCACAAAAAAATATATAAATAATTGTTCATATAGTATAAAGAAAGAGGGGGGGGGGTGCTGCGCTACCCAAAGGGGTCTCAGCTTATAGGTATTGGTAATAATTCCTAGTATTCATAGGTCACGAGGTTTTAAATAATCAAAAACGTAAAAAAATCGCATGAATTGGAGTAGAGAGTATGCGTAGATATAGTGACTCAAAATAGTTACATATATGTTGATCCAACAGATGATATAAATAACAATATAAACACTAATGCATATGTTGATCCAAAAGTGAAAAAAATGAAAAATATATATATATATGTAGAAAACAAATTCTGCATGTGTTAAAATATTTAAAGTACAATATATCCAAAGTGCTCGTGCTCTTGTGCCTTAAATACAAAAGATCAAACTAATACGTATGCTAAAGTGCAAAGAATGGAGCAATAATATAAACCAGGTCATGTATCAAGTGAAACAAACAAGAATCAAGTGAAACAAACAAGAAAAGAGATATGGTCGCCTGATCCTCGTGTTGCGACCAGTGCGACAGTGCAAGTATAGTGTGAATGGTCACGTGAGTAAATAAATCACTTATTAACCCACTCTAATTATAAGTGTCCAAAATAAATTGGTAATTCAAGTGTCCAAAAAAAATCCGTGCAGTCAAAAGCAAAAAATATGAATGGTGTTCAAAAACCAGTGCTCAAACACAGTAATCAAATGACAGTGGGGTGTTGCTATGTAGATCAAACACTCTATGTCCTCTTCATGCAGCATGCACTAGTGTAGGTAATGGCCCCTTACCTAGCGGTGCTAGGTCAACCGCATATAAGTTGTTAACTCCCGAGGTCCTGGGTCTCTCCTGCGTCTCTGTGTCCAGACTTGCTGACTCTACAGGATCCTATTGGGGGCTGGGATATGTCTAGTTGTGGTCCTAACTGGGGTCCTAGGACAGTGCGGCTCCTAGCTCCTCCTCCACATCATGTCTCCAGTGTATGTAAGATATAGGACAAGGTACCCAGATAGTGAAGTATGTTTTTTTAGGGTCACTTTATTCACATATACAATGTACAGAGTACTCACATTAGCAGTTTTTCTCATACAGCATGGTATCCTACGAGCAGCGAGCTCGCAATGCATTCAGCAAGGAAGGTAAAACGAAACAAGCCTATTCCGTCCCTACGCGTGACGTCACCGATCACGTGACTTCTTCAGGGGATAAACGAAATAGGCTGATGTTAGTCTTAAATAGTCTCTCCCATAGGAATAGATTGGCGGCCATTTTCTTGTAGCCGCGCCGGCCATTATTAGGTTTTCCATGTGCGCGGCCATTTTTTTGGTTGGTATAAGGTATGGCAAATGTGTTCAGTGGGAGGAGGCCGAATTGTTGGTATGTTTCCATGGTGATGGGGCGGGAAGTCCTTATCTCATTTGAGTATCTTTCAGAGATGGTTGTTACACAACGGCAAACTCTGAAAAGGTGCAGACCCGCTGACATGTAGTTTAAATAGAGAGCTAATTGTGGGTTCCAGTTCTGTGTAACGTTGTGAATGGGGTATATATAAAATCTTTATTGTGAATATTAAAAATGTTAAAAATGAACTTTAAAAAAGAAAAAGAACACTTAGGTTCTCAATATAAAAACTTATGTAAAACTCCAGGGGTATATTAATCGGTAAAGAGGATCAGTTCGTTCTATATACAATCTGTGTATATAGGGGTGGTACAGATGGTGATTGGTTGGTTAGCTACTTCACAGGGAGGTGGTGGAATAGGCTTATTTCCCCTATCCTGTAAACAACACACTTGAGTAAGCGGGAGGAGGGGGGGGGAAGGGGGGGGGGGGGGGAGGAGGGGGGGGAAGGGGGGGGGGGGGAGAAGGGGGGAGGGAGTGAGGGGAATCATCAAGGGAAGCAAAGTATCAACATACAGATTATATGTATTAAAAAGTGGGAAGAGATTGTCATGCACACTACTCATTGGGAATCGCATAAAAGGTCGCATTAAAAATCACTTAAAAACAGTCGCATTAAAAATCGCATAAAAAAGTCGCATTAAAAATCACTTAAAAACAGTCGCATTAAAAATCACTTAAAAAACAGTTTAAGTCGAACTCAATGTTCAAACCTCTCGGGGCAAAAGTATCTAAGGTATATATCCACTTGGATTCTAGTTGGCTGAGGGTTCTTACTTTGTGACTTCCCCGCCAGTGTCTCACATACGGTTCAATTCCCCAAAATTTTAATTGTGTGGGGTCTTTGTTGTGACACAGCAGGAAGTGTTTAGAAACACTGTGTTTGTCATACCCCTTCAGGATGTTATTCACATGTTCCTTAATCCTGACTCTGAGGGGTCTTTTGGTGCGGCCTATGTATTGTAGGCCGCAACTGCATTCTAGAGCGTATACTGCTCCCTCTGTGTTGCAGCAAATGAACTCTTTAATCTCGTATGTCTCTCCAGTGCTATTTGATGCAAAATGGAGTTTCTTTTCATTTGGGCGCTTGGTTCTTAAGCACGCGAAACACCTTTTGCAGGGGAAAAAACCATTGCGTGTGAAGAAGGAGATCATTTTCTTTGGGGGGTCAATAACGTTTTTTACGATTTTGTCTTTCAAGGTGGGTGCTTTTTTGTATATGAATCTGGGATTGCGGGGAAGTTTATCTTGCAGGTCTTTGTCGGCCAAAAGTATATGCCAGTGTTTCCTAATAATTTTCTCTATTCTTTTATGTTGAACGTTAAAATCCAAAATTAGTGGTGCTAGCACAGATTCCGTTTCTTTCCTGGTTTTGTCTCTGATAAGTTCATTTCGATCCATATTTTTTACTTCCAATATCTTCTTTCTTATAAATTGCTGATCATATCCTTTGTCGGTGAATTTCTGTGCAATGTGCTCTGCCTGTTCCAGGTAGGTATTTAAGTGGGTACAGTTTCGTCTGACTCTCATAAGTTGGCCTTTGGGGACATTGAACAGCCAATTCCTGTGGTGACAGCTGTCTCTCGGGAGGTAGCTGTTTCTGTCCACTGTTTTAAAGTGCGTGCTAGATGATAATTTGCCGTGTTCCTGTGTGATGTCTAGGTCTAGGAATGTCACCTTTTCTTCGCTAATTTCCCAGGATAACTTGATATTTCGGTCATTAGTGTTCAGATTCTCTAGGAATCTAGTGAGTTGGTCTACTTCGCCTTTCCAAAGTATAAAAATATCGTCAATATACCTCTTGTAGATGGCTAGTTCAGTGGGTCTGTTCTTAAAAACATTTTGCTGCAACACAGAGGGAGCAGTATACGCTCTAGAATGCAGTTGCGGCCTACAATACATAGGCCGCACCAAAAGACCCCTCAGAGTCAGGATTAAGGAACATGTGAATAACATCCTGAAGGGGTATGACAAACACAGTGTTTCTAAACACTTCCTGCTGTGTCACAACAAAGACCCCACACAATTAAAATTTTGGGGAATTGAACCGTATGTGAGACACTGGCGGGGAAGTCACAAAGTAAGAACCCTCAGCCAACTAGAATCCAAGTGGATATATACCTTAGATACTTTTGCCCCGAGAGGTTTGAACATTGAGTTCGACTTAAACTGTTTTTTAAGTGATTTTTAATGCGACTGTTTTTAAGTGATTTTTAATGCGACTTTTTTATGCTACTGTTTTTAAGTGATTTTTAATGCGACCTTTTATGCGATTCCCAATGAGTAGTGTGCATGACAATCTCTTCCCACTTTTTAATACATATAATCTGTATGTTGATACTTTGTTTCCCTTGATGATTCCCCTCACTCCCTCCCCCCTTCTCCCCCCCCTCTTCCCCCCCCTCCTCCCGCTTACTCAAGTGTGTTGTTTACAGGATAGGGGAAATAAGCCTATTCCACCACCTCCCTGTGAAGTAGCTAACCAACCAATCACCATCTGTACCACCCCTATATACACAGATTGTATATAGAACGAACTGATCCTCTTTACCGATTAATATACCCCTGGAGTTTTACATAAGTTTTTATATTGAGAACCTAAATGTTCTTTTTCTTTTTTAAAGTTCATTTTTAACATTTTTAATATTCACAATAAAGATTTTATATATACCCCATTCACAACGTTACACAGAACTGGAACCCACAATTAGCTCTCTATTTAAACTACATGTCAGCGGGTCTGCACCTTTTCAGAGTTTGCCGTTGTGTAACAACCATCTCTGAAAGATACTCAAATGAGATAAGGACTTCCCGCCCCATCACCATGGAAACATACCAACAATTCGGCCTCCTCCCACTGAACACATTTGCCATACCTTATACCAACCAAAAAAATGGCCGCGCACATGGAAAACCTAATAATGGCCGGCGCGGCTACAAGAAAATGGCCACCAATCTATTCCTATGGGAGAGACTATTTAAGACTAACATCAGCCTATTTCGTTTATCCCCTGAAGAAGTCACGTGATCGGTGACGTCACGCGTAGGGACGGAATAGGCTTGTTTCGTTTTACCTTCCTTGCTGAATGCATTGCGAGCTCGCTGCTCGTAGGATACCATGCTGTATGAGAAAAACTGCTAATGTGAGTACTCTGTACATTGTATATGTGAATAAAGTGACCCTAAAAAAACATACTTCACTATCTGGGTACCTTGTCCTATATCTTACATACACTGGAGACATGATGTGGAGGAGGAGCTAGGAGCCGCACTGTCCTAGGACCCCAGTTAGGACCACAACTAGACATATCCCAGCCCCCAATAGGATCCTGTAGAGTCAGCAAGTCTGGACACAGAGACGCAGGAGAGACCCAGGACCTCGGGAGTTAACAACTTATATGCGGTTGACCTAGCACCGCTAGGTAAGGGGCCATTACCTACACTAGTGCATGCTGCATGAAGAGGACATAGAGTGTTTGATCTACATAGCAACACCCCACTGTCATTTGATTACTGTGTTTGAGCACTGGTTTTTGAACACCATTCATATTTTTTGCTTTTGACTGCACGGATTTTTTTTGGACACTTGAATTACCAATTTATTTTGGACACTTATAATTAGAGTGGGTTAATAAGTGATTTATTTACTCACGTGACCATTCACACTATACTTGCACTGTCGCACTGGTCGCAACACGAGGATCAGGCGACCATATCTCTTTTCTTGTTTGTTTCACTTGATTCTTGTTTGTTTCACTTGATACATGACCTGGTTTATATTATTGCTCCATTCTTTGCACTTTAGCATACGTATTAGTTTGATCTTTTGTATTTAAGGCACAAGAGCACGAGCACTTTGGATATATTGGACTTTAAATATTTTAACACATGCAGAATTTGTTTTCTACCTATATATATATTTTTTTCATTTTTTTCACTTTTGGATCAACATATGCATTAGTGTTTATATTGTTATTTATATCATCTGTTGGATCAACATATATGTAACTATTTTGAGTCACTATATCTACGCATACTCTCTACTCCAATTCATGCGATTTTTTTACGTTTTTGATTATTTAAAACCTCGTGACCTATGAATACTAGGAATTATTACCAATACCTATAAGCTGAGACCCCTTTGGGTAGCGCAGCACCCCCCCCCCCCTCTTTCTTTATACCATTTGATTCGGGCTTGTGTCTGAGCCCTTGTTTTCGGTGCATGCAGCTGCCCAGTAATAGAGGTTGCATATAGGTTGAAAAGTCGAGTATACGACCATTATAATAATTTTTCCAATCTGGTAGCGCAGGAATAATCCCCCTTTTTTACTAATTGTTCATATACTAGTAGATAAATAAGAAACTACTAAACGTGACTAAAATTTATATCAAAGTGCCATACATATATTCAATCCAAAGTGCAATGTGCTAATACAATCTCCTTATAATCAATAATGGTAAGCAAAAAAACATGCACTATAAATATGCACGATAAATATAGTAACTATTATATACAGACTGTAACAAATCATAAAAGTGATGAGTAGTGAAAAAAGCAAAAATATATAATATGCAATCCTTAAGGTGATAATAGTCCTTTAAACGTGAAAAAATCTTCCAAGACTGTGTCACACAGCGATGTGTAGTGGGAAAAGATTCCAAAAGGTGAACTACAGTGCTTAAGGTGCTTCACATGAAAACCAAATCGTTGAACCACGGTGCCCAGATGTGGCTTGGTGACCCCCCAAAGTAGTTACGCTCACCTCAGAGCGTGTGACACAGGGTCTAGCTGTGTCCAAACACGCTTTGGAGCCACCCCTGGGCTCAGTATCAGGACACCAGAAGATCTCCCACCAGGTTCCTTAAGACTCCATAGGCATCAAACCAAAAAAGAGAAGGGACTGCATAGTGTAATATCGCCAAAACTTTTAATAATAGTATGTATAAAACAATCCCCACACTGGGGTACTCACATTGTGCAGGTGCTTAATGTGCACCAAACAGTAAAAAGCAGGGTATAAACCGAGTGCTGCTATCCGACTTGCTGTGGGTTGTTAGAGGTTCCCAGCCCAGCTCAGTGCTGCTCGCTCCGTCCTGGCCCCTCCCCTACGCGTCTTCGACACAGGGAGTCACGTGTCTTCATCAGGGGGATATGATTGGACGGGCGCTCTGCAGTTTAAATACACTAACGGTGGCCATTTTCCCTGTGACCGCAGACTATTCTGTTTCTGGATTGAATATATGTATGGCACTTTGATATAAATTTTAGGCACGTTTAGTAGTTTTTTATTTATCTACTAGTATATAAACAATTATTTATATATTTGTTTGTGCATGAATAAGATCGCTTACCATAAGCGCAATATATTTGGAGTGTGATATTCAGTAGCACAATATATTTAATTATACAGAACTATTCAATATTTGGCACAGTGTGGTTTTGGATGGGATATATAATAGCACTAATTTTTGGGTATATGGTTTGGTTTGGGATTTGAAGCACAGGTACTAGGCACCTTTATATTGATAAGGTGAATGCATATATAGTCTCATACCTGAGCGCAGCGCATTTTTTTCTATACTTAATGCACGGCTATGAATACGTGACCTGCGTTTGCAGCTGGGTATATATATATATTTCTCTGTATATATTTTTTGTCATATCGTGTATTTCTGTAGTAAGGCATAGGGTTATTGTGGCTCGCAAGACTTCTTTTCTCTTGCTTTGTGTATTCATTTCATACGCTTGCTAGTAGCCTATGGATCCATTTGCCTTCTTCGATAACAGGGAATTGGATCTGGACGATCTGTTCTCTGATAAAAACACTAAGGATGATGACATTTCACATCTATTCCGAAAGCTGGGTCATTGTATGGACAAGAAAAGCAATGTCTGGTGGGATCTATCCACAATGGAGAAATACCTAAAGGATAAACTGATCCCTAGAAAATTAAGATGGGATGTCCCAATTAATGATGGTTTATTAGAGAATGAGGATGTAGAAGAATGGTATACCTTCTTCGAAAGTAAAGGGAGAGAGGTGATGGAGTTTTTGATGAAAAGGAAACAGCGGAAATTAAGATTACTAGAAAACCAAATTAAGGAGATTAGGGACAAGATTTTTCCATATAAAGAGACGCCAGAATACAATAAGCATATGGGGGAATTACAGAAGAATATGCAGAAAAAAGATCTAGAAAATAAGAATGGGAAGAAAAAGAAGTACCTGAGAGATCTGGGCGATTATCAGAGTAAACGAGTTTATAGGTGGCAAACAACGTTGGAAAATAATAGTACCACTAGCTCTCAAGGAGAGTCCACAAGGGACCAGGTCGAAGGTACCAGGACATCGCACCCACAACATAACCAGCAACGCGATAGAAGACCATCGAATAGACGGTATCCCCCGTATCAATATGATGACAAAAAACCACACACGCCCTACCGGCAACCCCCCGGAAGAATGCAAAATGATTGGAATGAATACCGAGGACCGAATGAGAACAGATTTAATAATCTACATCAGGGTCCTTCGGCCAATCAAGGGAACTGGGGTTATGGGGCACCGCATAATAGGGCTAACAATTTTAGGGCCCACCAAGGAGGTAATCAATACGGAAGAGGTTATAACCCTAACTACACACCAAATAGAAGAGGTGTACAATTAAGGGAGCAGCGTCCGTATGGACCACAGCATAATGGGAATTATGGATACCAGCAAAGGACACCAAGGAGGGACGATCGGCGCCCGCCATATGGGGACCCTCCGGCTCCCCCACTACCTCAAAACCGGGGTTATGGACAGCCTCCTCAATATAGGGGTGATTTTCAGGGGGGTGGAGTATACTACTCACCCAAACCCCAAAGAGTGAGGTACAATAGGTCTATACAGGACCAATATGGGGTACCTGTATACAATAGCTATCAACCGCTTACAGATAATGAAGATCGATATGCATATGAGCCTTTTTTAGGGAGGAACCAGGATGGACACGTCCGCGAAGCAAGATACCAAGGAAGAGAGGAAGAAGAGCCGGACGAAGGTTACAGCAAAAAAAAGAAGGCGGGAAGATTAGGTGAAGGGATCTATAATTTAAGTGGTAAAGATTTATCAAGAGAAGAAACCTTGGTACTTGATAAGGGCATAAAATTTGCACCCAAAAAGGGTCTTAACAAATTTGAAACCTATGTAGGGGTACAAAAGTTCATAAGGAAATTGAACATCAAAAAATACTATGCCTTGAACCCAGTTGAGAAAATTGCTGTTAACGAAAAATTTACAGGTTTAAGAAATAACTCAACTTTTAATCCATATGTGGCCAATAACAAGTATGTGGACCTTTTCAAAAAATTAGTCAATACAGAGCTTGAAGCATTACCTATAAAGAGAGTACATGAACATAGGGATTTTAAAAAGGGATTGGACTCACTGGAGAAGAGAACGGATATAGTTATAAGACCGGTGGACAAAGGAGGGGGCATTGTGGTGCTTTCGCTACAGCAATATAAGGATGAGATGGAGAGGATCCTCAGTGATGGGAGCACATATCAGGTATTAAATGCGGATCCTTCCAGAAGTTTTAGGAATGAACTGAATCTGATTATAAAGTATGGCGTTGAAAATGAATTTCTAAATGAACAAGAAGCCAAATATCTAATTCCCACAGTCAGCAGGATTCCAGTAATATATTATCTGCCGAAGATTCACAAAGACAGTCTGAATCCACCTGGAAGGCCCATAGTGAGTGGGATGGAGTCCCTAACCTCCAGATTGGGAGAATACATTGACCTCCATCTGCAGCCTCTGGTAAGAAGAACACGAGCCTTTCTTAAGGACACCAAGCATGCTCTCCAATTATTAGGGGAACATGTTAGGGATAATAACATCATCATGGCCACAGGCGACGTATCGTCATTATATACAAATATTAACCATGATGGAGCTCTAGAGGCAGTGGAATGGGCCCTGGATAAAGAAGAAGGAATGGATAGGGGCCTATGTGGATTTATTTTGAAATGTCTGGATTTTTGTTTGCACCATAATTTTTTCTGGTACAATAATAGATTTTTCTTACAGACAAAGGGTGTCGCTATGGGCGCCAAATTCGCCCCTAGTGTGGTGAACCTATATATGGCCAAGTGGGAGGAGGAATCGGTGCAGATTGAGCAGTACGGGACATATTGCTATACAAGAGGTTCATAGACGACCTCCTGATTATGTGGAAAGGGGATTTAGAATCGCTGATGGAATTATTGGAGTCTATGAATATTAACGATCGGAATATTTCCCTAACTTGGGATGTTAGTAGGGACCGTATACACTTTCTGGATCTAGAAATTTTAGCTACAACTAGTGGTATTATCACCAGGTCCTTTTTTTAAAACGACTGATCGGAACTCCTACATTCCTACAACCAGCTGCCATCACAAACCATGGCTCAGTAATATCCCCAGGGGCCAATTTACCAGAATGAGGAGAAACTGTACACGAGAAGGCGATTTTGAATCACAATCAGATAGATTGGAGAAAATGTTTTTAGATAAAGGTTACCAGAAAGAATTTTCAGAGAGAGAAAAAAACTTGGTGAAGAGCTTTAAGAGGGAAGATTTGTTAAAAGATAAGAATGCTGCTGTGGCTAATGATGAGTATGATGGCACATGTATAGTTTTAGACTATTGTTTGCAAAGTAAAGAAGTGGAGAAGATTTTTAAAAAATATTGGAATGTACTCAAACAGGACTGTCATTTGAGAGATTTAATACCTGATAAACCTAAGGTCGTTTACAAAAGAGCACCGAGTTTACGTGATAGACTGGTGCACAATGTGGTGGAACCACCCCCACCGAAACCTAAAATGTTCTGGGATCTAAAAGGTTTTTTCGGTTGTGGGAGGTGTTATAGCTGTGTAAGAGTACCATCCAATATTAAGAAGGTTAAAGAATTCTACAACCACCATAAAAAGCAAATGCATACTATAGAAGATTTTGTCTCATGCGATACCATTGGAGTGGTGTATGCGATTCAATGTCCTTGCAATTTGGTATATATTGGTCGCACCATTTGTAAAAGGATTAAATGCCTGAAAACAAAATGGCTCCAAATTCAAAGAGTTTATTGCATATATATATGGAGAACAGAGCTTGTACACAGAATGTGTGTCTTAGCCTTGTTCTAGAGAATATGACAACTTTCCTACTTTTATACCCATTCTATGGTAGACACACCTAGCTTTTCTGCTTTATCGATATTTTTCAGAGCTATGATGACGTAGAATGATGACTTAACATTCCGTGACTTATTGTTATCAGCGCATCACATACAATGACTTGCATCTTCACACTACTGCTTACAATGTGATTACCATCTACAACAGCTTACTTTACAGAATGTTTATCTTAACTTGCTGGCAACATATATTTTAAGAGAAAAACATGTTTGTTCACTTGTTCTGTAGTGCTGACAGAAGAATACACAATATAATGAATGTATTAACACATCAAACATATATATATTAGTGATACAGCACTGATCATAAATTTCCCTACACATTTCCCCCCTTTGATCATTGCCGATCACTAATTGTCATTCCCTTCCACCGACCTGAAAGTGACAGGGACCACGGGTGTATAAGACCCTTCAAAATATTTATAATTTTAAGTATGGAAATGCAAAGATATAAGTCCTTTACTCTCCCACACTCATCCCCGTTCACAGATCTTTTGGTGTAAAGGAAGGTTACAATACTTTAGTTCCTTACTATCCTCCTAAGATCTAGACACTGTCCATTCCATCTCCTCTACCGACATCCACGAGCTGGAGTAGCCATACTCATGAACTGGGTAAATGTTACCCTCGAAGAGTTGGAGTTAATGGGACAGAGTCATCAACTATTCATTCAAGCAAACTTTAATTTTTATTTAGCCATTGCACACATCAATCATCCACACTCTAACTAAAAATTCACATCCCCCATAAACAAACAGAACTCCACCATCTGCTTTAAACTAGACACAAAAATGCAATTTCCTTCATTACTCAGGTGAACCCCATCATCTCGGAAAAGATCAAGCTGTTCTCCTTCCAAAGAATGATTATGGTACATATACCCTTTTTCCTTACACAAAAACCTTTGTAAAACATTATTTATTCTCCTTCCCCTCCACTTTGCTCCCCGACTCCAACAGGGTCTAAGAACAATGGAAGAGAACACTAGAATGGTGTCAGGGAAATACTCTAAAATCCACTTCAGATCTCCTTTCATCAAAGAAATCAATTCAAGATTCCTTTTTCTCCCCACGTCATTACCACCTAAGTGGATGATAATGCCAAGAGGAGTAGGGCAATGACCAGCCGCCTCCAACAAGAGTGGCCTCAAAGCTTTCCAGCGCATTCCCCTAACACCACCCCAAACTACTCTTATCTTGTTAGGATCACAGCCCAAATTCTCCATGCCCACTTGTAATGCCTTCTTATGGGCCCAATGTATATATGAATGTCCCACCACCCAAAGTTCTCGCACAGTCTGTTCATCTTCCACTATTTGGCATGAATCATCAGAATAAACAGACTCCTGATTCTTTTCTGGAGATTCTTCAGCATTGGGTAGGGAACTGGGTCCAGTAGCACAGCTTAATTGTTCTAGTTCAAAGTTCATGGTAGCGACTGTAGTAGGGTTTAGAGATTCTTCAAATATTTCATAAATCCTCTGGGTGGATAAATTCTCAATTTCAGGTCCAAACTCTAGTTCAGGCATTTCTGCTTCAGCAGCATAACAGGACAGACAACTGCAGGGGCCATCAAAGATGGAGGATAGGTCTGGCACTTCTCTTTCTGCCATTTTCTTCCTTTGAAAAAGCAAGAGAAACATCTGAGGTTTTCTTATCAGGTCTCATCTTTACCTTACACATTGCTACACATGCACACATGATTATCTTAAAACACAAATACAAACATAGCACAGCTCCTAAGATCACCCCCAGCAAAACAGTTAGAGCAATCCTTAAGGCACTGACACATAGTTTGGTTTTCTATGCTAAAACAACCATTCACCACAACCTGAACATTCCCAGGATCCTGATAATAATCAGTAATCCCCATTTCAACCATCTCTGGGTCAGCACTATTGTTAAGGATTAGTCCTATTCCTTTTCCTGATATTCCCTGCACTAACAGCCCTTTTTCTTTCTCAGCTAGGGTACTATTGGCTGTTTCTTTTATCAATATTGCATAAAATAAATTGGGATCTGTAACTGCTATAGCTACTATCGGTTTATGTCTCACACTTGGGGGAATCATAGAACACACCCAACAGTTAGAGAGATTGAATTGAGTACTGATCACCTCATATAATTGGATCATCCTATTCAGATATGTTTGACCATCCACAAGTCCACACCACGCCAACAGCAGCAAGCTTTTCCAGGCACTCATGATCCTTCATCGGGTACTTTAAACACAGCACAACTTCTTGTTAGATGTTCCTGCAACGACTAGAGAGATATGGTCACATTCTGAGCAGTGTCTTGCTGAGGACACAGAATCCTTAGGCAGGAGAACTGGTCCTACTGCTCAGATACAATTGCAGAATGTACACGTTTACAATGTGAAGCATGTATCCAAGTATCCCTGTTTTCCAGCTTCACTGCTGTAGCTGTAGTAAGTAGCACCTGGTAGGGTCCTGTCCACCTGGGATCCAGACCCCTCCTCTGATGCTTTTTCACCATTACCCAGTCACCTGGCTGCAGGTCACGAGTCCCTTCAAGGGCATCTGGTTCTGGAAGAGATGAATATATTTTCTTGTGCAATTGATTTAAATGCCTGTGTAACCCGATGACATATTCAGTGAGTGACCCATATGATCTTGCTAAAGCCTGTGAATAGTACAAACCTGTCTTTGGTACTGACCCAAATAATATTTCATAGGGAGAGAGCTTACCTTTTTGTTTAGGTGTAGTTCTCAATGCAAACAGAGCTATAGACAACCCTTGGAGCCAATTTAGCCCTGTCTCAGCTGTAATTTTACCCAACTTGGCTTTTAGTAGCCCATTGTATTTTTCTACCTTACCACTAGCTGTGGGGTTGTATGGAGTGTGTAAGCATTGCTCAATGTTAAAAGGCTGCAAGCACCTCTTTCATTACCTGCCCAGTAAAGTGACTTCCTCTATCTGAATCTCTGGAAGGGATATAGAGCCCTCGGAGTGTGACCCTGAGGAGTTTTTACCCGTTTCCCTGGATTATATTGTGCACAGATCAAGCATGCCTGACAATACTGTTTAGCTACTTCTTCAATGCCTGGTGCATACCACAATTTCCATATCAGATCAACCATCCCCCCTTTAGCTACATGAGAAGGGAGATGTGCCATTGAACAAAGAGAAGGGTACATCGAAGGCGGGGCACAAGGCCTCCCATCCTCATGGAGCCAAATACCGATATCCTCATTGTAATGACAATTGTTCTTTTTCCACTTATTGATTACCTCTCGAGATGCTGTGCTCTGCAATTGTTGTAGGGTTTGAGTGTCTGTATCCCTTTTAGGAAATACTCTTTCATCATCACTCACCACCAGGGGGAGCAAGGCAGCTACCTTAGCTGCCTCATCTGCCCTTTGGTTACCCATTGCAACAGCATCAGACGCTTTTGTGTGAGCCTTCACCTTGACCACTGCAACTGCAGCGGGCAGAGTGATAGCTTCAAGTAGGGCCTTCACCTGAGCAGAGTTTTTAATAAGCTTGCCCTGAGATGTCAAAAAAATTACGGCTTTTCCATAGAATAGAAAAAAATCATATATAGCACCGCGGGCATAACGAGAATCAGTGTATATATTCACTGATTTCCCCTCTGCCAATTCACACGCTTTTATCAAGGCTTCCAACTCCGCCACTTGGGCAGAACAATGATTTGGTAGAGCCCTCTGGAAAATTACTTTCTCCTGACTTACCACAGCCAACCCAGTGACGGGAGAACCTTTCTCAGTGTAATACCTGGAACCTTTTGTGGCTTTCTTGCCTCCGTGTCATCCATATTCTTTTGGATATGGGATGCCACTGAGGTCAGAGCTTGTAGGCTCATGGTCTTCCACTCAGGATAACGGGTGGTTAACTTTTCCTGAACAGATTTTTTCAAACCTGTACCCCACATGGTGACAATCATTGAGGCCAAGGCTGGACTATCTGGGTCCTGCCCAGTCTCAAGGACTGCATTCCTAAACCGATCAGTGTATTGGTGCACTTCCTCTTTACATTCTTGGGTCATTGAACTCACCTTATTCCAGGAAGCTGCCGGAAAGATCTTCCCTATCCTCTCCTTCAATTTCTCACACTCTTCTAGTGGCAATTTTGGTGAGTCCCGTTTGAAGACCCCTAAATATTCTGATTTTACTAACCTTGCCTCCTGTATCATAAGATCAGCATCACTTATTCCTGACACCCCCTTTATGATTCGTAACATGTCCTCCCAATTTGCTCTGTGGCTTGCAGCTATGTTGCATAGCTGCTTAGCAAACAGATGAGGACTATGCCTAGGCTTGGGATTGAATTCAAGAAAGTATTCATCTCCCCAGGAGTCCAGGGCACATGGTGAACTATAGTCCTCGTTAAGTCATTCTTATCATTATAAGCTCTCTGCTCTCTTACTGGTAATATTCTTCCTGTCCCCCCTTGCTTAGAAGTTTTTACCTCTTCGTCATCTGAGTCAAGGGGGAGAGGTGGGTAAATTCTTTCTTGTTGCATACTCACCCCTTGTATTGGTGTCATCCTGACAGGTGTTCTTAGGAAACTTTTATCCTGCCAACTTACCTCTGGCGAATCTTCTGTACTCAGCAACTTGGACGGAGGCATGCTACTCCATCCTGGCTTCTGATACCAATATTTACCCTTAGGTGTGTCTGGTATACATTCTTGCATCACCTCCTCTCTCATTGGCGCAGATGCTTCTATAGCACCTGTTCCAATAGGGGTAGATGATGTGACATATGGTGGTGGGGACCCACTACTAGATATTAGTTGGTCAGAGACAGGCTTACTTGGGTTTCTGATGAGTGTTTTTGCTAACATATGTGTACTAGCAATCATTTCCTCTGATAACTCACCTTCTTCCTCCGATACCTTGGGCAGTGTTGCAACTAGGACCTTAGCTGTTTTCCCATATGCCTCTGCCTCCCATCTGGCCCATGCTGCAACTTCATTAGGCTCAGTCATCCTACTCTTAAAGTTATGGTGTAATGCTGTCCAAACTCTGACATCAAATGTTCCCTGTATGGGTACCGGCCAATCCGTTGCCTTTGCCAAACTGTGCCATTTCTTTAGGTACTTCACTACCCACTTTCCATAGCGGGCCTTGACTTCCTCCCGGGGTGTCAATGGCGCCCCGTAAACTTTAGCACCTCCTCCCACCTGATTCCCCATTACTGGATCGTCAGTGAGGTTCCAGTTACTTTTCCTTTCCTATGGGAGCTGGCCAATACTCCCCTTGTGCTCTCTTCCACTGAAAGCACGTCCTCACCCCCTACTTGGATGAGGCTGTATACTGGACTTTTGTGGCACAGTTTGTTATAGCATGAATTGGAGATCACACACAGGGAAACCACGCTGTCTATCTCTCCAGATCTTTAGCAGCATACACACCACAAACAATATGATATAACAGATGAACAAGGTATCTACTAACACCCCAAGTTGCCCACATTCATTGCTTGGACACATCAGCAAGGTTATGCAGTTTTATGTATTCTCCCCCTTCTAGCGTGTTGTGCTCTGGGGGTACGGTTCTATCTCTTGGTCTAAGCACAATTATTGCTAATAGTAACCAAGCAATTGCCCCCAATAAAACCGTCAGTATTTCAAAAACAAGTAAAGAATTTGTACAAAGATTACCAGTACTATTCATTTAGGCAAAATCTTATTTTACTCTATGAACCCCGTTAGTAAAACCCCATTCATACAGGGTAGCTGTTAACACCTTTCAATTAGTATGCATGAATATCAATAATTAGTATAGTTTTTTTGACATTTAGACAATACACTTTCACTCAGAGGGCACCTGTTGACGTCATAGGCATCAAAACAGCACATACACGTATGGCCTCATCTTAGGCTATAAACCCAGGCTTTCCAGCTTTTGACGTTTAGGCAACCCTCTCATTCACACTTAAAACAATTTAGTACTCTGCGTTAGTTAAAAAGACAACTGTTTAATATAACAGACAATAATGTTCACTCTTCACATTTGCTTGGAAAGGGGTTCTCCTCACCTTGAGACCCCAACTTTCCCCACACACTCACACTTTCATATGGCTCAGGAACCCATTCATTCAAGTTAGTAACCACAAACAAGACATAAAATATCACCCCTTTTGCCCAGGTTCTTTTGATTGCGTTTTGACACACGATCTGTGCTCCCCCCGCCGTACAAGGACAACCAGACAATTCAGGGAGACAATTTTTTACTCACCCTTGGGCCCTTGTCTTATTGCAGTTGTACGTCAGATAGATCACAGATCCTGTGTTCAGTTTGGCAATCCGGGTCCTTCTACGGCACCATTGATGTAAAAGGATTAAATGCCTGAAAACAAAATGGCTCCAAATTCAAAGAGTTTATTGCATATATATATGGAGAACAGAGCTTGTACACAGAATGTGTCTTAGCCTTGTTCTAGAGAATATGACAACTTTCCTACTTTTATACCCATTCTATGGTAGACACACCTAGCTTTTCTGCTTTATCGATATTTTTCAGAGCTATGATGACGTAGAATGATGACTTAACATTCCGTGACTTATTGTTATCAGCGCATCACATACAATGACTTGCATCTTCACACTACTGCTTACAATGTGATTACCATCTACAACAGCTTACTTTACAGAATGTTTATCTTAACTTGCTGGCAACATATATTTTAAGAGAAAAACATGTTTGTTCACTTGTTCTGTAGTGCTGACAGAAGAATACACAATATAATGAATGTATTAACACATCAAACATATATATATTAGTGATACAGCACTGATCATAAATTTCCCTACACACATTAGAGCCCTGAAAGACCGTATGGAGGAGCATGTAAGGAACATAAGGAAAGGGTCTGATAGCCATTTCCTGTATGTGCATTTTAAGAATGAGCACAACCAAAGCACGCAGGGCATGAGATTTTGGGGTTTGGAGGCTCCGAAACGAAATTGGAGAGGCTCCAACTATGTCAGGGATATTAGTAAGCGCGAATCCTGGTGGATTTACCAGCTCGGCTCTTTGTCACCAGGTGGGTTGAACAAAGAGTTCGATCTCGCATGCTTCTTGAGCAATTCCTAGTCTCATATTGTACATTATACGTTTATTTTTCTATATGCACCACCCTTGCTTATATTAGCCGGGAGACTGATATACAACACTTTACACCCCACCTTGTCTGAACGTTATTGTTTAATTTCTTACATATGTCTGTGGAATCCAGGCAGTTTATATGTAATCTTACAGTGAAAGAGCTCTGATGTCTGTTATTTTTGCTTTTTTTGTTATTTTTGATGTTTTAAGGGGGACTCTGGAGGTTCCTAGGAGGGATGTCATTTCTTTTACCCCTCTCTGTTTTCTCTCGATATTCCAACTAAAAAAAAATCCTCCACTCTGAGGATTATAATTAGATATATATGACTAATTTCTTAGGTGTCCACGATTTTATGTGATTTTTTTATATTAAAAAAAATATGTTTTTGGAACAAGGTTTTTTAAAATGGTTTAAATTTAATTCTAAAAAAAAATTTTTAATTTTTAAAGATTTTAAATAAATATCTCACATTATGTTGCTTAATATAGAATTTTTTAAGGTTGTTTTCAATATTGGTTAGCAGTCTTTTAATCTATAAATGATCTTTATGTGAGCTTTGCGCTTTTGCAAATATATAGGATCTATGTGAGTGGTTGATCTATATGCATAAGAAGGTATTTTAATATGGATGCCTGCATGCGTTGTTGTTTTTATAATATGGGATGAGCAATAGGTGGGAGGGTGCTCCATTTACAGGCATTATGCAGTATTAAACCTTTTTGACCACATGCACTATGATTTACTTTTAGGATAGTTATGTATAAATTAACACTGACATTATTTGTAATATGGTTTGTATAAAGATGGGATCGCCATAGTAGATATATGTGGGATTGCCCTTTTATTTATATGTTTTTTATGTCTGCTATGGGAATGCTGTGGTGTTGTAGTTTCGTTCCCTCCGTAACTCCGTCCTGGATATAGCTATAGTTAGCCAGCGCGATTGATTTCCCTTACTATTAACCACTTGAGCCCCGGACCTTTATGCTGCCTAAGGACCAGAGGTCTTTTTCCAATTTGGCACTGCGTCGCTTTAACTGCTAATTGCGCGGTCATGCAATGCTGTACCCAAACGAAATTTGCGTCCTTTTCTTCCCACAAATAGAGCTTTCTTTTGATGGTATTTGATCACCTCTGTGGTTTTTATTTTTTGCGCTATAAACGGAAAAAGACCGAAAATTTTGAAAAAAAATGATATTTTCTACTTTTTGTTCTAAAAAAAATCCAATAAACTAAATTTTAGTCATACATTTAGGCCAAAATGTATTCGGCCACATGTCTTTGGTAAAAAAAATGTCAATAAGCGTATATTTATTGGTTTGCGCAAAAGTTATAGCGTCTACAAACTAGGGTACATTTTCTGGAATTTACACAGCTTTTAGTTTATGACTGCCTATGTCATTTCTTGAGGTGCTAAAATGGCAGGGCAGTACAAAACCCCCCCAAATGACCCCATTTTGGAAAGTAGACACCCCAAGGAAATTGCTGAGAGGCATGTTGAACCCATTGAATATTTATTTTTTTTGTCCCAAGTGATTGAAAAATGACAAAAAAAAAAAAAAAAAATATTTACAAAAAGTGGTCACTAAATGATATATTGCTCACACAGGCCATGGGCCTATGTGGAATTGCACCCCAAAATACATTTAGCTGCTTCTCCTGAGTATGGGGATACCACATGTGTGGGACTTTTTGGGAGCCTAGCCGCGTACGGGGCCCCGAAAACCAATCACCGCCTTCAGGATTTCTAAGGGTGTAAATTTTTGCTTTCACTCTTCACTGCCTATCACAGTTTCGGAGGCCATGGAATGCCAAGATGGCACAAAACCCCCCAAAATGACCCCATTTTGGAAAGTAGACACCCCAAGCTATTTGCTGAGAGGCATATTGAGTCCATGGAATATTTTATATTTTGACACAAGTTGCGGGAAAGTGACACTTTTTTTTTTTTTTTTTTTTTTTTTTCATAAAGTTGTCACTAAATGATATATTGCTCACACAGGCCATGGGCATATGTGGAATTGCACCCCAAAATACATTTAGCTGCTTCTCCTGAGTATGGGGATACGACATGTGTGGGACTTTTTGGGAGCCTAGCCGCGTACTGGACCCCGAAAACCAATCACTGCCTTCAGAATTTCTAAGGGTGAAAATTTTTGATTTCACTCTTTACTGCCTATCACAGTTTCGGAGGCCATGGAATGCCCAGGTGGCACAAAACCCCCCCAAATGACCCCATTTTGGAAAGTAGACACCCCAAGCTATTTGCTGAAAGGCATGGTGAGTATTTTGCAGCTCTCATTTGTTTTTGAAAATGAAGAAAGACAAGAAAAAACATTTTTTTTTTTCTTTTTTCAATTTTCAAAACTTTGTGACAAAAAGTGAGGTCTGCAAAATACTCACTATACCTCTCAGCAAATAGCTTGGGGTGTCTACTTTCCAAAATGGGGTCATTTGGGGGGGTTTTGTGCCACCTGGGCATTCCATGGCCTCCGAAACTGTGATAGGCAGTGAAGAGTGAAATCAAAAATTCACGCCCTTAGAAAGCCTGAAGGCGGTGCTTGGTTTTCGGGGTCCCGTACGCGGCTAGGCTCCCAAAAAGTCTCACGCATGTGGTATCCCCGTACTCAGGAGAAGCAGCAGAATGTATTTTGGGGTGTAATTTCACATATTTCCATGGCATGTTTGAGCAATATATCATTTAGTGACAACTTTGTGCAAAAAAAAAAAAAAAAAAAAATTTGTCTTTCCCGCAACTTGTGTCGCAATATAAAATATTCCATGGACTCGACATGCCTCTCAGCAAATAGCTTGGGGTGTCTACTTTCCAAAATGGGGTCATTTGGGGGGGTTTTGAACTGTCCTGGCATTTTATGCACAACATTTAGAAGCTTATGTCACACATCACCCACTCTTCTAACCACTTGAAGACAAAGCCCTTTCTGACACTTATTGTTTACATGAAAAAGTTTTTTTTTTTTGCAAAAAAATTACTTTGAACCCCCAAACATTATATATTTTTTTAAAGCAAATGCCCTACAGATTAAAATGGTGGGTGTTTCATTTTTTTTTTTCACACAGTAATTGCGCAGCGATTTTTCAAACGCATTTTTTGGGGAAAAAACACACTTTTTTTAATTTTAATGCACTAAAACACGCTATATTGCCCAAATGTTTGATGAAATAAAAAAGATGATCTTAGGCCGAGTACATGGATACCAAACATGACATGCTTTAAAATTGCACACAAACGTGCAGTGGCAACAAAATAAATACATGTTTAAAAGCCTTCAAAAGCCTTTACAGGTTACCACTTTAGATTTACAGAGGAGGTCTACTGGAAAAATTACTGCACTCGATCTGGCCTTCGCGGTGATACCTCACATGCATGGTGCAATTGCTGTTTACGTTTGACGACAGACCGCCACTTGCGTTCGCCTTAGCGCGAGAGCAGGGGGCGACAGGGGTGTTTTTTTTTTTTTTTTTTTTTTTTCTTTATTATTTTTTTGCTTTTTTAATCTTACTTTTAAACTGTTCCTTTCATATTTTTTTTTTTAATCATTTTTATTGTTATCTCGGGGAATGTAAATATCCCCTATGATAGCAATAGGTAGTGACAGGTACTCTTTTTTGAAAAAATTGTGGTCTATTAGACCCTAGATCTCTCCTCTGCCCTCAAAGCATCTGACCACACCAAGATCGGTGTGATAAAATGCTTCCCCAATTTCCCAATGGCGCTATTTACATCCGGCGAAATCTAAGTCATGAAATACTCGTAGCTTCCGGTTTCTTAGGCCATAGAGATGTTTGGAGCCACTCTGGTCTCTGATCAGCTCTATGGTCAGCTGGCTGAATCACCGGCTGCATTCTCAGGTTCCCTGTTGAGACAGGAGAGCCAGAGAAAAACACGGAAGACGGTGGGGGGGGGGGCATTCCCTCCCACGGCTTGTAAAAGCAGTCTAGAGGCTAATTAGCCGCTAGGATTGCTTTTACATGAAAGCCGACCGCTGGCTGAAAAGAATGATACCAAGATGATACCTAAACCTGCAGGCATCATTCTGGTATAACCACTCAAAGTCGTGAATGGCGTACCTGAAGACAAAAAAATGGTTAACAATGGTTAACAATAAAGCACAGTAAAGTGTAAATAATTACACACCTGAAAAACAAACATGATAAAAAATAATAACAATAACAATAACAATAAAACATTGCAGAATAGAATACAGTAAAAAAGAGCAGAACAATAGAGAGAGAGAATAGAGAGAGAGAGAACAATAAAACAACTATTTTTTTTATTTCATATTTTTTTTTTTTTTACACTTTTTTTGTAACTAACTTTTATAACTGTAACCGGTTCCAGGTTCGGGTCTCTCAAAATGCGATGGCATCTTGGGAGACCCTGTGAAAGTGTGTCCTAGTCTGTGCAATGCTGTACCCTACGCTAATACTCAACTAGTGAATGGTAGCGTTCAAAACATTCACCAATGCAAAGACCAGGATTGTCAGGACAGGAGGGACAATAATAGCGGGCGTCACGCCTATATCCGCGCTTGCTGCAGACACGACATCTTTTTTGGGGGGTTCGTTGGGTAGGGGTACTCGGGAGGACATAAAAATGCCTCTCATGCAGCCGACTGCATTTGGTTGGGGATGTGAATGGGGGAAGTACGGGCACTGCAGAAGTGGTGGGTTCCCAATTAGGATTGGCGAATGCAGCAGGAAGGGCATTATGGGCACGACGGGCCTGTGTTTGTCTTTTTGGTGGCAGCGGGACACTACTTGTGCTTGCCACCTCACCAGCTTGAACTGCACTTATGGGACTCGCCACGTCACCACGTGTTACTGCAGTGCTGGTTTGACTACGACCGGGGTGTACTAGGCCGCTGGCGCTTGCCAGTTCACCAAAACGCTACCAAAAAACTGTTAGCGATCGCAGGGATCAGGCCTGACTCTGCGAACGCTGCAGTTATGCTTTTAGTGTTTTGTAAGTGACAGTGATCGATCGATACTGCACTTGGGTGGGCTGGGCCGGGCGGAGGGGCAAAACGCAGGTGCTAGCAGGTATCTGGGCTGATCCCGCTAACACTGCGTTTTTGGGAACCCTAAACTGCTGGTGACGCTAGTATAGATCTGATCGGATCAGATATTGATGCGATCAGATACTATACCACTAAGGGAGGTGTACGGTGCGTGCGTGGGTGTTAGCGGTACTGGCGCTAATCTGACGCTGCCTGGGGCTGGTGCTTGCCAGTTCACCAAAATGCTACCAAAAAAACTGTTAGCGATCGCAGGGATCAGGCCTGACTCTGCGAACGCTGCAGTTATGCGTTTAGTGTTTTGTAAGTGACAGTGATCGATCGATACTGCACTTGGGTGGGCTGGGCGGAGGGGCAAAACGCAGGTGCTAGCAGGTATCTGGGCTGATCCCGCTAACACTGCGTTTTTGGGAACCCTAAACTGCTGGGGACGCTAGTATAGATCTGATCGGATGAGATATTGATCCAATCAGATACTATACCACTAAGGGAGGCGCATGCTGCGTGCGTGGGTGTTAGCGGTACTGGCGCTAATCTGACGCTGCCTGGGGCGACGCATATCACCGCCGGGCGATCGGGGGGCTAAACCTTTATTCGGTAATAAACGGCGGGTGCCCTGACACTATAAAAAATAAACAAACTAACCAGCGTCAACCGTAACGGTTATACGGTGATCAGTGGTGAAAGGGTTAACTAGGGGGCAATCAAGGGGTTAAAACATTTATCAGATAGTATAGGGGGGTCCCTGACGCTATAAAACGCTGACGGCGAACCTAAATATTTACCTCACTAACTAGCGTCACCAGCGACACTAATACAGCGATCAGAAAAATGATCGCTTAGCGACACTGGTGACAGGGGGTGATCAAGGGGTTAAAACTTTATTAGGGGGGGTTAGGGGGGTACCCTAGACCTACAGGGGGGTAACAGTATCTGTCCCAACACTGTAACTGTCACAAACTGACACTATGCAGTAATCAGAAAAAAAAACAAAAAAAAAAAAAAAAAAACTGCTGGTGTCAGTTTGTGACAGGGGGGGGGGGAGGTGATTGGGGGGGGATCGGGGGGCGATCGGGGGGGGGATCGGGGTGTTTTGTGTGCCTGGCATGTTCTACTGTGTGTGTGTGTGTTGGTGCACTCACATTGATGTCTTCTCTCCTCGGGCCGGAACGGAAAATACCGACCCGAGGGGAGATGACATCATTTCCTTTGCTGCTGTTTAGCATACAGCAGCAAAGGAAGATTCTCATTGGCCGGCGGCGATCGCGAGGGGGGGGCCACGAACGGATGGTCTCCCCCTCATCACCGATCGCCGCTGGACAAAAGACGACCGCCTCGGGCACCGGGGGGGGGTCCGATCGGACCCCCCACCCGCGGAAGGCAAATCACGTACCCTGTACGTGATTTTGCCTGTCCGTGCCACTTTGCCGACGTACATCGGCGTGAGGCGGTCGTCAAGTGGTTAACCTGATTAGTATAGATTAGAATGGCAAAGTGCTATGCTGTGCATAGAGGAGCGGAGCCCTAAACAGAATAGTCTGCGGTCACAGGGAAAATGGCCACCGTTAGTGTATTTAAACAATCATATCCCCCTGATGAAGACACGTGACGCCCTGTGTCGAAGACGCGTAGGGGAGGGGCCAGGACGGAGCGAGCAGCACTGAGCTGGGCTGGGAACCTCTAACAACCCACAGCAAGTCGGATAGCAGCACTCGGTTTATACCCTGCTTTTTACTGTTTGGTGCACATTAAGCACCTGCACAATGTGAGTACCCCAGTGTGGGGATTGTTTTATACATACTATTATTAAAAGTTTTGGCGATATTACACTATGCAGTCCCTTCTCTTTTTTGGTTTGATGCCTATGGAGTCTTAAGGAACCTAGTGGGAGATCTTCTGGTGTCCTGATACTGAGCCCAGGGGTGGCTCCAAAGCGTGTTTGGACACAGCTAGACCCTGTGTCACACGCTCTGAGGTGAGCGTAACTACTTTGGGGGGTCACCAAGGCACATCTGGGCACCGTGGTTCAACGATTTGGTTTTCATGTGAAGCACCTTAAGCACTGTAGTTCACCTTTTGGAATCTTTTCCCACTACACATCGCTGTGTGACACAGTCTTGGAAGATTTTAAAGGACTATTATCACCTTAAGGATTGCATATTATATATTTTTGCTTTTTTCACTACTCATCACTTTTATGATTTGTTACAGTCTGTATATAATAGTTACTATATTTATGGTGCATATTTATAGTGCATGTTTTTTTGCTTACCATTATTGATTATAAGGAGATTGTATTAGCACATTGCACTTTGGATTGAATATATGTATGGCACTTTGATATAAATTTTAGGCACGTTTAGTAGTTTCTTATTTATCTACTAGTATATGAACAATTATTTATATATTTTTTTGTGCATGAATAAGATCGCTTACCATAAGCGCAATATATTTGGAGTGTGATATTCAGTAGCACAATATATTTAATTATACAGAACTATTCAATATTTGGCACAGTGTGCTTTTGGATGGGATATATAATAGCACTAATTTTTGGGTAGATGGTTTGGTTTGGGATTTGAAGCACAGGTACTAGGCACCTTTATATTGATAAGGTGAATGCATATATAGTCTCATACCTGAGCGCAGCGCATTTTTTTCTATACTTAATGCACGGCTATGAATACGTGACCTGCGTTTGCAGCTGGGTATATACAGTGCCTTGCAAAAGTATTCGGCCCCCTTAAACTTTTCAACCTTTTGCCACATTTCAGGCTTCAAACATAAAGATATAAAATTTAATTTTTTTGTGAAGAATCACCAACAAGTGGGACACAATTGTGAAGTGGAATGAAATCTATTGGATATTTTAAACTTTTTTAGCAAATAAAAAACTGAAAAGTGGTGCGTGCAAAATTATTCGGCCCCTTTACTTTCAGTGCAGCAAACTCACTCCAGAAGTTCAGCGAGGATCTCTGAATGATCCAATGTTGTCCTAAATGACTGATGGTGATAAATAGAATCCACCTGTGTGTAATCAAGTCTCTGTATAAATGCACCTGCTCTGTGATAGTCTCAGGGTTCTGTTGAAAGCGCAGAGAGCATCATGAAGACCAAGGAACACACCAGGCAGGTCCCTAATACTGTTGTGGAGAAGTTTAAAGCCGGATTTGGATACAAAAATATTTCCCAAGCTTTAAACATCCCAAGGAGCACTGTGCAAGCGATCATTTTGAAATGGAAGGAGTATCAGACCACTGCAAATCTACCAAGACCTGGCTGTCCCTCTAAACTTTCAGCTCAGACAAGGAGAAGACTGATCAGAGATGCAGCCAAGAGGCCCATGATCACTCTAGATGAACTGCAGAGAACTACAGCTGAGGTGGGAGAGTCTGTCCATAGGACAACAATCAGTCGTACACTGCACAAATCTGCCCTTTATGGAAGAGTGGCAAGAAGAAAGCCATTTCTCAAAGATATCCATAAAAAGTCTCGTCTAAAGTTTGCCACAAGCCACCTGGGAGACACACCAAACATGTGGAAGAAGGTGCTCTGGTCTGATGAAACCAAAATCTAACTTTTTGGCCACAATGCAAAACGATATGTTTGGCGTAAAAGCAACACAGCTCATCACACTCAACACACCATCCCCACTGTCAAACATGGTGGTGGCAGCATCATGGTTTGGGCCTGCTTTTCTTCAGCAGGGACAGGGAAGATGGTTAAAATTGAGGGGAAGATGGATGCAGCCAAATACAGGACCATTCTGGATGAAAACCTGTTGGAGTCTGTAAAAGACCTGAAACTGGGACGGAGATTTATCTTCCAACAAGACAATGATCCCAAACATACAGCAAAATCTACAAAGGAATGGTTCACAAATAAACGTATCCAGGTGTTAGAATGGCCAAGTCAAAGTCCAGACCTGAATCCAATCGAGAATCTGTGGAAAGAGCTGAAAACTGCTGTTCACAAACGCTCTCCATCCAACCTCACTGAGCTCGAGCTGTTTTGCAAGGAAGAATGGGCAAGAATTTCAGTCTCTCGATGTGCAAAACTGATAGAGACATACCCCAAGTGACTTGCAGCTGTAATCGCAGCAAAAGGTGGCTCTACAAAGTATTAACGCAAGGGGGCCGAATAATTTTGCACGCCCCACTTTTCATTTTTTTATTTGTTAAAAAAGTTTCAACAATCCAATAGATTTCGTTTCACTTCACAATTGTGTCCCACTTGTTGGTGATTCTTCACAAAAAATAAAAATTTTATATCCTTATGTTTGAAGCCTGAAATGTGGCAAAAGGTTGAAAAGTTCAAGGGGGCCGAATACTTTCGCAAGGCACTGTATATATATTTCTCTGTATATATTTTTTGTCATATCGTGTATTTCTGTAGTAAGGCATAGGGTTATTGTGGCTCGCAAGACTTCTTTTCTCTTGCTTAAAGCATTTGTTTATGTCGGATCTTTCGTTTTTCGGATTCTGCACTTTCGTTATCGTTTGTTAAAACGATAACGAAAATACCTGAAATTCGGATGAAAATGCATTCGGACGAAAACTAATGCACATGTCTAATAGTCCAAGATTATTCTACATAGAGAGAAAAGATTCGACGTAGGGGAGAAAGATTCGACGTAGGGGAGAAAAGATTCGACGTAGGGGAGAAAAGATTCGACGTAGGAGAGAAAAGATTCGACGTAGGGGAGAAAAGATAAATATAAATAATGATGATGATGAATGTTATTGGCTGATTGTAACCAAAGAGGAGGAGCAATAAAATAGCTAGAACTAAGTACACACGTACTTTGGCTTATGGTGTCTGTTGAAAGTTCTAAGAAGATTCGACGGAGCAGGTAAACTATACGGCATGGTACAGTTTAGCTGCTCCGTCGAATCTTCTTTGAACATTCGACAGACACCATAAGCCTTCAATGACAGATTCGACCTGAATTTGGATTTTCGGACGAATGCAATTTTTAACGAAAAACGAAATAAATAAAAACGAATTTCGGGAGTAACTAAATACATTTATTTTTCGGACGAAAACGAAATTCCGAAACGAAATATTTCAGTGTGCACATGTCTACCTGCTATTGGGTAAAAGGCAGAAAGCCCACTTAGCTATACTGTATTTGTGTTTACTATAATCCACTTCAACCATACTACACACAGCTCTTCAAAGGTTTCACAACTAATAAGTTCACTTCTAAAGCCTATGCATTGTAACAGCCTCCACCATGTTGTTCTGCATTACCAGTCAGGTTAATGAGATTTCCCAGGCAGGTTGGAATGTATTCTTCAAATTATCAGCAAAAGGGATTGGGGTGGATGGGTACACTATGGAAATGCCTGAATTAAAGTGTATCTAAACCCTAAAGCAAAAATGTTGTATATTGCAGTTTAACAGTTGGAATGAGCCAAATGTGTCTGGTTTGAGTAAATCTTACTGAAGGTCTGGTGCTGAATCCAAACTCTCTTTTCTCAGCTAATAGAGAAGGAATTGTATGAAAGAAATGGCATAGGTGCTGGGTATTGCCCTGGGGAACACTTGCCAAAGCAAAACAAAAAAATCCTCATTAGGTTTGGCAGGGAGCAGAATTTGTATTAATGCTTAAAGGACAACATTAAACACTTCAGCCCCAGAAGAATTTACTCCCTTCCTGACCAGAGCACTTTTTGCGATACAGCACTGCGTCGCTTTAACTGACAAGTGTGCGGTCGTACGACGTTGTACCCAAACAAAATTGACGTCCTTTTTTCCCCACAAATTTTGCTTTCTTTTGGTGGTATTTGATCGCCTCTACGGTTTTTATTTTTTGCGCCATAAACAAAAAAAGTGCCACAATTTTGAAAAAAACACATTATTTTTTTTGCTATAATAAATATCCCCCAAAAATATATAAAAAAAGAATTTTTGTTCCTCAGTTTAGGCCGATATGTATTCTTCTACATATTTTTGGTAAAAAAAAAATCGCAATAAGCGTATATTTATTGGTTTGCGCAAAAGTTTATTTGAAAGTTTATTGATTACTGTAAACACTAGGGGGCGGTGAAGGGGTTAACTGTGTTCCCTGGGAGGTGATTCTAATTGAAGGGGGAGGGGACTAACTAGAGGAAGTGACGAATCATGGTTCCTAGCTAATAGGAACACACGATCTGTCACTCCTGTCAGAACAGAACAGGGAAGTGTGTGTTTACACACACTTGCCCCTGTTCTGTGTCTCCTGCTCACGATCGCTCGTGGCCCGCGGTCATTGAGACCATTGGCCACGAGCATCGGCACCCCGCGCCTGCTATCTGGACCCCGCGAGCCAACGTATAGTTACGTGGTTTCGCGCAGGGGAGCCAACCTGCCGCAGTAAAACTGCGGTGGCTGGTCCGGAAGCTGTTAATAATACTAAATTTCTTTAGAATCTGACATGGATTTTAAGGGGAAACTCCCTGTAAAAAGCACAGACAGATACAGCCTGGGAGACCAGGAAAGAAAGGGGAAACAAGCATGCCCCCCCCCCCCCTGAACTTACTACCAGGCCACATGCCCTCAATATGTTGGGGGTAGCTTGCCAGTGTTAATGTGGAGAAGGCCCTGGCTGTTTGTGGGGGTCTCCAAGCAGCAGGCTTACTGGAACATAGAAGCCCCTTTTAAAAATGAGCGGAGCCCCAGATACCAGCTCCACCCTCTACATGAATAAGTAAGGAGTACATGGTGCCCCTACTCATTCACATAAAAAAGTAAATAGTAAATGAAGACACTAGTTTTTTGACAAGTTTTTTATTAAAAAATAAAACCACACAAAAAAGTCCCATAATGTAAATCTGTTGTCAATCAAGTAGTCCATCAATGCAGTTCCTTGTCAATCATAATGAAGGATGCCAGCTAACTCTCTGAAAGAATAAACCGATCACATTGTACTTGTTGTAAATGACAGTTCTGGTCCCCGCCAATAAACAAAGGGGTAGGGTACACCCAGTGATGTCATTAACCAAATATGGCTATGGCCATTCTTGGTCAATGACATTGTCAAAAACCCTTTACCTTTTATTGAAATCTCACAATGTAATTTCATTCTCCTCTATTTACCTAAGCTGCTGGTACTGACATCAGGTGAACTTCGAACGTCTGCATTTTTTCACAACGCACTGTATCCCGCCTGCAGGCAGCGTTGTGGTGTGAACAAGGCACCTAGAAAACAATTGTTGATTCAGTGCTGAAAAACACTGGTCATCACACTTGGTGTTGGCCATAACAGTTTTGATTGGACTAACTCTAACTAAAATGGATTAAAATTCAGAACAGTAAGTTTAGTGCAATTGCCCCAGATGGGTTCTGGTAGTTGAGCAGATGCTTCTCGGAGATGCTGGAACTTGTGGTCGCACAGTATGTAGAAACACTGAGTTAAAAGTTTTGAAATGCCTTTCTTTAGCTCCTGAATATGTCTGAACTTCTGGTGAAACATCTGGAACATCTGTCTCTTCTGTACAGATCATTTGGCCTCATCTCTCTGGATGATACAGACCCGGAAGGGTGAGTGACTTGCTAAATATTTGTAGAGGCTCTATTTACACCCATTTTGGAATATTGAAATAGCACAGAAATCCACTAGAGAGAGGAAATTAATTTCAGAATTTATAGTGAAGTCAGGAGGAGTTCAACAATAAAAAGCTGTCTTTGTTGTTTAAACCCCAACTTTGAGCTTAACTCTCTCCCCTTTCCCACCAATCCACCTCAGTGTGTATGTTATGCTTTGTTATTTGTGTTTTTACCTATGTTTACCCCAAATCTTTGGGCCTCACTGGATTATCCTCCTTTTCAGTCTTCTCCTGGTGATGGGCAGTCTTGATGATGCGATGTGATGACATCGGTGCCACTCTTTGCACCATTACTGATACAGATCAGCAGCAAAGTTGATCTGCAACTCTTTGTAGTTCTATCACTATGTAATGTCTATCACTTTACACTGCAGCCTGCTCTGATCCCCAGGATTAGAAGGTGTAGATGCCACCTATGGCATCTACACAGCCTGCCCCCACTCAGCCTGTCAATCAACCTCACTATTTAGCTTTAGTCACGTACCTGGTCGTTGAGCCGATATGCAGAGGGAGGCCTCTCTTATGTCCCTGACTCGCAGCCCCTGGTAGAGTAGACAGGAAGCACCGGAGTACAGGACAGCACGAGTGCCTGGCAGGATCAATAGCTGGATGGCAGGTCTGGAGCTCCAGATGATGCTGAGACAACTGGAACAGCAGGTGGGACACAGCAGACAGGAAGCTGAAGCAGGCAAAGCAGGGAGACACTCACAAGATGCAGGAAGATGGTTCCAGGGATTGGAACACAGGAAGGTCAGACAGGCCGGGTCATACACAGGCGAGCAGTACTGGAGCAGATACAGGAGGCTGAAGGAGAGTCACAGAACAAGCCGGGTCGGTAACAGGCTGGTACGGATAAGCCAGAGGATCAGACAAGAGCAAGGTCGTGGACAGGCTGGGGTCAGGTGCAGGCAGATGGCAAAGGGTAGTAACAAGGCAAGCCGGATGTCACAGGAACAGATCAGGAAACACAGATATCTCTCAGGGAACGCTGTAGATCAGACAGCAGGGTTTCCTTGTCATAGCGAAGTTTAAATAGCGCACCTGGCGCTGGTAATCGAGCGCTCGCGCACTCCCATGTGCACGCATACGCACGTGCATAGGAGTACGCACAGGCACCCATAAGCGCACACCCACTTGTGTGGAACTGCTAGTCCCAGCAAGCCTTTCATGACAGCTTTGCTCAGGCCAAAACTCATGGCCTTTGCATTGGGTTTATTTCCTAGCTCAAGGCTTCAGTCTGTGTTAGTTCCTATGCTTCTACATTCCTACTTCTTTGGTTAAAGACTTCGTGTTTGTATTGACTATGCTTGTTCACTGCTTGCTATGACCTTTAATCTCAACCGTTGGTAATATGAGTAACAAAATAGCCCTCCTATCTCATATACCACCACTGCGCCTTAGACCTATACTCAAATTAATCTAGAGCTGCCACTTTAAAGGATATAAATATTGTACACAGTGTTTCTTAGTGTGAAAATGAGCTTAAACACAAAAATAAACACAGTGGCGCTAATAAAATAAAACCTATGCAAAAACACCTCAAAACAAGGATATACACATCGACTATGTACATCAAGAAAATAAATAAACAAATGAATTAAATAACCACCCAGTGACAAGTGATAAATTGGAAACAAAAAAATGAAAAAATGAAAAAATAAAAAAATAAAAATGAAAATTCAGTTCATAATAGTCCTTTCACTGTGAACTTGCTTTTCTTTTCTTCCACCACACCCCAGTGCTTGGTGATCCCACTCCCTGTGGTAATCCACTTACCGACTCCTAATGCCCACACTCTCGTGTTAAGGCTTACACGCTTGTTGACCACATCACATGGGTCACATTGGCAGATCACAATAACAGAATCGTGTGCAGGGATCGTTCCATATGTGAAGGATACAAAAAATACTCCAATAGTGCAAAACCGCTTGAAAATTTATTAAAAGCACTACAAATCTTTAGTATAAAACTCACATGTAACCAGTGTAAAAAACGCAAATGACACACTTTCCACTGCAAACCGATCTTCACAGCACAGCAACAGATATATACAGATCAGCCACTATATGGGTTGTGGTCACGGCGGACCCGAGCTGTGCAGGCGTTTCGATGTCTCTCTCACCTACTCCCGGCGTCTCACCGCTCTAACAGTGTAACACTTCCTCATACGATGCGGCAGCGTCACTCGTCATTGGTGGAATACGTCACACAGCCACGCCCCGACATGTTTCGTCACACACTGACTTACTCATGGGATTGGCTGTGTGGTGTGACGCTCGTTCCTTTTATCCCCTCCTCTCGTCACCTGACTAACGAAGCCTCAACGCGCTTGCGCACATCTCGTGTCCCCGCAGCCACAACTTCTCCAGCTTTAAAGACCGGAACTAAATGCACATGATGTACATTCACTCCGCCCTATCTAAACAGCATAAATCATGGGCTTAAGATATCATTTATCAGTATAGCAGTGTGAGATTAACCCTACACTCATCTATGCGCGTACTTTGCATACATGTTACAAAGACAAAGATGCTAGCACTTCAATCACTGCAAAGTACACGGGGTTCAAAATATTCACTACTGCATATGGTGAAGAGTGTATCCAACACAAAAAAACATATAACTATAAAAATAACAGTTTAAAATGCTGTAAAATCACAGTAAAAAATTCATTAATCATTATGCACTACCACTAATACAATCCAACTCTGGTTATAATAGTATATAGATGTATATATAAAGCAATTCTACTAATATCTTTCTCCTCATATAAATATATCATTATATGTAGTGATCACAGTACCCGATAGAGGTTTTAAGGGCAGGGGGGTCCCTGATTTCTCTAATATTATAGGAAAACCTGCCACTATATTATCCTAGATTCTCAGAATCAGGGTCATCCCCACGATCCGAGATCTCAGGCAACTTCCATGCTTTTCAAACTATCTCTCACGTCCTCTTAGCACCTATTTCCTTATTTAGATAATATCTAATTGTGAGTGATCAAAAGTTTTAAACTCATATTGACAATGTCAATATGAGTTTAAAACTTTTGATCACTCACAATTAGATATTATCTAAATAAGGAAATAGGTGCTAAGAGGACGTGAGAGATAGTTTGAAAAGCATGGAAGTTGCCTGAGATCTCGGATCGTGGGGATGACCCTGATTCTGAGAATCTAGGATAATATAGTGGCAGGTTTTCCTATAATATTAGAGAAATCAGGGACCCCCCTGCCCTTAAAACCTCTATCGGGTACTGTGATCACTACATATAATGATATATTTATATGAGGAGAAAGATATTAGTAGAATTGCTTTATATATACATCTATATACTATTATAACCGGAGTTGGATTGTATTAGTGGTAGTGCATAATGATTAATGAATTTTTTACTGTGATTTTACAGCATTTTAAACTGTTATTTTTATAGTTATATGTTTTTTTGTGTTGGATACACTCTTCACCATATGCAGTAGTGAATATTTTGAACCCCGTGTACTTTGCAGTGATTGAAGTGCTAGCATCTTTGTCTTTGTAACATGTATGCAAAGTACGCGCATAGATGAGTGTAGGGTTAATCTCACACTGCTATACTGATAAATGATATCTTAAGCCCATGATTTATGCTGTTTAGATAGGGCGGAGTGAATGTACATCATGTGCATTTAGTTCCGGTCTTTAAAGCTGGAGAAGTTGTGGCTGCAGGGACACGAGATGTGCGCAAGCGCGTTGAGGCTTCGTTAGTCAGGTGACGAGAGGAGGGGATAAAAGGAACGAGCGTCACACCACACAGCCAATCCCATGAGTAAGTCAGTGTGTGACGAAACATGTCGGGGCGTGGCTGTGTGACGTATTCCACCAATGACGAGTGACGCTGCCGCATCGTATGAGGAAGTGTTACACTGTTAGAGCGGTGAGACGCCGGGAGTAGGTGAGAGAGACATCGAAACGCCTGCACAGCTCGGGTCCGCCGTGACCACAACCCATATAGTGGCTGATCTGTATATATCTGTTGCTGTGCTGTGAAGATCGGTTTGCAGTGGAAAGTGTGTCATTTGCGTTTTTTACACTGGTTACATGTGAGTTTTATACTAAAGATTTGTAGTGCTTTTAATAAATTTTCAAGCGGTTTTGCACTATTGGAGTATTTTTTGTATCCTTCACATATGGAACGATCCCTGCACACGATTCTGTTATTGTGATCTGCCAATGTGACCCATGTGATGTGGTCAACAAGCGTGTAAGCCTTAACACGAGAGTGTGGGCATTAGGAGTCGGTAAGTGTATTACCACAGGGAGTGGGATCACCAAGCACTGGGGTGTGGTGGAAGAAAAGAAAAGCAAGTTCACAGTGAAAGGACTATTATGAACTGAATTTTCATTTTTATTTTTTTATTTTTTCATTTTTTCATTTTTTTGTTTCCAATTTATCACTTGTCACTGGGTGGTTATTTAATTCATTTGTTTATTTATTTTCTTGATGTACATAGTCGATGTGTATATCCTTGTTTTGAGGTGTTTTTGCATAGGTTTTATTTTATTAGCGCCACTGTGTTTATTTTTGTGTTTAAGCTCATTTTCACACTAAGAAACACTGTGTACAATATTGCTATGACCTTTAGCCTGCTCCTCTTTCTGTATCTGCCTATCAACTGTCAACTTTGTATCATGCTCTGGTACTAACCTCAGCTCAGCTGCCAGTGAGCCACAACCCGGTATACCTTTCAGTAGAGTCCAACATCCCTTACCGGGTGCTCTGGTGAAGATCTGATGGCCTGCACTTAGACGCTGCACCCGGCCCTTTTTAGAACCCACCAATATTCAGATCTTTCCAATATTCAGATGATACAGAGGGTCCAGTATCCATCAGTGCCCATGACAATTACACAGTGAATGAAGGTTGCTGGGGTGACACGCCCTCATTGTAGAATCCTCAATATTTTTTTTTCATTGACTCTACACATTTCACTATACTGGGTACTGGCAATACTCACTTCACTGTAATTAGGATGGAAGAAACACATTGCACTACACCTGTGATTGATCATATACATTGCATTATATCAGGGACTGACAATATACAATGCAGTATACCTGACAATTACTACACTACTTTGGACTGAGAGTATACTTGCCATTATACCCAGGGCTGACAATACCCACTATATTATATCTGGCACCAGAGGCATAGCTTGAAGCTTGTGGGCCCTGATGCAAAAGTTGATCTGGGCCCCCCACTTCCCACTAACACCCACCACTTCCACCGTGTGTGCAGATACACCCACCACATGCCAAGATACTCAAAGTGGCTTAAGAGTTTAGAGTTCCCAGAGTTCCTCCTTACATTAGAGGGCAGGGATCACTGCTGGAGAATCAGAGGACAGGGACCCCTGGCAGGTCATTTGGCAGAGCTCTTTTCCCATTCCAGCACTGTAAACAGCTTCCCCACAATACACAGGCCTGAAATCACATTCCTTTACAGTCTATCAGCCTTCACAGGGTGTATATGACTTTTATGTTGCCATTCTGACCTGCGAAATCCCTTGATCGGAAGTGTAGTTGCAGTAGGCAAATACACTCTATGCATTTCATGGCTAACTGGCTGTGTTGTAAAGGAATGTGATTTCAGCCATGCGGAGGAGGAACAGTATAGAGTGCTGTACTGGGAAAGAAGCTCAGCAGCGGGCATAGCATCCAGGGCGGAGGGGGTGCTCAGGGGGCTTTTTGGGGGGGCGAACCTTAGATCTGGGGGGCAAAGCCATGTGACATGAAATCTGGAGCCTGCAGACCCTCAGGGGCCCCTCAGGAGGTGTTAGGGGATTTGTTTTAGCAATTTCTGAAGGTTTCTCTGTCAGTGTTGGCAGGTGTTTAGGGAAGGTCATCTCCCGGAGGTGCATGTCTTTTCCCCATTTGTCAGGGAAGTGGGGTAAGCGGACATTCCGGTTGGGGGGGGGGGGTACAGAGAATCCCAGCTAGTGACTAGAAGACACTAAGCGGTGTCATAGCTTACCAGTGGCATCGGTCCCATCGTGGCTACAGTACGGCACTCTCCTCCTCTTAACCCCCTGAGCTTGGTTACCATTCCATGTTGCCAGCACACAGCACAGACACTTCCCCATCCTGGGCTGTCCTCACCCCATGCTCTTCTCCATTCAGGAAAAGGCTCACAGCTTCTCCCCAGCCAATGAGAACAGAGGAGTGTGGACTGTGGAAGGCAAAGTGGAAACCCAGTACTGGAGCGTGGCTGTGGGGCCCTAGGGCAGATCGGAGCTGGACTTTGTGGAGGATATGATAATATGACAGGGGGGCTGCAGGGGCCCCCTGGAGCTAGGGGCGGGGTTGCGATTGTGACCCCTGCAACCCCTTATGCTACGCCCATGTCCGGCACTGACAGTGCATATTTTAGTAGGACTGATAATACTTTTACTTTACTCAGGATTGCATTCCACTTTTGTGGGTTTCATTAAATTCCCTAGGGTACCAATCCCCGGTTTTGAACTACTAGCTCTACAATCATAGTGACCTTGGTGTTTTGCAATATACAGAATATACATAGGGGGAGATTTACTAAAACTAGTGCACTCATAATCTGGTACAGCTGTACATATTAAGCAATCAGCTTCTAGCTTCAGCTTGTTCAATTAAACTTTGAGAAGAAAAACTAAAACATAGCTCCCAACTGTCCCTGATTTCGAGGGACTGTCCCTGATTTGGAGCAATGTCCCTCTTTCCTCCTCATTTGTCCCTCATTTTGACCTGATCTAAATAGTTGTATATAAAATGCACTTTTTATCTTTCAAAAAGTGTTTCCCAGTGCTAAACCTTTCATCCAATTTCTAAATTGCTGCATTTGTAAATGTTAAAAGCCATTATAAAGGAATAGTAGTGGTAAAAAAAAGCCCTTGTGGATTTAATTAACCTTTTTTTTTCTCCTTTAAGGGGGTGAGGCAGGAGGCGTGTCCTATGCCTACTTACATTTGCCAGTAGGTGTCCCTCATTCCCATCTCAAAATGTTGGGAGGTATGCTAAAAGCTGATTGGTTAATATGCACAGCTGCACCAGATTCTAGTTTTAGTAAATCTCCCCCAGTATGTCTCCATTTATATGTCTGTACATGGCGGAAAACATATTTTTCTCATCACAATTTCATTGCTTCCAAGTACACAGTGATTATACTTTAATGGGGTTTTTTTTCGTAATGCAAGTCTATTAGACTGGCCATATATTATTATTTTTTTTCATTTAGCCAACAGACCGATGAATGCATTCCCCCATCCACACAAGTGAGTCAGAATACGACACCACAGCGGGGACTCCTCTGCCGTCAGAATACATTGATCAGCGCTGCAACCGATTGTCTACAGCCCGCTGATCTACTTCTCTTGGGCGGGAATGGCCATAGACAGATTGAAATTTAGCTATCCCAGCTGAACTGGCTGAATTTTGATCCATCTATGGCCAGCTTTAGTCTGCCTTGGTTGGACTGGTAACAATAGACTTGCTACGTGGCTCGCTGATTTTATCTCAGCAGTTGTTGAGCAGAACTGTAGATCACACTCCTTGACATACAAAGTAAAGGGAGAATTTAAAATGCACGGAAATATTACGCATGTAAATTTAAAAGACAAATCTCTTTCTGATATACTATAACATATTAATAATAAAAAAATGTTGTCATTAAACATGCTATAGTTTCCCTTTATTATTGTATAAAGAGTAAATAATTTATATTAAAAAAACAAAAGCGTGCATATAATTGCAGTGCTGAATGCGTGCTTTTCTATCTGTCCCCCAGTATGCCTGCTGTCCTGTGTGGGAGCTTCTGTCTTGGAGGCAACTATCAAATATCAATCTTCCGATATTTCAGCCTAGCACCATACTCTCCAGCTCAGCCTAACCTCTACAAGAGACTACGTTGGAACGTTGAGGTCACGACAGGGAGTGCTGAAGGAAGCATGATCACTACCCAATAGTATGACGTTGTTTTTATAAACCATGCATCTATCTTTATGGAAACATTTAATTACTGGACCACCTAAACTTTCTGCCTTTCTTCACAGTTACTTCTTATGCTGTAGAGAAGAACCGATAATGGGAGTATCTGAGCTTATATATGCACCTGGTCCCTGTGAATCTCAGAAACAGGTGTTATGGTCCATAGGACAATGGGGTGCCCTGGATCCAATAGAAGATGCAGATATGGAGTCCTGGTGAGGATGGCATTGGCAACTAGCAATAAAATGACCTTAAGCTTACACTTATTTGCTGTCCCAGATAGTAAGGATAACTTGCCACAAATTTGTGGCAGTGTTGAATTGTAAGTCTTGTTAACTTGCTGCACATTTTCACTGGCAAGTTGTACACTTGCAGAGCACTTGAAGCACATATTCTAGTTGACACTTTTCCAAATTCAGTCACAGTGACCCTTGTGGTGGGATGACTATTGCACAACACAATGAACCAGAACTTGCAGCGGACTTGCAGAATGTTTGCAAAGAAAGTTGATCATCTGGAGTCATACAATGCAGACTTGCAATTGTGCAACAAACTTGTGAAGCCTGGCAAGTCTAGCAATAGCTTAGCAAGTCATTTTCAAACTTGCAGCTCAATTACTTGCTATCTGGGGTGTCTATCACAAGGTACACAATGTGGCCAACTTAACCACTTGCTTACTGGGCACCTAAACTCCTGCCCAGACCAATTTTCAGCTTTTAGCGCTGTCACTCTGAACGACAATTGCGCGGTCATACAACACTGTACCCAAATAAAAATTTTATATTTTTTTCCACAAATAGAGCTTTCTTTTAGTGGTATTTGATCACCTCTGAGTTTTTTAGTTTTTGTTAAAAAAATTAAAAAAGACCGAAATAAAAAAAAAAAAAATACAAAACCGTTTTATATTTTGTTAATACATTTTGCAAACAGGTAGTTTTTCTCCTTCATTGATGGGCACTGATAGGCTGCACTGATGGGCACCGATAGGCTGCATTGATGGGCACTGATAAGGCGGCACTGATGGGCACTGATAAGGCGGCACTGATGGGCACTAATAGGCAGCACTGGTGGGCACTGATGAGGTGGCACTTGTGGGCACTGATAGGTGGCATTGGTGGGCACTGAGAGGTGGCACTGGCACTGATGGCACTGATGATGGCACTGATGAGTGGCACTGATGGGCGGCACTGAAGGGCTCTAATAGGTTGCACTGATAGGTGGCACTAATAGCTGGCACTGATGGGTGGCAGTGATGGGCACTGATGGGTGGCAGTGATGGGCACTGATCGGCACTGGTAAGTGACACTGATAGGCAGCACTGCTAGGTTGCTGCATTGATGGGCACTGATAAGGCGGCACTGATGGGCACTGATAAGGCAGCACTGATGGGCACTAATAGGCAGCACTGCTGGGCATTGATAGGTGGCACTCGTGGGCATTGATAGATCGCACTGATTGCTGGCACTGTTATGTACTGGTGGGCACTGATTTGTGGCACTGGCAGGTGGCACTGGCAGGCGGTACTGGTGGGCACAGATGAGGCGACTGTGCCTCTTCCTCTTCGGGACCGATGTCCCTTCAACAGAAGCCAGTGATCGGCTATTTTTTCTTCTCACGCTGTCAGCGTGAGAAGAAAAAAAACCTATTACCGATCTTCTGTTTACATCACGTGATCAGCTGTCATTGGCTGACAGCTGATCACGTGTTAAGGGGCCGGGATTGGCTCCTTACTCCGATCTGTGATCACCCGAGTCTCATTGACTCAGTGATCACAGCGTGCGCCGCACGCGCCCTGCAGGGGGCACGCGGGGAACATGCAAAGGGGAGGACGTCTATTGACGGCCTCCCAGCAAAGTAGATCCGCACTGTAGCCGTCATTCGGCTATAGTGCAGATCTGAAGGGGTTATGGTTTGAACCATTTCGGTAGTGGCTTTGAGTTTTAGGCTATAAAAAAGCATTGTATTGAGTATGTAATTTGTAGGTATTCAAAATCCTTCATTTTCAATCTTGCCTTAGACCCCAGCACTAAGGAGAAACAGAAACATCATTGGAAGCCACAACAATTAGAGCCTTTTTTTCAGGTAGTTTCCAAAGTCCCATCCAGAAAAGAAGATTTCCTCTAATCAGCAAGACTTTGATCAAGAATCAGAGCCTCAATTACTGAAAATGTTCTCAGAGTGGTTCCTTATCACTCTTGTCAACTACGGTAAGGCTCCATGCACACTATCAGCTAAAAAAATGCCAGAAAAATGCTGGATGAAAAATTATGATAATATCATTTTTGTGCCAGCTTCTAGTAGCATTTTAGTCGCTTTTAGAAGCTTTTAGGAGCATTAGCATTTTATTGGCGTTTTTACAGTACATGAAGAAAAAAAAAAGATAAAAAAAAAAATTTTTAGTGGCATTTTAGTAGCATTTAGAAGCAGGAAAAATGCTCCAAGTAACTCTACAAAAACATTTTTTTTTTGCTCCTAGAAGCTGAAGCTCAAACAATGCTAATAGCCTAAAGTAGTGTGCATGGACACAGAGAATAACACTATTTAGCTTCTAAGACCCCATACACACTATACAACTTTTGTTGCCTGATTTCCTTTAGATTTACCAAAACCATGTAGTGCAGGGGCCTGCCTGATTGCATACAAATTGAAACTCTTAAGGTTTGACCTCATATTATATGGCTTTGGTAAATCTGAAGGAAAAAAGCTACAGAAAATTGTATAGTGTATATCCAGGTTTAGGGCCGGTTCACACTGCTGGGAATTCTATTGCGAATTTGAGCCATTGCGATAGCTCAAATTCGCAATTTATTTAAATAACATAGTTTTCCATTAGTGCCGTTCACATCAATGCGTTGCGAATCTAAGCTGCGTACAAAAAGGGTCCCACGCGAGTTTGATCCGTGTGCGATGCGAATCCAATGCAATATTTCCTGTAGAATCGCAGTAGATTCGCCAGAACACATAAAGAATTCACAACGAAAATTTTCAACGCAATCAGATCAAATTTGCGCAAGATTCGCACTGCAGCAGAGTGAACCGGCCCTAAGAGCAGAAAAAAATGCTAATAATAGCTTCTAGGAGCTTAAAAAAACGCTAGTGTGCATGGAGCCTAAAGCCTAATAAACAAAGCTTAATATTTTTAGCTTAGATTATTCACAATGTTTATTGGCCAACCTAAGTAAGCTCTTGCCATTTAGAAGTTTTTCTGCATTACGTTGTGTTTTGTGTTTGTTCGGATTACTTGGGAAACGGGATGCATTATTATAATCTATCCTCCTAAACCTTCATATTTTCTCTTCCTGTCTTTCAGGATCTTATGCTCACAGCCGACTGCATACTACAATCTTCTTTTCATAGTTGGCTTCCATGAACCCTCTCACACTTCTTCCACTGATCTGCTTTTACAAATCCTCAGTGGCTCTGAGGAAAGCAATGCAACTTTGCAAGCAGCACCCCCTGACTTCATTGCCAACATGCTAACATCTGATACTCCAAGTCCGGGAAAAGATGGATCATAATGCAGAAGAGAGAAATGAGACACCATAGTTTATTAATGTAATCTTCTATACAAAATGTCGTGCAAGGTGACACATTTATTGTGTTTTCTCTCTCTCTCTGATATAAGTTTGTGAGGTTCCATCAAATATGTGAAGGCTTCATGTAGAGCTATCACAAGGCAGCCTCTGTGACTGGATCGGCTTGTAATCACAAGTGTGATCTTGTCATTCCTATAAAAGTTTGCTCACATTGCCATGGCATTCGTCCATGGATATTTACCCAGCTTGCCTCTCCTGGTTGAGCTGCGGCATGCTCTTTGGCCAATAAACTTAGTGACTGCCCAGGCCACAAAGCAGATCACAAGGGCAAAGCAGTGTAAAAATGTAGTTGTATTCTATCTGCAAGAAATATACAGTATGTTCTGTATGCTTTAGGCCTCATTCACAAGAGGCGGATCCGCTCAGTGGAGTCCGCCAGCTCAACAGGAGATCACCCCGTTGATCTCCGCCGAGCCGGCGGATGACAGGTCCGTCTCTGCTCACTGAGCGGGGAGGGGCCTGTCAGAGCGCCGCTGATTCCTATGGAGAGATCGGATGAAAATGGACAGCATGTCCGTTTTCAACAGATCTCATCCGATCCGCCAAGACGGATGGCGAACGTATCGCCATAGTCTGATTTTAGCGGATCGGATGGAGACGGATGGAGAACGTATCGCCATAGTCTGATTTTAGCGGATCGTATGGCAGACGGGTGTCAGCGGACACATCTCCGCTGACATCAGTCTCCCTATAGGAGTCAATGAATGGCCCGCTTGAATTCGCCTGAAGAACGGACAGGCGGATCCGAGCGGGCTGATCGTGTAAAAGGGGCCTAAAGGAAGTGTATGATGTTTTTGTGTATATGTACAGCGAATATTTATTCTTTTTTTGTTTGTTTTAGGACTCAAAACACATTTAAAAACTTCTTAACTTCTTTTGAATTGTACAGTATTGCCTTTTAATATTTCAAAAATACTTTTTCTGCCAGCAGGTGGAGCTCAGGTTCTTTTTCACATATTTAGCAGGCTCATCCTAGCTGCTTTGTTGAAATAAAACCTGTTGTTTACAGTGCTAATGTTCAAATTTACATACAGTTGTATGAAAAAGAGCAATGAGGACATCCTTAAAGCAACCTGCAAATTCTGCCATTACACCTGAATTATAAACCATTTTGACGGGCAGAGCTTCTGTCCTCCCCTGCAGTGTGGTAGCTTGACTGATCCATCCCACCCTCCACATATTCCTATTGGCTCTTTACTATGATGGGCTGTCTCACTGGGAGGTAGAAGCGAGGCGCAAACTTCAACAACACCAGGGAGTGCCAGAGGTCTACGCATCAGAATGGCCTGGCATTTTGGCATGGAGACAGGACGTAGAGTCTTCTGCAAGTATATGTAAGCATATTTACATGTAGGCAGGTTTTTTATATGAAAGATTTTCTTTAAGTTTCATCCTCTGGTATCTCAAAAAGCGATTGGAGCAGCCTATATTGTCATTATTATGGTCAATTACATGTGGTTTCAGTTTTGGCTAAATTGCAAGTATCTACATTGGATGGAGCAAGCCATAGGTCAGCTGGAGAGATAAAACTGGTCAAATGTCCATAAACCCTAAAGGCTATCTATACATGGAACAAGAACTATTACTATGCAATAATTTCACAGTGTATGGAGTACGAAACATCACATCAGAGAACCTCAGAAGAACATTGTCACACATTAATCTCCAGTATATTGGAGATTTTCATCAAATTACCCATCGTCCTCTGTTAAATGTGCAGAGATAATCTAGCACTGAATAGAGATAAGCCACTAGGGAAAGCTCTTCCAGTACACACAAAGAAATAATGTGTATGTGAGGTGAGAAAAGGATCTTCTGAGGGTATGGTATTTTCATATATGACCAACTTAAGACTGCAACGAGCAGCAACATTTTATTTTCAAGTCATCCAAATCTTATACTGTATGTCTAAGCCCATGATCCGTTTCCTTGATTTCTAGCATTCTCAAGACTACTACCATGCACATTCAAAGTTCTAATGAGGTGTCCAATAGTTTTTCTCTCAAGGATTTTTGCATTCTTGTGCAAGATCCATATGTACAGCAAGAGGTTGTCTTCTCTGCAGCGTTCTTGCATTTCGCCTTGCAAGCATCCAAGGCCAAAATAAGACACATTCCTTGATTTGTAGAACTGGTTACTACAACCATTCATGGGAAAATTTCCAATGATGTGTGCAATTTTAAATTCTCAAAGATCTTTGCATTCCTGTGTAAGATCTTTATGTACAACAAGCAGTTTTCTCCTCCACAGAGTTTATAAATTGTTCCTGTATGATGCTTTGGTGCAAGGACTCTATAGATGGCTGACTGCACTGCGGTCAGAGCTCTGGAAGTCTCCAGGATCCCAGCGGATTGGTTTTCCCCCTCGTACTCGAGCCACTCTCACAAAGATACTGCAGAGATTGTGAAGCACAGAGCGGCGAAGGAGAATATACACCCAGGGGTCTAGGATCTGGTTGCACGAGGCTAGGCGTACAGTTAACAGCAGCCAGTTGGAACCAAGGAGAGGGGTACCAGCCTGTAACATCACCACAGAGACCTGCAAGTAGGAAGACATTGAGAGTATAAAGACACATGTGATGGAATCTAACACCTCATTAAAAAACATTTTAGGGAAGTGGTTTTTTTTTCCTTTTCTTTTTTTTACTAGGTTTACTAGGTTTTTAGTCGTTTGGAATGGTAATCTTAAGCTCTTCCTTTTGCTCCACTTTTGTAGTAGACAAATTAAGCCCCATTGCTCAACTTCAGCCAAACCGTTTCCTTTTAGTTCTTACAGAGTGGGGAAAGGGAAAAGTACTTATCAGGCTTTTATTATTCTCTGCTTTCCCATTGGAAAGATTTAGGGTGTTGTAAGGACAGGAAATAATTAGATATAATTCCAATGGGAATAGAGGGAAAGTACATTTATTTAGTAGAATGGTCTGGGGTTAAAACATCAGTTGGGTTTTTATTGCTTTCTTTTTCCTGTCCGTGTGGCACCTGGCCACTCTCATTCTTGTCCTGGTGTCATAAAGGCAGGAAGAAAGGGAAATTTATCTAACTGGGACACAGGCAGCAATTAAAATCAGATTCTTATCCTCTTTTTGAAAAAAAAAAATGGTTTGGGTGGAGATGGACTTTGAGCTCCACTAAAGTTGTATATTGAAGCTGTAATTCATTTAGATTGATCAGAAAAAAGATAGATATTGAGAACTACACCCAACCTGAGACTTGAGATAGGATACTGTGCAAAATCCATACCTGCCCAGTAAGACCAGATACTGAGAATTAGATCCTATATAGAGAACATGAGGCAAGATGATACTGTGCAGTATCCATACACGTAGAATAAGAACAGAATTAGCCCCTGTGTACAGAACATGTAAAGTGGTACTATGCATTCTCCATGCATACAGAATAAGAACAGATGCTGAGAATTATACTGAAAACATGCATTTTATATCCAGTATGTATAACAAAATTTTCAGTATGCAACATTTATATCAGCCTTTCTCAACCAGGGTTCCTTCAGAGGTTGTCAGAGGTTCCTGGATAATTCATTTCTTTCTCTTAAATAAGTAACCAATGACACCAATGGTTACCACATTTTAGATATCTGTAAGGGGGGCACTCTTCCTAATGACTACCAATATAGGGGATATTCTTCACCTTGATCACCAGAGTAATGGAATCCCTTACCAATGAGCACCAATGTAAGGTGAGATTTCTCCCACTGACGACCAATCTAAGGGGACCCTTCTCCAATCACCACCAGTCTAAGGGGACCCCTCTCCACTGACCACCAAAGTAGATGAGCTCTTCACTAACCACCAATGTAAGGGAACAGTATTTTTGGACATTACTATTATTTGTTTATTTTCAATTTTTTTTACTGAAAAAAAGTGTAATATAGAGCAGACCTGGGTGTGAAAAAGGTTATGCATGCCGCATTCTTTATTTGGTCATGCCAACAGATATAGATCACTGTAGCTATAGTAAATATTAGCAGGGGGTCTTTGAGACCCAGACGATAGTTCAAGGGTTCATTTTTAAAGGTTGAGAAAGACTAGTCTATACTTAATGTAAATGTTGTCAACCTTTTGAAACCCTAAACACAACAGCAGAAAAGGACTGTCTTGCAAAATGAGGGTCACCTGGGGAACTATGCAGGGATAGGAGCAGAGTCAGACCTCTAGTAAAAGTAAAAAAAATCATGAAAGATTAGTCCAGCCATTCTCAGCCTTTTTAACCTGGGGGAACCCCTGAAATAGCTGTCATGTGTCAGGGAACCCCTGCTAAGATTAATTCATCGGGCTTTGTTAGGAAAACAACCCTTACATTGGTGGTCAGTGGAAAGAATGCCCCCCCCGTACAGACAGATTTAAAAATCATTTGTGCATTGCTACTGGATCTTCCACGTGATGATGGACCTAGATCTATGAAGGCACCATGAGATTGGACGTCAATTAGCCACAGCTCAAGGAACCCTGGTTGAGAAAGGCTGGATTGGTCCATTATGTGGGGTGACAGGGAGAGATGACAATTCTGACAATGACTTTTAGTTTAAATACACACATACAACTTAGTGAACTGACCCTGTATGTGACCTGCTATGATCCAATGGGCAGTGCTAATGCACTAACAAATATTTGGGGCTTTTGTCTGCACTTAAAGTGGAACTCCAGCAAAAAACTTTTTTGTTTATTTTTTTAGATAGAACAAGGAAAATTTTAAACTTTGGTCACAAATGAACAATATGTGGCTTTGTTAGGAAGATTTCCACCATTGCTTCCTAGCAAGGAGACAAATCAACAACACATTTTTTTTTCTATTAAACCAAGGGAAGGTAGTGAAAGTGGATCTAATCCAGCTAGAAGTGGGGCAAACCCCAGAATCATTACTGGCCAACATGTTGCCACTGCTAAAGGCCAAATCATTCACAAGTACCTTCTGGAAAATCATTACATCAACCTGTCCTATGTGATCAGTTAGCCAGTGTCCACTAATACCTTAAAGAGACAGATAGCGTGCTTTGGGATTCTTGTGTTTTCTTGGGATATCCTGTTTAACACTCACCTTCCTGCCCACAAGTGATGTTGTTTGGATAATAAATTCTTCAAACACCCGGATTCTTTAACCCATTATATGCCAAGGACTCAGCATGAGATGAAATAGTACTTGGAAGCTTCCAAAGCAATATGCCCTTAGCATGAATCCTATTTTTGTGTGAACCTAAGGAGTGAGTTTGCTCAATCTCAGATTCTGTTTCTCAAAAAGGCCGAAAGGATTCTTCTATTGAATCCAATGAAACTGCTCTGCCTTAGTTATATTAAAGACTGCGTATACTACCCAACTCAGTTGTCAGAACTGACAAGAAGCTTTGCTGGTAGGCCTGTTGAAATGTTGAGTGTGTAGTCTATGACAATGTCCACTTCGAGGATTACCTAGTTATGAATCTCAAACCATATTAATGTGCCTTCGGCCCATGTACATAGAATGTGTTCTACTTTGTTGTTACTAAACAGTGTGATTTACTTCCACTCTTACATTCCCTTCGTGAGGAAATGGTGTTTAGTTGAATGTTGGAACCGTGCCCTGTTTTGATGTTTTGTCACAGTGATCCTTTGATGAAGGAATGCCTCTTATGATTATGCTGAGAACATGAACCATTGTACCATTGTCACTATCGTATGTTGATTGAAGGGATCTTATTTTGATGCACTACACTCAAAGGGACCGAAGAAATAGGCTCAGCCCACCTTACTGGACTGTGAACTGTATAAAGTTAGGTTGCATTCTTTTTTCTTTACTGTGGGTCAGAATTATATTCTTTATTTTAAGGGTTATGCTACTAAAATGAACTCAGATTTGTTACAGTTTCTCTTAGAAGGTCTGACGTCTCCCCTTACCGTTCTGGACCTTCCAATAGTTCAGGGGTCGGTAATTAGTGACGCATAGTTCAGCGGTTGGTGATTTGTGACCCACAGTTCAGGGGTCAGTAATTTGTGATGCACAGTTCCAGGGTCAGTGATTTGTGACCCACAGTTCAGGGGTCAGTAATTTGTGATGCCCAGTTAAGGGGTCAGTGATTTGTGACCCACAGTTCAAAGGTCAGTAATTTGTGATGCAGAGTTCAGGGGTCAATAGTAAGTGACACAGTTCAGAGGTCAGTAGTAAGCGACGCCCACTTTAGGGGTCAGTAGTTGGTGACGCAGAGTTTAGGCATCAGTAGTTTGTAAAGCAGAGTTCAGAGGTCAGTTATTTGTGATACAGAATTCAATGGTCAGTACTTTGTGATGCACAGTTGAGGGGTCAGTAATTTGTGATACACAGTTCAGGGGTCAGATAATTTGTTACCCCCCCCGGGACGACCGATAGTTAGCGGCATCGATTCGGTTACGTCCCGGGTGGGCAAGTACATAGACTTCTTTTTGCAACCCCTGGTACAGCAGATGCCGTCCTATATAAAGGACACAAAACATGTGATCCATCTGCTGTCCCAGTTGAAACCCAATAGTAAAACATGGTTGGTGACGGCGGATGTAACTTCGTTATATACCATAATTCCACACCAACTTGGATTCGCAGCCGTAAAACACTTTTTGAATATTCTTTCTAAAATCCCATTAAAACAACAAGATTACATCATGGAGCTATTGGATTTTGCGGCTAATCATAATTACTTTTGGTACAATCAATGTTATTATCGACAGCAAAGGGGTGTCGCTATGGGCGCCAAGTACGCCCCAAGCTTGGCTAACCTTTTCATGGCAAAGTGGGAGGAGGACGTCATCTATAAGGACCGTTGTCCACACCTGGTTTTTTGGGCCAGGTATATAGATGACGTCCTCCTCCTCTGGGAGGGATCGATTCCTGAACTGGAAATCTTCTTTTCTCAAATCAATAACAACGAGAGGGGCATTAGATTTGTTCATGAAGCCAGTCAGGAAAAAATCAATTTCTTGGATTTAACCATCTATAGAGAAGCAGACTCCTTTAAAACAATCACTTTTTTCAAACAAACAGATCGGAATGCGTTTATACCTCTTGATAGTTGCCATAAAGAAAGCTGGCTCCAGTCGGTGCCTAGGAGCCAGTTTGTCCGAATGAGACGTAATTGCTCAAACGTTGAAGACTACAGAATTCAGGCAGACATTCTAAAAAAGAGGTTTCTGGAGAAAGGGTATGACGGTGATCCGCTAGATACCATCATAAAAGAAGTTGAAAGGCGCAATAGATCTGAACTTCTGGACATGGCACCTATTAAAAAAAGGGATAGTCCAGCTATTCCTTTCATCACAGGTTACTCAACCCAACACTACCAGGTTAAGAAAATCATTGCCAAACACTGGCATTTGTTGGGCAACGATACACTGATTAAAACTTTTCTGCCCAAGAAACCCCAGGTAATATTTAGAGGGGCTCCCTCACTAAGAAATATCATTGCTCCCAATGTAGTAGACCCTCCTGGCAAAAGATTGTCCTTTTTTCAGGGCCTTTCGGGCTACCACCAATGTCGCAGATGCCAAATTTGCACTCTGAATTACATCAAAACGAGAAAAACACTGTCATTTGTTTCAACTAACACCTCTATAGAGCACAGAATAGAACCTTTTATTACATGTAGTTCCACGGGGGTTGTATACCTGCTTCAATGCCCGTGCGGTCTCCAATACATAGGTCGGACCAAGCGGGCCATGCAGGTACGGTTAGGGGAACACATTACGAATATCAAAACGGGTTTTAAGTTCCATTCTGTCTCCAAACACTATGACAAGGTCCATGATCGGAACCCAGCTAACACAATTTTTTTAGCTATTGACAAGTATAATGCCCATTGGAGAGGCGGATCTCTGGTTAGAGAACTATCCAAGATGGAAATGGCGTGGATCCATAGGGTACGTTGTTATAGTCCCTATGGCCTCAATATAGACACGGATGTCAATTCATTCATTGATAATAGTTAGGGTGATTATATGTGAACCAGTCCTGAGTCCCCAGCAGTTCTTTTGGGGGGAAGGATGGGGATGACATGTACATATACCCACCATTTTTAGCTTATTTTGATCATTGGATCTTTGAGTTGCCTTATATGGTATCAATTAATGCAGATTATCTAATAACATGACATAGTGATTTGGCATTCATTCTTCTAGATGAATTACAGTATAATTGTTATTTCTATACAACCTGGTCCAATATTAATATATTATTTTTAATCTGAACTCTATACTTCCTTCCTTTTCCTTTTTTCTTTATTCTTTTTCTTTGTCCTTCCCTCTTACAAGGGGATTGATATATATTTTTTTAATAATTTTTTAGCTTATCAGAAATTCATTTGATGTATTTAGGGTACTCCACAAATTGACCATATGATTCAGGCCAGGCTATATAAATTTTGGCCACTAGATGCCGCCACTATGGTCCATGTGGTACGCCTAATCCTAATGTAAACGACTGAATGTACAATATCTATATAAACCTCTTCATATTACTGAGGGTGTACATATAAATTACATTTTAATACATAGTCCAAACCAAGGGCGGATACTGATTGCTATCAGCGCTTTTCCCTTGAGACTGTACTGGTGTTTGCCCCATTGCAATATGGCGGCAACTGTTTCACTTACTGCTCGGACCTCAGGACTGGGCGGTGCTTCTAGAAATTAACTAGGCATATAATAGGTGGCGTTCAGCACGCCGCCCGTGCCCCTGGACGACGTCAGGTTTGACGAAACGGCGTAGGGAGAGCGGCGTGCTGACGCTACCACAACACACACACGCAGTCCCGGAAGCTACGGGTGCTTTGTAAGAGAGAGCCGGCCGGCTCGTTCATCTGTTTTTTGCCTGAACGATTTCGCTTACATGTGAGTGCAATACTATTTTATTAATAAACTATATATACGGTTTTACACTATGGAGGCTTCTTTTCTCCTTTTATGATGGGCCATTGGACAAGTTGTGTATGGGCTGTTTAGGACAACAGGAGGAGTTGATTTGACCTACATCCATCCTTATCTGAGACTGTGGCTGGGTTATAAGCCAAAAGGCGCTATTGATCTCCTGACCAGAGATCAAGGGAGCTGGTAAGAGGCAGTTGTTTTGAAGGTGGAGGACTGTCCTATCTCTAACACTACTTCCAATGGTGAACTGAGTGTGGTGTCACTTATTATGTGGATGAAGAGTCATATCCCTTGGTGATTTTTTGTCGGACATTTGTTGACATTATCTTCAGATGGACTCAGTATTTTGATGTGCATATTACAAAAACTTTTAATTTCACATTTTAAGTTTAGTCCATATAGCGCGGTTTCTTATACAATTCAGATAATTTGTTACGCAGAGTTGAGGGGGCAGTAATTTGTGATGCACACTTCAGGGATCAGTAGTTTGTGATGCAGAATTCAGGGGTGAGCACTAAGCTATGCAGTGTTTAGAGGTAAGTAGTTTGCGATGCAGAGTTCAGCGGTCAGCAATTTGTGACGCAGATTTCAGGGGTAAGTAATTTGTGATGCAGAGTTCAGGGGTCAGTAATTTGTGACACAGAGTTCAGGGGTCAGTATTAAGTGAAGGAGATTTCAGGAGTCAGTAATTTGTGACACACAGTTCAGAGTTCAGTAGTTTGTTACTCACAGTTCAGTGGTCAATAATCTGTGACACAGAGTTCAGGGGTCAGTAGTTTGTGACAAACAGTTCAGGGGTCAAAAGTTTGTGACAAACAGTTCAGGGGTCAGTAGTTTGTGATGCGGGGTTTAGGGGTCAACAATTTGTGACAGAGAGTTCAGAAGTCAGCAGTAATTGAAGCAGAGTTCAAAGAGCACTGACAAATGCAGAAATACTGTTATGTAAAAAAGATTATAGCTGACACCTGTTGCCAATTAGCATGCCAGAAATTTCCAACTCTGTAACCTGTAAACTCAGAGAAGTGCATATGCAGCCCTTAGCCAGTCTTCTTCATTTGTTTCTGGCACTGGCCGAGAGAGGCAAATGAGGGGCAACAAAGGAAGCTGTGTGGGCACCTGACCCGTCCTTAGCAACTGATCAACACAAAAAACGTCTGATCCACCTGCTTGCCTTAAAAGTTGGGGCAGCTTTCAAGCATTTTCCTGGAGCACCCCAGGGTCCCAGGACACCCCTGTTGAGAAAGACTTCCTTGGAGGTGTGAAAATGCCTCTCAGCGGTCTATTTATACATTTTTTCACACAAGATTCACACAACTTTCACCAAAGGTCCATACCTTTTTTCTATTTGTATATATAGCTGGTAAAATGTGTGAATCCTGGGTGAACGTTGTGTGAATATTGTGTGAAAACATTTATAAACAGTTTTTATACCACCTACTGTTGATTTGTTCCAGTAGACTTTGCCAAAGAGAATATGAGTTATAAATATTAATTAGTTTGCAAATCCCTTTTAATGGGTTGCGCTAGAGAACTAATACATATTTGTGGCTGTATGGCTTTAGCATTTCTAAACCTTCCAGAGGAGCTTTCATTAAAAGCAAATGTGTATTGTGTAGGCCTGCTTTTAGTCTGCATTTAGACTAAGGTGCTTTAAGCTGGATACTTAGGGGAAGTGGAGCTGAACTGTCCAAAAGAAGCAAAGCAAACCACAGGAACCTTCACAGTTAGTGATTATTAGATTGTAAACTCTTCTGAGCAGGGCCCTCTTAATCCTCTTGTATTTTATTGTACTATAACAGTATTGTCTCCCTGCGCTGCGTAAACTGTTGGCACTATATAAATCCTGTATAATAATAATAATAATATTAATAATAATAATAATAATATAGGCTGTCTACAAGAACTTTGATGAACAACCACTGCATAACCCTTTGCTGTATGTACAGGGTGACAGTACCTGCTATTGTTGTAGGGTACCCTGTTTAACTAACACCCTTCTCCACAGAAGTTTAAAAAAAAAATACTTTTTTGAATAAAAAATTGTCGACGTACTAAATTGTATTGGGAGGAAATGTTCACACACAGTATATTGGGTACTGATGTCTTTATATAAATTGGCACAGTCTGTTGGCAGCACAAATAAACTGTCCTTCAGCACTAGTATAAGTGTAGCACCCTCCTAGGTAGGTGCTAGAAGAGAGTACAGTTTTTGATCTTTCTGCCTACCAGGGAGCAGGATCTATTGGTTAGGTCTGCTCATTGTGCTCAGGTGCAGCTCAGCTTGTTTGACTGTTTCTTTACTGGTCCAAAAGGGAGGCATATTGGACAGTGGGAGGGGACCTGACAAGTGAGTGCACAGGCTTTGTTACAGTCCTGGCAATTGGCAGAGGAGAAGTGCTGCATTGCATGCTGGGATACTGTATTAAAGCCCTGGGCACATGTGCCCAGGGTTAGTTGAGCCAGGGAACAGAGACTAGGATGGAGGGGGCGGGTGGTCATGCGGCCTTGGGTGGTCGACCCAGGGGCCTAGAGAGAGAAGCTGAACCTAGAGGTCCTGCAGAGCTGACTGGAAGGGAGACACCAGGAAGGATCTGATTCTGCCTACTGTGAGTACAGATCTGAGTCTTTGGGGCCTGTCACGTGAGGGTCAACCCTTCAGCTAGAAGAGTCAGTGGACGGGTGTCGGTAAAGGGGATGCTAGAGAGTGTCCTGAAGATAATGTAGTGCATCAAATCTGCTGCTAGTGAAAGCAAGAAGATTTAAAAGAGAAGTATGTTTTTTTTTTATTTGAGATTCATACTTACCTAGTTGGATGCAGCATCAGACCGATGCTGCATCTGTCGCCCGCCATCCCTGCACTGAGAACCGAGCCACCGAACATTGCCGATGGCTTGGTTCTCACAGATCCCCAAGAAGAGAGCTGCTGACTGTCAGTCAGTGTCTCTCCCCTCTGCTCCTCCATGCTTATTGGAGCGCTGAGCTGTGGAGGGGTGGGGAGCAGTCGTCCCATCGGCTCGCTGAGCCGCTGAGACTGCCATCAGTCAAGGCAGTGACGTCAGCGAAGAGCGGAATCTAGACTGCTATAAATGGGTCACAGGAGTGCAAAACGAATCGCACTCCTGTGACCCAGAGGAAAATTCCAGCCTAAAAAGGCTGGACTTCTCCTTTAATTCCTCCATACCTGTGGCTGTATGGTTAAAGAAGTGTGACTGCATCCACAAATAATCTGGTGAGGCCAAGTGAGAGTTGTCCTTATCCATTGTGAATAGTTCCAGTTGGAGTATCCCACTAATCCCCCCCTGCTCCCATCCAAGTTCTAAAATAAAATACAAAAGCCCAAATACCCTAGACTTGTCATTGAGTAATGAGCAAGCGGGAGTAAGGGTGGGTCAAGTGGAAACCCTTAGCAACCAGCTGCAGGTACCCAGATAGAGGCCTATGGAGTCAACACTCAGCAAGCCCTATGGGGACAGTGCTACATAAGCAATCCAGAGAATATACTGTCCCAGTATTTTACAAGAGATATTACTGGAGGATGACTTAAGCTACCAGGGGTAGTGACCCTTCTTGGCATAGGCCGTAGATGTTTCTGCATTCTGTACTGGCTTCCCACCTCCATACCAGAGTGTAGAAAGTGAAAAAGAAGCCTTCCCTGAGCTTTCACCCCTCATCTGGAATCTGACCCTGTGCCAAGCATTGTCCTTGACAAGAGGGTTCCTTTCCTTACCACATACTTGCCAGAAGCTTGCCAAAATGACATGGGGTCCCCTATTTAAAAGATTCCCTCACCCAAGATGGCAGCCAAAATCTCACAAGAGTTCAGTGTCCAATCAGGCTACATTCCTCTCTCAAGACACTGTATGGAATCACTAAGCGATCAATTCCCTTATGAGACTCCCCTTACCATGCAATAATGGCATGAAGCCACCTACGTGTGGGAAGGCTTACTGCACCTGCTTACAAACCGGAACCCAGATTATTCAACCTACTGTATTCCGAGGACTTTTTCTGAAGTTGAAGAATACTGCTTGGGAGCTTCACAAAGTCTATTAAATCTAATCTGTTGAGAACCCTGGAGTGATAGTATATCAATTGTGTTTATATTAGCGTTCAGAGGCGTCTTACATACTTCACTGGGGTGAAAGTGGAAGGTTCCTTTGGTGCACCAAAATACCATGACAGATCCAAATATACAAATACATCCTCTGACAGTGTGTTACAAGTCACATTCTTGGGAATCCAAGGACAACGTGTGGCTCCCAAGACACTGAGTAGAGAGACGCTGTTCTAGAAGAAAGGGAAGTTTTAACCAAATTGCTTTTCATAAATGTTTATGTATGAGAATAGAAGGAAAAGTAAGCCATAAACATCAAGAACATCTGAGAGAAGATGTGGAAACCAAAATAACTCCCATGGAATAGCACATAGGAAGATACTTGATAAGCAGGCAGGTTAAAAAAATCAACCAAAAACCTTCCACTAGAATATGTTGAAGTACAGCAATGGATTCTTTAAATAGAAGGTGTTGAAGCATTATTAAAATATTAATATAGAGTACAATTAAAAAAAAAGATGTTAAATAAAATGAATAAAAGGGGAGGTAGGAAAAAAAAGACATCTTGGTTTGTTAACTATCAAGATAGACATACAAGATAGTTAACAAACCAAGATGAAGAGAGAGCCATGAATAACGCATAGCACATACTTAAACATCAATACTGAGATCATTAGTACACAGACACATGGAGCTTTGGAAAAAATCCAAAGATTATGGGTGCAATGGCAAAGTGAGTGTTAGAACAAGAACTAAGAGAGAGTGATGGAAAAAGCAAACAGAATGTTGGAAAGAGTCTAGACAAGAGATCAGAATGAACACAAACTATCAGTACAGTAGAGACGGCAAGCTGAAGCACTCAGTATTGGACAGACAAAACAATTAGAGTATGTCCCACAGGACATATATGAATGTTTAATGGGCTTCATGTACAATAGAATCTAAGGTCCTCAGCCATTTTTATAGCCACATCATAGGAAACTGGAGAACAACATGTGGCTCCCAAGCCAGTAGTTTGGAGCCTTGCTCTCAACTGTATTGGACAAAAGACAGTAGAAATATGTTTTTTTTTCATTACTTTTTTTATATGACAGTACTTTGATGTAAGGAGGACTCATAAGGTGGACTCTGCAGTAAGGGAGTCTCTGATGTAAGGTGAACTCTGATGGTGATTCTGATGAAGGGGGAAACTTAAGGTGGACTGTGATGAAAGGGGAGCTCTGATGGTACCCTGTTGTAAGGGGGAATGGGAACTCCTAAGGTGGATTCTGATAAGGACCCTGGTGTAAGGGGGGCTCTGATGGGGACCTTGAATGGGACTCTGATTTTATGATTGTTTTTCATTACTTTTTATATTAGACAGGACTCTGATGTAAGGAAGACTGCTAAGGTGGACTCTGGTGTGAATGGGGCTCTGATAAGGACCCTAATGTAAGGGGGCTCTTATGGGGACCCTGAAGTAAAGCCTGGTACACACGGTTTGAATATCAGCAGGACCGGCCGACATTTGGACCATGTGTATAGCTGTCCTTCCAACAGAAGCCGATCTAAGGATTGGCTTTTGTTGAAGGGACATGCTGGAAAACCAGCATGTGATCAGCCCTCGCAACCAATGGCTGCGAGTGCTGATTATTATGTTCTGGTGAGGGGGCAGTCCCACTTTCAGAACACAAAGGCACAGCAGGACAGATCACTGCACTAACTTCGCTGAGTTAGTGTAGCTCGCTGGGTTGAATGGAAAAAAAAAACTGAATGTGTGTACCAGACATGGTAGACTCTGTCGTAAAGGGACCTCTGATGGGCACTCTAATGTAAGGGAGGCTCTTGTGGGAATTCTAAAGTAAAAGGACTTCTAAGGTGGACTCTAATGCAAGGCGAACTCTGATGGAGATTCTGATGTAACGGGGGACTCCTAAGGTTGACTTTGATACAGGTTCAACTCTGATAGACCCTCTTTTGGGGGGAGGGGGTATGAGAAATTACCCTCCTCAAACAGGATATTGCACTAAAACTGTAGGTAAAAAATAGAACCAGAACCTTTGGTAAGGTTCCACTCTCCACTCAGGAGAGGGCCTCTGTGTACAGAGGGGATCCCCTTCTTGGGAAATGTACCAGTAATCTAATCAAAGTAATTGGGGAAAGAGACCAGCATTTAACATTAACTATAAGTATACTAGATGCACACCAATATGGAAGTAATATGAGGTAGATAAAGGTGAAAAACAGTACATACATCCAATGTACAAACAGGTAATATCAGCAAAGAGCCCATCGGGAGTTCTGGTGGAATTGTGCACATATACCTGGGTATATATAGTTATTAATAAAGATACTTTCACATGAATGTTGCGGCAAAGTTCAGTTGCAGGGGCCCCCTGTGGATGATTGCAATGCGGTACCTGTCTTGGTGTTGGAGACCTGAAGACAGTATCTGCAATGATGGGGAGATCCTTCAGCCATTCAACCAGCCTGGAACACAGCTTCTCAACAGCAGGAACCATGGTGTGGAACTAGAACTGTGTTGGCCTATCTACTCTATATCTTAGTCCCTAGCAGTTGCTAACCGAGAAAACAAATCATGCACAAAATTCCTTGCCAGCTTGTCAGAGCTGACTCAAGGTTGGATGGAAGAGCTGAGTGGTGCTTTTGCACCTGATGATTTCTATGTGCTCTGCTTCATTTTGAGACATGTAAGTGACTCATTTTAAGCAGTTTTACTGATTAAAGATTTAAATTACTGCACTTAGCTGCACCCTCTCCTTTTATTTTTATTTTCTAGTTGCTTCTAATCTGTCATGTAACGGCACCTCTACCTATCAAGAGGCTGTCAAATGCCTAACCAGGCTCTAGCCTATGCAAATTTTTGATCCCTAAGCTAAAGTTATAGATTCTCAGACCAGAGGGGATAGAGTAAGCTATGTAGCACCCTGGGGTTTAGTCAGGGAGCTCTTCACAAATTTACTTGCCAGGATTAGTAATCTTGGTCGATTGATAGAGATCTATTGATTTCTCCCTTTGGCCTTGTTGCACTTTTCTCTTCTACCACTAGGTGGCCGGGTACTTGGTGGTACTAGATATGAGAAGGGCAACCCAAGGTCAGGTTATGAGTATATGGGGTATCTCAGGCAATGGGCAGGGGTTTTCTTGAATCCCTTGGCCTGCTGGGAGAACCTATATATTCAGGGAGGTCAGGTGAGCTATGTTTTGTGCCACCAGGATGGCTGTCTGGGTGGACGTGTGTCATACGTCCCGGGCTGCTAGGCCAGGGATTGGGCCTATCCCAGAGGGGCATCTGGCTGCCAGGCTGTGTGAGGGCCTATCCAGAAGTAAGAGGGCAGCACAGGGTTGGGATTGCGGCTTGCAGTCCAACCAAAAGTGATGGTTCTGCCGGCCGGAAAACCTGTCAGTGGTCGGAGGTAGAAGGGAAGCTGTCGCCACGAAGGGACCAACCATCTTTACCAGGGACCACAGTGAGTAACTGAAGCAAGTACCGGAACCATATTCTCACCGAAAGGGCACGGTGGAGAATCGGGAAACTTCAGGCAGTGATCAAGTCAGGGACCCAACCCACGGAGGAGACGCTTGCGGAGCAGCCTTTTGAGTCAAGCCAGGGACCTCACCGGTTAGCAGGGGTGAAGCTTGAGAAGTATCTGGAGTGCTAAGCTAGGGACCCAGCAGGGAAGCGTGGTAACGCTTGAGGGGATACCACCACAAACCTTGGAGAAGCGCAAGGGATTCAGAGTCAGTGAATCAGAGGGTCTAGTGAGAGACTGGGAGCTCAGTGTTAAAGAGCTACAAAAGGCAGTTGTAGTGAAGCTGAAAGGACTGTTACGTTTGAGTTAGGAACTGTTAAAGACTGTTGCCATTGGAGACAGCAATCCTGCAAGTGCAGATGTGGCTTCTTGCTGGGTCCTTTTCCTGCACGGCTGTTCTCTTATTGAAGTCTCTGAGTCTGACAATTGAATTTGCAACTATCTAAGGGTGTCCTGGCCCTAACCCTTGTTCCCCCCAAAATACAAAAAGGACTGTTAAGAGAAATAAAAACCTCTTTCACATCCAAGAAGTTTCTGCCACCCAATAACTTTGTCCATCTTGCATCCACCATGCCTCACAACCCACCACATACAGAAGGATGTCAATGACTTTGCTACAGCTAGAATAACAAGAGCTGCATATAAAATCTTTTGCAATAAACAGGTTCACCTACCAATATACTGGAAGGTGACTACTACACCCATATAGGGGAGATTTACTAAAACTGGAGCACTCAGAATCTGGAGCAGCTGTGCATAGTAACCAATCAGCATCTAACTTCAGCTTGTTCAATTCAGCTTTGACAATAAAAGCAAGACGCTGATTGATTACTATGCACAGCTTCACCAGATTCTGTGTGCAGCAGTTTTAGTAAATCTCCCCCATAGTAGCAGAGACCTAGCTATCTGGCAATGTGCATGTAAGATATTAACAATAAGAAAAAGCCTTGCCTGTCACTAGGATTCAGATCGAGAAGTTATGGGCAGCTCCCGTTAAACAGCCAGAACACAGGAACAATTACCGAATAGTCTCTGCTTCTGGCCTGAATAAAACACAGCGGCAGCTCCAGTATGTGGACATGTGGTCTCAGATCATCTTTCTCTCTCACCAGTTTCCTCTTCTAGGTATTTGAAGCCAGCCTGGCAGTGACAGGAAGTGTTAATACATAATTACATAATGAATATATAGATATTATTTGATTTGTGCATAGCTTTTTTTGGATCCGTGCTCATAATTTGATTTGTTCTGTGTATTACCGTAGTTATTTCTGAACTGGGATTATTTTAATTCTAATTATACATAGCTAGTTTATTCACAAATAAAAAAGTGAAGGGCGTCAGCTCCCTACACGTGGATTTTGATGTGAGGGGGGACACCTAAGATGTGATGTAAAATGAGCTCTGATGGTGACCCTGATGTAAGGGGAACCAAACCTGAGGTGTAAAAATACCTATGATCTATCTATGGGCAGATATGTAATGAAAGACTGGATGATTTATTCAAATTTTGATGAAGATACAATTTTCAGATATATTGGGGAGCTTTAACTTTACTTCCTGTCCCATAGCCAACACAGGCAGGGAGAGGAAATCCCTTCAAATTAAGGAAATCCATTAATTCCCCCCGGTCTTTAGAACTAGTACCCCCATTGGAAGATTACCCCTCTATTACTGTTCTGGGGACAACCTAAAGTTTTTGTAGCACTACCCACACGTAGTTAGCTGACAGTCACTGCGAGCACTTTAAAAAAACACCAGTATGGATACCTTTAGCTCAACTGTGAATTAGTACCAGGAAATAGAAACAAAACGATTTAGTGGTCATTTAACTCAATGTACTGGTAGGGGTTAGAGTAACTGATGGTAGAAGCATAAATGAGCATACAGCCTGCCAGACAATGTAATAGCTGTGCCAAAGTAACTTAGAATAGAGTTCCGTACCACTAGACTGGGAGTTACTCATGAATCAAGCAAAGTCAGCAATAAACAGTGCATATAAGCATTAACTGCAATGTGAATGATAATACTAGTCTAGTCTAGTCTGTAGTGCACTCTAGGAAAATGCCAGGGATATGCCAGGGATGTGGTGTAATGTCCCCTGATAGGTACCTCTTTGTACAAGCCAGTGTTTCTCAACTCCAGTCCTCAAGGCGCACCAACAGGTCATGTTTTCAGGATTTCCCTCAGATGAAACGGCTTTGGTAATTACTCAATCACCTGTGCAAAATAGTGGAAATCCTGAAAACATGACCTGTTGGTGCGCCTTGAGGACTGGAGTTGAGAAACACTGGTATAAGCAATAGGTAAAGGTCTCTAAGCAGCTGTAAAGGGACAGTCTTTTGTCCTAACTCTTCAGCCAGCTAGCATTAGGGCCCAGTTGTACCGCTGGCGCACATGAGAATAGTCCCAGTCAAGCATGCAGGCAGCAATAAGGCTACTAGAAGGCTGTATGGTCAGTTCCTAAAGGGTTAAGTCCCTATAGCAGCAGCTAGTAAATCCGCACAGCAGCAGGTTACCAGTCCCGCCGATTTTGCAGCTCACCATCCAGTCACACACAGTGATTAGTCCATTCTCTGCTCTGCACCCAGGTGACTCTGTCAGCATTCCCAAACTCAGCACACCAAAACCTGCTCAGGACACCAATATGCAACAGTGCTAGTGCACACTGCACATCGATAAGCACTCTCTGGTCTCCCTCACAGCAAGAGGCTGTGTCCTATACAGCCTGAAAAAATGCAGCTCTTTACCCTCCTCCTGGCAATCTCCCTCTGGGAAATTCAGTTCAAAAGCTCTTCATTACAGTAGAGTTTCTCCTCAGAACTACAATTCCCACAGTGCGGTGCTTCCTGACTCTGAGTCTATTAAACTCTTCCTGCTCAGCAGCTCCCTCCTTTTGCTGATATAGATGTTAACCACTTCAGCACCACAGAACAGCAGCTACAGAGAGCAGCTGCAGCCAGTGTTTCTCTCACTCTCCATTCTTAGCCAAGCACCTGTTTGCATTTGGGATTTTCTTTTACTTTCACTTTTGATAGAAGTAAACAGAACAAGTAGAGGAAGTGGATCTCCCTAACAGGGACACAGACAGCAATAAAAGCCTAACAGCTGTTCTATTCCAAACGCACACTGTCTGCGTCTTCTCAAAGGTTTATGCTGTAGTACTGTCAGGGAAATTCTAATCTTCTCCCTATAAGCATATCATTTCTTTGCACACAAAGCACAAATACAGCTCTCTTATATAATGCCGGGAAAGCGCTCTTTCTATGTCTCTCAGTAACACAAACAGACGCTGGTATCACACTGAGCTCAGCAGAATCCTGCCTTGAATGCCTTTTACTCCTTTATTTATACTGTCAACATGAATGAACAAAGAAAAGTGGTGGGATCAGAATCAGCCAATCATCCACTTGTATTCTTTCAAAAGAACCAATCACACACATGTGTATATTTCAAATAGAAATGCAGTAGTGATGTGTGCAGATGGTTGTGTGCAAAAACCATGCGGCAAGCATGTGGTTCTGAACACTATTGTGTGCTCATTCCCACTGCTACCAATGATGCGAGCCATACTCTATCATGGCTCAGTGGGCCATAATTTTGTATGGTTATGCTATGGTTCCCATGTACGCAGATCTGCTTACTTAGGAGTTTAAATGCGGTCGCCATGGAGTGGCCAGTCCCTTGGTGATAAATACACAAACATCCTTAACCGGTTCCCGACCGGCGCACGCTGATGTACGTTGGCAGAATGGCACGGCTGGGCAAATGGGTGTACCCGTACGTCCCTATAAATTTACCGCCGTGCCATCGCGTGCGCGCCGGCCAGGACCTCCGTGAGGCGATCGCGGGTATCCCCACGGCGTTTTTTTTTAACAAGAAAATCCCCACGGCGTTTAAGTCTGCGGGACCCGCGACCCAACTCACGGAGGTCCCGGCCGGCGCGCACGCGATGGCACGGCGGTAAACTTAAAGGGACGTACGGGTACGCCCATTTGCCCAGCTGTGCCATTCTGCCAACGTACATCAGCGTGCGCAGGTCGGGAACCGGTTAAGGATGTTTGTGTATGCATCACCAAGGGACTGGCCACTCCATGGCGAGGGAGATGCTAATGTAAACAAGCATCTCCCCGTTCTGCTTAGTGACAGTGTCACTGATCACAGCTCCCTGTAATCGGGAGCAGAGATCAGTGACATGTCACACGTAGCCACGCCCCCCCACAGTTGGAATCACTCCCCAGGACATACTTAACCCTTACACTGTTCCCTAGTGGTTAACCCCTTCACTGCTAGTGTCATTTACACAGGAATCAGTGCATTTGTATAGCATTGATTGCTGTATAAATGACAATGGTCCCAAAAATGTGTCAAAAATGTGCGATGTGTCCGCCATAATGTCGCAGTCATGATAAAAATCGCGTATCGCCGCCATTACTAGTAAAAAAAAAATATTCATAAAAATGCCATAAAACTATCCCCTATTTTGTAAACGCTATAACTTTTGCGCAAACCAATCAATAAACGCTTATTGAGATTTTTTTTACCAAAAGTATGTAGAAGAATACGTATCGGCCTAAACTGAGGAAAAAAAAAAGTTTTTTTATATATTTTTGGGGAATATTTAATATAGCAAAATGTAAAAAATAATGCGTTTTTTTCAAAATTGTCGCTCTTTTTTTGTTTATACCGCAAAAAATAAAAACCGCAGAGGTGAGCAAATACCACCAAAAGAAAGCTCTATTTGTGGGGGAAAAAAGGACGTCAATTTTGTTTGGGAGCCACGTCGCACAACCGCGCAATTGTCAGTTAAAGCGACGCAGTGCCGAATCGCAAAAAGTGCTCTTGTCTTTAGCCAGCAAAATGGTCCGGGGCTTAAGTGGTTAAAAGAGCAAACAGATCTGCCGTGTCCACGGGAAGATTTCCGCAGCTAATGGTCTTCCACCAGCGTCTGTATGTGCGAATACCCTCGCATGAGCGTATTACAGCAAAACAGGCACTGGGGGGCATCTGACAACATACATTAATAAAAATTTCCACAACAGTACGCCCGTGTGAACAAGGCTTTATTGTTATTATTTCACATGCACAGTGCCAGATAGCTAGGTCGGTTTTATTGTATGTGTGTAGTTATCACCTTGCAATTTACTAATATGTGATCCTCTTTATTAAAATAGAGTTAATATGCAGCTTCTGTTACCATGGATAACAGTTGTCCTGTCTGGGATTCTTTAGCTAAATTTAGCTCAGGCCTCAGTAAACAACATAGGGCAGGGCCATGTTAGGCATCAGGCGACCCATAGGTAGCTAGAGGTCCAGCTGTATGGCAGATTAGAAACTGGGACTGAGAAGCAGAGTAGATAGGCTGACAATGAGTTCCAGTGTCACTCACACCACAGACTTTGTCAGTAAGAAGCTGCATTCAAGGTTGGTCGAGTGCCTGTTGAAGGATCGCCACATCACCACTGACCCAGCATCCAGTTCTTCAAAACCAAAACAAACGCTGCACATGCAATCATCTCCCAGGGGCTCCTGCAACTAGACTTTTGTTGCCACTTTCATCTGGAGGTATCTTTTTTAACTGCTTCCTGTCTGCCCTATAGCAGTTTTACGGCTACAGGGCGGCAACTGTGCGCTGGATCATGTATATATACGTAATTCCGGACTTCCGCCTGCACGGGCCATCGGCGGGTCGCTTATACTGTGATAATTCACAGCAGAAGCCGATCTGCGGGTGCCAGGCACTGGATTTCCTCCGGCACCCACCGATCGTCGGCATTACACAGAGAACTGAGATATGCCCGAGGAAGCATATCTCAGTTCTGACAGTGGTGAAGGAATGGATTCTGTGTGGTGAAGGAATGAATTCTGTGTTTTTAGCAGTTTTCTCCTAGTAAAAGCAGCACATAGTTAACACACAAACACAGGCTAGGCACACAGTTAACCCCTTAATCACCCTAGATCAGGGGTCTCAAACTGACGGCCCTCCAGCTGTTGTGAAACTACAAGTCCCATGAGGCATTGCAAGGCTGACAGTTACAAGCATGACTCCCACAGGCAGAGGCATGATGGGACTTGTAGTTTCGCAAAACAGCTGGAGGGCCGCCAGTTTGAGACCCCTGCCCTAAATGTTAACCCCTTCCCAGCCAGTGTCATTAGTACAGTGACAGTGCACATTTTTTTAGCACTGATCACAATATTAGTGTCCCTGGTTCCAGGCAAAGTGTCAAAAGTGTCAGTTAGTATCAGAATGTCTGCCCCAATATTGCAGTCCTGTTATAAGTAGACATGTGCGATTCGTTTCGTACGAATCGAAAATTTGTACGAATTTCCGTAAATTCGTACATTCGGGAGGATCCGAAATACGAACTGCTATGCTTCTGAATTTTGTACGAAATACGAACTTTCGTTTACGAATTCTGGATCCAAATTCCTAACGAACATTCGTAATTGTTAAAAACGAAAAACGAACCTAAAAGTTAAAACCCCAGGAAGTCAGCACAGCACAGGGATGGTGGGAGCCCCTCATAATGATAAATTCATCATAACGAACATTCGTAATTGTTACAAAAAGTTAACGAACCTAACGAAAATTCGTATTTCGTACGAATCCAAATTAAATTTCGGACACAAATTAATTCTGATACAAAACGGAACGAAACGAAGCGAATTTATTGACGGCGCACATGTCTAGTTATAAGTCACTGATCGCTACCATTACTAGTATGAAAAAAACAAATAGATAAAAATTCCATAAATATATTCCATAGTTTGTAAACATTATAATGTTCGTGTAAACCAATCAATATGCGCTTATTGGGATTTTGTTTACCAAAAATATGTAGCAGAATACATACTGGCCGAAATTTATGAAGAAATTTGATTTTTTGATTTATAGCATATGTTTTATAGCAGAAAGTAAAACTTTTTTTTTTTTTTAAATTGTTTGGATTTTTTTATATATAGCCCAAAAACAAAAAAAAACGTAGTGGTGATCAAATACCAACAAAAGAAAGCTCTATGTCTGGGAAACAAAAATTATATAAACGTTATTTGGCTACAGTGTCGCACGACCGTGTAATTGTCAGTCAAAGTAACACAGTGCCGTATCGCGAAAAAAAGGCCTGGTCATGATGGGGTGTAAATCATTCAGAGGTCAAGTGGTTAAATAAGTGTACAGATTCTCTCGGGTATATGTGCACAACTTCACTAAGACTCCTGTTGTGTTCATTTGCTAATGGCATATGTTTATATAATGGATGAATGTGCTATTATTAATCTTTTTACACTACAGGAAAATGTCATCTGGCTGCACAGAGGATCAGCAGACTGTAAAGCCAAGATAGTAAAAGATAAAGCGAATTGGTTTCAGCTCTGTTCTCCACCCGCAGAAGAACCCCCCCCCCCCACTGACGCACTTCGCCCATGTGGGGGCTTAATGCCTCTGTGATCAACCTGCACATGGGCACATTGCAATGGGGGTCCTCTATGGGTGGAAAACTGAGCCAAAACCAATGTTCATTATTTTTTACTATTTCAGCTTTGCAGTCTGTTGATCCTAACACATATTTCCATTGTTGTGTAGGATCTGGGGCTGCTGTCCCTCCATCCCTCCCCCCCCCCTTTCCCTCTCCAACCCTCATTCATCTCAGGGGTGTGGTTAGGCACCATTTTCTTGTAGTCTAAGCTGAGCCTGACGAACCTTACATCCTGAACAACACCAGCATACAGTGTCACTAGCCACAGGACTTACCTTCTGGAGCATTAAAGCGGTGCTGTTTTTTTAGTTTAGTGTAGCCTACATTATTAACCTTTTATTATATAGACACTTTTTTTTTTTTTTTACAATAGCCTATTATAAAGGCTATAGCTGAACAGTGTTCATTTTGGCAGCAAATTTCGATTTAGTTTTAGTCTAATGCCCTGTACACACGGTCGGATTTTCCGACGGAAAATGTGTGATAGGACCTTGTTGTCGGAAATTCCGACCGTGTGTAGGCTCCATCACACATTTTCTATTGGATTTTCCGACACACAAAGTTTGAGAGCAGGCTATAAAATTTTCCGACAACAAAATCCATTGTCGGAAATTCCGATCGTGTGTACACAAATCCAACGCACAAAGTGCCATGCATGCTCAGAATAAATAAAGAGATGAAAGCTATTGGCTACTGCCCCGTTTATAGTCCCGACGTACGTGTTTTACGTCACCGCGTTCAGAATGATCGAAATTTCCGACAACTTTATGTGACTGTGTGTATGCAGGACAAGTTTGAGCCAACATCCTAGGATTTTGCTGTCGGAATGTCCGATCAATGTCCGACCGTGTGTACGGGGCATTAGTCTTAGGACTAAAATGACATTTTGGTTTTAGTCCCATTTTAGTCTTCTGCAATTGCTTTAGTTTTAGTCGTATTTAGTCGACTAAATCTCCAGTTCATTTAATCGACTAAAATGTCCTACATTTTAGTCGACTAAAATCTCCAGTACATTTTAGTCGACTAAAACTCATTTTAGTTGTCTAAAATCAAATGGGTGTAGTTAAATTGTAATGCATTAGTTAACATTTCTCTACAATTTCTAAACTCATTATATACTGCTGGAGTGAAAAATCGGATATGTTATTATTTATGGTATTGAGGTATAAACATGCACTACAGACCAGTGTTAATTTTGAAGTCAAATTTCAATTTAGTTTTAGTCTTATGCCCTGTACACACGGTCGGACATTGATCGGACATTCCGACAACAAAATCCATGGATTTTTTTCCGACGGATGTTGGCTCAAACTTGTCTTGCATACACGGTCACACAAAGTTGTCGGAAAATCCAATCGATCTGAACGCGGTGACGTAAAACACGTATGTCGGGACTATAAACGGGGCAGTAGCCAATAGCTTTCGTCCCTTAATTTATTCTGAGCATGCGTGGCACTTTGTGCGTCGGATTTGTGTACACACGATCAGAATTTCCGACAATGGATTTTGTTGTCGGAAAATTTTATAGCCTGCTCTCAAACTTTGTGTGTCGGAAATTCCGATGGAAAATGTGTGATGGAGCCCACACACGGTCGGAATTTCAGACAACAAGGTCCTATCACACAAATCCGACCGTGTGTACAGGGCATTAGTCTTTTGACTAAAATGCCATTTTAGTTTTAGTCCCATTTTAGTCTTTTGACCAAAATGTCATTTTAGTTTTAGTCGTATTTTAGTCATTTCAATTGTTTTAGTTTTAGTCTTATTTTAGTCGACTAAAATAGTATTCATTTAGACGACTAAAATGTTTTAGTCGTTTTAGTCGACGAAATTAACACTGTAGCTGAAAAGCAATATTAGCTGCAACGCAGCTTATCTATTATCTTGCACAGGAATCCCAATATGTTATATAGTCTGCAATGGCAGTGGAATAGATAAGTAGTTGTAGAGCTTTGGGCTTAGCAGAGGTTAGTGATTGGCCTGTTTCAGAGCCTCAGATTCCTCTGCTGTCCCCATCCTATCCTGTCATATACAACTATTGCTGATGTTTCCAGAGTATTCCTTTCTCCCCCTGGATAGAGAACACCAGTTATCAGAATAAATCACTGAACTTCTGTTGAGTATGTGAAGAATGAGAAAACCCTGAAAGAAAGTTCAGGGATAAAAATGGAGAGAATTTTGAGTCTAGGAGGGAAGGGAGCACTGAGAGGACAAAGCAGAGCCCCTTCCACATTGAGGGAAAACAGACATACCGACCGGACAGACAGCGGGATACCTGGACTCTGAGGACAGAACTGATGTTGCTCCATGGTGTTATCTAACAGTAAACCTACTAACCAAATTACAAAGTAAAGTTAGGTTTACAAGCGATCTGCAATGGATTACTTTTCAGAAGCATTTGATGGGCAGTAAGAAGCGGCGATATGTTGTCTCCTCTCTGCCTGTATTAACCCTGCAAATGCTTCATCATCACGCTGCAATCATATGCATTGCACATGGTTACAGGCCAGGTGGTTGCGGTACAGCTCCGTTCACTTGAACAGGTCATGTTTGCTGGTGGTACTGACCACTAAATACAACAGGTGAGACCACTTCTGCTGTGGTATATGTACAACCCCATCCGAATGCCTTTTCAGTTTTTACTGCCCTCAACCGCAAGTGTAAACGAGCCCTAAATAAGTTAATGACCAGTGGGAACCAGTCTCCCTGTGTATTCCTCCATTATTACATCAGTGTCAGTCTCTCTATATATCCCTCCATACATCAGTGTCAGTCTCTCTATATATCCTTCCATACATCAGTGTCAGTCTCTCTATATATCCCTCCATACATCAGTGTCAGTCTCTCTATATATTCCTCCATACATCAGTGTCAGTCTCTCTATATATTCCTCCATACATCAGTGTCAGTCTCTCTATATATCCCTCCATACATCAGTGTCAGTCTCTCTATATATCCTTCCATACATCAGTGTCAGTCTCTCTATATATCCCTCCATACATCAGTGTCAGTCTCTCTATATATTCCTCCATACATCAGTGTCAGTCTCTCTATATATTCCTCCATACATCAGTGTCAGTCTCTCTATATATCCCTCCATACATCAGTGTCAGTCTCTCTATATATCCTTCCATACATCAGTGTCAGTCTCTCTATATATCCTTCCATACATCAGTGTCAGTCTCTCTATATATCCCTCCATACATCAGTGTCAGTCTCTCTATATATTCCTCCGTACATCAGTGTCAGTCTCTCTATATATTCCTCCATACATCAGTGTCAGTCTCTCTATATATTCCTCCATACATCAGTGTCAGTCTCTCTATATATTCCTCCATACATCAGTGTCAGTCTCTCTATATATCCCTCCATACATCAGTGTCAGTCTCTCGATATATCCCTCCAAACATCAGTGTCAGTCTCTCTATATATTCCTCCGTACATCAGTGTCAGTCTCTCTATATATTCCTCCGTACATCAGTGTCAGTCTCTCTAAATATTCCTCCGTACATCAGTGTCAGTCTCTCTATATATTCCTCCATACATCAGTGTCAGTCTCTCTATATATTCCTCCGTACATCAGTGTCAGTCTCTCTATATATTCCTCCATACATCAGTGTCAGTCTCTCTATATATTCCTCCATACATCAGTGTCAGTCTCTCTATATATTCCTCCGTACATCAGTGTCAGTCTCTCTATATATTCCTCCGTACATCAGTGTCAGTCTCTCTATATATTCCTCCGTACATCAGTGTCAGTCTCTCTATATATTCCTCCATACATCAGTGTCAGTCTCTCTATATATTCCTCTGTACATCAGTGTCAGTCTCTCTATATATTCCTCCATACATCACTGTAAGTCTCTCTATATATTCCTCCATACATCAGTGTCAGTCTCTCTATATATTCCTCTGTACATCAGTGTCAGTCTCTCTATATATTCCTCCATACATCAGTGTCAGTCTCTCTATATATTCCTCCGTACATCAGTGTCAGTCTCTCTATATATCCCTCCATACATCAGTGTCAGTCTCTCTATATATTCCTCCATACATCAGTGTTAGTCTCTCTATATATTCCTCCATACATCAGTGTTAGTCTCTCTATATATTCCTTCATACACCAGTGTCAGTCTCTATATATTCCTCCTTACATCAGTGTCAGTCTCTCTATATATTCCTCCATACATCAGTGTCAGTCTCTCTATATATCCCTCCATACATTAGTGTCAGTCTCTCTATATATCCCTCCATACATCAGTGTCAGTCTCTCTATATATCCCTCCATACATTAGTGTCAGTCTCTCTATATATCCCTCCATACATCAGTGTCAGTCTCTCTATATATCCATCTGTACATCAGTGTCAGTCTCTCTATATATTCCTCCATACATCAGTGTCAGTCTCTCTATATATCCCTCCATACATCAGTGTCAGTCTCTCTATATATCCCTCCATACATCAGTGTCAGTCTCTCTATATATTCCTCCATACATCAGTGTCAGTCTCTCTATATATTCCTCCATACATCAGTGTCAGTCTCTCTATATATTCCTCTGTACACCAGTGTCAGTCTCTCTATATATTCCTCCGTACATCAGTGTAAGTCTCTCTATATATTCCTCTGTACATCAGTGTCAGTCTCTCTATATATCCCTCCATACATCAGTGTCAGTCTCTCTATATATTCCTCCATACATCAGTGTCAGTCTCCCTGTGTATTCCTCCATACATCAGTGCCAGTCTCTCTATATATTCCTCCTTACATCAGTGTCAGTCTCTCTATATATCCCTCCATACATCAGTGTCAGTCTCTCTATATATCCCTCCATACATCAGTGTCAGTCTCTCTATATATTCCTCCGTACATCAGTGTCAGTCTCTCTATATATCCCTCCATACATCAGTGTCAGTCTCTCTATATATTCCTCCATACATCAGTGTTAGTCTCTCTATATATTCCTCCATACATCAGTGTTAGTCTCTCTATATATTCCTTCATACACCAGTGTCAGTCTCTATATATTCCTCCTTACATCAGTGTCAGTCTCTCTATATATTCCTCCATACATCAGTGTCAGTCTCTCTATATATCCCTCCATACATTAGTGTCAGTCTCTCTATATATCCCTCCATACATCAGTGTCAGTCTCTCTATATATCCATCTGTACATCAGTGTCAGTCTCTCTATATATTCCTCCATACATCAGTGTCAGTCTCTCTATATATCCCTCCATACATCAGTGTCAGTCTCTCTATATATCCATCTGTACATCAGTGTCAGTCTCTCTATATATCCCTCCATACGTCAGTCTCTCTATATATTCCTCCATACATCAGTGTCAGTCTCTCTATATATCCATCTGTACATCAGTGTCAGTCTCTCTATATATCCCTCCATACATCAGTGTCAGTCTCTCTATATATTCCTCCATACATCAGTGTCAGTCTCTCTATATATCCCTCCATACATCAGTGTCAGTCTCTCTATATATTCCTCCATACATCAGTGTTAGTCTCTCTATATATTCCTCCATACATCAGTGTTAGTCTCTCTATATATTCCTCCATACACCAGTGTCAGTCTCTATATATTCCTCCATACATCAGTGTCAGTCTCTCTATATATCCCTCCATACATCAGTGTCAGTCTCTCTATATATTCCTCCGTACATCAGTGTCAGTCTCTCTATATATTCCTCCGTACATCAGTGTCAGTCTCTCTATATATCCCTCCATACATCAGTTTCAGCCTCTCTATATATTTCTTACTGTTATCAGTTAGCATTGTTCTCTTCTCTCTCTGTGGACTATAGAACATTCCCCGATATGTTATGGAGAAGAGGAGAGGTGGAAGTGTTTAGTAGTCTTGCCCTGAGGAGACAACACTGTTTCTTCATATAGAGTCCAGTGAGGGAGCATTGTCACCATTGGACAGGAAATGTGTTACTGGCAGAAATACCCGGGACAAATAGAGGAGAAAAATTCTGAAAAAAAAAACAAAAAAACGAATACAGCCACCATGTGTAAGAACTGGTAAGCGGCAATAGATTACATTTATTTCCTGGGTCTGGATACACTTTAAATGACTTGCTAAAGCTTGGCTTGGGCAAAGAGAACGTTTTAATGACCTTTTGTTCATACCGGAACTGCCTTTCTTTCTAGAAAAGTCAATGTGAGCGCCGAAGCAGCTTGACGTAGAAAGGCAATTGCAGGTCAGATGCATCTATGGAGGAAGTCAAAAGCATCTCAAACTGATCTGAAAAGGAAAGAAACGGAATGCACCTTGAAAGTTTCCTGCATTTTCTCAACTACTACAAGTCCTTAATGTAAGCCCTTGTTTGTTCTCATTACCGCAGAAGTGGTTGTTTTTCTTTTTCAATGTTTCCTGCCAGACATAAATGTCATCAATAATCACACAGAAAGTGGTAATTGCCTGCTTTTCAAATCATCTCTAATCCCCTCCAGCAGACATGACAGATTTTCCTGTTTTATTCCAGTAAAACCCATACTCATTAAAAGTGCTTTTCCCCTTTCTTGATAAAGTGTAGAAAACTGAACCTTTGATGGATTGGCCACATCAATGGGTGGCTTATGAATTTATTTTTTTGCAGTTTATTCTTTTTTAAATTACATGCAATTTTTCCAAAAATATTTTTTAGGTTAGTTTTTGGGGGTTGTAATTTTACTTTGTGGCACATTATAATTATATAGGTTCCATATCCATTGTTATAAATAAATTCTCTTAGGAATCGTGAACTACAATCAATCAAATCATGACTATTTTAGAAGGGGAGTCAGCCAGTATATAATGGAAAAGAACCTACCAGCAGAGGGCTCCAGCACACACATGACACCAGAGTGATTGCCAAAAGCTGTACCATCATCTCCAAATCATGGGAACGGGCTCCCCGACGGTGTCTCCTGCGCTCCCCTCCGGATGTTCTCTTAATCCGAGCTCTCAGTAAAGTAACTCCAACTATCATGTTGCATATCAGAGCAGCAGCCAGGGATCCCAAACCTAATCCAGAAAACAGTAGACAAAATCCGGGGGGCTCCTGCAAAAAGCACCAGGTTCCTGAAGGTTGTAACCCATACGTTCCATAACCAATAAATGGAAGGGTGGACACCAGAAGAGCTACTGCCCAGGTCAAGGCCAAGCTTATCCGTGCTCGGTTGTGAGTAACCATAATAGAATGCCAGAGAGGTCTTGTAAGTCCAAGGCAACGTTCACATGCCATGAGAAGGCCAAGAAAGAGTGGAGAAAGGCCAAAGAACACCATACAGCATCCGAGAAACTGACATCCAGCCATTGATATTCCTCCATGGGAGTAGAGCCACAGAACGAAGGATCCTGCGATGACATGTCCAGCCAAGTCTGTCAATAAAAGACCTGAGGCTAAGAGGAGGAACTGCGCTCTGGAACGTCGGAGGCGTCGAGAGTGGGAATATGCCCGAGCAAGGATCCAGAGACCAAGAGCATTGGATAACGCTCCTATTGCCATAGAGAGGGATGGAAGGAGTGGGGTAGATGATGTGGAACGAGGTGGTGCGGTGGTATAGGAAGGAGAGGTTGGGGGCCAAGGAGAGATCATTGAGAATAAAGAAGAGTTGGAATGTATAGGTGGGGACATTAGAGGGTGACAAGCTAAGGGGAAGCAGTGATGGGGCTGTGGAGAATGAAAGATGCGGCAGTAATTTTCAATATGTGCGGAGGCAAACTTTCCAGGGGGATGGATGTTGGACCAATTAAGAAGATAGGTGTAGAGATGTCATCAACATTATGAACATGAGGATGAAGTTGGAGGAAAAGAAAAAAAAACAAAAAACAAAGTTAAATTATTTCTTAATCATTAACAGAAACTTTTCTCACCACACAGGTATTACCACTAAAATCCATAAAAAACTATAATAATCCCAACGCTTATGCAAGTTTATTACTTTGCTATACAAAGTGGAGTTCCACCCGTTTTTGTGTTTATTATAAGTCAGCAGCTACAAAAAGTGTAGCTGCTGACATTTAATAAACACACACTCACCTGTCCCATGGTCCAGCGATGCGGCCGCCCGAATCTTCGGTTCTCCTCCTCTCCTCAGCGCCGGCATCACTAATGTGCGCACCCGACTGTGACAGCTTGCGGCTTCATAGCCGGGTGCGCACTGCGCTGCATGTCCTGAGTGGCCCGGCAATCTTCTGGGACACGTCACAGGTCCCAGAAGATTGCCTGGCCAGGGAGGGAGGGGCTGCCTAGGCGAACCGAGTGGAAATGGGAGCTGGGTACCTGTAAAAACTAGGTATCCGCTTCCCCCCCCCCCAAAAAAAATGACATGCCAAACGTGGCATGTCAGGGGGTCAGGATTCCTTAAAGCGGACGTTCTTTGGGAAACCTGGCATACTATAATACAGGGCTCTCCAAACTGTCTAAGCAAAGGGCCAGTTTACAGTCCTTCAGGCTTTAGGGGGGCCAGACTGTGGCCAGTAGAATTAGAAAATGGCACAGCATCAATGCCCCTTCAATGGTTTTAATGGAAGGAATAGTGCTCCATCAGTGTCAGTTGGTGGAATAGTGCCACAAGGGCCAGATAAAGGCAAGTGAAGGTCCATGCTATAACATGTCAGAAAAATGACACATTTCGTAAAGAGCATTATTCATGTATGGACATACAGGTTCTTCACACTGATACAAATCTGATGTGATCCGAAATTCATAGATTCGCATGTCATCTGAAAATACATTGTTTTCCATGACGGCCGCTCACGTGGATTTTGATCCAGTTAAAAAAAATGGGTCCTGTGCGAGTTTAGTGCAGGTGCTGTGCAAATTTAATCTCCAGCTATGCGCAGTCCCCTCAGAAATCGCAATAAATTCGCACCTGTCAAAACACAAATCGCACTATAAAATCTAACCAATTTGCAATGCATCAGTGTGAACCGAGCCTAAGTGTCCAATGGAAACTATCTGTATAATGCTTTTTGTCTCGGGATATTTTTTAAAGTTATGAATGAAATTTTACTACGTTACTACGGACACTGTTCAAAGATTGAAAGTGGGTTTTTTTTTTGCAAATAAAAAAAAAATCAGATTTATATAAAAAAAAAGGTCCAATGTATTACTTTTACCTTTAATATGGGACTCCAAAAGATGTAATTGATAATCTGCACATATGACCGTCTAGGTCTAGGACAATGATCACCTTCGATGTAGACACATCAAAAGCTACGCTTAGGTGACCACTACATAGATACCTGCTGTTAGTTAGTGTTAAATTTTCAAATTTCCTTCATGATAACAAGGAAAATGTGAACTAAAGTTTTAATGTGGCCACTGTTCAGAGATTCAGGCTGGGTTCACACTATCTTCGCATGCGGCTCACAGCAGGAGTCCGGTGCGTCTCCATTCACTATTTTAGATGCGGTTTCAGCCCCGAATTTTTGTCTGAATTCGGACCCGAAACGGACCAAAAGACACACCAGAGATATTAAAACCGGCTCCATAGAAAGCCGGTCAAAATCACCTGCTATTGTGAATTGGATGCAGGTTCCCAGTTGTGAACCCAGCCTTAAAGTTCTAAAACATTATTTTTTTCAAAACTTTTTTTTTTTTTTCTTATAAATGTAAAAAAAAAAGATACAAAGTGCTACTTTTACCTTTTTAATTGGGCTCCAAAAGATGTAATTCCCTAAATATTATTCTGCATGTACAATCATCTAGGACCCTCTCCCTTCTGATAAAGACACAACAAACGCTAAGCTTAAGATGACCATTACGTAAATAACGGCCTAAGTTATGTTTAAATTTCCTCTATGACAAAAAGGAAAAAGTGAATATATCCCTCAGAAAACAATAGATCCTTCTACAGCCTGAAAAGACATTAGGAAACAAGTTATAAATACTCGATGATTATTTTCCTGTCATGCCTTACAATCCTAAAGATACTTAATAAAGGATATCATTATTTCATTGAATATTGAACACCTGCTCGAGACCTCATAAACAGGTTCATTTAGAAACATGTCAGATTTTTTTTTCTGTAACCCATCAGATTTTGTGAATTATCCTGAAATGTCATATTTATCAAGAATGTTAGATTGTCCTTGTGGGTTACAGTATGTCACCTACCATGGTTTTACGTTTTTTTTCAATCTGCCGGTAACACTCACCTCTTTTTGGGACGTCTCGGATCCCTGTTGGGTACGTCTTGTTCTTCCTTGAGTGACAGTCCTGGGGTGTGTCCGCTTTAGCCACAGTCCATGATGTATTTGTCTTATTTCACTTTTGCTGATTACAGAAAAGTCCTACCGTGTTCTTCTCAGTTACACGTGGGTCTCTTTCCTGTCAGTGGTTTCTTGCCAAACACCCCCTTCTTCTTCTTCTTCTTCTAACCCCTTGGTGTCTTAACTCATTCCATTGTGTGTACTTGTATGTCCCTTGTCTGAGCTCCACTCTTCCTATCTCAGGCACGCTATCTTCTTGTGCTTCTCTCATCCTCCCCTGGATGGTGCCTCCTCCTCCTCCTCCTTCCACAAGGACCAGGAGAAGGGTGAGAGAATGGGGCGAGAAAAGAAAGACAAAAGGAGGAAAAGTAGTGATGAGATGGGAGATAAGAAAGAACATTTTAAAAGCTTTTTACTTAAATCTCAACTCCAGGCAAATATAAAAGTCACAGCTCAGTGAAGCTCTCTATTAATTAACACATTATTACATGCATTTTTTAAGCAATTACTATAACTATCTGAATTTTACCGAGTATCAGTCCCCTGTGCAGACTTGGAGATGGAGAAGCCGCATAGTGCTCATGCACTAACAAGGAACATGCTGATAGGAGGAGAGAGCAAGTGATGGGCTCATAGGTCTGCAGCCTCTCTTTTCTGTCAAGGAACATTCTGGTGATGGGACAAGATCTGTAAGTGTTACTTACAGTCTAAATCCATTTTTTTAATTCTTATTTTAAAGAATACGTAAACTTCTTTTAAGTTTTGTAAAAAGAATTGGAGACGGATTAAAACACCTGCCAGGTTTTTATTGCTGTTTGTGTCCCCGTTACAGAGATTCACCCTCTCGATTTGTCATGTTTAAAGTGATACTAAAGTCTTTTTTTTTTTGTTAAAAATAAAAAACATGTTATACTTACCTGCTCTGTGCAGTGGTTTTGCAGAGCAGCCCAGATCCTCCTCTTTTCAGGTCCCTCTTCGGTGCTTCTGGCCCCTCCCTCCTGTTGAGTGCCCCCCACAACAAGCAGCTTGCTATGGGGGCACCTGTCCCGAGCCACAGCTCCCTGTGTCCATTCAGCCACAGAGCCACAGCTCGGCCCCAACCCCTCTCTCTACTCATTGGCTCATTGACTTTGATTGACAGCAGTGGGAGCCGATGGCACCCCGCTGTTGTCTCAGTCAGTGAGGAGGGAGAGTCCTGGACAGCCCCTGCACCCCTTGTGGACCGGCCGCCACTAGTAAGAGATGCAGATTTCAATGGTCAGTAGTGAGGCAGATTTTAGGGGTCAGTAGTAAGTTGGGAGGGGGGGGGGGGTGACAACATTTTTTGAGAAGTTATGGTTAGCCAGAAATGCCACTTTAATAACAAATGAAAGAAGATACCAGTCATATAGGAAGTGCATTGTTTCATGGGTCAGCAGACTAATACACTTCCAATGTGAAAACAAGAGAATGAGGCATGTGTAAGGTGCTTTTACTGGGGAGGGGAGGAAGGTTTAGGTGGGTAGGGGAGAGGTGAACTGAGGGGGAGGTGGGTGGGAGTTGCTTTAACCTGGGGGGGGGGTTAGGTGGGTGACAGGGAGGCGCAGTGATTAGGAAGGGATAGAGGGAGGTTCTATACCTGAAAGAGAGATGGTGAGGCAGTATGAGGGGTAAGTGAGGCAGTATGGTAAACAGTGGCGGCCCGTCCATATAGAGGGCACATGGGTGCCGCCCCCCCCCCCCTATCCATGTGTCCGGCCCCCTGATCTACATATACGGCGCCGGACTATGGATTCCAATGAGGGGGGGAGTTTTTTTGAAGCCCATGATTAAAGCCAGAGGCTCTAATAAGCTTCTAAAAAGGGTGGGCTCCGGGCGCAGAGCACTGCGCTCGAAGCCCACCCAGTTGTGTGAGATAGCGAATGAATATTCGCTATTTTCACACTAAATCTCCTCCCCACCAATCAGGAAGCGGGTCTGAGACCTGTTTTCCGATTGGCCAAAACGCCTAGCGCTTAGGAGGCAGTGAGTGGAGACACAAGGCGGAATCCGCTGGAGGAGCAGACACTGGAACCGCTGCTCACACCTTGCCACTCGCCGTGCTGGAGGGGACACCAGAGCCGCTGCTCGCACCTCGCCACCCACCGTGCTGGAGGGGGCACCATACCTGCTGTCCACACCTTGCCACCCGCCGTGCTGGAGCGGACACCAGAGCCGCTGCTCGCACCTCGCCACCCACCATGCTGGAGGGGACACCAAAGCTGCTGCTTGCACCTCGCCATCCGCCGTGCTGGAGGGGACACCAGAGCCACTGGCTGCACCTCGCCACCTAGATGGGGCCCGTCTGCCATGCTGGAAGGGACACTGGAGCAGCTGCCCGCACCCTGCCACCTAGATGGGGTAAGGACAGAGTGAAGGGGTTTGCTAGTGGGGGGGGTTTGGTAGTGCTGTGCCACCGGCCACCGGGGGGGGGTGGTTCCCCAAAAACAAAACACCAGCCGCCATTGATGGTAAAGTAGGTGGGATGGTATGGTAGAGTACGTGAGACAGTATGGTAAAGTAGGGGAGGCAAAATGGGGGGTGGGTGAGGCAGTATGGTAAAGTAGGTGGGGCAGTATGGTAGAGAAGGTGAGGCAGTATGGGGGGTGGGTGAGGCAGTATGAGGGGTAGGTGAAGCAGTAGGTGAGGTGGTGGGGAATGAGGTGGATAGACATTTTTACAGATACCAGCAGCTGGATATTCATCTCACGAGTCCATCAGTGCCTGGTCAGCCTGGAACATCTGTGCAGAGCCTGCCCTGTGTTTCAGTTTCCTGCCTGCAGTGATGTCACTCCCTGGCGGGGAAAGTCTGAAGGAAGATGTTCTGTCTTTGCGCTCCTCCTTCTCTGAATGTCGGGGCCTGGGGGGATGTTCTAGCAACCAATCACTTGCTTGCCCCCAGGCCCCCAACTTTCAGAGAAGGAGGAGGACAAGAACAGAGGAGGACCACACCGCTGCTGCCACTCAGCCTATATTCTCTGGCAGATCTGATTTCTGAGGCTGAGCGGTGCGGGTCCATGTGGCAGCACTCGTGCAGCAGGTGCTCTTTCCTGTGCAGTAGGGGCTCATTCCTATTCAGCAGCTGCTAATTCCCGTTCAGCAAGTGCAAATGCCAATGCGCATGTGCAGAGTCACAGACCAAGATGAGCAAGGACTAGAATGGGCATGCGCAATTGCGCATCTGTGCGAGTATGTGCGCGTACACGTTAGCATGTGCACACACATCCATAGATTCTGGCTCCCAGCAGCCTTTTTAAACTGAGAGTCTGCCTGGCTTCAGTGCTGGATTGTCTTCAGCTTTGGTTCCTGTACTCCTGACTCTTATCTATGTCTGCTGACCTTGTTCCTGACCCGGCTACATCTGACAACTCTCTTTGATCACCCCTGCCTGCTATATCTGCTTCTTGCTTATGTTACCGACCCCGGCTTCGGCTTTGCCTCCTGATTTGGTACCCCACCGCCAGCACGTTACCGACTTCTGCCTGTTCCCGACCTTGCAACTGATCCTGATTCTGCACCTGTCTGCCTGGCTCCCGCTGAACAAGGCTTGTGAACAGACACCACGCCACCACTGGAAGGACTCCTGTGTCTTCAAGTTACAGCTCACTTCCACAGCTGCCAGGCACCTGCACCCTTCCACTGCCCTAGCAGTCCCTGTCTCCACTACCAGGGGTGCTTGGACAGGAATTGTGCAAGAGTCCGCCCTCATCATCTCAGGCTCCACAGTAAGGTATGTGACAAGCATGTACTAATGGGGTATTTGGGCAGGGTGCTCTGGGGGGGGTTCAGACCCCCCAACCCCCCCTTATCTATGTCCCTATAGGGAAATTAGTGGCCGTGGCTGCACCCTTGGCGGCAGTGCAACCTATGTGGCTGCCTAGTTCACCTAGCAGTATCGCCAGCCCTGGGTATTAGTACTTATGACAGAGAACACTTAGCCTGGCCCTTTGCGTCCGGCTCCCAGTCCATTTAGACCAGTGGTCTCTAAACTGTGGCCCTGGGGCCAGATGCGGCCCTTTGCTTGCCTTTATCCGACCCTTGAGGCATTATTCCTGCCACTGACACCAACAATGGGGCATAATTCCTGCCACTGACACCAACAATGGGGGCACTATTCCTTCATGACAGCAATGATGGGTCATAATTCCTTCCACTGACAACAAAAATAGGGCACTATTCCTCCCAACGACTTCAACTATTTCTCCCCCTAATACCAAAAACCGAGCAATGTTTACTCCAACTAGGCAAAGTCTGTCCCCCCTAAAGTATGAAGGACAGTAAACTGGCCCTTTCTTTAGAAATTTTGGAGACCCCTGATGTTTTGAGTCGGAAGACTACAGCTGGTTGTTAGACTACCTCATCTTCCCTCCCCCCCACCCTGCCCTATGTAGGGCCTTTGCCGCAGCTGACTACATCTGCACGGCTGTGGGATGTTTGGCTCCCATGCCCAGCCTCACTAAGGCTCCTCCTCTCCTGGTATTTATATGGACACTAATTCCACCCATTACATCACTTCCTGTAGAAGGCTTTGGTTAAACGGGGACTTACCACCCCATTACATCAGTTCCTATTTCCACACTATTTCAGGGCAGAGTGGCAGACTAGCTAATCACCCCTGCTTACACAGAGGTCTTTGGAGGAACAAATAGGGTGATTTAGGTGATATCTTGAGATGAGGTTGATGATGTAGCTGGGAACAGAGTTGTGGATGGCCTTGTATGTTGTTAGTATTTTGCATTTTAGTTACTGGGGGAGCAGAAGCCAGTGCAGTGATAGGTAGAGAGGGGCAGCAGACTAACAGAGTGGTTAGTAAGGTGGATGAGTTTGGCAGAGATCATTTTGATAGAATGAAGGCAGCCTGCATAGAGATAGGCCAAAGAACAGACAGTTGCGATAGTCAAAGCTGTTGGAGCATCCAAGTCATATAAGAACTCACCCCACCAGGCTCCACGTTTGGGTGAACTGGCCCTTTAAAATCATTTAGATGAAAATTATAAGATCTTGAATACAAATAAAGTGAATACATAACAAGCATTCAATCTGATTACCCAAAATACTTCATGTTTACATAACGAAAAAAAACACTCCATCTCTAACCGGCTTCTCCACCCTCCACTTCACTCTATCACCTATTACCTATCACCTTCGCCCCAAGAGACCTGATGTCTCCATCATGTGACTCATTAAAGTGTTTCACCACATTGGTGTATTTATTTCTCCTCCTGTCATACAAATGATCTACCAGTGACTGACTCAACCCACCAGGCTTCACGTTTGGGTGAATTGGCCCTTTAAAATAAATTAGTTGGAAATGATAAAATCTTTAATACAAATAAAGTGAATACATAGAACATTCAGAGTTAAGTCCAAGAGGTAAACAAGCATTCAATTTGACTACCCAAAATACTTCATGTTTACCTAACGAAGAAAACCACTCCATCTCTAACCAGCTCCTCCACCCTCCACTCCACCCCTACCTATCACCTTCACCCCAAGAGACCCGATGTCTCTATCATGTGACTCATTAAAGTGTTTAACCACATTGGTGTACGTATTTCTCCTACTGACATACAAATGATCTATCACATAGTCCCCTTGTTTGACTGTATCTTATGCCGTGTACACACGGGCGGACCTTTCGGCATCAAAGGTCCGACGGTCTTTCCGATGGACTTTCGACTGACTTTTGATGGACTTCTGACGGACTTTGAACGAACGGACTTGCCTACACACGATCACACCAAAGTCCGACGGATTCGTACGTGATGACGTACGACTGGACTAAAATAAGGAAGTTGATAGCCAGTAGCCAATAGCTGCCCTAGCGTCGGTTTTCGTCCATCGGACAAGCATACAGACGAGCGGATTTTTCGAACGGACTCAAGTCCGTCGGAAAGATTTGAAACATGTTCCAAATCTAAAGTCCGTCTGATTTTCAACCGAAAAAGTCCACTGCAGGTCCGTTGAAGCCCACACATGGTCGGATTGTCCGACGGATTCGTCTCGTCGGACCAGTCCGGTCGAAAAGTCCGCCTGTGTGTACACGGCATTAGAAATAAGTGAACTTCAGATTTTAAGAATTGGTTGTCCATCAGCTTGTTGCATTGTGAGAATTATTATAATCTGAAGTTCACTTCTCATTTCAATGGAATGGGGGGGGGGGGGGTGTTCTGTGTAGTCCAGCCAGGGAGAACTGACACAGCTGATAACACTGCTTGGGATTTCAGTACAGCAGAGGCAATGTTGTCACTTCACTACAGGAAGATAGAAGTGCATTGGATTCCTTGTAAGATCAACAGGCATTTTTGTGTGCTTGCAGCACTTTTTAACCAGGCCATTTTTTGCTATCCAGCACTGCGCTACTTTAACTGGTCATTGCGCGGTCATGCAATGCTGTACCCAAATTAAATTTATATCATTTTTTCAATCAAATAGAGCTTTCTTTTGGCGGTATTTGATAACCACTGGGTTTTTTATTTTTGCTATATAAACAAAAAAAGACCAAAAATTTTGAAAAAAAAAAATACAATATTTTTTACTTTCTACTGCAAAACATATCCAATAAAAAAATTCTTCATAAATTTTGGCCAAAATGTAGTCTGCTACATGTCTTTGATAAAAATAAAATCCCAATAAGTGTATATTGATTGGTTTGCGTGAAAGTTATAATACCTACTAAATGGGATTCATTTTTTTTATACTACTAATGGCAGTGATCAGCAACTTATAATGGGACTGTGATAGTGCGGCAGGCAATCTAATACTAACTGACACTGGGGGGGAACTGACTAAGGACACTTTTACACGGGCTGTCCGATAAGGTACGCTCTTGAATTTTTTCAGGAGAACCTGATCGGACCCACTAGTCTCATCTATGGAGTGGCGGATGTCAGCGGACACATGTCAGCTGACACCTGCCGCCATCCGATACGGTCCTGCCAAATCCAGACGGATGGTGGTCCTATTTATTTCAATGTGTATGTATATATATATATACACACCTTTTCATGTGACAACACTGAAGAAATGACACGTTGCTACAATGTAAAGTAGTGAGTGTACATCTTGTATAACAGTGTAAATTTGCTGTCGCCTCAAAATAACACACAGCCATTAATGTTTTAACCGCTGGCAACAAAAGTGAGTACACCCCTAAGTGAAAATGTCCAAATTGGGCCCAATTAGCCAGTTTCCCTCCCCGGTGTCATGTGACTCGTTGGTGTTACAAGGTCTCAGGTGTGAATGGGGAGCAGGTGTGTTAAATTTAGTGTTATCGCTCTCACTCTCTCATACTGGTCACTGAAAGTTCAACATGGCACCTCATGGCAAGGAACTTTCTGAGGATGTGAAAAAAAGGAATTGTTTCTCTACATAAAGATGGCCTAGGCTATAAGAAGATTGCCAAGACCCTTAAACTCAGCTGCAGCATGGTGGCCAAGATCATAAAACGGTTTAACAGGACAGATTTCAATCAGAACAGGCCTCGCCATGGTCGACCAAACAAGTTGAGTGCACATGCTTAGCATCTTATCCAGAGGTTGTCTTTGGGAAATAGATGTATGAGTGCTGCCAGCATTTCTGCAGAGGTTGAAGGGGTGGGAGGTCAGCCTGTCAGTGCTCAGACCATACACCACACACTGCATCAAATTGGTCTGCATGGCTGTCGTCCCAGAAGGAAGCCTCTTCCAAAGATGATGCACAAGAAAGCCTTCAAACAGTTTACTGAAGGCAAGCAGACTAAGGACATGAATTACTGGAATCATGTCCTGTGGTCTGATGAGAACAAGATAAACTTATTCGGTTCAGATGGTGTCAAGCGTGTGTGGCGGCAACCAGGTGAGGAGTACAAAGACAAGTGTGTCTTGCCTACAGTCAATTATGGTGGTGGGAATGTCATGGTCTGGGGCTTCGTGAGTGCTCTCGGCACTGGGGAGCTACAGTTCATTGAGACAACCATGAATGCCAAAATGTACTGTGACATGATCCCCTCCTTTCAGAGACTGGGCCGCAGGGCAGTATTCCAACATGATAACGACCCCAAACACTCCTCCAACACGACCACTGTCTTGCTAAAGAAGCTGAGGGTGAAGGTCATTGACTGGCCAAGCATGTCTCCAGATCTAAACCCTATTGAGCATCTGTGGGACATCCTCAAACGGAAGGTGAAGGAGCACAAGGTCTCTAACATCCACCAGCTCCGTGATGTCATCATGGAGGAGTGGAAGAGGAGTCCAGTGGCAACCTGTGAAGCTCTGGTGAACTCCATGCCCAAGAGGGTTAAGGCAGTGCTGGAAAATAATAGTGGCCACACAAAATATTGACACTTTGGGCCCAATTTGGACATTTTCATTTAGGGGTCTACTCCCTTTTGTTTTCAGTGGTTTAGACAATAACGGCTGTGTGTTGAGGTATTTCGAGGGGACAGCAAATTTTCACTGTTATACAAGCTGTACACTCACTACTTTACATTGTAGCAAAGTGTCATTTCTTCAGTGTTGTCACATGAAAAGATATAATAAAATATTTTCAAAAATGTGAGATATAGGGGGGTTTGTTTGACATAACATATATATTTATTGTAAATAACTGTTAACGATTCTTTATATATACATATATATATATAAATATATATATGTGTATATATTATTCTACCTGCCTTTAAATGCTATTATTAATGTCATTTTTATATAATTTTTAATTTATTAGTAAATAAAATTTTGTAAACCCTGAAATATGGTTTTACCCATGGCATGTTCTATTACAGTTATACGGGTGTTTATCAATTATGAAATATATTTTATTTTCATTTATTAATAAATATTTATACTTGTATACTTTATTAAAATTATTTTTTAATGATTATAAATTTATTTTGCATTTATATGAATGGTGTATAGCTGCATTACATATGTGGATTACATTCATTTACTATACACCATTCACATTTAAATAGGCACATGTATGATCTTTAAATATTGATAAAAACAATGTTTTTTAATAATTAGGTTAATGTATATTGTGTAGGGGGAATTTAACTTTATTATTTTATTAATAGGTTGGGGAATAATGTGTGCTGATTCCTGTTCAATTTTTGTATTTTACGCTTCCTCATACTGTAATCCCGCTACATCACACGAGATTACAGTGAGAGGAGCCATTCTCAGGAGTTCCCGGCGTTTGTAGATCGCTTCTCAACTCAACATGAGAAGCGATCTACAGACCTTCATAAACAGGCACTCCGAGGAGAGCGATCTCCTCTGAGAATGCCTGAGTACTGAATAGCGGTAATTTACCCCAGTTTCATAAAAGGACACCTAGGGGCCAGACACATGGATTAGGGGGGGCAGCACCCCTGCACCCCTAATGGACATGCTGCAAGCTGCTAGGAAGGAAGGCATTCTTCAGTGCAGCTCACAGGAAGTGACAAGGACACAGCATTTCTGGCAAGATCAACAGGGATTTTCTGTACTTGCTGAAAATGTTCTTAATGTTAAAAAAAACTATGAAATACACATGGTTGTGGCGCAATAGTGTGGGCTTTTCAGGGTAAAAATAGGCAATGAGTAAGCGACATAACACCTACCAGCTGCCTTTCAAACGCCCTCTGAAAAGAGATCCACCACAGATCACTCTTGAGAGGGTGATGCAAGTGTAAACTAACTTGAACAGTGAAGACAGTGATACAGAGGAACGTTCAATTAAAAATAATGGATTACTCAGGTCAGCAGCACCATAAACAGGTGTGAAACTGCACAGACAAAAACCATAGCAGAATAGATGTCACTTTGATCATGGTGACAAAAAGCAGTGACGTGAAAAACACGGATATTTTAAACAATATATTAATAATCCTCATTTCCTTATGTGTTCTCTGCGCTATTTGCACCCTTAGGAAAGATTATCTGTGGCGGGTAACCGACTTTTCGCAGGTATGTACAGAGTAACATGTCTTTATAAAACATTACCGCATGCGTTTCCTTGTGCTATTAATGCTCATTGTGGAGCACATTTGTTTTATTAAAGCTGAACTCAGAGAAGTTATAAACAGCACAATTTAATGCAGCTCTGTAATAATGAATACATCATTAAATGTTATTTTTTTTTTAATGCAGGTGTAGTTCCGGTCCCCAGTGCTGCCGGGCACAGAAGTGGCTGTATGGACTGCACTATTATTTCTGCTGCTTTCCCCCACTATCTCTGTCCTCCTTGGGCAGCCACAGAGCAGAGGATCAGCTGTGGGGAGAGATAGAGAAAGGACCCCAGGGTGCTTGGTCTGGACATGGCCGAGTGAGGAAGTGTGTCTATTGACCTCCCGGGCCTTCTCAGTGTAGCCTGGTCTATACCCATGTGATTTCCCCAGCATGTACTCGGCTGGAAAGCAGAAGAGTAATGCCGCGTACACACGGTCGGACTTTCCGGCATACTTGGTCCGGCACACTTTCCGACGGACTTTGTCCGCCAGGTGCGCCGGACTTTAAAATGGACGGACTTGCCCACACACGCCGGGACTTTCCGGCGGGCTAAGTCCGCCCGTCTTTCCGACGGACTTTCGCCGGAGTTCCGGCGGACTTTCAGAATGAACGGACTTGCCCACTGTGACGTTTTAGGGGGCGTGGTCTCCGCCTATATAAGTCACAACGCAGCCCTCAGAGACCAGTCCAGCCGGAGAGAGCGTCGTGTCAACATCTGGGGGAAGAGAAGAGAAGAGAAGACAAGAAGCCCAGAAGCCCAGAAGTCCGGACCTCCGCTGGCAATAGAGCTACATGAAGACGGCGGAGGGGCCGGCCGAAGACCTGGGACACCGGGAGAAGAGGCCGGAGAGCGGAGAAGAACCAACCGGACGCCGGGAGAAGATGAAGCGGAGGGACCCCCGAAGCCGGTAGAAGACCCCCGAAGCCGGAGGAAGATCCCCCCCCCCGGAGCTGTTTAATAAAATATTTTAAAAACCTGTGTAGTGTGTTTTATTACTTACACTTTTTTCCTAGGTAAATGGGTAGGGGTACCATGTACCCCATACTCATTTACATAGGGTGGGGGGCCGGGATCTGGGGGCCCCCTTATTAAAGGGGGCTCCCAGATTCCAATAAGCCCCCGCCCGCAGACCCCGACAACCAATGGCCAGGGTTGTCGGGAAGAGGCCCTTGTCCTCATCAACATGGGGACAAGGTGCTTTGTGGTGGGGGGGCACCGTAAGGCGCCCCCCTCCCCCAAAGCACCCACCCCCCATGTTGAGGGCATGCGGCCTGGTACGGTTCAGGAGGGGGGGGCGCTCGCTCGTCCCCACCCCCTTTCCTGACCGGCCAGGCTGCGTGCTCGGATCGGGGTCTGGTATGGATTTTAGGGGGGGCCCCACGCCGTTTTTTCGGCGTAGGGGTTCCCCTTTATAATCCATACCAGACCTAAGGGCCTGGTATGCCCCGCGCTCGCCGCAATAGGAAGATTTGTTTTTCCTATTGCAGCGAGCGCGAGATGCAATACCCTGCCCTCGTGTCGTATTTGGTCTGTCGGACCAGCCTACACACGAGCGGGCTTTCCGTCGGACCAGCACACACACGAGCGGACTTTCCGCCCGAAACTGAGTCCGACGGAAAGATTTGAAACTTTCTTCAAATCTAGGTCCGGCGGGCTTTTGGGAAGAAGTCCGCCGGAAAAGTCCGCCGCCGCCCACACACGGGCGGATTGTCCGGCACACTCTGGTCCGCCGGACCAAGTATGCCGGAAAGTCCGACCGTGTGTACGCGGCATAAGGGGAACAAGAAGAAATCACCCAAGCCACAAACCAGTGGTGAAATTCTCCGATATATCTCACAAATCCCAGAGGCTTCCCCGGCTTCCAAGATAGTGGATCGCATGAAGCCCCACTACGAGGGCCACACTCACCGGAACCCTCCACCTCTCCTGCAGCCTTGACTACATCGGAGGCCTACTCGGATATCCCAGATATGTTTCACGCTTATCCACAGGAGGCTCATCACCTGCCACTCACCCTGAGAGCTGATGCGGAATTGAGGGCACTGCTGCAAGCACTACCCATGAGGGCACACTTTGAGGCCCTCATAGGCATGCTCGAGGCTGGCCACTGCAAAGAAATAGCCTCCATTAAACAAGATGTGTGGAAACTCACGGATTGGATGGAGACAGGTGAATCTGCGGTGACAGCCTTAGAGAAATGGATGCTCGCAGTGGAGACACAACTGACATCTCAAGCGGCTGCCTTACTTTCACAACATCTCCATATGGAAGAGATGGAAGACTGGAGCCGGAGGAACAATCTACGGCTCAGGGGCCTCCCGGAAGCCACAGCAATGGAGAATCTGGCGGAATCTACCCGAGTCATATTTCGTGATGTCACAGGGGAAGCATTCCTGGCTAGTCTGACCTTTGACCGGATCCATAGGGCCCTGGGCACCCGCTTATCAGATGTGGACAGACTGCAAGACGTGATCTGCCGGGTGCACCATTATCCCCATAAGGAGATCATCCTTGGAAAGCATGGAAGAGGGGAGAAATTGATTTTGACTTCACTCCGCTCCTGATCCTGCCTGATCTATCCAGGGCAACTCTGCAATGGCGGGGTATGCTGAAACCTGTGCTGGAGATGCCCCGACAGCTGGGGGTTACTTATTGTTGGGGTTTCCCCCTCTCGGTGATCTTCAGGAAGGCTCAACAGTTCTTTACCCTGCACACCCCTGCGGAACTTCTTGCCTTGTTCTCGCTCATGGAGACGGACCTGATCGAGGTGCCTGGCTGGCTTCAGTTATTGCAAAGCTCCTTTGCTCACCCCGGATTACCTGGCCTGAGGAGATCCCAATCACCCAGACCACAGCGGAGTCGGCAATGCTCATGCTCTACCAAATTTGTGGAGGCATGGGAGACCTAATGAAGGCTGAAGGAATGGTGAGCTTCTGTACCCTCCGCTGATATTTTTTGGTGCCCTTTCACATACCTTTTCCTATAGTACCTCCTATGCCCCTTGTTACTGCCTACATGCTAGTTCTTCCTCAGACTTCAATTTGGCCCCCACTGTTGGCTGCACGCTAACACGACTGGCCACCCAGTCTGTAATGTTGACATTCCTTGTCTCACTACGATGGCCAACCGCTCTCTGGGACCAGCTTTACGGTGAGCTCTAGCCTGGCGGCCCCCGAAGACACTTAAGTACGCTACAGCAGGCTACGGTTTGGCTGCCTCTTCACTGACACTCTCATGGTCTTTGAGCCTTCATGTGTTAGGGATGAGTCGATATTCCACACCCGCCATGCATATGTCTGTCTGCAATTCAATTTTTTCTTGACTGTATAATGTTTGTCACCCTAGGCGGTGTCTGGTGGTGTGCTGGAACGGGAGGGGGTCAGGTGGTGCACTTATATTAAGTTTGTAAAGGTTTTAATGCCTAATGTTTATTTATGAACTTGCATACCGGTTAGCACTTCATGCTGACATGTGCACCATGACCTCTTATTGAGGGCACAGACCGGCTCCTCCCTAGCACAGCGCTCTCCATGAGGCTACTGTGATAAGGGTACATTCTGCTTGGATTGCCAGATGTCAGTTGCAGACCAGATATATATATACATACAGGTTGTTCTCCTAAGCATGGTATGTCAGCGGGATCCTATGGCCCTTTCTCCTGCACCTCATATGTAGCCGTGGGACAGGAACTATGCCTGGCAAGGGGGGAGGTTACCCTCGGGTGCATGCCCCATGTACGTAAGCAGAGAGGCTCCTGCGGCCCCTGAGAGGAAGACACAACACCTTGAAGTAAAGGGACAGTGGTATTGATGCTATTTCTTTTTGTGGAATCTTGGTTTGGCTTATGTTTTATGGGCCGGGTTGGCTGAGAGGGGTCAGGAATGCCCATCCCGGTTTAGTATATCCTCCTCCCCCCATAGGTTGAAGCACTACTCTCACTACTAGTTGAAGTGTGCTTTTCTGCAAGATCTCCTTGCAATATTTAGTTGTTGGAATGGTAAAAAATCGTCACCTTTTTTCTGCTCTACTCTTTCTCTACTTCTCTCCAGCTCTCTTCTTTTCTCTATTCGTCTTCTTCTCCTTTACCTTTTCTCGCCACCCTCCTTCTCCCCCCAATATTAGATTAGATATTAGATATTAGATTACTTTATGATCCCCTATAGCCAACTGGAAGCAGCGAGCGACTCTAGCATTGGCAACATCACGTGGTTAGACAACGCTCCCATTAGTATGAGATATACCCTGTCCTCAATGTCAACCACCAGAACCCGGTTCTGGAGGTTGAACGAAAGCTTACTACAAACCCCTGTCGGCACTGACAGACATTACAAATGAGCTGAAGCACTACTTCCAAACTAATGACAGCCCAGAGTGCGACCCGGGCATCCTATGGGTAGCCCATAAGACAGTCATTAGAGGAATTCTAATTAAACACAGTGCACGTATCAAACGAGAAAAGGAACAACAACTACGTTTAGTTCTTAAAAAGATACATGAGGTTGAATCCTGGCATAAACAGAAACACACTGTCCCCACTTCTTCTTGCCCTATCGTTAGAACCCTTCCTCTGCACAGTACGCGCGAACCCCGATATTTTCAGGAATGACCGTGAGTAATTCCCAATACAAGATCTCGGCCTATGCAGATGACCTCCTATTCAACCTGACTAACCCAGTGGTGTCCCTCCCAAACCTTCTTAAAGAATTTGATAAATATGGAGCAACCTCTAATCTAAAAATCTATTTTGATAAATCGGCAGCAATGGGTATCAATGTAGCCCAGACCACACAAAGCGCCTTACAAACAAAGTTTAACTTCAAGTGGTCAGATCGCGCTCTCCAATACTTGGGGACCTTCATCCCTGGGAACCTGACCCGCACCTTTGAACTTAACTTCCCACCCCTTCTGTCCAAGATCCAAATATTCTTGAAAAGCTGGAATAATGGATTCCACTCTTGGTTCGGAAGGTGCATTCTTCTTAAAATGTGTATACTACCAAAGTTTTTGTTCTTGTTTCAGGCCCTACTGATGTAAATCCCATCATGTTACCTTAAACGAGTGCACTCGCTTTTCGTTAAATTTATCTGGGCACACTCGAAACCTCATCTATCCAGACAGTACCTCACCTTGCCAAAACATTATGGAGGCCTAGCTCTCCCAGACCTGCAAAAGTATTACTTGGCTGTGCACCTTGGGAGAATTATCGACTGAGACAGACACTATAAGACTAAGCTCTGGGCACAGCTAGAACAGGCACAAACTAGGGTCACACTGAAAGGGGCCTTGTGGTGCTACGACTGACTACCTCCGCAACTGAAATCACACCCCATAGTAGGTGCTACCCTCCAACTTGGTGCGTCGATTGTATTTAAAGCTTCTCTTACTACTAGGGAATCGCCTCTTCTGCCTGTACTGGGCAACTCGGCCTTTCTGCTGGGACTTGGACATTCTGAATATGATACGCTTTTCCAGGCAGGCAGAGACCGTGTTTCTCATTTTCTAGACGATAATCGTTGGTCCTCAATCCAGTCACTGACCAATGAAACAGGTCACTTTCAACTTACATTTTGGAAAGCAGTACATATCCACTTCCTACATTCTCTGACGAACCCAGACCAGTTCAACCGTATACTGACAACCTTCGAGGACTACTGTTTGGATGAGGGGACCTTACCAAAAGTATTATCCAAAACTTACGCTCTGCTTAACACCCCATCAGAACAACCACACTTATCTTTCCTACATAAGGGGGAAATGGACCTACAATGCTCCCTTACTCCGACCCAACAACAAAACACAGTTTGAATTATAATTGATCTTGATTGAATTGAATTATAAGATCTTGACCAGATGGTACTACACACCACAGTTGCTACATAAATGTTTTCCAAATGCCACGGACAGCTGCTGGAGATGCCAGGCAGACAGGGGAACTCTTCTCTACATATTTTGGACTTGCCCTTTGCTGAAGCAATTCTGGACAACTGTTCAGACGGTTACCCAGAAGTTAACAGATCACAAGATTCCTGACGATCCAGCTTTCTTCTTACTCCATGACACCACGATTCTGGTGAAGCGCTATCAAAAATCAATTATAAGACACCTACTGAATGCTGCCAAATCTTGCATTCCACTTTTGTGGAAAAAAACACGCCTCCCTTTACAGGGACCTGGCTACGTAGGGTGTAAGAAATCCAGAAATTAGAAGACCTAGTTCTTACGGCCCAAAATAAACAAGAAAAACATTCCAATGCCCTGTACACAGGGTCGGACATTGATCGGACATTCCGACAACAAAAGCCATGGATTTTTTCCAACGGATGTTGGCTCAAACTTGTCTTGCATACACACGGTCACACAAAGTTGTCAGAAAATCCAATCATTCTGAACGCAGTGACGTAAAACACGTACGTTGGGACTATAAACAGGCAGTAGCCAATAACTTTCGTCTCTTAATTTATTCTGAGCATGCGTGGCACTTTGTGGGTCAGATTTGTGTACACACGATCGGAATTTCTGACAACGGATTTTGTTGTCGGAAAATTTTATAGCCTGCTCTCAAACTTTGTGTGTCGGAAATTCCTATGGAAAATGTGTGATGGAGCCTACACGCGGTCAGAATTTTCGACAACAAGGTCCTATCACACATTTTCCATCGGAAAATCCAATCGTGTGTACAGGGCATAAGGTATGGAGACTAAGGAATATGTTCATTCTGTCTAATGAAGGTATGTCTCTACTGGGATCATGAACAGAGAGTCAATATTGACCGTAAAGCTCCATGTACTAGGAGCACATCCATCTCCTCCGGGTTTGACCCCCCCTTTTTGGTTTCTTCTCACTAATTTTCAGTCTCCCCTCTCGGCTACCTACTGCTTTTTCCCTCTTTATCCTCTAGGGAACTTAGGTGTTCATCCCTTTTCTTCTTTTCTTTTTCTGTGTCTCTCAATTTTATAATGTTCGGGGACTAGGCAGTTCAGACGTATCTCTTGTTATGGAATAAATGTGGGATATCTCACTTAACGACCACTGACACTGAAATTATACTTTGGAATATGGATTCTATGCTAAGGATGGGAACCTCATGATCACTACTGACACCAGCACCAATTACTGGAAGCATAGTATGATGTTATTACGTTAAACTCACATGTTGGTATTATTTCACAGCGTTATTTAAATTGTACCTTCCCTGGAATTGCAAAATAAAAATTTTATATTTGAAAAAAAAAAAGAAAGGACCCCGATCAGTGCTGAGCTATGGAGAGACAGAGAGCTGGAGGGAAGTCCTGCCCACCACCAGGAGAATACAGATATAAAAAGAAGAGAGTGACCAGTCGCATAACTAAATATCAATGGCATGCTTCCATCCTGGGTTAATATATAAAAGGAAAAAAGAAGGGCAAGTGAGACTTTAAATGAAGCATGTCAATTGAAAGTATAATAATGAATACATGTGAGTAGGTAAAATGATTGGATTTAATTTATAGTCAATAACCCCTAAGGGTAGTCCATGATTTTGATGCATACAGTACCAATAAAGTAGTATAGACACAGACATAGTCGCATGAATAGATATATAAGCATATTTAGCAGTAACAATCATTAAGGACTCAGTAGTGCAAACAAATCAATGGACATACATAAATGCAGTTCATAACAGAAATACATGAATTAAAATCGCCAATCAAAATCACAAAATCGCATGAAATGAGAAAAAACTCGATAAAAAAATTAATGAATATCAGGAATGAAATTAGGCTTGATAGGGCATCCTTAGTTTGAGAACCCGACGCGTTTCTTGGCTTCTTGCCAGTCATCAGGGGTGGGATGCATAATTTAACTGAGAAAAACAAAGGAATATCATAAATATTGATACATGTGGAACCCTCAGGCTGATAGAGAAAATAGGAGAATACAGAGGAAGGGGATATGGACTTCTGTACATCCTGAGACAGCAACAGCCTGCTGGGAGAAATTGAGACTTGTGGGAGATGTAGTCCCCAGACAGACTGAGTCTGTATATCAGATTTGCAATGGAGCAACACATTTCAGCATAGGCCGGGCTATCCCCAGTATGGGGTTTAGGGGGCGATTCTCTGGACCATTGGCTTGTTATCATCATTTCCGTATATCATATTTGCTACCGTTTACATATTTGATTGCCAATAGTACACCCTATTTGCTACAGTTTTATACATATTTGTTTGAGGGGTTGTTGCTATCTCATTTCTCTTGTTACTATATATACAGTGCCTTGCAAAAGTATTCGGCCCCCTTGAACTTTTCAACCTTTTGCCACATTTCAGGCTTCAAACTTAACCACTTCAGCCCCGGAGGATTTTACCCGCTTCCTGACCAGAGCACTTTTTACAATTTGGCACTTCGTCGCTTTAACTGCTAATTGCACGGTCATGCAATGCTGTACCCAAACGAAATTTGCGTCCTTTTCTTCCCACAAATAGAGCTTTCTTTTGATGGTATTTGGTCACCTCTGCCGTTTTTATTTTTTGCGCTATAAACGGAAAAAGACCGAAAATTTTGAAAAAAAATGATATTTTCTACTTTTTGTTATAAAAAAAATCCAATAAACTAAATTTTAGTCATACATTTAGGCCAAAATGTATTCGGCCACATGTCTTTGGTAAAAAAAATGTCAATAAGCGTATATTTATTGGTTTGCGCAAAAGTTATAGCGTCTACAAACTAGGGTACATTTTCTGGAATTTACACAGCTTTTAATTTATGACTGCCTATGTCATTTCTTGAGGTGCTAAAATGGCAGGGCAGTACAAAACCCCCCCAAATGACCCCATTTTGGAAAGTAGACACCCCAAGGAAATTGCTGAGAGGCATGTTGAACCCATTGAATATTTATTTTTTTAGTCCCAAGTGATTGAATAATGACAAAAAAAAAAAAAAAATTTTTACTAAAAGTTGTCACTAAATGATATATTGCTCACACAGGCCATAGGCATATGTGGAATTGCACCCCAAAATACATTCAGCTGCTTCTCCTGAGTACGGGGATACCACATGTGTGGGACTTTTTGGGAGCCTAGTCGCGTATGGGGCCCCGAAAACCAAGCACCGCTTTCAGGATTTCTAAGGGCATAAATTTTTGATTTCACTCCTCACTACCTATCACAGTTTTGAAGGCCATAAAATGCCAAGATGGCACAAAACCCCCCCCAAATGACCCCATTTTGGAAAGTAGACACCCCAAGCTATTTGCTGAGAGGCATGGTGAGTATTTTGCAGCTCTCATTTGTTTTTGAAAATGAAGAAAGACCAGAAATTTTTTTTTTTTTTTTTTTTTTCAATTTTCAAAACTTTGTGACAAAAAGTGAGGTCTGCAAAATATTCACGATACCTCTCAGAAAATAGCTTGGGGTGTCTACTTTCCAAAATGGGGTCATTTGGGGGGGGGGTTGTGCCACCTGGGCATTCCATGGCCTCCGAAACTGTGATAGGCAGTAAAGAGTGAAATCAAAAATTTACGCCCTTAGAATGCCTGAAGGCGGTGCTTGGTTTTCGGGGTCCCGTGCGCGGCTAGGCTCTCAAAAAGTCCCACACATGTGGTATCCCCATACTCAGGAGAAGCAGCAGAATGTATTTTGGGGTGTAATTTCACATATCCCCATGGCATGTTTGAGCAATATATCATTTAGTGACAACTTTGTGCAAAAAAAAAAAATTTGTCTCTTTCCCGCAACTTGTGTCACAATATAAAATATTCCATGGACTCGACATGCCTCTCAGCAAATAGCTTGGGGTGTCTACTTTCCAAAATGGGGTCATTTGGGGGGGGTTTGAACTATCCTGGCATTTTATGCACAACATTTTAGAAGCTTATGTCACACATCACCCACTCTTCTAACCACTTGAAGACAAAGCCCTTTCTGACACTTATTGTTTACATGAAAAAGTTATTTTTTTTTGCAAATGCCCTACAGATTAAAATGGTGGGTGTTTAATTTTTTTTTTCACACGGTATTTGCGCAGCGATTTTTCAAACGCATTTTTTTGGAAAAAATACACTTTTTTAAATTTTAATGCACTAAAACGCACTATATTGCCCAAATGTTTGATGCAATAAAAAAGATGATCTTAAGCCGAGTACATGGATACCAAACATGACATGCTTTAAAATTGCGCACAAACGTGCAGTGGCAACAAAATTAATACATTTTTAAAAGCCTTTAAAAGCCTTTACAGGTTACCACTTTAGATTTACAAAGGAGGTCTACTGCTAAAAATACTGCCCTCGATCTGACCTTCGCGGTGATACCTCACATGCATGGTGCAATTGCTGTTTACATTTGACGCCAGACCGACGCTTGCGTTCGACTTAGCGCGAGAGCAAGGGGGACAGGGGTGCTTTTTTTTTTTTTTTTTTCTTTATTATTTTTTTGCTTTTTTATCTTATTTTTAAACTGTTCCTTTCATTTTTTTTTTTTAAATCATTTTTATTGTTATCTCAGGGAATGTAAATATCCCCTATGATAGCAATAGGTAGTGACAGGTACTCTTTTTTGAAAAAATTGGGGTCTATTAGACCCTAGATCTCTCCTCTGCCCTCAAAGCATCTGACCACACCAAGATCGGTGTGATAAAATGCTTCCCAAATTTCCCAATGGCGCTGTTTACATCCGGCGAAATCTAAGTCATAAAATGCTCGTAGCTTCCGGTTTCTTAGGCCATAGAGATGTTTGGAGCCACTCTGGTCTCTGATCAGCTCTATGGTCAGCTGGCTGAATCACCGGCTGCTTTCTCAGGTTCCCTGTTGAGACAGGAGAGCCAGAGAAAAACACGGAAGACGGTGGGGGGGGGGCATTCCCTCCCACTGCTTGTAAAAGCAGTCTAGAGGCTAATTAGCCGCTAGGATTGCTTTTACATGAAAGCCGACCGCTGGCTGAAAAGAATGATACCAAGATGATACCTAAACCTGCAGGCATCATTCTGGTATAACCACTCAAAGTCGTGAATGGCGTACCTGAAGACAAAAAATGGTTAACAATAAAGCACAGTAAACAGTAAAGTATAAAAAATTGCATACCTGAGAAGCAAACATGATAAAACATAATAACAATAAAACATTGCAGAATAGAACACAGTAAAAAAGAGCAGAACAATAGAGAGAGAGAATAGAGAGAGAGAGAACAATAAAACGCCAACTATTTTTTTTTTGTGTTTTTTTTGCAAACTTGTAACTTTTATAACGGTAACCGGTTCCAGGTTCGGGTCTCTCAAAATGCGATGGCATCTTGGGAGACCCTGTGAAAGTGTGTCCTAGTCTGTGCAATGCTGTACCCTACGCTAATACTCAACTAGTGCATGGTAGCGTTCAAAACATTCACCAATGCAAAGACCAGGATTGTCAGGACAGGAGGGACAATAATAGCGGGTGTCACGCCTATATCCGCGCTTGCTGCAGACACGACATCTTTTTTGGGGGGGTTTGTTGGGTAGGGGTACTCGGGAGGACATAAAAATGCCTCTCATGCAGCCGACTGCATTTGGTTGGGGATGTGAATGGGGGGTAAGTACGGGCGCTGCAGAAGCGGTGGGTTCCCAATTAGGATTGGCGAATGCAGCAGGAAGGGCATTATGGGCACGACGGGCCTGTGTTTGTCTTTTTGGTGGCAGTGGGACACTACTTGTGCTTGCCACCTCACCAGCTTGAACTGCACTTATGGGACTCGCCACGTCACCAAGTGTTACTGCAGTGCTGGTTTGACTACGACCGGGGTGTACTAGGCCGCTGGCGCTTGCCAGTTCACCAAAACGCTACCAAAAAAACTGTTAGCGATCGCAGGGATCAGGCCTGACTCTGCGAACGCTGCAGTTATGCGTTTAGTGTTTTGTAAGTGACAGTGATCGATCGATACTGCACTTGGGTGGGCTGGGCTGGGCCGGGCGGAGGGGCAAAACGCAGGTGCTAGCAGGTATCTGGGCTGATCCCGCTAACACTGCGTTTTTGGGAACCCTAAACTGCTGGGGACGCCAGTATAGATCTGATCGGATCAGATATTGATCCGTTCAGATACTATACCACTAAGGGAGGTGTACGGTGCGTGCGTGCGTGGGTGTTAGCGGTACTGGCGCTAACCTGACGCTGCCTGGGGCTGGTGCTTGCCAGTTCACCAAAACGCTACCAAAAAAACTGTTAGCGATCGCAGGGATCAGGCCTGACTCTGCGAACGCTGCAGTTATGCGTTTAGTGTTTTGTAAGTGACAGTGATCGATCGATACTGCACTTGGGTGGGCCGGGCGGAGGGGCAAAACGCAGGTGCTAGCAGGTATCTGGGCTGATCCCGCTAACACCGCGTTTTTGGGAACCCTAAACTGCTGGGGACGCTAGTATAGATCTGATCGGATCAGATATTGATCCGTACAGATACTATACCACTAAGGGAGGTGTATGCTGCGTGCGTGGGTGTTAGCGGTACTGGCGCTAATCTGACGCTGCCTGGGGCGACGCATATCACCGCCGGGCGATCAGGGGGCTAAACCTTTATTCGGTAATAAACGGCGGGTGCCCTGACACTATAAAAAATAAACGAACCAACCAGCGTCACCCGTAACACTTATACGGTGATCAGTGGTGAAAGGGTTAACTAGGGGGCAATCAAGGGGTTAAAACATTTATTCGGTAGTATATGGGGGTCCCTGTCGCTATAAAACGCTGACGGCGAACCTCAATATTTACGTCCCTAACTAGCGGAACCAGTGACACTAATACAGCGATCAGAAAAATGATCGCTTAGTGACACTGGCGACAGGGGGTGATCAAGGGGTTAAAACTTTATTAGGGGGGGTTAGGGGGGTACCCTAGACCTACAGGGGGGTAACCCTAATTGTCCTAACACTGTAACTGTCACAAACTGACACTATGCAGTAATCAGGAAAAAAAAAAAAAAAAAAAAAACCTGCTTGGTGTCAGTTTGTGACAGGGGGGGGGGGTGATTGGGGGGGGTTTGGGGGGCGATCGGGGGGGGGGGATCGGGGTGTTTAGTGTGCCTGGCATGTTCTACTGTGTTGTGTAGTGTTGGTGCAGTCACTCACATATCTTCTCTCCTCGGCCCGGAACGGAAACTCCCGAGCCGAGGAGAGATGACATCACATCCTCTGCCTCTGTGTACAATACAGAGGCAGAGGATGTTTCTCATTGGCTGGGAGCGATCGCGAGGGGGGGGGCCACGATCGGATGGCCTCCCCCTCATCTGTGATCGCTGCCAGACCAAAGCCGACCGCCGCTGGCACCGGGGGGGGGGTCCGATCGGACCCCCCGCCCGCGGGAAGGCATCACGTATCAGGTACGTGATTTTGCCTGCCCGTGCCATTCTGCTCACGTATATAGGCGTGAGGCGGTCGACAAGTGGTTAAAGATATAAAATTTTCATTTTTTGTGAAGAATCACCAACAAGTGGGACACAATTGTGAAGTGGAACGAAATCTATTGGATATTTTAAACTTTTTTAGCAAATAAAAAACTGAAAAGTGGTGCGTGCAAAATTATTCGGCCCCTTTACTTTCAGTGCAGCAAACTCACTCCAGAAGTTCAGCGAGGATCTCTGAATGATCCAATGTTGTCCTAAATGACTGATGGTGATAAATAGAATCCACCTGTGTGTAATCAAGTCTCTGTATAAATGCCCCTGCTCTGTGATAGTCTCAGGGTTCTGTTGAAAGCGCAGAGAGCATCATGAAGACCAAGGAACACACCAGGCAGGTCCGTAATACTGTTGTGGAGAAGTTTAAAGCCGGATTTGGATGCAAAAAGATTTCCCAAGCTGTAAACATCCCAAGGAGCACTGTGCAAGCGATCATTTTGAAATGGAAGGAGTATCAGACCACTGCAAATCTACCAAGACCTGGCTGTCCCTCTAAACTTTCAGCTCAGACAAGGAGAAGACTGATCAGAGATGCAGCCAAGAGGCCCATGATCACTCTGGATGAACTGCAGAGAACTACAGCTGAGGTGGGAGAGTCTGTCCATAGGACAACAATCAGTCGTACACTGCACAAATCTGGCCTTTATGGAAGAGTGGCAAGAAGAAAGCCATTTCTCAAAGATATCCATAAAAAGTCTCGTCTAAAGTTTGCCACAAGCCACCTGGGAGACACACCAAACATGTGGAAGAAGGTGCTCTGGTCCGATGAAACCAAAATCGAACTTTTTGGCCACAATGCAAAACGATATGTTTGGCGTAAAAGCAACACAGCTCATCACACTCAACACACCATCCCCACTGTCAAACATGGTGGTGGCAGCATCATGGTTTGGGCCTGCTTTTCTTCAGCAGGGACAGGGAAGATGGTTAAAATTGAGGGGAAGATGGATGCGGCCAAATACAGGACCATTCTGGATGAAAACCTGTTGGAGTCTGCAAAAGACCTGAAACTGGGACGGAGATTTATCTTCCAACAAGACAATGATCCCAAACATACAGCAAAATCTACAAAGGAATGGTTCACAAATAAACGTATCCAGGTGTTAGAATGGCCAAGTCAAAGTCCAGACCTGAATTCAATCGAGAATCTGTGGAAAGAGCTGAAAACTGCTGTTCACAAACACTCTCCATCCAACCTCACTGAGCTCGAGCTGTTTTGCAAGGAAGAATGGGCAAAAATTTCAGTCTCTTGATGTGCAAAACTGATAGAGACATACCCCAAGCGACTTGCAGCTGTAATCGCAGCAAAAGGTGGCTCTACAAAGTATTAACGCAAGGGGGCCGAATAATTTTGCACGCCCCACTTTTCATTTTTTTATTAGTTAAAAAAGTTTCAACAATCCAATAGATTTCGTTCCACTTCACAATTGTGTCCCACTTGTTGGTGATTCTTCACAAAAAATAAAAATTTTATATCTTTATGTTTGAAGCCTGAAATGAGGCAAATGGTTGAAAAGTTCAAGGGGGCCGAATACTTTCGCAAGGCACTGTATATATATATATATATATATATATATATAGCTACAATAAATATCCCCTCTTGAGCCTGTGTGTGTTGGAGAGTGCGATATGCTGCTTACAGAGGTGGGCTCTGTGAACAGGAGACCCGAGAAAACAGTGGCTTCTTCAGGGGCAAGCGCTACACAGGTATTGTAAATGCTTTATTTAGTCCTGGTATCAGCTTCTTGCAGTTACTGCAGCAGATCTAAAGTATGAGAGGAAGAAACAGCACAAGAAGCCAATCAGATCATGTGTTGGCAAGAAGCATGCTGATAGGAGGATAGAGCAAAGTGACAGAGAAATGAGCTCACAACTGTGCTGCTTCTCCTTTCATGGTTCAGTCACAGGCTGGGGCAGGTCCAGAACACATTGGGGTTAAGAGGACATGGGTTGAATGATGCTGGCCATCAGACTGAGGACATCTAGTGGCAGAGAATCTCTGGATTGAAAATGAAAATTGCATCAAAAGTGGCTTTTGTTATTTTGTCCTTTAATGGGCTATTTATTTGTATCTTTTTATACTTGGCTGGAGCTCTTTTGTAAAAATACTTACATTAACTTTTAATGTTAATGTGCGAATTGAAGCAGAAATATCCAAGAAATTTTTAAAGAAATTGTCTATGAAGAAGATGTGTTGGAAAGCATAATGCATGTACTATACTTTTTCCATTTATTGAAATCAGTTGTTAAAATCAATGTGTACAGTAATAGGCTCCCTGCAAAGAAGACATGGAATATGTACCTCTCATCTTTGGAGAGGAACCTCAGGGAGATGATCCTGCAGAATCTCAGACTTTTGGTTGTGTTGACTTTCTGGTCTCCCAGAAAGTGCTGTGGTTCCTCCCGCTGGCCCCTACATCACTACAAGACAGAGTGGCAACATAGGGGCCTGTAGATCGTACCACTGAGTTAGGGGAGGACTAGGAATCTGACACTCCAGGAAGTGTCAGATTCTACAACATGTTCAACTTAATCTTCATCCTGCAGAGATCAGTGGCACCAGCAGCATCAGAGGTGAAAAATCCATGTCTGCTTTGCAGGGAGAACTGTACAGTTTTACTTGAGCTCTTTATCTTTTAATCCTTGTCTGTGTTGCATTTTAAGCTGGTGCAATGACTGCTGTCCCAGGTTTCCTCTTTTAGGGTGGCTCTTTTCTCCTGCAGCACCCTATGGAGCCACCATTGCATGCAGGGACTAGAGATGTGTCTCCTACACTGTGTGCATCAATAGAAACACACATAATCTAGGATGGCAATGCACTCCCCTGCTCCTCCTCCCCCTCCCTTATCCAAGCTTACAGACTGGTTGGAGACTGTACTGCCCACTTTTAACTCTTTCCTGTGAAGAAAGGAAGTTCAGGAAAGCAGCACCGAGAGAGCAGGTAAAATTTTATTCTTGAAACAGAATAGAGTTTAAAAAAAAACATTTATACTCACCTATTTAGATGCAGCATTGATCTTAAGCTACATTTGTCCCCTGCTGCTTCCACACCAAGAACAAAGTGATCAAAGACTGCAGTTTTTTGATCTGCTCTGAGCACAGAGCAGTGACTGTTAGTCACCAGTTCTGTGCTCTGCCCCTCCAGCACTCCCTGAAGCTCTGGGCTGGGGAGGGGATGGGAGCGGCTGGCTCAGGATCTCAGTGGTGCACTGAGAGGATGAGCCAGCTGACGATCAGGCATCTGGGTGGATCCTAACATTATTGTTGGGATCCCTGCAAAGTTTGGAATGGCTCTGTGACTGTAACCGACAGCAGACTTTATCCCGCTTTTGGCTGAATCTGGATCACAGAAGTGCACTCCTATGACCCACAGGAGAACTATGACCAAAAGAGCTTCAGCCCTACTTCTCTGTTAATCAGGAACATACTTAATTATGGCCCCTAGATGGCGCTAATGATTATAGGAAATATTTCCTATAATCATCAGCTCCATTTAGTGGCCACAATGCAATATTTCCCAATGTATTATCTCTGTTCTGTATGAAGAATAACACTCAACCTGGAGAGAAAATAGTTTAATAACATGTGATTTTGCCCCCATTCACAGAGGACAAATGTGCATGCAGTTACACAGGATGATTAGCTCTGCAATTTACAAAGGCAGAGGCTGGTGTATTAGTTTTATCTCAAAAGGCACATTACCTAATAAACAGAGATCTTTCATCCATTAATGATGCATGATTGGATGCTTGGCTCGTCTCCAAGCGCTGTGGCTTTCAGCCAGTTTGCATAGTTTTTCTATCATGTGGTTTCCCAGACAGAATTTTGATGATATTTACTTGATATTTAACTTTTACCTTCTGTTTGCAGACAAGACTTGTTCCAGGTTCACAGCCAATTTAAATGTGCAGCTCCAACTGCCGCTGACGGATGAATGTGAGAAATCCGTAGGGCTTTACAGGGAACCTGTGCTTTGCCCATGAGGAACAACAGGTTCACATAAAGTATATGTAAACCCTAAGGCTGCATTCACACCCGAACATCGCATCTTTCAGTTTTTCGGGCTTTTGTTCAAGCGTTTGTATAGGCGTTTTTGAGCATTTTTGTACTGCATTTTGAAAGCGTTTTTGAGCTTTGGTGTTTTTTATTAGCCGATAGAGAAAAATATCATCTGTTCCATCATTTGTTGTTATGTTTTTCAGCTTTTTATCAACTTTTATTTATTATTTATTTTTAAACTTTTTTTTAAGGGGTTAGGGATTAAAGGGTATGGTTAGGGTTTAATTAATTAATTTATTATTATTATTTATTTACTTGTTCTAATTTTTTTTTTTTTTAGGTTAGGGTTAGGATTAGGGGTTAGTATTAGGATTAGGAGTTAGTATTCAGCGTTATTATTAGGGGTTAATATTAGGGTTAGGGGTTGGGGCTAGGTTTTTTATTTATTTATTTGTATTAATATTTATTACTTATTTTGTTTTTATTTGTGACTATTATTTATTTATGTATTTTATTTATTAAATATTATTATTTATTTTTATTTAATTATTGCATTTGAGCAAAAAAACACTCAGCAACGTGCAACAAAACACGCTAAAACGTTTGAAAAAGCGCAAATAAAGCGTTTCCATGCATTTCTATGGAACAAAAAACACATCAATCTGCCCGATTCGAGCTACAAAAAAAGCTCCAGAACTTTATTGAGCCTCAGGCGACTTGTAGTGGAGATGTTAATCATCCCCATAGAGTATAATTGATTTTTTGTCCTCCAGCGTTTTGGAGCTTCGTGCTTCAAGCTATAAAATGCTGAGGTGTGAATCGGGCCTGACAATGAATGATGAACGTCTCTTATTGGCTACCTTTTAGCTTGGTAAATATACCATTGAAAGTGTTTTTATATCAATAAGTGCAAAAAACCTGTTGAATCTGTTACAGGTCAGAGCTGTACTACAGTATGTCCTTATGTTATTTTAGGAAGTCTAATTAGTCCTCCCAGTTCTTATCTTGGAACTACAGAATGATTCATTTGTATGTTGTAGATAAGGGAAGATTTGATTTGTTTAGCGAAAGAAAACAGGGCAGGGCTGACACCACTCAGTCCAGTATTTCCTATACATATTCAAGCTATAGTTATATAATGGATATGGGCTGAAAGTGCACTCTCTCAGGTTTAATTTGAGGGTATGTACATCCAAATCTGAGGAAGGGTTTAGAAATGACAGCTCTTAAGATTAGTTATCCCCCTTTTTCAAGGGACCAAATGTAATTGGACAATTGAATCAAAAGCTGTTTCATTACCAGGTGTGGGCTACTCCTTCATTATTTCTTCATCAATTAAGCAGGTAAAAGGTCTGGAGCTGATTCTAAGTGTGGCATTTGCATTTGGAATCTATTGCTGAACTTACATAATGCGTTCAAAGGATCTGTCCATGCAAGTGAAACAGGCCATTGTAAGGCTTCAAAAACAAAACAAATCCATCAGAGAGATAGCAGCAACATTAGGAGTGGCCAAATCAACAGTTTGGTACATTCTGAGGAAAGAAGAATGGACTGGTGAGCTCAGCAGCATAAAAAGGCCTGGACATCCACGGAAGACAATAGTGGTGGATGATCGCAGGATTCTCTCTATGGTAAATAAAAACCCATTCACAACATACAGGCAAGTGAAGGACACTCTCCAGGAGGTGGGCGCATCATTGTCAAAGTCTACAATCAAAAGAAGACTTCACAAAAGAAAATACAGAGGGTTCACCACAAGGTGCAAACCATTCATAAGCTTGAAAAATAGAAAAGCCTGATTAGACTTTGCCAAAAAAAATCTAAAAAAGCCAGACCAGTTCTAGAAAAGCATTCTTTGGACGGATGAAACTAAGAATAATCTGTACCTGAATGATTGGGGGGGGGGGGGGGGGAGTGTGGAGAAGGCTTGGAACATCTCATTATCCAAAGCACACAACATCATCTGTAAAACATGGTGGAAGCAGTGTGATGACATGGGCATGCATTGCTTCCAGTGGCACTGGGTCATTGGTGTTTATTAATGATGTGACAGAAGACAGAAGCAGCCGGAGGAATTCTGCAGTGTTTAAAGATATACTGTCAGCCCAGATTCAGCCAAATGCAGCAAAGTTGATTGGACGGCGCTTCACAGTGCAGATGGACAATGATCCAAAACACACTGCAAAAGCAACCCAGGAGCTTTTGAAGGAAAAGAAGTGGAATATTCTGTAATGGCCTGAGTCAATCACCTGATCTCAACCCAATTGAGCATGCATTTCACTTGCTGAAGGCAAAACTAAACAAAACAACTGAAGACAGCTGCAGTTAGAGCCTGGCAAAGTATCAGAAAGGAGGGAACCCAGTCTTTGGTAATGTCCATGGGTTCCAGACTTCAGGCAGTCGTTGCCAGTAAAGGATTCTCAACAAAATATTAAAAATGAACATTTTATTTATGATTATGTATTTTTCCATTTACATTTGAGCCCCTGGAAAATAGGGGGACTGCGTATAAAAGCGTTTGCAGTTCCTAAAATTGTGTTCGACCCCTTGAATTAAAGCTCAAAGTCTGCACCTCAAATTCATTTCGATTGTTTTGTTTTATTCAAAAGCCAAAAGTATGAAAATTGTGTCTGTGTCCAAATTGTAACTAACTGTATATATTTATTTTATTTTATTTTTTTATATTGCCTCGCAAGCGCTCTAAGGGCTCTTTCACACTGTGCCGCTCTGCTTCGATCGCTAGGTGATCTGTGCGCACACCTTTTCTTTGGTGAACCTGGAATGTCTTTAGTTGATTTGAACTGAGAGTTCAATGGGCCTTTAAATAAAGGGTACTTTGCCTTCCTTTCCTGCCTCTTATATGACATATTGTATTCTCTAACTACAGGTGCGCTTTAATGATTTTCTTGCCTCCGGTTTCCTCTGTCTTTTTATCTTCCTGGTTGTCTCTGTTCTGTCTGGCAGAGATTCTTGTTTATCCTGAATTCTGGCCTTTTGTGAGATATCACACATAGCCTCCACCCCCCATCCTCAGACAGACGCACTGCTGTACGCAGAGGGTGCCTCTCCTAATAAGGCGTTGTGTTCTGGATATTCCCCAATTCTGGGACCCTGGAAAACATTATTCTTTGCAGCATTCTCAAAGCCCCAACAGCAGTGACAAAGACGTGTGGACTGTGTCAAGGTTAGGCTGGAACAACAGGACAGAGCAGTCAGCGCGTGGCTTATGGGAATAGCGCAGTGCAGTGAGCGATGTCATAATTAATATTTGTACTCTTGAGGTGTTTAACAGGAATGCAGAGTGAACATTGTGGTAACTGGTCAGGGTAGTTTAGAGGTGTTCAACAGCAGATGGTTTTGCCGCAGCAATTAAACTGGAGTTATGAAAAGCACCATTTCCACTTAGGCTGACCACATAACATAACCCCAAGGCAGTATCAGCAAAAACAGGCCTTTCTGTCTTTTTCTGAAAATATAATTTAAAAGAGAAGTATGGGATTCATTAAAAAAAATTATACTCTTCTAGGTGGATTCAGCATTGGTCCAATGCTTCATCTGTCCCTTGCCGGCTCTTAGACTGAGAACTGAGCGATCAAAGACCGCTGATCACTCAGCTCTTGGTCTTCAGCCTGCAGAGAGCTAGTGACTGTCAGTCATCGTCTCTCTGCTCTGCCTCTCCAGTGCTCACTGCAGTGCTGGGCTGTGCAGGAGGCAGGAGCGGCTTTCTCAGGCTCTCAACAGCACTCTGAGAGGCTGAGACAGCTGCCAGTCCAGACATCTTAATAGATCCCAGGCATATGGTTGGGATATTTTCAGAGCCTGGACTGGCTCTTTGACCGATAGCAGGTCACAGGAGTGCAGAAAAAGCTGCACTCCTACACTATATTACCAAAAGTATTGGGACACCTGCCTTTACATGCACATGAAGTTTAATGGCATCCCAGTCCGTAGAGTTCAATTTGGAGTTGGCACACTCTTTGCAGCTATAATTGCTTTAACTCTTCTGTCCACAAGGTTTAGGAGTGTGTCTATGGGAATGTTTGACCATTCTTCCACAAGGGCATTTGTGAGGTCAGGCGCTGATGTTGGACGAGAAGGCTTGGTTCACAGTCTCCGCTCTATTTCACCCCAAAGGTGTTTTATTATGTTGAGGTCAGGACTCTGTGCAGGCCAGTCAAGTTCCTCCACCCCAAACTTACTCACCCATGTCTTTATGGACCTTGCTTTGTGCACTGGTCCAAATCATTTGGTGGAGGGGGGGATTGTGGTGTGGAGTTGTTTTTCAAGGGTTGGGCTTGGGCTTGGCTCCTTAGCTCTGGTGAAGGGAACTCCTAAGGCATCAGCATACCAAGACATTTTGGACATTTTCATGCTCCCAACTTTGTGGGAACAGTTTGGGGATGGCCCTTTCCTGTTCCAACATGCTGCAGCCATTTAGGTGAATATGAATGTTTGTTTTTTACTCCTCTTTTAATATTTTTCCCTTTTGCATTACAGGGGGCAGGGAATCCCACTTACATTTCTCAGCAACCTCTCTACTTATTATCTGGCCTATTACATTATAGGGGGTGGGGGATCTCACTTACATTTCTCAGCAACCTCTCTACTTATTATTTGGCCTATTACATTATAGGGGGTGGGGGATCTCACTTACATTTCTCAGCAACCTCTCTACTTATTATTTGGCCTATTACATTATAGGGGGCAGGGAATCTCACTTACATTTCTCAGCCACCTCTCTACTTATTATTTGGCCTATTACGTTTCAGGGGGTGAGGAATCTCACTTACATTTCTCAGCAACCTCTCTACTTATTATTTGGCCTATTACATTATAGGGGTGGAGAATCTCACTTACATTTCTCAGCAACCTCTCTACTTATTATTTGGCCTATTACGTTTCAGGGGGTGGGGAATCTCACTTACATTTCTCAGCAACCTCTCTACTTATTATTTGGCCTATTACATTATAGGGGTGGAGAATCTCACTTACATTTCTCAGCAACCTCTCTACTTATTATTTGGCCTATTACGTTTCAGGGGGTGGGGAATCTCACTTACATTTCTCAGCAACCTCTCTACTTATTATTTGGCCTATTACATTATAGGGGTGGAGAATCTCACTTACATTTCTCAGCAACCTCTCTACTTATTATTTGGCCTATTAAATTACAGGGGGCGGGGAATCTCACCACACTTTTTACAGCTAACTCTACAAATCAACAAATTCAGAATGCCCTTTGAAGTCAAAGCAATCACAGACTTGAGGCCAATGGGCAATGAGCCAACATTTCCATACTTGACTGAAGTGCAGGCTTCAGTAAACAAAGCAGATGTGTACCAGTAAGGGAATCCATTGCAATTCCCAGGATTCAACTGTCTCATCTTGTGGAGCAAGGCTACAATGACGGTCTCCGCCCTAGGACCACCCATGCTAATGCATTTCACCCAATCAGGGCTTAATTGCAGAGATGCATTGACTGTCAATGACTGTTATTGCTATATCTGTCGATAGTTCTTACAATAATCGTGAACACTTGTGATTTATCCAGTGTGTGGCAGCCCTTCCTTTTTAATTACAGTTTATGCATTTGAATCAATAAGGCGATTGAAGAAATAATACATCCAAACTTGTATTTTTTAAGTAAGGTTTATTTCTGAGCCAGACATTTTTTTAATTATCTAAAATGGACAACTATTTATGTAATATGTTAGTTGGGTTTATAATAATCATCAGTAAATCATCTGCAATTAGTGAACATTTTATAGAGATCATTGAAAATATTGATTATTTTAATATACAGTATGTACTTCAACGAAAGGCATAAGCCAGAAATTTAATTGCTTGTGCAAAAATAAATGGGGATAATGTGGGCCATGCTGTGCCCCATTTGATAACATTATAACTTTTGTATGTAACAGCCTACTTTTACTTTAGGTGATGAACTAAGGTAGAACATCAACATTAGCAAAAATGTATCAGGAAAAACAATATCTAAAAACAAATTTATATTATAGGCACATATTAAATAAAAAACTCCTCTCAGTCTATGCATTTATTATTACCCAGCCACATTCGCCTTTCCGCTGCAGCATTTCCACCTGTTCAAGCTCTGACACCAGAGCTTAGACAGAGGAATAATGTCATGGATCCCCCTACATAAAAGTGTTTGAGCCTGGTGATTGGTCACTTAGGGGAGGTCATGTGTTCCACCATAGTCAGAAGCCCTGCATCAAGGGAGCTAGCTGGGTAAGTATGCCTGAAGGGGTGGGCTTCGTGCAGACACTATCACTTTGTCCTGAATAGGCAACTTAACAGTGGGGTTGATTTACTAAAACCGGAGAGTACAAAATCTGGTGCAGCTCTGCATAGAAACCAATCAGCTTTCAGGTTTTATTGTCAAAACTTCATTAAACAAGCTGAAGTTAGAAGCTGATTGGCTACCATGCACAGCTGCACCAGATTTTGCACTTTCCAGTTTTAGTAAATCGACCTCAGTGCCTCTTTAAAAATATGGCCTGAATGGACTGTTCTCTTATTTATGACAGAGATATCTGAACTAGGAAAGCACAGGGCTCCACTTCCATTATATTGTCCTTCTGCAGGCTATACAGTTAGGCTGATGTAAGACTAGTGGCTATGCTACAAGTGATCCTGCCACTAGCGATTTGTTAAAATTGCTAGTAGAAAGATCGCTAAGAAAATGCTTGTCCTCATGGACTTCTTCCCTCTGTAGCTGAGGCAGCGAGATGTCAATCCTATCACTAGTGATCAAGATTCAGCAGCATTCAGGGCAGCAACAGAGCGATACCTTGCTGCACCTAGCTCCAGAGCGAGCGAATCCATAGGGATCCACAAGCAGCCTTTTTAGTGATCGTGCTGCTGGCGATTTTTCTTTAGCGGCAGAATACACTGTCTGACATCAGCTTAAAGTGGTTGTAAACCCTTACTGTACATACAGTGTCTTGGTAGGTTTGCAGTTGTGGCATACTCTTTCCATTTTCGGATGATGGATTGAACAGTGCTCTGAGATGTTCAAAGCTTGGGATATTTTTTTATAACCTAACCCTGCTTTAAACTTCTCCACAACTTTATCCCTGACCTGTCTGATGTGTTCCTTGGCCTTCATGGTGCTATTTGTTCACTAAGGTTTTCTAACAAACCTCTGAAGGCTTCACAGAACAGCTACATTCATACTGAGATTAAATTACACACAAGTGGACTGTGATTATGTGATTTCTGAAGGCAGTTGGTTCCACTAGATTTAGGGGTATCAAAGTACAAATGCACGTCACACTTCTCAGATATTTATGTTTAAAAAAATGTGGAAAGCAATTTATCACTTTGTTTCCACTTCACAATTATGTGCCACTTTGTGTTGGTCTATCACATAAAATCCCAATAAAATACATTTACGTTTTTAGTTGTAACATGACAAAATGTGGAAAACATATGAATACTTTTTCAAGGCGTTGTATACCCAGTGAAGTGACTAGCCTCATGTTATACACAGAGATGAAACAAATCCTCCTGCATAGGTTGTACCTGTTTATCTGCAGTCTTCTCTTCTCTACATCCATTCAAAGTGCAGAATATACACAGGATCTCTCAGCTCAGAAAAGCAGAGGGTGGAGAGCTAAAGTTACATCAGTGAGGAAGAGCTGATTGGAGGAAATGGACACACCCCCTTCACACAGGAACAGAGCTGAAGCTTTCAATCATAGGCCTTCCCTGTCACCATTTTCTCTTGGTGTCAGGAAAACTGGTCAGAAGTGAATCATGCTTATAGCAGAGGAACGAGGCAGCAGACAGAAATAACACTTATGCCCCGTATACACGGTCGAACATTGATCGGACATTCCGACAACAAAATCCATGGATGTTGGCTCAAACTTGTCTTGCATACACACGGTCACACAAAGTTGTTGGAAAATCGGATCGTTCTGAACGCGGTGACGTAAAACACGTACGTCGGGACTATAAATGGGGCAGTAGCCAATAGCTTTCCTCTCTTAATTTATTCTGAGCATGCGTGGCACTTTGTCCGTCGGATTTGTGTACACACGATCGGAATTTCCGACAACGGATTTTGTTGTCGGAAAATTTTATAGCCTGCTCCCAAAATGTGTCCGAAATTCCTATGGAAAATGTGTGATGGAGCCTACACACGGTCGGAATTTCCGACAACAAGGTCCTATCACACATTTTCCATCTGAAAATCCTACTGTGTGTACAGGGCATTAGTGCTCTGGATTCAGACAGGTACACACTATAGAGGGATATGCTTTGTTCATTTTTTTATGTCTGAGGTTTACAACCACTTTAACCCCTTGGCGCCGGCCGTACGCAAATATGCGTCCTCTAAGCGCCTGGTCCTTAGCGCCGAGGGGCCGCATATTTGCGTGAATTGTCCCCAATACACCTGTGCCGAGAGTATGCGCACTGCGCGCTCCCGTCACAGTTACTATCGCCTTACCAAAAGCTCCTGATCGCTAACCTTAGGTTTTGTAACCCCAGACATAACCTATTTTTGCAGAATCAAAAAAAAAAAAAAAAAAAAAATACAGGAGTTTTTTTCCTATACAATCACCTTTACAAAATCGGACCCACCGAGTTACAACCAGAACATTTGCCATAGGGGACTCTTTGTTTCCCTGGAAAATGTGTTTGGCAATAGCTCAACTATAATTAAATAATGTTATTAATTTCTAATTTGGGTACTTCAGCTTCACTCTAAACATATTTAAAGTGGAACTTCACTCTCCCAATCAACATTGACTATTTTCAATCCCCATGCTAGCATTAGTAAATAGGAAAGTATATCATACTTGCTTTAAACATTTTTTTTACACTTAGTCAGTCACTTCCTGGTTTCTGACCTAGGCAAATGATGTCATACACCCCGGAGTCTTTAGGAGGAGAGGAGTAGTTTTCTCAGCTAAGCACATCCTCCTGCCTGCATGCCTAAGCTAAGAGCGGATGGATTCCAGGAAGTAAATTCTACATGAATCATCTGCCCTTACCCAAGATGGCCACGGCCAGAAATGATAGGGGGGTGTTTTTCTAAGTGATTTCTCAACAAAATAAAGCATGGAGACATGGATAGGTGGGTGAGATTGCATTGAATATTGAAAATGAATTAAATAGCGTTTGTGGTGCTCAGATACAGTGAAGATCCACTGTAAGATAAATCTGCACATCCTAGCATACTTTGTGAGAATAATTGTGGATACATGGAGGGAAACACATGGCAGTAATCGTTAAACCTATTTTTAACCTTCTGACTCTTCTTTCTCTGGAAAAGATATTATTCTTAGCATTCCCATTTTCCTCCCATGGACCAAACACAAGATCCATTCTTTATATAGTTTTATCTGGTTTCAAGCCATCACCGATCATTTATATTAGTCGTGGTTTAAAATGATAATAAACTCTGGTTTAAAACAATTATACAGTGAGGGAAAAAAGTATTTGATCCCCTGCTGATTTTGTACGTTTGCCCACCGACAAAGAAATGATCAGTCTATAATTTTAATGATAGGTTTATATTAACAGTGAGAGACAGAATAACAACAACTAAAAATCCAGAAAAACGCATTTCAAAAAAGTTATAAATTGATTTGCATTTTTATGAGTGAAATAAGTACTTGAACCCTTCGCAAAACACGACTTAGTACTTTGTGGCAAAACACAGAGGTCAGACGTTTCTTGTAGTTGGCCACCAGGTTTGCTCACATCTCAGGAGGGGTTTTGCCCCACTCCTCTTTGCAGATCCTCTCCAAGTCATTAAGGTTTTGAGGCTGATGTTTGGTAACTCCAGCCTTCAGCTCCATCTGCATATTTTCTATGGAATTAAGGTCAGGAGACTGGCTAGGCCACTCCAGGACCTTAATGTGCTTGTTCTTGAGCCACTCCTTTGTTGCCTTGGCTGTGTGTTTTGGGTCAGTGTCATGCTGAAATACCCATCCATGACCCATTTTCAATGCCCTGGCTGAAGGAAGGAGGACACTACATGGCCCCGTCCATCGTCCCTTTGATGCGGTAAAGTTGTCCTGTCCCCTTAGCAGAAAAACACACCCAAAGCATAATGTTTCCACCTCCATGTTGGTGGGGATGGTGTTCTTGGGGTCATAGGCAGCATTCCTCCTATTCCAAACACGGTAAATTGATGCCGAAGAGCTTGATTTTTGTCTCTTCTGACCACAACACTTATACCCAGTTCTCCTCTGAATCATTTAGATGTTCATTAGCAAACATCAGAAAGGCCTGTACTTTCTTGAGCAGGGGGGCCTTGCGGGCGCTGCAGGATTTTAGTACTTCACGGCGTAGTGTGTTACCAATTGTTTTCTTGGTGACTATGGTCCCAGCTGCCTTGAGATCATTGACAATATTCTCCCATGTAGTTCTAGGCTGATTCCTCACCATTCTCATGATCATTGAAACTCCATGAGGTGAGATCTTGCATGGAGCCCCAGACCGAGGGAGATTGACAGTTATTTCGTGTTTCTTCCATTTGCGAATAATCGCTCCAGCTGTTGTCACCCTCTCATCAAGCTGCTTTGTGATGGTCTTGTAACTCATTCAAGCCTTGTGTAGGTCTACAATCTTGTCCCTGACATTCTTGGACAGCTCTTTGGTCTTGGCCATGGTGGAGAGATTGGAATCTGATTGCTTCTGTGGATAGGTGTCTATTATACAGGTAACAAACTGACAATAGGAGCACTAATCTCAGCTCGTTACCTGTATAGAAGACACCTGGGAGCCAGATATCTTGCTGGTCGATAGGGGATCAAGTAAGTATTCTTAACTCAAAAATGTACCTTAGTTTGATCTTGGCGCCATTTTTATTTTTGTTTGTTCTCCATGGTCCCACTGAATGTAGGAACGTAGCCACCCTTTCTTACTTGCTTATGAGATGAACTATGGGATTTGTAGTGTGCATAGAGCAGTGCACATGACTGAACTATGGACAGTGCTTGCTCCCAACAAACAGAAGTGAAGGGGGGAAAGCAGAGGTTCAGGAGCTCAAGAAAATGGAGGCAAGGAGGTAAAAACGAAGAAACTATTTCATGAAAAATAGGTTGTAGAGCCGTTGAGTAGTGGAAGTGGAAGGATTAATTTTGAAAAATAAGAACATCACTGAGTGTCACTTTAAGGTCTATGATCCCTGGCATCAAACATGCTGACCACAATAACGGAAAACATTCTTTATTTTTTAGTTATGCATTAGTTCATTTCCTGAACAGTTGCACGCATGACTTTAGATGGTTTTACGTGCATTTTAATGGATTAAAGGAATTCTATTATAGTCAAAAAATTTTTTAAGGAGGGAGAGATGAGGGCGCTCTGGTGAGGCTTGGTATCTGGTCCTTCATAGCAGTGGAGAGATGGCACTGAAGGCAGCACTTTGTACAGAAGAAGCAATTCTGGAGTGTCAAAGGAAAGAGAAAGGCATCTCTAAGCGCAGTGGTTAAAATATTTATTACAGGCACAATGGGATTAAAAACACTTATAAGATATTAAGAGGTCATATGCATATAATGATTTGTCCTCATGCAGATCGCTGTAATCCTCATTTGTCTGGGGGAGAGAGCCATCCTGAAGCTGTCAGAGTCCCTGGTGACGTGGATTGGCTTGGAGGTGTTGATGCGATGAGGCGGCCCGGGTTCTGGAACCAAGTTGAAACGCACGTGGCTGATGTGACATCAGGTGAAGGTGATGGGCGGTAACGCGTTTCGGAGCATGCACAGCTCCTTCGTCAGACTCCCCTACTATCTTGTAAGTGTTTTTAATCCCATTGTGCCCATAATAAATCTTTTAACCACTGCATTTAGAGGCGCATTTCTCCTTGGTTTAATCATTTTTCTAAGGCTTACCCACTGCGTTGATTCTGCTATACAGTATTGCGCAAAAGTTTTAGGTAGGTGTGAAAAAATGCTGTAAATTAAGACTGCTTTCACAAATAGAAGTGTTAATAGTTTATTTTTAGCAATTAACAAAATGGAAAGTAAATGAACATTTGGTGTGACCGCCCTTTGCCTTCAAAACAGCATCAATTCTTTTAGGTACACTTGCACACAATTATATATAATCAAGTTCTTGACATGACTATAGTACTAAAGAAAGGGAAATCAACCCAATGCATACAGCAAAGAATAAAAAAAAAAATTAAATATATAAATATATATATATAATATATAATATAAATATAAATTAAAATAAATTATTTTTTTCCTTTAGTGTTTTGGTTCAGATATACTTTTGTCCCCGTTCCCTGTCTACTCCAATCATTCACTAAAATTCTAGGATCGCTCCTCAACTCTGGTCTCATGTTAGCTTATCCTTGATTAACTGGAATACATCTACAGTTTCTTGGTTATTTTCTACAATACGTAAAAATGGTTATTTTGTCTACAATAGTGTACCTCTCAAACCCGGTATTAAAATCTCTATATAACTTTATACTTGATATGGTCCTACAAGAAGTAACACATCCCTAGACAAGCAATGCATTTGTCTAAAAGATTTGAGGGACTTTCCTATTAAAGCGTTTGTTACCCCAACACTTCATATTCCTGATATCTACCTGTTGTACCATGTACTTGTTTAAAAAAAAAAAAAAAAGTATCCTGTTCTCTTTGTATTACTTCCTTTGTGTGAAATCATTGATGTTCCTGCTAGTCCCCTTGCTTTCCTATTAAAAGCTGACCACACTAAGCAGGAGAGCACACAGTGGTCAGTTCTCTAGTTATGCTGGGAACTCAGCCTGCTCTCCAAATGATCAGACTTGTCCTGACACGCCCCCACTGCACAGACATTCACTGGGAAGATCAGTGTACTGTTGCTTCTCCTACCCCCAGCTCTTATGCAGCTGAGAACAGAGGGAATGTGATCACTTATAAAAAAGGTAGTTGTAGTGTTTTTGTTTATATCTAAACAAAATTGTTTTTGCCTTCCATTTCTGTTTTAAACTGAATGGGTTGTTTTACAAGGTGATCGTTTACAATCTCTTGTAATATCTCTACTAATGGTTCCTTGTGGATGTGGATATTTCTGCCTATCACTCCATCAATTCCAAATCCCTCTACTCCAAACTTTCTTTACTACTATGGAGAAAATTCCAAATGAAGATCAAACTAATCTCCTCCACTGAAAAATTTCCTATCTCTGACTTTAATCCTGGATTGTAAACTAAAGTTGTGACTTTCTAAAAAATTAACCAATTATCAATCCCAAATGTTAGGAGACAATGTCATCTCTCGGGACCAATATCAGTCCAAATATAACCTTCTATGCTGGGAAATCTTCAAATCGGCACATCTAATCCACTTTTTTAGGTTTCTCAGGAGTGGGAGATGGAGATCTATACCCAGATGTCCATAGTAAGATTATATTATTGCTGTGAGAGGCGAAGGGAAGTTGCAAAATTGTGATGACTGAAACTCTATTACTCCTAGATGTACTTTGTGCCATTGCGATGGAAACTAAATCTACCACATTCTTGCTTCAGAGGCTGTAATTAACCAGGATTTCTAGCAGATATATGGTGGACGTGTCCAATTGTATCTGTCTTCCTGCAGCTAATTAATTTCCTTTCCCAGCCTGTAACCATTTGTACGTAGTAAACATTACCTAACCTAAAAGATATTGTAGTAGTATTCCAGAGCGTCAGGTTGAAGTTAGACTGGGATCATAGTTGCATTTAAATGAATTCATAGGAGCTGTTGATTTGATGGCTGGAACAGAACAGAATTCTTTAACTGCAAAAAGGTAGTGTCAGACATACTATGCCTTGAAAAAGTATTCATACCCCTTGACATTTTCCACATTTTGTCATGTTGCAACCAAAACCGTAAATGTATTTTATTGGGATTTTATGTGCTAGACCAACACAAAGTGGCACATAATTGTGAAGTGAAAGGAAAATGATAAATGCTTTTCCAAACTTTTTACAAATAAATATCTGAAAAGTGTGGCGTGCATTTGTATTCAGCCGCCTTTACTCTGATACCCCTAACTAAAATCTAGTGGAACCAATTGCCTTCAGAAGTCACCTAATTAATAAAGAGAGTCCACCTGTGTGTAATTTAATCTCAGTATAAATACAGCTGCTCTGTGAAGCCCTTGGAGGTTTGTTAGAGAACCTTAGTGAATAAACAGCATCATAAAGTCCAAGGAACACACAGGACAGGTCAGGGATGAAGTCGTGGAGAAGTTTAAAGCGGGGTTAGGTTATAAAAAAATATCCCAAGCTTTGAACAATTTACGGAGCACTGTTCAATCCATCATCCGAAAATGGAAAGAGTATGGCACAACTGCAAACCTACCAAGACATAGCCATCCACCTAAACTGACAGGCTGGGCAAGGAGAGCATTAAATTAGAAAAGCAGCCAAGAGGCCCATGGTAACTCTGGAGGAGCTGCAGAAATCCACAGCTCAGGTGGGAGAATCTGTCCACAGGACAACTATTAGTCGTGCACTCCACAAATCTGGTCTTTATGGAAGAGTGGCAAGAAGAAAGCCATTGTTGAAAGAAAGCCATAAGAAGTCTCGTTTGCAGTTTGAGAGAAGCCATGTGGGGGACACAGCAAACAGGTGGAAGAAGGTGCTCTGGTCAGATGAGACCAAAATTGAACTTTTTGGCCTAAAAGCAAAACGCTATGTATGGCAGAAAACTAACACTGCACATCACCCTGAACACAGCATACCCACTGTGAAACATGGTGGTGGCAGCATCATGTTGTGGGGATGCTTTTCTTCAGCAAGGACAGAATCTGGTCAGAGTTGATGGGAATATGGATGGAGCCAAATACAGATAAATCTTAGAAGAAAACCTGTTAGAGTCTGAAAAAGACTTGAGATTGGGGCGGAGGTTCACCTTCCAGCAAGACAAAGACCCTAAACATATAGCCAGAGCTACAATGGAATGGCATATTCATGTATTAGAATGGAGCAGTCAAAGTTCAGACCTAAATCCAATAGAGAATCTGAGGCAAGACTTGAAAAGACGCTCTTCATCCAATCTGACAGAGCTTGAGCTATTTTGCAAAGAAGAATGGGCAAAAATTTCACTCTCTAGATGTGCAAAGCTGGTAGAGAGACATACCCAAAAAGATGGTATACAAGCTTGGATAAAGCGCATGCACGTGAAACATGTAAGCTACGGCAACCTTTTCAGCTTGCGGTCCACCACTACACCCAGGGTTCCTGCTTCCGGATGGCGCTGACATCATCTTGCGCGCCCGGCTCCAGTGGCTACATTCGGCTTCCCTGGCTCCATCCTCCAGCGGTGGCAGACACTACACCCTAAAGAGCTTGGCACAACGCTGTTGGATTACAGAGGTCAGTTCCAGCCATCATCGCAGCCAGACAGTGTCTCCCTGCTCACACGGTATTCCTCCGGATTCTGACAGTACCTGACCTCACATCAGAAGCAAGAGGCAGTCCATCACCCCACTTTCCTCCACCAAGACAATACTGTTCCCAAAAGCTTTGGAATGATCACTCTCCACGTGTGACCGGTGAGCCTCCTGAAAGCAGTTAACCCCTTCTCATCCAGACATCATGGTGGTACTATTTTTAATCTTAATATAATACAGTTACATAGCTATGCTTTTTATTATCTGCTGCAGTTTTGTACCAGCACCAACAGCCTTTGTAATTTGCTGTGTAACTGTCTACAGTGCAATAAACGAAGTTTGAATCCAGTCCATGGTATATATATATATATATATATATATATATATATATATATATATATATATATATATAAAATTTTGGCTCCTACCCATAGAGTGCGGCTTTTTTGTTTTTTCATTGTATTTATACTAGCTATATACTACACTCTATTTAGTATTAGCTTTATACTATACTATATATAGACATTTATAGTATTCTTGACAAGCCTCGCATAATCATTTTCACACAAATGGATCAACTAAACTTATATCCAAAGTGGCCTGGATTTATACAGCAAAAAAGGCAGGCTGTTTGTCGAGACAATGACGAATACTTTTAAAACATAATTGATGCTGTCGGGAATGGCAAGATTGAGCTGTGTGAAAACAACTGGTTATCCTGAATTTAATATAGCTTCAATGTAGAGCTAAACTCTGCCAAATTAGCTTAATAGAATTCACCCTAGAATATTGACGTAATCCCCAGCACTATGTTGTAGTTTTGTAACTCAAAAACTTACTAGATGGCTATTTAGGATGTAGGTTGGTATTATATAGTCTTGTTCATATGGTTACTTCCTGCTTGCTATTCTAACTTTTGAACCTCCTATGTGGTTCTTACTTATGGTCTTTTACCAATATCATCTGAATAAATCTTTTGAAGCTCAACAGAAGGTATTTACATGCCACTACCATCTTAAATACAAAGAAGTCAATTCTTTATTTTTAGGGTAGCAGGTGAACAATTCTAATCATAACTTAACGAACCTGTGTACTCAGAACACTGGTTTACAGCACCATCAATTTATTCCAACCAGCATTCAGCTGTTTCAAACTTTGAAACCAACACCAGCAAGTTATAAAAAAACATGGCTCTACAGTACATGTGTCAAACACAAGGCCCATGGGCCGAATCAAGCCCTCCAGGCCTTTTCATGTGGTCCTTGCACCTCTCCTGCAGCTGTGGCACCCCCTAGGCTCCGCCCCCACCTTATCTCAGCAGTCGGCAGCAGTGAGGACAGAACTTCTCTGACAGATCCTGCAGCTCTGTGCAGCCGCAGAGAGGCTAGTCTCTCCCCCTCCATCTCAGCAATTGGCAGCAGAGAGGACAGAATTCCTCCTACAGATCCTGCGCCTCTGTGCAGCCACAGCATCCCCTCATCTTCGCCTCCCCTGATCTAAGCATTCAGCATAATCTGGCAGCAGACTCAAGCCCTCCTCCTCCAGACCTTGAACTTTCGGCTTCCCAGCTGCTTCCTGACAGCAGCACAAGATAAGGGAGTGCACTGTGATGTGAGGGCGAGTGACTGTTGACTTCTGATGGTGGGGGGCTCTTGACATCTGATGTAAGGGGGGAGGTGCTCTGGACATCTAGTCTTACAGATACAACCGGCCCTTTGAGGGCAAATATTAATGCCGATACGGCCTGTCATGAAATTGAGTTTGACACCCCTGCTCTACGGAATGGGGCTAACAAAGTACAAAAATAAAATACACAGCCAAGTTTGTGGACATAAGCCCAAGAGACTTATACAAGATTGTTGGACAACCCATTCCCCTCCCCTTCCCCCACCCTTAGTGGCTTTAACAGCCTGGGAATGGTTTCCTAAAGATTTTGGAGTGTGTATGGGGGGACTTGGGAAAAAGGAGCATTTGTGAGCTGAAGTAGAGATATTGGATGAGAAGACCTGGCTCATAATTTTAATCCAGTTCATCATAAAATGATTAGTAAGATTGAGGTCAGTCGCCAAGTCCTCCACACCAACTATGTTATTATGGAGCTGGCTTTGTGCAGAAAAGAAAAGGGCCTGTAAGCCCTCAATTATTTTAAATGGATTTGCAAGTTGTAGCACTAACGATACCCTTCCCTGGAAATACCTGAACTGGAAAACTTGGAGGGGTGTCCTCATACTTTTTGGCCATGTAATGTAGCATAGCTGGTCCGTCTATGGAGCGGAGAGCCCAAGGGAGAGAAAAGCCTTCCACTAAAGCACTGAAATAAAATTCAATGTATTGCCTTCTTAACACATGAGACGTTAGTCATCGAAAAATATGGCATGTTATGTAAGAGACTGGCTGCGCAGTAACAACAAAGCGGGGCGTGCGGACAAGGCAGTGGCAGATCACAGTGATAAATGCATGTTGATGGCTGGAATCGCAGAGGCCGCTGGCTGTACACAGAGTAACAATAACAGCCTTTGATGATTCAAGGCCTCTCGCTTTATGACGCGCTGCGCCTCTGAGCGCAGCACCGTGTCAATGACACAGTAGGTGACCCTGGTCTTATAGCTAAGTCCTTCTAATGGAGATTTGACAAAGTACAGGCGCCGCCAGCAGAGGAAGGGTTAATGGAGCAACGTTCTGCGGGTCTCTGGGGATTTGAGGGCTCTCACTGTTTAGGGAACTGCTAATCTTCTCACAGAGGCTGCGGATAAATTCCCACACATAACAACATGTCTCTAAATGCATACATATATAGAGGTATGCAGACACAAACCAGAATGTAGAATGAATTCACAGAAGAGCTCACATTAATCCTGTGTGGTGTCGCTTTTTTTTTTTAATGACGCATCCCGTAGGTTTGCTATATATATCCCATACATCCAGCCAGAAGAGATCACTGGTTGGCCACAGTCATTGCAGTCACCAAATGGTTTCTATCCGTCTATACATATCGCTCACATGCTTGGCTCCTTCCTGTAACGATGGGTGGTAATAGCCTGCGAGTGATTACTGTTTACAGATGGCTCCTTCGGGATATGAATTAATAATGAAGGCAGATCTTAGCAAACTGTGTGCGAATACAACCAGCTCCCTATAGATGGGGAAGTATCTGCATCCAAAAAAAAAGAAGCACAGACCTGGGGACATCCGGGCAGGGGGAGGAACTCCGCTCAAATTTGTTATAGGACCCCAATTATTACATTCAGGTTTGTAGAGTAAAGCCGGGAGGAGAACAATATAAAATGGTGGCGATCTGCATTCAAAGAGACAGAGAGTCCAAAATCCAGCAGACGCTTCTGTGTTTCTGCTGTGCTACAAGACCACATTGCATAGGAAGGACACGTTTTCAGAAATCTGCAGCATCTGTGTCAGTGCTCTGCCTCCTACCCACCCTAATAGTAAGTAAATATTTCCATGCCGACAGTGATTCTGAGCACTCTGTATCCTATATGCAGGGGCATGTCAGACCTCTACAGAGAGAATACTGCTTCCCTACAGAGAGCAAGGGCCCTTCTTAACAGCATGTTAGCAAGGTACAGTGAGGGGAAAAAAGTAAAATGATAATAAACTCTGGTTTAAAACAATTATACAGTGAGGGAAAAAAGTATTTGATCCCCTGCTGATTTTGTACATTTGCCTACTGACAAAGAAATGATCAGTCTATAATTTTATTGGTAGATTTTTTTTAACACTGAGAGACAAAGAAACAACAAAAAAATCCAGAAAAACGCATTTCAAAAAAGTTATAAATTGATTTGCATTTTATTGAGTGAAATAAGTATTTGTCCCCTTCGCAAAACATGATTTAGTACTTGGCGGCAAAACCCTTGTTGGCAATCACAGAGGTCAGACGTTTCTTGTAGTTGGCCACCAGGCTTGCACACATCTCAGGGGAGGGAGATTTTGTCCCACTGCTCTTTGCAGATTCTCTCCAAGTCATTAAGGTTTCGAGGCTGACGTTTGGCAACTGGAACCTTCAGGTCCCTCCACATATTTTCTATGGGATTAAGGTCTGGAGACTGGCTAGGCCACTCCAAGACCTTAATGTGCTTGTTCTTGAGCCACTCCTTTGTTGCCGGGGCCGTGTGTTTTGGGTCATTGTCATGCTGGAATACCCATCCACGACTCAATTTCAATGCTCTGGCTGGGGGAAGGAGGTTCTCACCCAAGATTTGGCGGTCCATCGTCCCTTTGATGCAGTGAAGTTGTCCTGTCCACTTAGCAGAAAACACCCACAAAGCATAATGTTTCCACCTCCATGTTTGACAGTGGAGATGGTGTTCTTGGGGTCAAAGGCAGCATTCCTCCTCCTCCTCCAAAATACGGCGAGTTGATGCCAAAGAGCTCGATTTTGGTCTCATCTGACCACAAAACTTTCACCGAGTTCTCTGAACCATTAATATCTTCATTAGCAAAGCAATGAATATCCCAAAAAGAGGGGAGGGACCTCTGTGTCCATGATACTCCAAGAAAAATATTTTACAGGTAATCTGCAGGAAAAATCCAATTTTCTTTATCATACATCATGGGACACAGAGCAGCCATAATAATTACTATGAGGGATGTCCTAAAGCAATGCCCTTGAGGGGAGGGAGACACAATCACAGAAACTGTCACCTGAGAAGGACTTATTCTGCCCCCCCCATAACATACTGTGGCCAAAGCAGCATCCTCCGTGGCTTTGATATCCATCTGGTAAAATCCTGTGAATGTACCAAAGACCATGTAGTGGACCTCAAAAACCGGAGCCACTGACCCCTGATGGCGGATGGCCTAAGATGCCCCAACACACCTGGTAGCGAGCGCTCTCACACAAAGGGGTGGATAGCCTTGAATAATTAACTGGCGGATCCAATGAAAAAAAATAGTTAACTTGGATGCCTCCTGCCCTTTCTGTGCTCTGCTGGCAGCACAAACTAGGATTCCTGACCTGCGCTGATAATTCAAGCAAATCCTGACCGCCTGTACTACCTCCAGAGTATGCAGCGATTTTACTCCTGCCAACTAAGGATTAGAAAAGAAGGCAAGACACTTTCCTGATTCAAGTAAAAACTAGAAACCACTCTTGGCAATAAAGAGAATGGATGAGGACGCAACATCACCTTATCATGATGTAAGACCAGGAACGGCTCCTTGCATGAGAGAGCAAACAAAGGGAGGGATTGGAATGTGTGTGGAAAAAGATTTGGTCTGTCCAACCAGAATTAAGAACAAATAAAGAAAACCCAGTGCCCAAAGGCACGGTTGGAACCCGTAAGGTCTATTATAGACAGACCAAAAAATTGAGTATAAAAAGGTAAAAAAAAAAAAAAATTATTTTCATATAACAATAATAGACATGTAAATCAATACATAAAAACAGTATCTGATGCCCAATTTGTACAATTGTAAGAGCTGACCACTGTTCTGGTGCGGGACGGACTAATGATGATTAATACAGATGTAAAACACCTTACATTTTACGGACTAAATGTCCTTCTTCAGATGTTAATTTGATTCAGATGGGTACAGATTTTGTACAACAGAGAAAATATGCAAATAGTACAATAGTAGTATACAATAGTTAGTATCAATGTTATAGCAATTGCAAAACATACAAAATATCTCTAATCATGTGTGTTCAGCCATGTGTGTGGACTACTTACATAGTAAAATAATCCACATGGGATAAGTCTGAGGAATAGTCATTCCAATAATGGACAGCAACTGAGATCCCCTCCAGAACACAAGTTCAGAAAAACAGAAGGCAACCAATGCTTCAATGCAAGGACTCAAGACTGGGGAGCAAAAGCTCCTGCTTGAACTGGGCCAGTACCACTGTGTTAAAAATATAAAGCATAGCAAGGTCACCAACAAGGGTATTAAGTGCATTCAATAAAGCACTAAACGTAGAGGCCTGACAGCATCAACAAGGCTGCATAGGATAAGGTCTGGATTTGATAGTAATAAAAGTGGTAAGTAGGGATGCACCGATACCATTTGTTTTACAACGAGTACGAGTACCGATACTTTTTTTTTTAGTACTCGCCGATACCAATTACTGATACCTACTGCAACTGTTTTATTTTAACTTCAGCTGTCAGCAATGGTACAAAGCATTAAAAAGTTACTTACAAAAAAATATATATTTTTTTTTAATTTAGCGCCTTTTCAATGTGAAATGTGTAAATATATGTTAATATATATGTGTAAAAATATTCACTAACAAAGCAAACAAAAAAAAAAGTTAATTGTTTATCGTTTATAAAATAGGTGAACAAAAGAAAAAAAAGCAGGAAAATAATAATTAAATGGAGGAGAATAGGGAGTTAATTAAGGCCGATTAGAGTAAATTAAGGGTTATTAAGGGGTTAAACAGAGAAACATTTGTTCATCCCTTTGATCTGCAGATGGAGAAACAGAAAAATACAAAAAGAAACAATGTTTCTTTTTATTTTAGTGTTTCAGGGCTGAGCAATGTTGTTAATAAACATTGACGGCTTCAATTACCGGACTTCTTTAACACAGCCTAAAAAGTTTCAGGTATCGGTGCATTTTCACGAGTACCGATACTTGCGCAAATACTAGGTATCGGCACAGATACTAGTATCGGTGCAACTCTATTGGTAAGCATACCTGGAAGATACTAGATGTATCAAGCTGTGCTGCTTTTCAACCATGAACTCCTTCAGCATACAAAATAAATGCTGGGAGTGCTGGTATATAAAGGCCTATATAAAAGTAGCAGGCCAATCACATTGTTAATTGTGATGGCCGTCAGCTGGCCACAGTGGATGGGTGGAGAAGCGTGGCAGTAATTGCCGCCAGACTCTGCCCATAATTCCCCCGGCGTGATGATGCGCGACACAAGCCCGCCCATAGAGGGCAGGGTCATGTCCCTGTCAGAGCGCCGCCGACGCAATTGATCTTGAGACAATATTAGCTGAAGTTGATGGCACCATCTCAAAACCTCCTCTCCCTACTACCTCCTTTAAGAGCTCGAAAAAGAAATCAAGTTTCTATCCAGCTCCTAGTTCAAATCCAAATGATGCCACTTTTCTTAAAGCAGTTTCTAAAGACATTCAAGAAATCAAAGTTTCATCCCATGAGGTAGGAAATTTGACAAAAGACGAATCAAAAGCACTAAAATCCTTGATGCAAAATTCAGACATAACAATTAAACTTGCTGATAAGGGTGGAAACATCATTATCCAAGGCAACATATAATATATACGAATGTGTAAAAACATTTTGGATAACCCTGAATGGTACCGCCTAATCCCTTGATCTTTAATTGACAGTTTTACAGAAGAGTTATATGGATTGGTTGATGATGCATAATATTGTGGAATACTGGATAAAAACACATGGGAATATGTAAGGATCAGTCACCCCCAAGAGGCTACTTTCTATGCCTTACCAAAAGTGCACAAGAACTCGAGGAGACCCCCAGGTAGACCGATTGTCTCTGGGAGAGGTTGTCTGACAACCTGAGCAAATTTGTAGACAACCAGTTACGACCATTGGTTGAAGAACTCCCCTCTCATACCAAGGACACTATCCACTTTCTTCAAATGCTAGAAGGCCTCCACGTTGATGGCCAGACCATTTTGGTGGCCATCGACATTGAGGCACTCTACAGCTCGATCCCTCATGACAAGGGCCTCTGTGCCCTTAGACATGTACTTCTTCGACAGAGTCACTTTGAATATGTTTGAGTGCAATTTGTGCTGGCAGTTTTAGAGTTTATACTCAAACACAATTTTTTTTTCTTCTTTCTTGATTTCCACTACCTTCAGGTACCTATGCCAACCTGTACCTGGGGGAGTGGGATCGTCATCTCTTTATGGATGAATCAGCATCAATGTATACGAGCCATGCGTCAGCATGGTATCGATACATTGATGATATTTTTGTTATCTGGGATGCTTCAGTTACACTTCTTGACCAATTTCTGATACATATATACTCCGTAAATGAATTTAATCTTAATTTTAACATGAATACTAGTTTTTCATCTATTACTTTTTTTAGATTTAACTATAAGCCAACATCCTGATGGACAGTTATTTAGTGACCCTATCATAAATCAACAGCAGGTAATACCATCTTGGAAGCTTCCAGCTTCCACCCTAAACCCCTGCTAGCTTCCATACCTTATGGCCAATTTGTTCGCGCCAAATCTAATTGTTCGAGTGACGCTCTCTTCGAGAAGGAGGTGGCAGTCCTCAGAGCGAGATTATGGGCCCGAGGTTATTCAAATACCATCCTAAAAAAAGCTTACAAAAAATTATCTGAATTACTTTTCTCGCACAAGAAAATTGAGACTAACAACCCAACCAGAGTTATCACTCAGTATACCTCCCAACAGACAAATAAGAAACATCTTGTACAAACACTGGCACTTGCTCTACACTGATACCATGGCACCCCTGATTAAATGATTGCCCCCTTATTACATTTAAACGGTCTCTTTCACTCTGAGACAAATTAGTACATAGTGAATTTACAACGAGAAAGGCTAAAAACAAATATTGTGGTACATATCCATGTGGCCACTGCAAATACATGGATACACGCAAAAACATTATCCTGCCCAACGGGGATGACTTTAAACCAAAACAGTACATGAATTGCCTCACAACAGGTGTAGTATACTAGCTTACCTGCGACTGCGGCAGTTTCTTACGTGGGGAAGACTAAATTAGAACTTTGGCGCCGCATATATCGACATGTAATTAGTATTGAAAAACAAGATCCTTCTCTCCCCTTGGGTAAGCATTGCAGTGCATGGTTACATGGGGAGAGCACTCCCAAAGTTAAATTTTTAGCATTGGATCATATCGGTGCTACCCCGCGGGTGGTGACTATAATAAATCCCGCTTACAGACTCAATGGTCTTAATGAGGCCTTCAACTTTAGGCCCTAACTCGCTGGTTTTGAGTCAGGAGTCTGTGAGCTAGACCTTTAGGCCTGATTCACACCTATGCATTTTTAGTGCTTTTTGCATTTTGCAGATTTGCACTACAGAACATGTTCCGCAGGAAACCATGTTAAATGGACTGTAGTGCAAATCTGCAAAATGCAAAAAGCACTAAAAATGCATAGGTGTGAATCAGGCCTTAGGTTGGAGTATAACCACCTTTCCCATGCATTTGGGTTTAGGACACCAGGATGCACTATCATGCAATTTCGGACAATTTCTTAATTGTGGACACTAGGGTGCACTATACCCCCATTTGTAACAGCCTATTATTAGAGTTGCAATTTTGCTTGGTTGTCCTCTCTTTTTTGTTTGTCTCTATTCATCACTATATATGCAGTATACAGTATATTGAACCAAAATTTGGTATAATTGTTATAAAATGTCGCACCAATTGGAGAGCAAACTGTCTAGATCTCTTAGGGGTGATTTGCTTTGTCTGTATATCATTTCCATCATGCAATTTTATTAACATGTTCCGATTGTTTACAAATTCCACCTATGGTCCAGCATCCGTCATGCCTCTCCTCGTTCATGTTCGGGTCTGGGGTGCCCTTTGCTCCACTCCTGGCGCATGTCAGTCCCTTGTCTGTTCCCCTACAATGTGGAGGGGCAGCCTGGGACACTGTTCTGGCTATGGACTCCCGGTTTTCGGGTTTTCCTCTGCTCTGCGCTCCAATATGGGCGTGCTTGTGCCGCGCGTCATCACACCGTAGGACTTATGGGAGGAGTCGGCAATTCCTGCCGTGCTTTTCCGCCCATCCGCTGTGGCCAGCTGAGGGCCATCACAATTAACAATGTGATTGGCCTGATGCTTTGATATAGGCCTTTATATACCAGCACTCCTAGCTTTTATTTTATATGCTGAAGGAGTTTATGGTTGAAAAGCAGCACAGCTCGCAGATCAGCAGACCTGGCAGCGTGCATGGAGGGAGATGGAGGGAGGAGCCGGATGTGGGCGTCTGAGTGGACGCCAACACTGAGCCCGTGAAGCCCGGGATCCCACTCCAGGTGATGCAGACCTACGACGGGATCGCATCCCAGCCTCTCTCGAGCTCCACATGATCCACTCCCCTCCCAGCACCTTCGTAAAGCCGCAGATGAGGTAGACGATGCTGATCTCAGAAGCCGGCGGTAAGTTTCTTATCCGCTGCTGCGAGTGGGTTGGTGCGGCGTCTTCCCTATCCTGGCTGAGAAGCCGTTCACGAGGTCAGTGGAAACCGGGGGGCATTCTGCCCTCATTGTGGAGACGGGGGAAGGGGGAAGCGAGACGGGGAGACGCACGCGCATAGTGTGTCATGTGTGGAGGACAAGCAGCACTGAAGAGTAGGAGATAAGACCGTGACAAGCATCCGTATATGTAAGTGGGCCATAGGAGCTACAGGTCACCCAGAGAACAGCGATCTCCATACATACCACATCTATGGAAAGACTGGAAGGCAAGTAAACTCGCTCACTAATACTATATAAACAAAAGAAAAATTCCTATGCTGATTGTGAGACTGTGAGAGACTATGCTCATTGAAATATATGATTTTTATGATTCTTTGATTTAACACACACACTGCTCCGGTTCCATGAAGCTACACGAATGATGAGATTTTAATGTAGAGTATACACAGGCTGTAGAAAATATAAACTGATGTGGAAAAAAATATTTAAACAGAGTTCTGTGGAAGTGTTGTAGGATTGACATCTAATGAGGACTGACTAGGCTAACCAGGATACCAAAGGCAGTAGCAGCATTTATCTACGCAGGTTGCTGTTTTTTTTTTTTTTTTCTCTCAGCCTGCGATGGTAGATAAGGTCTGACAAAAGGACTGAATTTGCATTTCTTTCAGGCTGGCCTTATCTTTGAATCCACATCTTATATCCTCACAGGTGTACATTAAAAAAGTAATACTGTGTAATAAAAAGTAATACTGAGAGGGGAGTCCTCATATACGCCCACCACCTGGGAAGGAGGGACCGGTGCAAAGGCCTAAACTGAAGTGGTAAAGAAGAAATGAGGGGTAAAGCAACGAAAGGGGCTGGCGCCAACCCGCCCATGGTAAGTGCAAGTCCGGGGACCATTAGAAAATATATGGTACAGGAAGGCGACAAAGACAGTCCGGGTAGACAAGCAGGGGCAAAAAGTAAAACACCTGAAGGAGTGCCAAGGACGGGACTGAGAAGACAGTGCACCGAGTCTGACACCCACACGGCAAACAGCGAGTTATTAGAGGAAGACGTAACAATGGAATCCAAACAAAAAAAGCAGATACCAACAAAAGGCGAAATGGTGGAAATGTTTGCGAGGCTGGAAATATCGATAAAAGGAGAAATAGCAACTTTACACAAAGAAATGAACCATTTATTAAAGGGGGTAGAAGATATGGAGAAAAGGATGGACATGCAAGAGGATGTGATAAAAAAGCTTAAGAATCAGATGGAGGAGATGCAGAAGGAACAGATGAATATAAGGTATAGATTGGAGGACCAAGAGAACCGGAACAAAAGGAAAAACCTACGGATCAGAGGCCTCCCTGAGTTCCAAGGAGAAAAGGAGAAAAAAAATGGACAAAATTTTTGGCCATATGATAAACACATCCGGTGAAAGCAGTAAAATAAAGTTTGAAAGAATCCAGAGGATTAGAAAGCCCGCCGAAATAGCTGGGGATGTTCCAAGAGACGTCATCGCAAGATTCCATAACTTCCAAGATAAAGAACAGATTAGGGCATACTTAAAAAATAACCTATCAGCAAAATATGGAGAGACTAATCTGCAGATTTTCCCAGAACCTTAAAACCCCTGCTTGAGATGCTCAAAGTAAATAACGTTCAATACTCATGGGGCTTCCCAGCCTGCCTACTTGGACGCAAAAAAGGCCGGTCTGCAACCCTAAGATTTCCTGAAGATACCCCAAAATTTTGTAACCGCTTGGACGTGCCTTTGATAGAAATCCAGGGGTGGTGGGAAAAAATAGAGAACACAGTAAACCCAGAAGAACAACAAGCCTGGCAACCAGTCTTCAAATCAAAATGAATAGATGCAAAGAAGAAATAAAGTCTAAAGGAAAAAGGAAACAAGATACGGCTTACAAATGTAGCAGACAAAGACAAGAGGAATGGGGTTTTTGGTGCTGGGGGAGATGGGTGGAGTGGGGCGAGGGAAAAGGGGAGGGGTGTGAACGGGCATGGGACCCCATAGACTTCTAGGGATAGTGTCGATTCTAGCGGCGACCACACTGAGTGAAACCTCCAGGGGGACAACCGAAGGGCCGGGTGGAGTTTGTAGGGCTTCGGTTCATTGGGCCATGGGGAGGCCTGTTTTACCCCCATTTGGGAGGGGAAGGAGGGGAGGGGAGAGGAAGACAAGAAAGGGTTCCTACCGGGAAACTACGATCTATGATTACACAGATCACTACTCTGATGGAGGGTCGAACACAGAGAATTCACAGAACTAAGAAAGAATGACTAATGTAAATATAATTTCGTACAACGTACGAGGCCTAAATTCTACCATAAAATGCGCCAATATTATGGGCGAATTAAAACATTTCAAAGCAGAGGTGGTATTGTTACAGGAGACACATTTATCCCTGGGCAAGAACCACAAAATTCTTTCAAAAGACTTCCCAGTATGGTTTTACGGGGATTCGATTGTAAGCCGTGCGAAAGGAGTTGCCATAGGGTTTACCAGGGAGGTAAGGTTCGATTTGGAAGAGAGAAAGACTGACCCAGAAGGGCGTTATCTATTTTTGAGGGGGGAACTAAATGGAACCGAATGCTCACTGGCAAACATATATGGCCCCAATAAAAATCCAAATAGATATCTCCTGGTAATTCTGACTGAGTTTATAGAATTTAAGAAAGGGGTAGCCATTATGGCTGGTGATTTTAATCTCTGTCTGGAACCAGGAAAGGACACTACGTCGCATGCACGGGGGACAGGTATGGCAGGTACGAACAAAGTGAAACAGAAACTGCATCAGTGTCAACTTGTAGATGCATGGAGGGCACAACATTCCAACTCAAGAGACTACACATTCCACTCCCCCGTGCATGGGACGTATTCTAGGCTATATTTCTTCTTGATTGAGCACAGATGGCTGGAGGCAGTAACTAGCACTAATATCGGAATTATGACCTTCTCAGATCATGCGCCCGTTAGTTTACAACTTAATATAGGAGAGCTACAACAAAAGAGCAATATATGGAGGCTAAACAAAGAACTATTAAACGACAAAGAAATAGGAGAACTTATAAAAAATGAACTAGAACTGTACTTTAGGATGAATGAATCAACAGATATCAGAAGCCACTGTTTGGGAGGCTCATAAAGCCTATATAAGGGGAATATTTATTAAAGCTGGGTCTGAAAAGAAAAAAAGGTCTAAGCAGGATATAATAGCTTTAACAAAGGAAATGTATGATCTAGAGCAGCTCCATAAGTCAACTGGGGAGGGGGAGGTGTTATTAAAACTTTATCGTAAAAAGAGAGGTAATGAGAGACCTAGTAAAGCAAGAGACACGAGCGACATATAATTTAATTAAGGTATCTAGGGGGGAACAAACCGGGGAAGTTCCTCGCAAAGGTATAAAAAAAAAAAAAGAAAACTGCCAACTATATTGAGAAAATAAAGACAACGGGGAGCTATACTCAAATAATAAGAACAACACATCAGTAGAGACCGAAAAAAAAACGGGAGAAAACAAAAGCTTTCTTAAAAGATATAGGATTAACTAAAATAGCAGAAGAAAAATGTAGTGATCTAGAGGCCCCTATAACAGAAGATGCGATTAAAAAAAATGTTAAAAGAAACACCGGTTGGTAAAAGCCCTGGGCCGGATGGCTTGACTATACTTTATTATAAAAAATTTCAGGACATATTAATCCCTAAATTATGCTCCTATATGAATGGGATTGGGGCAAAATGGGATATGAGGAAAGAGGCGTTGGAGGCCATTATTACCATCATCCTGAAAGAAGGTAAAGATAGCACACTCTGCTCCAGTTATAGGCCCATATCACTCTTAAATACGGACACAAAACTATTTGCGAAAGTTTTGGCGGGGACACTAAAAAACATAATGAATGATATGATACACCCAGATCAGGTCGGGTTCATCCCAGGCAGGAAAGGGGGGGACAATGCCATTAGAACACTCTTGGTAGTGCAGAGAATAAAAGATAGTGGAGCCCCAGGACTACTCTTGTCGATAGATGCTGAAAAAGCTTTCAACAGGGTAGACTGGAGCTACATGCAGAGCATGTTGGAGGAGATAGGACTTGGGCCAAATATGTCCAGATGGATAAACGCATTATACGTACGACCTACAGCGAGGGTTAAGGTAAACAGAACACTCTTGGAGCCGTTTGAGATGTTCAATGGCACAAGACAGGGGTGCCCACTCTCCCCCCTACAATTTGTGCTAGCGTTAGAACCCCTCTTAACAAAAATAAGGCAGAACTCGGATATTAGTGGAATAGAAGTTGGGGAAGAGGTTCATGAACTGGCCGCTTTCGCGGATAATATTTTATTCTATAAAACCCGCCCGAGGATTACCCTACCAAATCTGCTTACAACCTTAAAAGAGTATGGAAAAATATCGAACTTTAAGATAAACCCTGCTAAATCAGAAACATTAGAAATTAATAAAGGTAAAAAAAGGGATCTCTCTTTTCAAAAGGATTTCCCATTCATGTGGGGGAAAAAAAAACCTTAAGTACCTAGGAGTTAAGATAACCACATCAAGAGGGTCACTATACCAGTCTAATTCTGTGCCATTCCTCAATGAGATTAAAGAGGAGTTGAACATAATTACAAGAGGACAGCTATCGTGGGGAGGTAGAATCAATATATTTAAGATGACAATCCTACCCAAAATCTTATATAAGATGCAAATGCTCCCAATTCCACTCCCACAGGCTTACTTGAAAACATTACATACACTATTCTTTTAAAGTTTATTTGGAGAGGGCACAACTAGAAAAAGAAAAGGAGAAGGGGGGGGGTGGGGGGCTCCAGATATTAGAAGTTATTACGAGGCAATTATTTTATCACGATTAATAGAATGGGCAAAAAACAATAAGGAAAAGCGTTGGGTGAAAATGGATAGCACGATATGTAAAGTAAAAATGGGAAAAATAATATGGATCCCACCACAATTTAGAAAACTTAGCACAGATACACATGACATCACTAGACATGCATTAAACGTGTGGGATAACTTGCACAAAAGGGAGAAATGAGAAAATAACTCCCCTTTAATCCCATTGAAGAATACAGAATATTTTGCACCAGGGATGGAGACATTGTTTGGGAAATGGATCTTATAAGAGGATGCACAATTAAAGGACGTGATGGAACAGGGTAGAATTTGTACATATCAGGAACTAAAAAATAAAGTGGAACTCATAGTAATAGATCGATGGCGATATAGTCAATTAAATAATTTTATCGAAACTCTCCCCCAACCCGTAAGATCAGATAAAAACTTATGCCCCCTTGAGAAACTATGTGTGGATAAAGTAGGGAAGAAGGGGATTTCTAAGATCTATAGAGTGCTATTGGAATTGAAAGGAGTAGAAATACCGCCATTTATTAAGAAGTGGGAGTTGGAATTGGACATACAGCTGAAAGAACCAGAGATTGATATGTTAATGAAGCGGATTCACGTAACAACTGTTAATTATAAGATGCTTGAGTTAAATTATAAGTGTTTGGCTAGGTGGTATATCACCCCAGACAGAGCACATAAGTACCAGAGCGAAACATCGCAATACTGCTGGCGGTAATGTAAAGAGATCGGGACGACAGCGCATATCTGGTGGCAATGCCCGGAAATCAAAAAATATTGGGGAGAGATTAGGCAAATCATAACTGAAATAACCAATATCGGAGTCCCGGATGACCCTTGGAGATGTTTATTTCACGATTAAAATTAGGGGATTAAAATACCAACTAGGACATATTTGAGAACATTATTACCACAACTTTTGAATGCAGCTAAAAGCCTTATTCCTAGATACTGGCAAGTAAAAAAAGAGACCCATGTGGCAGGATTAGTTTAATAAAATAAACAAAATTCAAAGCCTCGAATACTTGAGGTATAGTGAGGAGATGGGATTGGAAGAGTGTGAAGAGAAATGGAGGGAATGGGCAGAATACAAGTGTTCCATAAGGTGTGCTGAGGCAATGGGAATCTAAAACAAAAAGGAGACCCCAAAGCAGTTAGGCAGCTGGATATTAAAGAAGTGGAGAAAAGAATAGACTAGAACCGGTAGGAGCAAAGGAGAGGGAAGGTGGGGTAAGGGAGGAGGGAGTGTTTTGGGGGGGGGGAGGGAGGGGGTGGTACATTAGGGGTTTGCATATTTAATGTATATTAAATGAAACATGAGGTATGCTGCAATCCAAAAGAAAAAAAAAAAAGAATTCCACAATGATGTGAAAACGAGACGGGAAGAAATTGAACTGTAAAGTTGAAAATATGTTCCCCGGAAAATGTTCACTGAAGTGGGTGAAAAAAAAAAAAAAAAAAAAAAAGCAGCACAGCTCGATACATCTAGTATCTTCCAGGTATGCTTACCACTTTTATTACTATCAAATCCAGACCCTATCCTATGCAGCCTTGTTAATGCTGTCAGGTCTCTACGTTTAGTGCTTTATTGAATGCACTTAATACTCTTGTTAGTGACCTTGCTATGCTTTATATTTTTAACACAGTGATACTGGCCCAGTTCAAGCAGGAGCTTTTGCTCCCCAGTCTTGAGTCCTTGCAGTGAAGCATTGGTTGCCTTCTGTTTTTCTGAACTTGTGTTCTGGAGGGGATCTCAGTTGCTGTCCATTATTGGAATGACCATCTTCTATTCCTCAGACTTATCCAATGTGGATTATTTTACTATGTAAGTAGTCCACAAACATGGCTGAACACACATGATTAGAGATATTTTGTATGTTTTGCAATTGCTATAACATTGATACTGATTATTGTATACTAATATTGTGCCATTTGCATATTTTATCTGTTGTAGAAAATCTGTACCCATCTGAACCAAATTAACCTCTGAAAAAGGACATTTAGTCCGTAACATGTAAGGTGTTTTACATCTGTATTGATCATCACGAGTCCGTCCCGCACCAGGACAGGAATTTTTACTGACAGTCTACTGACTGGAATGGTACCAGGTGATTGGAGAAAAGCCAATGAAGCACCAGTATTTAAAAGGGGCCCAAAATACATCCCTGGGAATTGCAGACCAGTTAGCCTAACATCAATAATATGCAAGTTCTTGGAGGGGATGATAACTGACTATATACAAGATTTTAGTAATGAGAACAGTATCATTAGCAGTAATCAGCATGGATTCATGAAGAATCGTTTTTGCCAAACCAATCTATTACCTTTCTATGAGGAGGTGAGTTGCCATTTAGATAAAGGAAGGCCCGTAGACGTGGTGTATCTGGATTTTGCAAAAGCATTTGACACAGTTCCCCATAAATGTTTACTGTACAAAATAAGGTCCATTGGCATGGGCCATAGGGTGAGTACATGGATTGAAAACTGGCTACAAGGGTGAGATCAGAGGGTGGTGATAAATGGGGAGTACTCGGAATGGTCAGGGGTGGGTAGTGGGGTCCCCCAGGGTTCTGTGCTGGGACCAATCCTATTTATTTTATTCATAAATGACCTGGAGGATGGGGTAAACAGTTCAATCTCTGTATTTGTGGATGAGACTAAGCTAAGCAGGACAATAACTTCTCCGCAGGATGTGGAAACCTTGCAAAAAGATCTGAACAAATTAATAGGTTGGGCAACTACATGGCAAATGAGGTTTAATGTAGAAAAATGTAAAAGTATGCATTTGGGTGGCAAAAATATGAATGCAATCTATACACTGGGGGGAGAACCTCTGGGGGAATCTAGGATGGAAAAGGACCTGGGGGTCCTAGTAGATGACAGGCTCAGCAATGGCATGCAATGCCAAGCTGCTGCTAACAAAGCAAACAGACCATTGCCATGCATTAAAAAGGGGATCAACTCCAGAGATAAAAAGATAATTCTCCCACTCTACAAGACTCTGGTCCGGCCGCACCTAGAGTATGCTGTCCAGTTCTGGGCACCAGTTCCCAGGAAGGATGTACTGGAAATAGAGCGAGTACAGAGAAGGGCAACTAAGCTAATAAAGGGTCTGGAGGATATTAGTTATGAGGAAAGGTTGCGAGCACTGAACTTATTCTTTCTGGAGAAGAGACTCTTGAGAGGGGATATGATTTCAATTTATAAATACCATACTAGTAACCCCACAATAGGGATACAACTTGTTTGCGGAAGGGAGTTTAACAAGACACGTGGCCACTCATTAAAATTAGAAGAAAAGAGTTTTAACCTTAAACTACATAGAGGGTTCTTTACTGTAAGAGCGGCAAGGATGTGGAATTCCCTTTCACAGGCGGTGGTCTCAGCAGGGAACATCGATAGTTTCAAAAAACTATTAGATAAGCACCTGAACGACCACAACATACAGGGATTTACAATGTAATACTGACATATAATCACACACATAGGTTGGACTTGTGTCTTTTTTCAACCTCACTTACTATGTAAGGACAGCGGTCAGCTCATACAGTTGTACAAATTGAGTAACAGATACTGTTTTTATGTATTGATTTACATGTCTATTATTGTTATATGAAAATAAATTTATACCTTTTATACTACATTTTTTGGTCTGTCTATAATAGACCCTTAGGGGTTCCAACCGTGCCTTTGAGCACTAGGTTTTCTTTACTTGGTCTTGCATGAGAGCCGTCAGCTCTGAAACTTGACACCTTTTTGGGACCATTGACATTTATACAGCGATCAGTGCTATAAAAATGCACTGATTACTGTGTAAATGTCACTAGCAGGGAAGGGGTTAACACTAGGGGAGATCAAAGGGTTAAATGTGTTCCCTCCTGTGTGTTTCTAACTGTGGGGGGGATGGCACTCACTGGAGGAGATGATCGCTGTTCCTAATCACTAGGAACAGACTATCAGTCTCTCCTCCCCTGACAGAACTGGGATTTGTGTGTTTACACACACATAAACAGATCCACGTTCTGGCTCTCGTGCCCATGATCGCGGGTGCGCGCCTGCTAAGGCTCTTAAAGGAGCCAATGTACCTGTACTGCGGTTCCCACAGGGCTGCCAACCTGCCACTGTATATGTACGCAAGCTGGTCGGGAAGTGGTTAATGCAACTAAGCACATATGTATGCAGTTCAAACTAAGCATATACGTATGCATTACAAGCGAAAACATGCCAGCATGCGTTTAAGCAACATGCATTTATGAAAGCATGCATTTACGGAAGCATGTAAAGTATGTGCATATGCAAATATGCGTTTAGGCAAAACACAAAAGCGCGTGTTTATGCAAACACGTGCTTATGCAACACATGCCCATGGAAACATGCATTTACGCAATAAGCAAGCATGCCTTTATAAAAACGTGTTTATGCAACACGTATCTGTGCAAACATGTGTCTATGCAACATGTGTTTACGCAAACATGTATCTATGCAAACATGCGCTTACACAAACGTGCCCATGGAAACATGCATTTACGCAATAAGCAAGCATGCGTTTGCATAGATACGTATTGCATAAACACGTTTTTATAAACATGTGTCTATGCAACATGCATTTACTCAAACATGTATCCCTGCAAACATGCGTTAACGCAAACCTGCATCCATGCAAACATATCTATGCAACATGCATACACACACGTCTATGCAAACATGTGCCTATGAAAACCTGCGTCTACGCACCACGCAAAACACACGCCATTGCGGCCAGCCTGTCGGGCGCAGGGGCGGTTGGGCTGGGGCCCTCAGCAAACATGTGCCTATGCAAGCTTGTGTTTATTCAAGCAAGCACATGTCTATGCAAACATGTGCCTATGCAAGTAAGCAAGCATTTTGAAACATGTATACTATGCTGCAGCTGCTCAACTGCACCTGGGCCCATACTAGTTTTGCAGGATTAGCCAAGTACATAGGCATCCAATGCTGCTTAAACAGCCTGAAACTAAGCTCCTGCAGACCAAATGCAAGCTATTCTGTAGACACAACTCCTTAAAGTGCACCAATGTCCATGTTCTTTCAAACATGTGCTTATGCCACATGTATCCATGCAACATCTATGAAAAACATGCACTGTATTTTTTCAAACAAGTTTGCAAGCATGTATACTATGCTGCACCTGCCCATCTGCACTTGGCCCCATACTAGTTTTGTAGGAACAGCCAAGCACATATGCATCCCATGCCGCCTTTTTTCTGCTTCAGAGCAGCCTAAACGTAGGCTCCTGCAGACCAAATGCACATTAATCTGGAGACACAACACCTTACAGTGCACTGATACCCGTATAGGTGTTTATCAACTTACAGTTGTACAGGCCCCCCAGGTTAAGCAGTAAGTATGCAGTATATATTCATGACTTGTCTGGCCACACATTTCTCCCATAGCAAGAAATCACACTCCATTAGAATCCATGAGCTTCCATTATGTCTCAAGAAGCCCTGCTGAACCTGCTGTCCACTTGGTAAACATGGCCACCCCTCCATTTCCTGCCTATATAGAAATACGCCATACTGAACGAGCCTGCACCCTCAAATGGCTGGAGGAGAGACAACAACCCACTCTCCAAAGAAGTACACAGAGCACGATTAAACTGCACACTGCCCCCCCAGTGGCAGCCACTGAGAGAAGACCAGACAGTCAGATCTCTTTTTTTTTTCTTAAAAAAATAGAAACTGCAAAAATGCAGACTTACCATTCCTGCTGCAGGACTCTGAACATAACAGGAGTCCAACCTTCACCCATCACGGCAAAATTTGTCATAAAAGACCTTCAGGGACTGGGTTCCCCTTAATGTGGGGTCCACTCCCCTGGACTTGTATAGCACCTTGGTCATAACAAACACTGCACAGGGTTCCATTACGCAGGGTCCAGCGCCCTAAGGCTGCATCACAGGCAAACCTTGAGGAATCTTCTCTCCTATCCAATGAGGCTCGAGTACCATCCATTACAGCTTTTTCCAATGGATCAGATTGAAGTTCATGATTCTTAATAGAAAAATGGCCAGACCTCCAAGTATGCTCCAAGAGCACATGTATCACACCAGTGACCACCATCTTACAGACACTGGCGGGAAAAAAAACTGAGGTACTTCCTGTGTAGGAGGGGTTAAATAGGGGAGGACTTCCTGTTTGATTGATTTGCCAGTGTCCATTCACCTATAGGTGGCGTATAACCCACATAGTAATTGTTATGGCTGCTCTGTGTCCCGTGATGTACGATAAAGAAAATAGGATTTTTTATTACAGCTTACCTGTAAAATCCTTTTCTTTCGACGGACAGCACGGGACACAGAGCCACAGTAATTACTGATGGGTTATAGGGTATCACTAGGTATAGGTGTATTAGAAGAGGGGCGGGACCTCTGTGTCCCGTGATGTCCGTCGAAAGAAAAGGATTTTACAGGTAAGCTGTAATAAAAAATCATATTTTCTTTTCTCGGACATCACGGGACACAGAGCCACAGTAATTACTGATGGGATGTCCCAGAGCAATGCTACCTGAGGGGGGGGGGAAATCACAACCAAGTAGGGTGCTATCAGACCTGGGGACCCTGTACCGCTGTCTGCAGCACACTACGCCCAAAGGCGATATCCTCATGCCTTCCTACATCCACCTGATAGAATCTGGTGAATGTATAAACTGAAGACCAGGTTGCGGCCTTGCAGATCTGAGCCATAGAGGCCCGGTGATGCACTGCCCAAGAAGCACCAATAGCCCTTGTGGAATGTGCCTTGATCTGAAACGGAGGAATCTTCTGTTTCAAACCGTAAGCTTGAATAATCAACTGTCGAATCCATTTAGAAATGGTCGCTTTTGACGCTGCCTGTCCTCTATTGGGACCCTCCGGCAGCACGAACAAGACATCCGTCTTGCGAATCTGAGCAGTTGCCTCCAGATAGGTCTTGACTGCTCTTACTACATCCAAAGAATGTAATGACCTTTCTTCCGAAGAACAAGGTTCTGGAAAAAAGGAAGGTAGCACAATGTCTTGGTTTAGATGAAAATCTGAAACCACCTTCGGTAAAAAACTAGGATGAGGGCGCAATACCACTCTATCCTTGTGTATAATCAAGTAAGGCTCTTTACAGGAAAGAGCTGCTATTTCTGATACTCTTCTAGCAGAAGAGATAGCTACCAGGAAAATTAGTTTCCTCGTCAGTAAGACCAAAGGAATCTGACGTATTGGTTCAAAAGGTTGTTTTTGTAACACCGATAGAACCAAGTTCAAGTCCCAGGGGTTTAGGGGCGCCTTAACCGGAGGATTAAGACGCATCACCCCCTGTATAAAATTTCGGATCAGAGAATGCGAAGCAAGCGGCCGTTGAAACAACACTGATAAGGCCGACACCTGGCCCTTGATGGTACTCAAGGCCAGCTTCATCTCTAATCCTAATTGTAGAAAATCCAGAATTCTACTTATGACATATTTCCTGGAATGCCAACCCCTGGATTCACACCAGGATACATAAGCTTTCCAGACTCTATGATAAATCATTCTGGAAGCTGGCTTCCTTGCATTGATCAAGGTAGATATGACAGGACCTGAAAACCCACGATTTTTCAGAACGTGGGATTCAATAGCCCACCCGTCAAATCTAGCATTTGTGAGGCAGGCTGGAACACCGGACCTTGAGCTAACAGGTCTGGGTGTATCGGTAGGGTCCACCGGGAACCCACCATCATCCCTGCTATTTCTGCTCATCAGTTTCTTCTGGGCCAAACGGGGGCCACCAGAAGTGCCGACTTCCCTTCTTGCCTGAGTCTGCGAAGGAGCCGTGGCAGTAGCAGAATGGGAGGGAATGCATAAATCGGTGAGAGCCGATGCCACGGAATCACCAACGCATCCGTCCTGCCTGCAAGAGGATCCCAGGCAACCGGTAGGAAGGATTTCCCCTTCTGTAGGTTTTCGGGTATGAGCCATCAACTGAGGCTCTGACACATCGCATGCGATAGGTGCATTGGAAAGTTTAATGCCTGCACCTTCCTGTTCCAGGTCAACAGAATACTGTGTTGCAACAGTTCTGCTTGGAACTGCGCATAGGGAACTGCTTCGAATGAAGCCACCATCTTCCCCTGCAGCCTCATACAAAGGCGGACAGAAAGACCCTTCTTGGCCCCGACTGTCAGAATCAGCTCCCTTAGAGCAGTGATCTTTGCCTGCAGACACTTCAGTTAAGCAAGAAAACTGGGCACATATAGGCCTGTATCTCTGATGCCTATTGATATCAGAAATTCTCCACCCTGCAGGACAGAGATTACTGTCTGAATTGATTCCAAACAAAAGGACTGCATCCTTGGGAATCGTTTCAGATCTCTCAAATCCAAAATGGGTCTGTCGTCCCCATTTGGTTTTCGGACCATAGAAAGATTGGAACAGAGTCTCAATCCTTGATCCTTTGTGGGAACCCCCACAATGACCTCTTGCGACCAAAGTCGCTTTATCGCTAGAAGGAGCGACTGCTTCTCTTCTGGTTTTCTGGGAACACCTGATCTGAGGAAACGAGGAGAGGGACATTCTTGGAACTCCAGTCTGTACCCTAAGGTTACCATGGAGATTACCCATCTGTCCTGAAAGTCCTTCTGCCAGGGCCCTGAGAGCTGCAGCAGTCTTTCCCCCCACTCGAGCGAGCGGGGCGCCCCTTCATGAAGAGGTCTTAGTGTCTTGCTTAGAAGACCTTTTCCCCCAGGATTTCTTGTGTCCCTGGGGTTGACTCTTGTTTCTTGCCCCAGACGGAGGAGACCGTCGTGACTGCCTGGAGGCTGATGCCCCTGGCGCTGGGGAAAGAGTCCGTTTAAAAGAGGGACGCTTACTCTTCTTCTTATCAGGTAAGAGAGTGCTTTTCCCACAGGAGATCGTCTTGATATAATTATCCAAGTCCTCTCCAAACAACCTTTCACCACGGAAGGGAAACCCAGCCAGAAGCTTCTTACATGGTGCTTCGGCTGACCAGTTTTTCAACCATAAGATTCTACATATATGCACCAACCCAAGCGAGAGGCGAGAGGTTTGCACGATAGAATCTTTAATGGCGTCAACAGCATAACATAAAGCCGCAGGAAGGTTAGCAAACCCCTGGGCCTGCTGTTCAGGCAATACTTTGATGACCTGCTTAACATGGTCTCTTAAGTATTGACAGACTCCAATCGCTGCTACTGCAGGTTGGGCCACTGATCCTGCTAAAGAGAACACATCTTTCAATAAGAAGTCCATCTTTTTATCCACAGGATCTTTGAGCATCTGAGCGTTGTCTACAGGACAAGTCAGATTACTATTTACAGAGGAAATGGCCGCATCAATGGCCGGTATTCCCCACCTCTTAATAAACTTTTCTTCCATAGGATAAAGTGTAGAAAACTTTTTCGGCGGAAGAAATCGCTTATCTGGGTGATCCCACTCAGAGTAAAGCAGCTTTTCAAGTAAATTATGAACAGGAAAAGCATGTGCTGCTTGGAAAGGTTTCAGTGACCCCAAAGCAGAAGAGGTTTCTGTAGTAGTTTCAGGTAGGGGCAACTTAAATGTGGAGCGGACCAAACCAGTAAGGATCTGCACTAAGACTTTCTCCTCTTGGGAAGTCGCAGAGGGTCCCTCTCCACCTGAATCCTCCGAAGAGGAATCATCTGTCCCATCCCGATCCTCTGAAAGGGATTCATCTCCTTTATCCCAGAGCTCCTCTGACTGAGGGTCTTGGGGAGCAGAGGAAGGCCTTATGCGTTTTCTTCCACTCAGTGAAGATGTAATCGCGGCCATTAGTTTTTTCTCTAATCCAGAAATGGTTGAAGAAAAAACTTCTTGTGTAATGTACACAGGGGCTGAAGTGCCGGCAGCAGATGTAGCCCCTAACCCCAATGGCTCTCCCTGTCCAGCTGCCCCTGGTCCCTCAGGAGGGGATGGTGTAGCAGACAGGGGGTCCTCAGAACCTGAACGAGACCCCCTAGTGCCTCCGGTTCTAGGGGTGCTTGAACCTCTTCTACCCATAGTGCAAAGCAACAAGGTGTGAGGTATCAAACGAACACTGACTCCTGAGCGATGTAGTCTGGCTAAAAGCCTTGCTACCAAATGCCCAATCCAGTGTTCTTTAGTGAATGCAGCCTAGGGGAATGCCTGTGTCCCACCTTACATGTGACTGTCAGCTCTGTGTCTCTCCAAAGCTCAGAGCACCTGTACAGTGTGCTTTAAATAGCCATGCTTTCAGGCACTGTGGGCGTCTGGGCACGCTGACGCTGTGCTGACGCCCCGCCCCCCCTCCCCCCCTCGTTTTTGAAAAACGAGCGCTTCCCGCGCGAGCCGACCCTTTCTGACAAGCCTGAAGGGAGGCTGGGGTTGGGGGAATAAGGAGGAGGCCGGCAGTGATGGGCCCTGCATCGCAATGCGGCTTCGGTGGCGGCGGCGGTAGCGGCTGTGACAGTGCGGTCTCACCCGCCTTACAGCCTACCTGAGCCTTTCCCTAGCCTGGGGGGACCATCCCAGCAGAGAAAACCCCCCACCATCTACCTTTGGAGCTGGAGGAAGAGCCTGTGCAGCGGACGCTGAGACAGATCAAGCATGAGAAGGTTTGTGCTCTTGGCCGCCCCCGGTGGTCACAATAGGCACAGCATGCATTCACTTTAACCACTAAGCCACCGCCCACCGTCATATGACGGCTGGACGAGGCTTTTGTTGTTCTGGGCGGGCGTCATATGATGTCCTCACCCTCCCGAGCCACTAGGGGGCGCGCGCGCGCCCGCTGCGTCGTTCGGGACCCGGTGCGTGTGCCCGGCGGCCGCGATGTCCGCCGGGCACCCGCGATTGCCGGGTAACAGAGCAGGACTGTGGATCTGTGCATGTAAACACAGATCCACGTCCTGTCAGAGAGGAGAGGAGACCGATGGCGTGTCCCTTGTACATAGGGACACCGATCGGTCACCTCCCCCAGTCAGTCCCCTCCCCCCACAGTTAGAATCACCTTCTTAGGTCATACATTAACCCCTCGATCGCCCCCTAGTGTTAACCCCTTCCCTGCCAGTCACATTTACACAGTAATCAATGCAATTTTATAGCATTGATCGCTGTATAAATATGAATGGTCCCAAAAATGTGTCAAAAGTGTCCGATGTGTCCGCCGCAATATCGCAGTCACAATAAAAATCGCAGATCGCCGCCATTACTAGTAAAAAATAAATAAATAATAAAAATGCTATAAATCTATCCCCTATTTTGTAGACGCTATAACTTTTGCGCAAACCAATTAATATACGCTTATTGCAATTTTTTTTACCAAAAATATGTAGAAGAATACATAATGGCCTAAACTGAGTAAAAAATTTGTTTAAAAAAAAAATTGGATATTTATTATAGCAAAAAGTAAAAAATATTGTGTTTTTTCAAAATTGTCCCTCTTCTTTTGTTTATAGCGCAAAAAGTAAAAACCGCAGAGGTGATCAAATACCACCAAAAGAAAGCTCTATTTGTGGGGAAAAAATGATAAAAATTTCATTAGGGTACAGTGTAACATGACCGCGCAATTGTCATTCAAAGTGCGGCAGTGCTGAAAACTGAAAAATGGCTTGGGCAGGAAGGGGGTGAAAGTGCCCTGTATTGAGGTGGTTAAAGGAGAAGAGCCACTAGAAATAAATTCTGTGGAATCTCCTCTTACCTTATCCAGGCCGCAGGGTTCAGTTTACACAGACCCAGCCTTCGCCTCTCACGGTGGGCTCCGTTTGTGAAAAACCGTCAGAGACTGGGGCCCCCATCAGTAGGGGGATCCTTCAGTTCTGGGCCTGTAAAGCACCTCGCCAGAAATTAGGAAGTTTAAAGCCATTTTCTGATCCGCGGGTCCAGCTCTCTAAAAAGAGAAGCGTTACAGGTAAAACCTCGTTTCTTCGGACACGAGGCCCGGGTACCATTCAATTCGGCCATGAAAAGACACTTTGAATGGATCCGGTCGCCTGGCTTGCCCCAGTATAGGATCTTAGGATATTCCTTTTGGAGCTTCAGCACAGGACATCTTTGCACGTCCAACACCTAAGACACTGGTGTAAAAAACTGAGGTATCCCTGGAAGGGGAGGGGTTATATAGGGGGATTGAACTTCCTGATTAGGGTGTGACCAGTGTCCAATACCTAGTGATACCCTATAACCCATCAGTAATTACTGTGGCTCTGTGTCCCGTGATGTCCGAGAAAAGAAATACTGTTTTGTTTTTAAAATTTTCCGTCTTTTTTAATTGATATCACAAAAAATAAAAAACTCAGGAGGTGATCAAATACCACCAAAAGAAAGCTCTAAATGGCCTTGTCATAAAAAGAGTAAAATCTTCTGGAGGTAAAGTGGTTAATAATAATTGAATAAAACAATCATATCCAGAAAATAAATGCAGACAGTAAAAAATGTAGCACTTCCTCACATTCAGTGAAAAGTGACCCAAAAGATGGGTAGTGGAGAGGTCCTATCCTGCAGTGAGAAGAATGCTCCTTACATTGGAGGTTGGGGGTAAATGCAAATTCCTAGTAACCTCTGGAGAAACCCTAGGGTTCCACATAATCCTGGTTGAGAAAGACTTATTAAAGGGTGTGCAAAGCAGGCAGCCATCAGGTACCTTTACATAGGATCATGAGCACCCTGGGCGTGCCAAAGCTTAAATGCTAACTTTAGTACTGGATGCTCAGCTCTAGTCAACCCCTCTCTCCCAAGATTCACAAACCAATCACTGCGATAGTCAGTCTCCCTGACCAATAGAAGGAACTATGGAACTTGGTTATCCTTGAGTGGGGAAGTCATTGACAAGCATCCACATTTGGCGATCTAACTGCACTCTGCTCTTCCTTATATGCTTACCGGTTACTGGTCAGTACCGCAATGTAGAGAGCACCCAGGCAAATAGCATTTTTAGAGGGTGGTGTGTGTGCATTACTTTCAGTGCCTGTTTCTTTTTAAGCATTTGCCTACTTAACCTCTACAGTTCCCAGGGTGTTCATGAAGAGGTACCTGCAACCATTTCCAAATCCTAAGGCCTGATTCACACTTGTGCGGTTCCAGCTGCGGGTCCACACCCATTCCCACAGCAGCAGCCAATTGCACAGAAAATGCAGGAGATGTGTGTGGGTGCCTCTAATCCTAATGGTGCCTGCATAACACTGGAAATCGCAGCAGCTGCTTCCTGCACTGCACTTGCGGTTTCCCTGCAGGCTGCGATTTAAAAACCAGAGCAGCGCCCTTTTCCCTGCGTTAGGCCTTGTTTCCACAGCAGCCAATCTCAAATTAATAGGCTGCCCTGCCCACACAAAACATAGCTCGCAGAGCAGCATCAGTGTAAACAAGGCCTAACATAAGTTTACTTTCAGTCAACTAAGCCATAAAAAAAAAACAACCAAATGATACACGCAGTCTACAAAAAGAAAGACTTCTCTAAACCACGGAAATTCCCCTAAAGGAAGCAGAACATAATTCACCGAAAACAGCATTGTGTATAAAATCTTTTAATAACCTTAGTTACTGTTCTCTATTACAGTCAGGATGGGGTACACAGAAAAACAAACAGATCAAGTTAACAAAACTTAGCTAGGTCACTGACCTTTTTCAGTCCTCTGAGTAAACCAGAGACATGTGAACTATTATTGCAACATCATGTCCCACCACAGGGTGGAGCTAAAGACCAAAATCTCATCAAAGAAAGGGCCTGTAACATGTTTTATTAAGTGTTAAAAGACTTCCTCTTGTAAGAAGGAAATATTGGTTTATATTATACTATACATTTTCACTGAGGTGAATTCTATGAGATGTCCTCTTAAGAAAGGGAATTCCTTCTTACTCTCATTAGCTTAGTTAAATCCCATTTCTGAGTCCATCGACCTCAATGGCATTCATTCATCCATGGCGAGAGGAATCCAAGGAATGTAGTGGAGTGGAGATTTACTTGAAGTTGTGCAGTTATGTGCATGGGATTGCATTGTCAACACAAGGAGCTGACCCCAGTGTACAGCAGAAGAAATCATGAGCCCTGCAACGGGGAGATGCTGGCCGATGTGATCTGAAAACCCAGGTTTACTAGCAAATCACCAATAACAGCCAGGATTTAGGAAAGTCACCCATTGGCAATTCAGTGCCAGGCTCCTCCTCTTCCTTCAGACATCCTTAGTATAAGGACTTCTCCACTTCAGAAGTGTGAGGAGCAGTTCTGGTGGAAGACCTAAAGGCAGAGAGAGCAGAACGAAATTCAAGCAGGGCAGGATCTCCAGGAAAGTCTACAGTGGTTTTAGCCCTTGTGACGTCATCCCACACCAGCGATGTAATTACAGGAGCATCTCCTGATACTGGGTAGTGGGAAATGGATGGGGCAGCAGCAGATTAATCCCCTTTGGGGGAGATTAAGGAGTTAAAGTAGTTTAGTATCGTCCAGCCTTGGCATCACCTATGGCTCCCCAAACATCAAATACAAACTCGTCTGGAAAGGCAAAATCCCCTAGTGTGCGGTCCAGTGCCTTTGAGAAGTCATCGGGGTTCTGTTTGTCAATGCCCAACTCCACCATGGTGCCAGCTGTGTAAAACAAAAAAGAGACAATGTCAACATCCAACCAATACATATTTTCTACCCTGCCTGCATTCATATGAATACTTGGAAGAGGAGAAGGAGATAAGGGTGTGGCGTTTGTGGAATGTAATAATGTTTACATGTTACACCGTAAAAAAAAAAAAAGTATATTATATATATATATATATATATATATATATATATATATATATATATATATATATATATATATATATATATATATATATATATATAAAAAACACATACATACAGGGCTCGACAAATCCTAGGCGACAGGTCTCTATGACAACCTGAAACCGCGTCCTGGCGCCTGGGCTTCCACCAGCCTACTCACAAACAGCACTCCCATTGCTATCACGTATGCTGTTAAAGTCTGCCATCTGCCCCTGATGCCTAACACTTCATGCCTGACCAGCAGAGAGCCTTGCGTACTGAGAGTGGAGTGCCGAGTGCTGGACGCTCTGTACGATCCTGCACCTAGCAAAAGAAGAAGCCTGAAAGCCGTACTAATTGTCAGGCAGAGTTATCTCCACCCAACAGGTGAAAGTCCATTCCGGCCCACCTGTCCAAGATGGCCAGAGAGAAAGAGCAGCGCGGTGTGGGAGTGAATTGTATTGGAAGTAAGGTTGATAAAAGTAAAGTAGTTGCTATGTTAACTGTTTCATGCAAAAATACTCAGCTGGTGTTTATGGGTCACTTTTGCTGCAAAAGACTTCAAGTCATATATACCCTAAAGTTCTGTTTTGTTTACAATGAAGCCCTGGACAGACTGAGCAAGATGCTAAAACAGCATGTAGGATTTTTTTGGAGATGCAGCTAAACATATCATGCCTTTGAAACATAAACCCAAATGGTTTGGATTTTAGAAATAGTTTGGCATTTTTTCCCTGGGCACCAAATGACCACTGCAGCAAAGTTTCTCTCTTCCTCTCCACACAACGGCACCCCCGTGCACCCTTGGCCCCCTCCTCCAGCAGACCAGCCACTGACGTGCGGAAAAGCTCCCACAAACTCCTCTCCCTTAGCACCAGGCAATCCATGTGCACCGTGGGCCACCCCTCCTCCTCCCTGTCAGTCCCGCCACGTGTCGCTGGAGAAAAGCAGCGAGGTGAGCAGAGTCCAGTCCACATAGCATGCCACACACCACAACACACTCACATCAAAAACCTCAGCCCCAACAACCTCAAGTGTCAAATCCCCACACCTAGAGAGCCCCAAATAGACACGCATTCCCTGAAACCACCCAGGGAGAAAGCCGCCACACCCAGCAGCATGCCTGGCTCCTGTCCCCTCCATGTGCAAATTCAACATCTACCACCTCCGTCATCGAAAATAAAACAGTCAGTCAAAAAAAAAAAAAAAAATGGCATCTAACTTTTAGCTGGCTCCTAGATTCAAAGCAAATTTTTCATGCCATATACATATTTATTCATATGTGTAATGATGATGCGATTTATATCACTTTTGAATTAAATTTTCTGCAAGATTTATGTAAAATTGAATTCTTAAGGGGACAGCGCACATATATTTGGTCTAAATAAAATGTCCCTACCTTCCTGCTCAGACTTCTCTGACAGTGCAAACTGAGATGCGCAGCTCAGCTTATAGAGCACCAGGATGAACCCTGTGTGCCAGGACATAGTCATCTCCTGTGCCAGCCAATGAAAATGTCAAAAAATGTCAAAAGACTGGCACACAGGGGAAGATGTCAGGGACAGCGAGGGGCTGCTGGAAAAGTGAGTATTGAGCCCTTTAGTTCCGATTTAAGGGTCCATGCACACTAACGTACAGTATGCTGCAGTACAGGAATTTTCGTGCATTGAGAAGTGTTGTGTTACACACCTCTTTCATTTTGATTGGGCTGTCAACAAACCCAGGGACACGAAAAAATAGGTTCTGCAACGCAGTGGGGAATTGCATATGGTTCTGTATGTTGTGATTTCCTATAATGGTGCAGTGTGCTGCAGTGCATTATAGGGATGCGTTGCTGAGCAACTAGCTTTGAATGGGATTGCACATCTACAGTGCTTTACTGTGTATTGTGCTGAAGTGCACATTAGCATGATGCCCAATATGGAAGTCTTTAATCCTATGGACCGTTTCAGTAATTAGCCTTGATTGTTAGACAAAAATATTTTTAAAATCCATGGCTTAAAGCAGAACTCCACTCAAAAAGGGGAAGTTCCACTTTAAAGCAGAGTTCCACCCATTTAAAAGTCAGCAGCTAACAAAAGTGTAGATGCTGACTTTTATTAAATCAGCCACTTATCTGTCCCACGGTCCAGCGATGCGGATACACAAAGCCCCGCTCCTCCCCCCCTCCTCTCTCCACGGTGCCAGCATTCTAACTGTGGGCGCCCGGCTGTGAAGCGAGCCGCGATGCACACTGTGAATTGCCGGGCAATCTTCTGGAACCTGTGACGTTTTTCCAGAAGATTGCAGAGAGGGAGGAGGGAGAGGTGATCTTCCTTCCAGCGCCAGGGGTGGAAGTGGGAGCTGGGTGCCTCCAAAAACAGGGTACCTGCTCACCCCCCCCAAACAAAAATCTTCTCCCCCCGATCCTCTGACATTTGGCATTTTTTTTTTGGTAGAGGGGAGGCAGGTACCCAACTTCTCCTTCCATCCTCTCAGTCCAGAGCCAATCGCTCACACAAAGTGTACCCTGTGATCAAAAAACAGGAAAAGTTTGCTACAGTAGCCTTAGTATCTTCCATTCTCACCAAGTTCATGATCTCTGATTCCCATATAGCTTTCCAGCAGGTCATCCACTTTCTGGATGGCTTTCTCCTCAATGACAGACACCTGGACAGCAAAAAGGAAGAATGGACAAGATGTCAACAGAAAAGAAATATCCAGTTATTTCACGTGGTATACTCACATTAGGACTGTACCCCAAATGTTACTCCACTGCTCCTGATCTACACACCCCAACTGTGATGCCCCGTACACACGGTCGGATTTTCCGACGGAAAATGTGTGATAGGACCTTGTTGTTGGAAATTCCGACCGTGTGTAGGCTCCATCACACATTTTCCATCGGATTTTCCGACACACAAAGTTTGAGAGCAGGATATAAAATTTTCCGACAACAAAATCCGTTGTCGGAAATTCTGATCGTGTGTACACAAATCCGACGGACAAAGTGCCACGCATGCTCAGAATAAATAAAGAGATGAAAGCTATTGGCCACTGCCCCGTTTATAGTCCCGACGTACGTGTTTTACGTCACCGCGTTTAGAACGATCGGATTTTCCGACAACTTTGTGTGACCGTGTGTATGCAAGACAAGTTTGAGCCAACATCCGTCGGAAAAAATCCTAGGATTTTGTTGTCGGAATGTCCGAACAAAGTCCGACTGTGTGTACGGGGCATTACTCTTCACATCTCCTACCCTGTACACACAATGGCGACTCCACCCCCAAATATTACTATACTCACCTTTAGCTACCATGATGACTCCACCCCAAATGTTCCTCTACCCCCCACTCTTTACATACTTTAGCAACTCTTCTCTCTGATATAGTGGGGAAAATTATTTGATCCCCTGCAGATTTTGTCAGTTTGCCCACTTAGAAAGAAATGAAGGGTCTATCATTTTAATCATAGGTGCATTTTAAATGATAGAGACAGAATATCAACCAAAAATGCAGAATAAAATTATGATACAAAATGTTATAAATTGAGTTGCAGTTCAGTGAGTAAAATAAGTATTTGATCCCCAAGCAAAACATGACTTACCAATTGGTGGAGAAACCCTTGTTGGCAAGCACAGAGGTCAGACGATTCTTGTAGTTGGTTACCAGGTTTGCACACATCTCAGGAGGGATTTTGTTTCACTCTTTACAGATCTTCTCAAAATCCTTAAGGTTTCTTGGCTGTCGCAGCTCCCTCCATAAATGTTCTATAGGATTAAGGTCTGAAGACTGACTAGGCCACTACATGACCTTAATGTGCTTCTTCTTGAGCCACTCCTTTGTTGCCTTGGCGGTATGTTTTGGGTCATTGTCATGCTGGAAGACCCATCCACGACCCATCTTCAGTGTTCTGGCTGAGTGAAGAAGGTCCAAGATTTTACAACACATTGCCCTGTCTGTTGGCCCCTTAATTCGACAAAGTCGGCCTGTACCATTAGCAGAGAAACAGCCCCAAAGCATAATGTTTCCACCTCTGTGCTTCACTGTAGGGATGGTGTTCTTAGGGTCATAGTCCGCATTTGTCTTCCTCCAAACACGCCGAGTCGAGTTCATGCCAAAGAGCTCAATTTTGGTCTTATCTGACAACAGCACTTTCGCTCAATTCTTCTCTGAATCACTTAGATGTTCATTGGCAAACTTCAGATGAGCCTGTACATGTGCCTTCTTGAGGAGGGGGACCTTGCGAGCGCTGCAGGATTTCAATCCATGGCAGGTTATTGTGTTACCAATGGTTTGTTTGGTGACTGTGGTCCCAACTGCCTTGAGATCATTCACAAGCTCCTCCTGTGTAGTTCTGGGCCGATCCCTCACTTTTCTCATGGTCATCCATACCCCATGATGCGAAATCTTGCACGGCGCTCCAGAGGGCAATTGATGGTTATTTTGTATTTCTTCCATTTGAAAAAAAAAAAAATCGCTCCAACAGTTGTCTCCTCACCAAGCTTCTTGCCGATGGTCCTGTAACCAATTCCTGCTTTGTGCAGGTCTACAATCTTGTCCATGACGTCCTTTGACAGCTGTTTGATCTTGCCCATGATGGTGAGGTTTGAATGGAAGAAAGAGATTCTGTGGACAGGTGTCTTTTATAAACATAACGAGTTGCTGTTAGGTGTACCTTCTTAAATTGACAGGACTAATCTGTGTACCAAATCCTGTAGCCAGTCTGTGGGAGCCAGAAATATTGTTGGTTGGTAGAAGATCAAATACTTTTTTTTCTCACTGAACTGCAACTCAATTTATAACATTTGTATCATGTTTTTTGATAAAAATGATAGACCCGACATTTCTTTGTAAGTGGGCAAACTTACAAAATCTGCAGGGGAATCAAATAATTATTTTCCCCACTGTACATATACATACAATGTATCACAGACATCAAATACTGAAGTCATTTGAGGGTGCCACTGCACTACCTCAATTCCACTGTTATCCAAAGCCAATATTCCTCTAAGAGAGGCTTTGTAAACAAGAGTACTCCAAACCAGCATCTTGTGTAATGTACCTTGCTCCTATCAAGTCTGAAACCGAGCACATCCCCAGTTCCAAAAGAGGTAGGATGCTGTGTAAAATCTACATGAATGCAACAATTTGAAGATCTCATAAACCCATATTTTATTCACAATAGACGATAAAAAACATATCAAAATGTCTGAGAAAATGTTAATAAAACATAGCCCTACCTCTTTTAAAGGCTACATATGCCAGTAGAAGGGTTCCAGCAAAATCTGACAAAGTGTAGGGCGGCTGGGTGAATAATGCGTCTACTGCATCCAAGTGAGAGCGGTCTTTCTTTGAATATGCGGTTCAATTGTTTATCAATACCAAAAAACTGCACGTAAGGCCCCTTTCACACGAGGCGGACTCCGTTTCCACAGAGCCCGCCTCGGTCCGCCGGCTCAGCGGGAGATCAGTCCGTTGATCTCCGCTAAGCCGGCAGATGACAGGTCCCTCTCCGCTCACTGAGCGGGGAGGGGCTTGTCGGGCCCCGCTGCCGCCTACAGATCTCACCCGATCCAATCGCGACGGACCTGGACGTAGGACCATCTGTCTGCTTTTAGCGGATCGGACCGGTTCGGATGTCAGCGGACATGTCTCCGCTGATATCCGTCGCTCCATAGGCTAACATGGAGCGCCCGTTCAGGTCCGCCGTCAAAACTGACAGGCGGACCTGAACGGTCCGATCGTGTGAAAGGGGCCTTACGCTTCAGGTTTATAATTTTGGGATTTATCTGTGAAGAGTTTATTGTATATCTGGATGCCATAGTCGGGTGCATATAATTCTATTATGAAAATAAAAATTTTCAAAACAAAAACAAAAAACTGAGAAACTGTACCATTTAAAAAAAAAGGTCAGTTTGAAATTTATGGCAGCAACAGGTCTCAAAAAGTTGGGACTGGCAATAAAAAGCTGGCAAAGTAAGTGGTACTAACAAGGAAGAGCTGGAAATACATTTTGCAGCTAATTAGGTAAATTGGCAACAGGTCAGAGAGTCAGAGTGTCTCAGAAGTAAAGATGGGCAGAGGTTTACAAATTTGTGAAGAGCTGCATCTAAAAATTGTCGAACAAATTCAGAATGATGTAAAAAATTGCTAAGACTTTAAATATTATGTACTGTAGATGATGATATATCAAAACATTCATAGAATCTGGAGAAATCTGTGCGCAAGGGACAAGGCTATAATGCAATATTGGATGCCCATGACCTTCAGCCCCTCAGACGGCACCGCATTAAAAACAGGCATGATTCCGTGATGAACATCACTACATGGGTTCAAGAATACTTCCAGAACACAGTTCGCCATTCAATTCAAAAATTCATGGTAACCTCTAGCATGCAAAAAAGAAGCCATATCTGAATAGGATTTAAAAAGGCTGATGTCTACCAGACCACAAAACTTAGGCTAGCACAAAGGAGACAGATATTTGAGTTTGGGGATAAGAATAGACTGACGTACTTCGCCAGACCGAAATATGTTCATATATATATATATATATATATATATATATATATATCCTATATATAATATATATATATATATATATATATATATATATATATATATATATATATATATATATATATATCTATAATATGTACAAAGCGGAGGTTACCGACTCGTAGAGCTGCACGATTCTGGCTAAAATGAGAATCACGATTTTTTTGCTTAGAAAATAGATCACGATTCCCCGCGGGCGTAACATCATCTTTCACATTAAAACAAAATTGGGCTAACTTTACTGTTTCGTTTTTTTTTTTTATTCATCGAAGTGTATTTTTTCCAAAAAAACTGCGTTTGAAAGACCGCTGGGCAAATACATGTGACATAAAATATTGCAGCAATTGATATTTTATTCCCTAGGGTCTCTGCTAAAATATATATATAATGTTTGGGAGTAATTTTCTAGCAAAAAATATTGAAGCAAGTGTCAGAAAAAGATTTAGACTTTAAGTGGTTAAACTTCCTTCATTTACAGGTTGTTTAAAAACTTGGCAGACTGCCTGGATTTTTTCTTTTCACACAGAAGTTTATCCCTTTGATCTAAGAAGGAAGAGTTAGTTACCTTTCATGTTAAAAACTTGGCAGACTGCCCAGATGTTTTCTTTTGACAGCTGAGTGAGCAGATAAGTCTCTCCACTTGTTATATGAAAGAATTGACAAACACTGCAATAGAGATTGTCAGGGGGGTTGAATCGAGATCACAATTTTTTACCAATAATTGTGCATCTCTACTGACTCGGTGGAGATAATGCAAGTCTTTACTCAGTTTTATAAGGAGTGTCGTGTGCCTCTCCGGGGCGAGATGAATTGATTGCCTACATAGCTAATATTGATCTTCCCATATTACATCAACAAATGAAGACAGAGACCTACTGGAACAGGATATTACTGTAGAAGAGGTTGAGGGGGCAATTGCTTCTTTTTCTCCTCGGAAATCTCCCGGTCTTGATGGTCTCCCCTGAGTGGTACAGCATATTTACGGATCTTTTGGCGCCCCGCCTGTTGCGGATCTTTAAATCGGCTAGAGCGGGCGGTAGATTGCCGCCTTCTATGAGAGAAGCTCTGGTGGACTAATAGTAAACGGCATTATTTCAGAGCCCTTTCCTATTTTTCGTGGGACTAGGCAGGGGTGCCCACTGTTGCCCCTTCTGTTTGCCCTAGCCATAGAGCCCCTCGCTGCTAGGTTGCGGACAAGTAATACATTTTCCGGCTTTCGGGTGAGGCGGTTGGAGGAACGTGTCTCCCTATACGCGGATGACATATTTTACCTGCAGGACCCAGATCCCTCACTTTTGGCGGCCTTCAAGTTGATCCAAGAATTCGGGGACTACTCTGGTTTTCGTATTAACTGGGCTAAGTCATCCCTCTTTCCTATTGATGAAAGTGTAACGGTTTCCGAAGATTGCCCCATTCCATGATCATGTTCTTTCAAATATTCGGGGATCCTAGTGAAACTCCTCATTTCTATGTTTCTGGAGGTCAATTTGACACATGATCATAGGAGCTTTTCGTGAGAAGGTATATAAATGGAAGACTAACACTCACAGTGATGGGTCAAATACATTTTTTCAAAAAGGATTTTTCTCTTTCTTTTTGTGTCGAAGCAAGTCTTCAAGGGTATAGACTCCATTGAGGTGGGTTTCTTGTGGGGATCTCGCTCCCCTAGAGTGTCTATAGCTGTCTTGAAATTACCCATTAATATAGGGGGCGGGTGGCGATGATTAGCCCACCCGGACTTACGTTCCTATTTTGCCTCTCAATTGCCCTTCTTACACTGGCGATTTTCCCCCCAGATTCCCAATACAACCACGTTACTGGAAGCTGCGGTAGCTACTTCCCAGGAGACCCTTTTAAATATGGTTTATAGGAGAGGTGTCCCAGGTAGGAGGGTGGGCTCTGTGATGGCACTTCCTGGTAGGATTTTTCATATGTTGCCAGCAGGCGGGTGATATGCCTTTAAGGCTCTCCAATAGTCCGCTATGGTGTAATAGGTCTCTGACGGAGGAGTTCTTTAAACTAGGAGGATGGCTATGTGGGGGCCCAATTTGGGGTAAAGTACCTACATCATATATACCAGGAAGGTAGGCTACGCACCTTTGAACTAAGAGACCAGTTTGGGATATCCAGGACTTGGCGCTTCGGATGCGCTCAAATGCATCATGCGGCAGTAGCGCAGTTCGGTAGTGGAGAGGTTCAGGTTTAAAAATACCTCTCTGGAGACTACTCTGTTAGACCCTGATCTAACCAAGAGAATTTCCAAATATTATCTGGTGGTGGGGCCTGGTGATCCTGGTTTGATAGGCAGGGCAAGGTCTAGATGGATGGCCTTTGCACCGGAGTTGTCGGAAGAGCTGTGGCAGGAGGTCCTTGATACTTATCTTACCTCTGCCATATCCTCGACGGATAGGATTATTCAGCTTAGGTACCTCAATCAGATGTATTATACATCGGTTAGTTTATTTTGTATGCATAAGAAAGACTCTACAACTAGTCACAAATGCCTGCCGGTGGAATTGACTTTTCTTCACATGGTGTGGGAGTGTACCAAGATAAAGGCCTCTATGGTCTATGGTGACTGAATTTATAGCGGACAGTGACCTTACCAATATATGCTCCTCCTTGCGTTGCCTCTTGGGAATTTTTGACCAAGAGAAGTTGGATGTGTATACCAAATTATTCCTAAGGATTCTCTATTTTTGGGCATGGAAGCTCATAGCAAGGAGGTGGATATATACGGAACAATTGACGTTAGGGATGTGGTTGAAGGTAGTAAATGCTGACATTCTTCTAGATCGTATGAGGCCGGGGTTCCCCCAAGAAGTTTAGAAGGTGTGGTTTCGGTGGGTCAAAAGATACGCTGGAGGAAAATGTGGATCACTGAGTGGTTAAGGGGAGAGGAGACACTGCATGATCACGGTCTTTGTTATTTTTTTTTATAGGCCCTAACTAAAGTTTAGGGTTAAAAGTACTTCACACTGTTATAAAGGATGGGGGTTTGGAGCAACATATACTCCATCTGCAACTGCCCATGGTTTTATGTATATAGTTAAAAATAAATAAATAAATAAATAAATAAACGAAATAGCAGATTTCTTGGATAACAGGTCTCAAATATAGGACTCTGGCCAGAGTCTTCTATGACTGATAGTGCTGGCCTTCCTGGCTGGTCTAATGTGAAATGTATACTGTTCCTATGCCAGTTTTTTTACTTATTTGACATTTTGTATGTGAATTATATTTAAGGCTAATAGAATCTTTTCGGAAAAAAAGGCCAATGTCTTCTCTGGCCAAAGCTCATTTAAAATGGTCTGTTGCAAAGTGGAAAACTGTTCCATGGTCAGACTAATTGAAATTTGACATTCTTTTTTGGCAAACACGGGTGCCGCATCTACCGGACTAAAGAGGACTGGTATTAGCCCCCAGTTTAAAAGCCTGCATCTCTGATGGCATGGGGGCGCATTAGTGCGTATGGAATGGATACCTTGCACATCTGGAATGGCAATATCAGTGCTGAAAGATATATCCAGGTTTTAGAGCAGACATCTAGACTACGCCTTTTTCAGGGAAGGCCTTGTATATTTCAGCAGGACAATGCTAAACCGCATATTGCATGGTTTCGTAGTAGGGGTCCGGGTGCTTAACTGGCCTACCTGCAGTCCAGACCTTTTATTAAGGAAAAAAATATTTGGCACATTTTGAAACAAAATATATGAAAAAAAAAAAAAAAAAAGACCCAGGACTTTTTAGCAGTTAGAATCCTATATCAGGCAGGAATGGGACAACATTCCTCTCCCAAAACTCTAGAAACTGGTCTCCTCAGTTCTCAGACTTTACAGAGTGTTGTTAAAGTGGAATTTTAGGTAATAATTGAAAACAAACGAGCAGGCAGGATTTTTAACGCAGGAGTGATATGCTTGGTCTCTTCTGCATTAAAATTACCTGCCTGCTTGTCTGCCCCTGTAACATTAAGCAGCTCACGCACAGTTCACTGTAAAAATTCGGCAACGTCGAAGCCGACAGAACTCCCATGCATGCATGGTAGTGGCGTCATCCTTGCCCAGCCAATGAATGAGTTGTTGCCATCAATTGCAAAATTACCTTTTTTCTAGAAATAGTACATTTTCTCAGTTTAAAACATTTGATATGGTTTCTTTTTTCTATTGTGAATAAAATATGGGTTTATGAGATTGGCATTTGTTTTTATGTGGATTTTACACTGCGTCCCAACTTTTTTGGAATTGGGGTTGTAGTACTTTCACAATAATAAATTCACTATTTGCACCTAGCTTCTTCATCATACGCCCTCCAATCTACTCTACCATCTCTCTTACCAGTTCCTCCACAGTGGGTGGACCTTTGGCTCTGAGACGTAAGGTTCCCTTTCCCGATGATATTCCGGAACTGTTAGCAGAAGAGCTGGAGCGCTGGCCAATCATATCTGGAAGACAATAAATCACAGAACATGTTGGATCTGTGTACACCAAAGCCTAGTGATAATCCTACTGGCACTGTAATTACACCCAATCAATTTATGGCTCTCGTGGGTAATTTATACCCAGGTTTATCAGCTCAGATTGACTACTGTGCTACACTCATGCCTCCATAAGAACAGACTACACCATCTGCTTTATGTGACAGATATAAGGGATTGGCCAGTGCTTGTCTGACAAACTGTTTATTCCAGCCAACTCTACTGCAGTATGGAGGTAAAGTGATATTTAACCATAGGACATACAAGGCTAGTATCCCAGGACAGATGGTCCACTTCATCCCAGGACAGATGGTCCAGTATGTAGTATGGTAAATATAAAAGCATTGCAAAATGAATGTCACATTTACAGTTTCTAGACAGTAGGGCTTGTGAAAGAAAGGGAAGAAAGAAAGGGAGAGAACGAAAAGGAAAAAGAAGGAGAGAACGAAAAGGAAAAAGAAGGAGAGAACGAAAAGGAAAAAGAAGGAGAGAACGAAAAGGAAAAAGAAGGAGAGAACGAAAAGGAAAAAGAAGGAGAGAACGAAAAGGAAAAAGAAGGAGAGAACGAAAAGGAAAAATGAGAGATCGAAAAGGTAAAATGAGAGAACGAAAAGGAAAAATGGGAGAACGAAAAGGAAAAATGAGAGAACGAAAAGGAAAAATGAGAGAACGAAAAGGAAAAGGAAAAAAAAGAAAAGGAAGAAGAGGAAGGAAAGAAAGAAAAGTGCAAAATATCAGTTTAAAAATGTAGACAACAACAAAAGTAGTCTTACAGCCATTAAGCATGAAGGAACTACAGGGAAGAGAATGGTGACCTTGACTCCTCTTGGAAGGATTTAAAAAAAAATTTGGACTGTGTCTGTGGGAATTATGTACCCATTCAGTCAAAAGAGCATTCTTCGAGGTGAGGTACAGATACTGGATGAGAAGACCTGGCTCACATTTGGCGTTTCAACTCATCATAGCTAAATAGGGTTGAGATCAGAGCTCTGTGCAGACCATTTGGAGTCCCTCCACACCAAACTCATCAACCCTTGTCTTTATGAAGCTGGCATTGTGTAGGTAGGGAAATATGCTGAAACAGAAAAGGGCCTTCCCTAAACTATTGCCATAAGCTTCGAAGCGCACGTTTGTCCTAAATGTCTTTGTATGCTGTGGCATTATCAGTACACTTCACTAGAAATACCTCAACTCAATCATTTGGAAGTGGGTCCTCATAGTTGGGGCCGTATAGGTATGTGCAACAGTGTTTGCTTAAATATTTGGCTTTTAGTGTATGCAGCCCATCTGAGAAAACAGGACTGCAGTGAATCTTTAATCCAGTGCATACTTTATAGCAAAAACATTCCCAAATCCATAGTTCCTCTTATACACAGATAAACTGGGTGCTGGCCCCTATAGGCTGTCTCCACTCTCCATCAAAAGATATGAAAAGATAACAGCTGCATGCCAATCTTAGCTCTTCTTGCTGTATTTATTGATTGATCTTCACCCAAAACCACCCTTTCTTGATGCGTTTCACCACTCCTGGTTGCTCACAAAGATAAGTCCCTTGCCCTATGCTTGTGAGCATGCCAGAGATGGTGAAACGCATCAAGAAAAAAAAAAAAAATACAACAAATAAAAAAAACAAAAAACTAGTGAGCCAGTTAGCTGCCTAAATGTAGTAAGGTACACTTCTGCTTAGTAGACACGATCAGAAAATCGTACTAAAAATACTGTACACAGCCTTCGAGAGACGATCATGACAGTTCATCTGAAATGATCTGAAGGGACAAAAATAAAAACATTTCTCCTACGATACAAGAATGTGCGATTTTCATTTATTCAGTACAGTATTTGTCAGGAAAAAATGAGAAGAGCAAGACTACGCATGCTCAAAAACGAAAAAATACATTAAAATACAACGCATTAAATCACTTCCGAAGTTGTATTCTGTCATACGAGAATTTTCATAAGTTTAGTAACCTCTTCATTTTAAATACGAGCATAGCATGAAAATAAATAAATAAATAAAAAAAAGAACGATCATTCGTCTGATATTCTCATCGCGTGTATGAGGCTTAAAGCACTACAGTTCAACCCATGTGCTGCTTTGGTAGCTTTATCTGGGTACTTTGTTCTCCAAGCTTGATGGGTGTAGCTGATCACCAATAATAGAACTATTGTAGTTACCAAAGGCCTTCCTGGGTTCACAAAGCTTTAGCATGAAGGTCTTCCCTCGAGTCAACTCTTTCAGGGTCCGGGCTACTTCAAAATGACGGCTACCAATCAAATTCTTCCCATTGATAGATTCAATCATGTCCCCCACATTAATAAGCTGCATGCGGTGTATAATACTGCCTTCTTTAATACGCTGTGGATGACAAGATAAACACTCATTAGACAAAGATCAAGAAACTAGAAATGTGGAGATCAACATACTAAGAAGAGTACCTTGATGAAGGCGTAACCGGCACCGTTGTCAGTGATTGTGAGACCCAGCGAGTCTTCAGATTTATACACCTCAAGCTCCTTCTTTTGTCCTCGTATGTGAGCAAAGATGAAGTCCTCAAGTCCTATCTGACCGCCTAGAAGTTTATCCATGTCCAGACGGTGAGTGTTCAGGGTACAAAACATCACCTGTTGAAGATGGAATATTGGTTTAGTTAAAGAATTTGGAAACTCAGTACCAGTGTTGACGGGCTTTGTCGATAGCATACGTTTGGGATGCTTGCGAGGTCATTCAGAATTCATGGTCAGGTGCCTATGACCTGCAGTTGACTTCATTCTGACCTGCATTTGAAATGATTCAAGCAGGTTTTGCAATCCCATACAAGTCTGAAGCAAACAAAAGCCCATCAACATCGGCCCTTATAAAATTGTGTTTAGAGTGCCATTTCTGCTATGAGCCTGTTTATTCGGCGATAATTTTGTTGCATAATATATACACACATACATACACACACACACACACACACACATTTTTTTTTTTTTTTTTTTTTTAAGTACAAACAAGGCTTTCTTTTCGTGAATATTGTCATGCAACTGATTTTTTTTCCCGCAATCCTTAGACAATTAAACTTAATAAAACTAAAACAAAAAGGCACTTTGGTTTTTTGAGCAGTGTTAGTTTAAAAATAAATAGTGTTACTGTACATAAAAAGTGTGCATTTTATTCTGTAATTTGTTCTATTTAAAACACTAAAATTGTGATTTTGTGATTGTGATTGTAAAATTATTTACAAATGAAGTAAAGTAGTTTTTTTCAGTTTTGTGCTTTATTCAGTGTGGTATATGTAAAAGGTGTAAAAATATTAATGAACAAATCAAACAAACAAAAACAGAAAAAAGTTTAAATATTCGTTAATAAAAACATAATTGAATGGAGAAGGAGAATAAAAGGGAGTTAATCACTTCGCTCCTACATGTAAAACTCATATTTTTTTTTGCTAGAAAATTACTCAGAACCACCAAACTTTATATACCGTATATACTCGAGTATAAGTCGAATTTTTCAGCACATTTTTTTGTGCTGAAAGTGCCCCCCTCGACTTATACTGGAGTCAAGCACTTTTCTGCAGCAAAAAATTTCATTTTTCCGAACCGATTTTGGGGCCCCGTATCTCAGGGCCACTTGGTGCTAGTAACCCCAAATTTGGTGTGCAAACCCAGTAGAACTGGTACCATAACATATCCAAAGCTGGGGTTCCTAGCATCAAGTGGCCCTGAGATACAGGGCCCCAAAACCGGTTCGGAAAATGTCATTCTCTGCTGCAGAAAACTGCTTGACATTTTCTGAACTGATTTTTGGGGCCCTGTATCTCGGGGCCACTTGGTGCTAGAAACCCCAGCTTTGGAAATTTTATGGTGATAGTTCCACTGGGTTTGCACACCAAGTTTGGGGTTCTTAGCACTAAGTGGCCCCGAGATACGGGGCCCCAAATTCGGTCAACTGTGTCCACCTGCAGCAATGTCATTTTGGGACCCTTTGGGTTCAGAGACCCCAAATTTTGGCTGCAGCTAGGGGGCATCTAGGAACCCTTAACTACCGAGTTTGAAGTTCAGGGGACCTATGGCTGCAAATGGGCACAGTGAGGCATGCAAATGGGCACAGTGATGCTGCAAATGGGCATTGTTGACCCTCTTTTCCACTTACAGTAGCTGTGCATTTCTCACCCTCGTCTTATACTCGGGTCAATAAGTTTTTCCCATTTTTTTGTGGTAAATTAGGGCCTCGACTTATACTCGGAACGCCTTATACTCGAGTATATACGGTATGTATTTTTAACAGAGACTCTAGGAAATAAAATGGCGGCCATTGCAACTTTTTATGTGACATGGTATTTGCGCAGAAATTTTTCAAAACTTTCATGAATTAAAAAAACCAAAACACTAAAGTTAGCCCAATTAATTTGTATAATGTGAAAGATGATGTTACGCCAAGTAAATAGATACCCAATATGTCATGCTTTAAAATTGCGCCCACTCGTGGAATGGCGCCAAACATCGGCACCTAAAAATCTCCATAGGCAACGCTTTAAATTTGTTTACAGGTCACCAGTTTAGAGTTACAGAGGAGAAGAGTCTTGGAACAGAATTGTTGCTCACGCTCTAATGTTCACAGCAATACCTCACATGTGTGGTTTGAACGGTGTTTACATATGTGGCTGAGACATACGTATGCGTTCGCTTCTGCGTGCGAGCTCATGGAGACAGGGGGCACTTTACTTTTTTTTTAATTTTATTGTTTATTTTATTTTTACACTTTCCCTTGACCTACTGTTCCTCTAAAATCTCTATGGTCAACTTACGGAGCATTCCTTCTCCGATTTGCCAATCGCACAGGCGAGCCGATAGAAGCACCGGAGGGCCACCTGTAAGAACAATAAAGTGGCTGAACTGCCGCTATGATTGTTCTTATGGTGCAGGGAATCGCTGGCTGAAAAGAACAAACACCACTGAAACGGGGGGACCTCCATGTACGTCCTCCCTTGTGGGAAGTGGTCAATAAGGGCAGATTGGAGTAAACTAAGGGTTAATAAAAGGGGTTCAACAGAGCAACATAAAAAAACTTATTGGGTTGCTTTAACTGACTTCATCTGCAGATCGAAGTTCATATCTTGATCTTTAGATGAACAGAAAGATACAAAAATGAAACAATGTTTCATTGTAGCTTTCTGTAGTGGCAGTAGAGGAATGTTGTTGATAAACATTGCCACACTGCTTTTTTTTTTTTTTTTTTTGACAACTGCTGCCAGGACTTTCTCTGTGTACTCAGCAATGCAGCTATGATTAATTAGAATTGCTGTATACTGTGACAAGGGGGATCCCGGCAGCAAGGACTGGACATACTAGACATGCCCTGTGTACAATGATAACCTCTTTTGGGGCATTTCTAGAGCGCCAGAGATTGCAACTGGATAATACAACACTAAAAAAGGCTCAAATACTGGGGTATCCAGCAAGTCCAAGCAGAGGTTACCATTGGGTCTTCAGACAGTGAACTGGAAACCATAATGCCAGCTATATCTACAGAAAATCATCTACGTAGTCACCCCAGACTGAATGATCTACATTTCTAGGTTTCTAAGGTCTACAAAAATAGTAGCTACAATGGATCCTAAAGCTAGTCTGACCAGCTGTAAAAACACCATGTCCTGACACCACCAAACCATAAGGTACAACCATGAGCCTGTAGTTACGGGTACTTTCTAGTAGACCCCTTGTTTCTAGACCTTAATGGAAGCCCTAAAAAACTTCTCTGATTTTCTCCCTTTTGGTGTGTAAATATACCATTGAAAGTGGTTTTTACATTTATAAATGTCACTGAACAAAACACCTTATGGTCCTACCAGAGATCTTGTGAGCTGATAACTTCCTATGCACTCTGCCTGTGCTGTATTTTTATCAGTTACATATCCCTGTGGACTAAAGGCCTGTTCACAAATAGCACAGCGACCGGTGTTTTTCTGCACTGAAAGAGCATCAGTCACTGCCAGGACACGTAGAAAACAAATGTTTTCTATATGCCCCATTCAAACTGCAACGCAGCTCAGAGGCCGGTACATTGAGCTGCAATGAAATGCAGCATGTCTGAAAATGATTAGACCCCCGCGCTTATGATGAAAATGAAAAATAAGGAGCTGCAACCTCTATCAATAAATTCACCCAAAGGTGAATCTAGAAGAAATGTGAAAAAGAGAGGATAGGTATGGCGCAGCTCTTATTAGGAGGTGACCTACAACCAGGAAAAAAATGAGGGGTATGTGTCACGGGTGCATTTAGTGCAAAAAGTGACAATAAAAGTGCAGAAAAGAAAAATTTGTATATTCACAAAAAAATCCTACTGTGTAAACTTCCTAACCGCTTTAATTAATACATATTGTTATGTTCAAACTAAAATAAAATACAATAAAAACACAATCCTCTGCAAAACCTGCAATTCAAAGTGACATTTCTATGCAAAAAATCTAACATATATGACTGGTGTATATTGTTGCTGTGAAACTGGGTTCAGAAATATGCATATACCGTCCTTAAACCCTGGTGTATTAAAAAAAAAATAAAAAAATAAATAAATCAATCAAATAAAGTGATAATGTGCTCCTTCAAATTGTTCTGTGCTTCTTGGAAAACAGTGCCCCATAAGAAACGCACTCACCGCTATTATTCACCCCACAAGGAGGTTACATAGTTACATAGTAGGTGAGGTTGAAAAAAGACACAAGTCCATCAAGTCCAACCTATGTGTGTGATTATGTGTCAGTATTACATTACATATCCCTGTATATTGTGGTCATTCAGGTGATTATCTAATAGTTTCTTGAAGCTATCAATGCTCCCCGCTGAGACCACCGCCTGTGGAAGGGAATTCCACATCCTTGCCGCTCTTACAGTAAAGAACCCTCTACATAGTTTAAGGTTAAACCTCTTTTCTTCTAATTGTAATGAGTGGCCACGAGTCTTATTAAACTCTCTTCTGCGAAAAAGTTTTATCCCTATTGTGGGGTCACCAGTACAGTATTTGTAAATTGAAATCATATCCCCTCTCAAGCGTCTCTTCTCCAGAGAGAATAAGTTCAGTGCTCGCAACCTTTCCTCATAACTAAGATCCTCCAGACCCTTTATTAGCTTTGTTGCCCTTCTTTGTACTCGCTCCATTTCCAGTACGTCCCTCCTGAGGACTGGTGCCCAGAACTGGACAGCATACTCCAGGTGCGGGCGGACCAGAGTCTTGTAGAGCGGGAGAATTATCGTTTTATCTCTGCAGTTGATCCCCCTTTTAATGCATGCCAATATTCTGTTTGCTTTATTAGCAACAGCTTGGCATTGCATGCCGTTGCTGAGCCTATCATCCACTAGGACCCCCAAGTCCTTTTCCATCCTAGATTCCCCCAGAGGTTCTCCCCCCAGTGTATAGATTGCATTCATATTTTTGACACCCAAATGCATTATTTTACATTTTTCTACATTGAACCTCATTTGCCATGTAGTCGCCCACCCCATTAATTTGTTCAGGTCTTTTTGCAAGATTTCCACATCCTGCGGAGAAGTTATTGCCCTGCTTAGCTTAGTATCGTCTGCAAATACAGAGATGGAACTGTTTATCCCATCCTCCAGGTCATTTATGAACAAATTAAATAGGATTGGTCCCAGCACAGAACCCTGGGGGACCCCACTACCCACCCCTGACCATTCTGAGTACTCCCCATTTATCACCACCCTCTGAACACGCCCTTGTAGCCAGTTTTCAATCCATGTACTCACCCTATGGTCCATGCCAACGCACCTTATTTTGTACAGTAAACGTTTATGGGGAACTGTGTCAAATGCTTTTGCGAAATCCAGATACACCACGTCTACGGGCCTTCCTTTATCTAGATGGCAACTCACCTCCTCATAGAAGGTTAATAGATTGGTTTGGCAAGAACAATTCTTCATGAATCCATGCTGATTACTGCTAATGATATCATTCTTATTACTAAAATCTTGTATATAGTCCCTTATCATCCCCTCCAAGAGTTTACATACTATTGATGTTAGGCTAACTGGTCTGTAATTCCCAGGGATGTTTTTTGGGCCCTTTTTAAATATTGGTGCTACATTGGCTTTTCTCCAATCAGCTGGTACCATTCCAGTCAATAGACTGTCTGTAAAAATTAGGAACAACGGTCTGGCAATCACCTGACTGAGTTCCCTAAGTACCCTCGGATGCAAGCCATCTGGTCCCGGTGATTTATTAATGTTAAGTTTCTCAAGTCTAATTTTAATTCCGTCCTCTGTTAACCATGTAGGTGCTTCCTGTGTTGTGTCATGAGGATAAACACTGCAGTTTTGGTTACTGAAGCCCCCCGATTCACTCGTGAAGACTGAGGAGAAGAATAAATTCAATACCTCTGCCATCTCCCCATCCTTTGTAACCAGATGTCCTTCCTCATTCTTTATGGGGCCAATATGGTCTGTCCTCCCTTTTTTACTGTTTACATACTTAAAGAATTTCTTGGGATTTTTTTTGCTCTCCTCCGCTATGTGTCTTTCATGTTCTATCTTAGCCATCCTAATTGCACCCTTACATTTCTTATTGCATTCTTTATAAATTCTGAATGCTGTGGATGATCCCTCAACCTTGTATTTTTTGAAGGCCTTCTCCTTTGCTTTTATATGCATTTTTACATTGGAGTTAAGCCATCCAGGATGTTTGTTCGCTCTTTTAAATTTATTACCCAATGGGATACATTGGCTAATGCCCTTATTTAATATGCTCTTAAAGCAAACCCATCTCTCCTCTGTATTCTTTGTTCCTAATATTTTATCCCAATTTATGCCTTTTAGCAAGGTTTGTAGTTTAGGGAAGTTGGCTCTTTTGAAATTCAGTGTCTTTGTGTTCCCTTCATGTCTCCTATTTGTGTGATTTATACTGAAACTAATTGACCTGTGATCGCTGTTACCTAAATTGCCCCGTATTTCCACATCTGTTATCAGGTCTGTATTGTTGGTAATCAGTAGATCTAGTAATGTTTTATTTCTAGTTGGTGCGTCTACCATCTGACCCATAAAATTGTCCTGCAAGACCTTAAGGAACTGGCGAGCCTTAAATGAATGCGCGGTTCCCTCCGCCCAGTCTATGTCTGGATAATTAAAATCCCCCATTATGATAACACTTCCCATCCTTGCTGCTAATCCAATTTGTGATAGGAGATCCGTCTCCACTTCCTCCCTCAGGTTAGGGGGCCTATAGCATACTCCCAGTATTATTTTCCCCTTAGCTTCATCCCTTTGGAGCTCTACCCATAAAGATTCCACCTCCTCCCTAGCCCCCTCAGTGATGTCATCTCTCACATTCACTTGTACATTATTCTTGATATATAGGCATACCCCTCCCCCCTTTTTTACCCTCTCTATCCTTGCGGTATAGGGTATACCCTTGAATGTTTGCCAGCCAATCATGAGAGCTATTGAACCAGGTCTCTGAAATTCCCACAAAATCCAAATCCTCCTTGTACAACAGTATCTCTAGTTCACCCATCTTGTCCGCCAGGCTCCTGGCATTGGTGAACATGCCACATAGTTTAGACCGGTCGCATATTGTCCTCGTATTGGGTGTTTCAAGATTGCAACTCGGACTTTCTACTATACTCACCTTGTGTTTTTGTGCTTTGGTTAACCTACCACTAATGACCCCAATACTACCCTCTGGAATATCTTCCACGCTGGCTATCACTGTCTCTGGACCCTCCCCCCCATCGCCTAGTTTAAAAACCCCTCTAACTTTTTGGCCATCTTCATTCCCAGCAGATCTGCACCCTCCTCATTTAGGTGCAGTCCGTCCCTTCTATAGTACCGGTTACCGACTGAGAAGTCGGCCCAGTCCTCCAGGAACCCAAACCCCTCCTTACTACACCAGCTCTTCAGCCACTTGTTTACTTCCCTAATCTCCCTCTGCCTCTCTGGTGTGGCTCGATGTACCGGTAGTATTCCTGAGAACACTACCTTGGAGGTCCTTTTCCTCAATTTAGCTCCTAAGTCCCTAAAATCGTTCTTTAGGACACTCCATCTGCCTCTGACTTTGTCATTGGTGCCAACGAGGTATTTCACCTTCACAGTATTACCCATGTTTTAACTTAAATTTAATTTTGTAATATTGTGTATTATGATATGTATTTTGGTATTATGCGGTGTGTCCGTTACAACTTGGAGTTAAGTAGTCCTTTTAAAATTATCCCTGGTCATGTTGCAGAGTAGTGTTGTCTATTGGCATTTTAAATCACACTATTATAATAGCATCCGCCATGCCGAAGCCTGGACTAACCAAAAATGGCCGCAGTCACATGGCCATCAGTTTAGAACACACCTCATACCATATAAAAACTGGATGGTGTAGCAGGATGGCACTGCTCCAGATGATGTCCCATTGACGAAACGCGTAGGGCGGGACTATACAGCGTCATTTCATCACTTCCGGTTTGGAGCCGTGGAGCGCAGATCGCTCCGGTTTCCTGTTTTCACTTTTAATGATTTTTATTAAATGCGAGTACCCATCAGTATTATTAATAAATGTTTGGATATTTGAACAGTATCGCACTATGGAGTCTCTTTACTCTCTAAATGTGGGCAACATCTAAGAGGTTAACAGTGAGGAGACCACTTTCATCGCAGACAAGGAGGTACTTGGAGAACACAGGACAGGAAGTTACCTCCGACTCCACAGGCTGCACAGTGGCTCATACTGTGAAGGTGAAATACTTCCTTGTGGGGTGAATAATAGCGGTGAGTGCATTTCTTATGGGGCACATGGTTTTTCAGAGGATTGTGTTTATTTTATTTTCGTTTGAACATAACAATATGTATTAATTAAAGTGGTTAGGAAGTTTACACAGTAGGATTTTTTTGTGCGTGTACAAATATTTATTTTCTGAACTTTTATTGTCAATTTTTGCACTAAATGCACCGTGACACACACCCCTCAAGTATTTAGATGTTGTAGGTCACCTCTTAATAAGAGCAGTGCCATACCTATCCTCTCCTTTTCACACTTGCTTCTGTGTGCGGGCAAACACATCCAAGCCAGCAATACTGACAGTGCCAGGCAGAAGCAGAAGCATTATTATTACCAGCGACAAGCAGAGCTGAGCTGAACCAAGCCAAGTGTCAAAGTGATCAAAGTATACAAATCCATCTGGCAGAGAATTCACAAAAATGTCTGCTATCACTTTATTTATTTGTAAGTGTAATCACTTATTTTTAACTGCTGTTTTGTAATGTTAAACCTTCAATAAACAGATTTTTTTTATATGTCCGCTATCACACCTCAACCTTTAACGCCTCAAAGTAGATCCTTTTCACTTCCCCTTTCAGCATTTCCCTAGAGAAAAACAACACTTTCATGGGTGTTTAACAAGCATTCCTGATGCTTTTTCCAACACTTCACATACACATCAAAAATATGTCATAAATGCTGTAGGCGCGTTATTGAGCATTGCTTCATTCTTCATAATCAAGCGGGAAGGAGCCCTAACGCTGCCATGACGTCTAAGGACTAGTGAGCTGCTTTATTTTATATTTTTGTTCTTGGGTTTAGATTATTACTCATGGAATAATGTGGCCATACACACAGTGACTGTCACACATTCAGATTTTTGATCACGGTTTCACATGACACGCACAGCGAATATTCCGTCTATATTGTATTCCGGAGTACACAGTAATGTTTAGGCAGCAAAAGCATGACACAAATGTATCTGTGCTGAATCAACATGGACTGACAAAAAAAATCCCCCCTCTGGATCGAACAGAAATAGTTCCTTATTGCATGGTTCATCCTGCACACATGCTGTGAATGAGGATTTTTGCCGAAACGCGTAGGCTACAGTCTGTATACTCACTGAGATGGCTTTACAATAAAATACAGTTCGAGGTTTACGGAGTTGCCAGCTATTTTCTCTGGTGATATACTGTGACTGTCCAGACTGATCGACCTCTTTATGCGTCTGGTGATTTTTAATGTAATTCTCTTATAAAAGCACGATTATAGGTCAGTGGTCTCAAAACTGCGGCCCTCTGCTTGTCTTTACCTGGCCATTGGGGCAGTGTTCCTCTTACTGATACAAGACACTATTCTAACCACTGACACCAATGATGGGGCATAATTCCTCCCACTGACTCCAACAATGGGGCACTATTCCTCCCACTGACACCAACAATGGGGTACTATCCCCCTCACTGACATAGATTAGGCATTATTCCTCCCACTGACACCAGCTTTTGGCCCCCATAAAGTCTGAACTGGCCCTTTGTTGCGAAAGTTTGGAGACCCCTGATATAGGCTGTCACTTCTAACCCTTTTCTGAACACGCTAGTTTCCTGGTTGTCATGCTGATCCTCTATTGTCGATATGTTCTAGGTCACGGACCCATTGCAAGCACACAGAGCAGGAGTTCTGATTTCATGAGCTGCAAACCTGTTGAGGGTCAGTGATTTACACTTTACTGAGGCCAGAGACAGCCAGGCAGCTAGCATTTTTTAAAGAGATGGTTTGCAATGGTAGACTATGCATCTCCCCATCACAGGCTTCCTTTAAAAGCAGAGATACCAAAAGCTTTAATCACCCAAAGCACATTTACAGTTGAACCATTAGTATCAGTGTCACCCTTGAGGCGGCAGCTAGGGAACCCAGAATGATCAATCTACAGCTGGAGACACGGTGCCGGGAGTCTGCTGTCAGCTATGGAACAATTAAAGTTATTGCGACCAACGTGAACTGCTTACTGCATGAGAACAGGTATTATACACAACACAGCCGACGTTCCATCCCATAAACACAGGTGATTGAACTATTACAATCACTACACTCACACAGACAGTATCTTATAATCTGTTGAGGAACTGGCACCATTCACTATATACCATCATCAATCAGTTCTTATTTTAGCATCATTCTGGAAGATTGCCACATTATTAGAATGCACAGAACATGCTCTGTTAGATATTTAAACCCCCCTGAGGTTCACTTATCTATTCCTTAAAAAGTCAAAAAACATTTTCCCAATTTAGATCCATGCCACACTAGTGATCCTGTCAATGTAGAAAACTCGCCAACAGCATCTACTACATAGGGCTCATTGACACAATGCGTGGTGACCTGCGTTAAAGGCAGAACTAAACTGCATCTGAGCACCACAAACGGAAACGTATTTTTATTTATTTTTTTTAATACTCAAAGCAAACTCCCCCAATGTCTCCAAGCCTTATTCTGTTGAGAAATCAGTTTGAAAAACACCCCCTAGCACAGTGATGGTGAACCCTGGCACCCCAGATGTTTTGAAACTACATTTCCCATAATGCTCAACTACACTGCAGAGTGCATGAGCATCATGGGAAATGTAGTTCCAAAACATCTGGGGTGCCAAGGTTCGCCATCACTGCCCTAGCATATCTAACCACAGCCATCTTGAGTAAGGGCAGACGATTCATGTAGTATTTACGTCCTGGAATGCATCTGCCCCTAGCTCTGGCAGGCAGATGTGCTTGGCCGAGAAAGCGCCCCCTTCAGATGAAAGTAAAAAAATATGCTCATGAGGGCTCCTGGGATGTATTACATCATTTGGGCCTAGGCCAGAAACCAGGAAGTAACTGAAGAAATGCAAGAAAAAAAAAAAGAAAGAAGAAGGTTTAAAGCAAATAAATATAATATACTGTATACAGATTAAAATTAGTGACTGTTGATTGAGAGAGTTTAGCTCTACTTTAATCTGCACAGATCAATGCAGGATCACTGTTAGAGCCGGTTCACACGGGGGCGACTTGTCGTCAGGCGACCTAGCCGCCTGACAAGTCGCCTTCCGTTCTGTACAATGGAACCGTTCTAATCGGAGCGACGCAAGTCGCTCCGACTTAGAAAAAGGTCCCTGTACTACTTTGGGGGCGACTTGAGGCGACTTGCATAGACTTCTATACAGAAGTCGTTCTGCAAGTCGTGCCGCCCCTAGTGTGAACCGACCCTTAGGGAACATAGAAATCAATTGTCTTCTATGTGCCCTGTACACAACACAACACTGCATTTTTCTGCTACACACTGAACCCCACTTCCTGTCTGCACCACAGCTCCCTTGTGCATAGGAATGAATGAAACATGCAGGTTAAAGAGCGACAGCACGCTCAACCGGCCTTCGAGGGAGCGACAAATACTAGGAGATAAGAGCTTTCACTGCCCTACTGTACCCTGCATAGCGATCCTGTTGCTGGCGACTTTCTGTTAGTGTCAGAACCCGCAGCGTAACAGAGGCCTTACATAAAGAGCTGAATCCTCTCTCACACCGAGATGCCACAAAGGCAGGAGGTGGCTCAGTGTAATGCAATCACTGACCTGCAGGTGATGGGGCAGTGCTACTGTCTGTAGAATTGCTTTGAAGCATATAATATCAAAACAGGTGGATAGATCACAAGAATATGAGCATTCCTACAAATCTTCTGCCAGGTAACTATGTTCCTATATATGTGTATTCAACCTGACTGGCTTATAGTGGACTAAACTCCGCAAGCTACCTCCACCTGCCAGGAATGCAACAGTTCTATCCCTACAAGCCACCATCATCTTCTCTCTGGGCCAATTCTGAGTGCCAGGTTTTCAGCTTCGCGATTGGCCAGTGGGGAAGGACATAGTCACGTGCATGCGCACAATAATCAGTCAATCCGGCACAGCCTTCTTCCAGTGGGGACACCAGTAACTTCAAAGAGAGGATTTCCCCTCATTTTTAAGAGATTTTACAAAACCTTTAGCTAGAAAAATACACTTTAACTAAAAAGGCTAAGTTCATCTTAGGGAAAAGAAAATAAACATTTCTGCAGGAAAAAAAAAAAAAAGTGTTTTTTTTTTATAAATTTTTGCCACAGGAAAAACTCTTCCTCCAGCTTTCTGCCCGTCTCTCTGTACAACCTTTTAGTTAGAAAGCTGGAGGAAGCATCAATGGACTACAAGTATGAAGAACTAAAAGTCCGACTGCTACGGTGGCAGACGGGATTAGTTGTGAATAATGCCTGTGCGGGGGAGCGATTTTAAATGTGGGGGACAGGAACACCTCCATCAGGGGACGTGGGATCTGGGGGTAGGATGCGGGTGTTTAGGAACACGATACACACCAAATACGGGTATAGCATGTAACACATTCCTAAAGGTGAACTTATCCTTTAAAGTTATTATGATTTCTTTATAGAAAATGGTTTCTTTGTAAGTCTCACTTAAAAGTAGGAATATGGGCTCAGAAAACAGATTACCAAGGCAGCCTTTTTTTTATTTTTTTACTAAGGGTCCCAGTTTTATGTGTCCATCATACCATTAGATCTGTTGGTTTCCCACATCTTGTATGGTTGACTTTACAGATCTACAGGTCAGGACTCAAACCTTTTGAGACCAGTTGGTTAGTGTCCTTACCAGACAAGTAGCATCTTCAGAAAGAAATTAACAATGGCACCCCCAATGTACCTTATTTGAAAAAGTGACTGATGGACCACCTGGCACCCCATTTGGGCGCTTCCGCCAAACAGTCCCTTCTGCTCACCAAACCCTTCCAGAAGACCGAGAGCTAATACAAACCCTTTCCCCCCCAAGCATCGTACACAGACAAGATGTTGAGGTAAGAACCAAAGGAATGACTCTTTATAAAAACTCAGACACATACTTTATACCCCCCAGAAGGACATTCCCCTCTTGGGGATATTAGCATGACAATGCAAACTTCAAACAGAAATCCAACTAACAGCCAACAACCAACAGTGATCTTAATTAAACAGTAAACCAATTAACAACTAGTCACCTAGACAGGCCTAGGTGACTCAGGCCAGTGCCCACCCAGACAGTTCGGCACCAGTTCCCCAGAAAGAATACCCAGTGCTGTCCAAATCTCATTACCCAGCTTTAGCTTATGTAATCTGTCCACTAGACATGTCATCATAAGACAAAACTCGTACAATGTTCCAGCAGTCTGAAGAAGTGGACGTAATGTATCTTCATGTATTTCTTGAGGGAATTTGTTGATAAATATTTCTGTCCCAAGTGGAGGAGCTTCTCCAACCCATTCTGCAGGAGGGCCACCATATTCCCTCTGACCACTAACCTGTACAAGCCTAATATTACACCTTTCCATCCACTCCAGAAGGGATGCTTTATTGTCTTTATTCAGAGAATCCAAGCTTCGGTCTCAGTGTTCATCACATTGTTGTCCATCATTAGAGAATGATCTGCTCCATGGGATCAGAGGGTGAACTGTGCTCTTATCCATGCTCTGACCAGGAGAAGCAGACAAAATCCCTAGTCTCCTCCATGGGCCATAATCAGTGGGTAGGAGGCTTGCCCCTAGTACCCTACAAAAAGCCCTTGATCCGGTTGGGTTTGTCACAGTGACAAACAAATCAAAGCCCTATTCCAGCTAACAAATTTTAAGCAGTTAATGCCACAGGTTGATTTTCTTTACTGGGAAAAAAGGGGTCAGAAAGACCCCGTCAAACATAAAAAAATTGCAGGTAAAAGCACAGAAAAATCAAGTACATTAAATGCTTACTTGTAGCGTTTATCCTTTCCATAAACTATTTTTTATTCTTTTGTAATGTGCCCATCATAATCCTCTCCTCTTCTGGGAGCTTCTAAATACCCTCTTTGCTGGCCCAGCTCTTTCATTTAGATAAACTTTAATGAAGCTGCTGGGAGAGGAGCAATGTAGAGTACTATAGAGCAGGGCTCAAAATTTCAAGTCCTAAACTACTAGCCAGGCCTCAAGGGTTACTCGCCACCAGTGCCCCACTCAATCCCTACCCTGCCCCGCCCCTAAACACACCCTCATAAGTTATCTCATGAAATGACACTTAAATGTTTTATGCAAAAATAAGTTACAAAAATAAATATTAACAACAACTTTATCAGTGCAGCCTCACCTGTGCCCCTCAATGCAGCCTCACCTGTGCCCCTCAATGCAGCCTCACCTGTGCCCCTCAATGCAGCCTCACCTGTGCCCCTCAATGCAGCCTCACCTGTGCCCCTCAATGCAGCCTCACCTGTGCCCCTCAATGCAGCCTCACCTGTGCCCCTCAATGCAGCCTCACCTGTGCTCATCAATTCAGCCTCACCTGTGCCCACTATCGCTGCCTCACTGTGCCCACCATTGCCCATTGCAGCCACACTGTGCCTGTTGCATTACAGCCTCACTGTGCCCATTGCAGCCTCGCCTGGGCAGAGGAATGCATGGCTGGAGGATAAGGAGAGCTGTGGGATAGCACGCTGTTACCGGCGCTTACATTATAATTGTCTCCGCTCTGCTCGACACAGCCCCGCTTCCTCCTGACTTACGCCTGTGATAGAATGCATCCCAGCATTGGACCGGCGTTCTGTCTATCACAGGCGCAGGTCAGGAGGAGGCGGGGCTGTGTCGAGCAGAGCGGAGACAATAATGTAAGCACCGGTAACAGTGTGCTATCCCGTGGCTCTCCTCTTCCTCCCCGGTGCGATCGCTGGGAGAACGGCTCCTGATCAACCCCGTCGGGGGTGCTCTCCCCCCTCTCCCAGGCAGGCAGCCCAGCTCGCAAGCCCTCATTTTCCACTCGCAAGCTGTGAGTAGGCGAGTGAAAAATTTGAGGGCTACTATAGTGTGTCACTTGAGAGACCGCTCTGAGCCTATCCCATCCAAGATGGCAGCACCCAACAGCCATCTCAGGGCTTTTGGATATGCACACCACTTTTACATGAAAAATACACTAAATGCACATATAATCTTATGTGAAGATTTGTTTTTGAAATGTAGGGTCTGGCGACTGGGTCGCTTTAAAAGAGAAGTATAGGGTTATTCTTTTTTCTGAATCATGCTCATCTAGGTGGATAGGTCCAATGCTGCATCTGTCCCCCGCCAGCTCTAATACTGAGAACCGAGCGATCAAACACCACCAATCGCTCAGATCTCAGAGCTCCCTGAGCAGAGAGCAGGTGACTGACCCCCGCCGAGCTCACTGGACTGCTGGGCTGTGTTATAAGGTTTTCCTCATCTGGTCACTATCACTTTTTCTGGACAGCTTGGTCCGCATGCAAATGTGCAGAAAAAATAAACAAAAGGTGTGAATTAAAACAGTAATTCAAACACTGAATGTGATCATTACAGGTATTAACCCTATACAGTTAATAGAATATAATTCTATCACTATGGTTGCCCTTTAAGAGGAAATATTTTAAGGTGATACTTCAAAATAAAATATACTGCATGCTTGAGCTTTAGTTATCTCATTCTACCTATGCAGCAGTAGTACAGGTGCTGTTCTATGAATTGCAGCCTACAGCCTTTTCCCTCCTGAGTCCATTTGCTTTTCAGAGTTGAATACTCATGGTCTTTAATGACCCAGCATGCAAACTTGAGGTAAACTGGCGGCAAACCTCAACAGTGGAAATGCAAAGTGCCATTACAAAGGAACTGTAGAGCACAAACTGTTTATAGCCTTTTCCACGTAATGCTATTATTGTGCTGTTAGGAAAACAATCCATAGACAAAAAGACAGAATTTAGATGCCCGCTCAGGTAAAGAGGTAAAGCCCATTCCCATGATTAAGCCTCAGGGAGAGAAGCGAAACACGTTGGAGGAGTGGCCGGGCTGACGCTGCCATTCATCTCACTTCATGCACATGGATCTGCTTCATGATGTACAGCTTATGGATCTTTTGTCCATAGACAAAGCTATGGGGGTGTGGGGGGGGGGGGGTGGAAATGGACAAAAATACAACAACAATGAAACAAGTCGGGTGGAGTTGGGCTTTAAACCTGTACAGGCAGACAGTTTAATACACAGTTGAAATATGTAAATGTGAACCAACTTGACAAATGATTGGTAATTCTATATAGCCAGTCTTGTGATCCTGCCAGACAACACAGCCAGGTACCTCTGTTCAGACTACACAGCATAGCCTGGTAGAGGTTCGCCCTTATCCTGTGACTGGACAATAAAAGGGCAGCACACTAGTGAGCAGTACAGCGTTGATTGGCTCAGAGTGTGGCCCCTCCATCTCCCAGAGTGCGGTCATGCATAGGCTTAGTAGACAGTATTATTGCTAGCTCTGTGTTATAGTTAATGATTTTTCATTTTTATATCTGCCTGGAGTTCAGCCTCAAACTTTTTAAATGATAGATATGTAGTGTTTTGCCCAGGTGCAGTCATGTACTCACATCTCCAACGGGTATATTGAACGCCTCCGCAATCTTGGCATAGAGTTCTTTCACATTGCTGAATCCCTCAATCCTCCCTGTGGGGCTCCCATGTGCAAGCTGAGCGTGGAACACCAGTCGAGGCCGCAGGGCAGGAGCAGGGGGAGGGAGACCAGGCGCTTGAGGGGAGAGAGAGCCACCTGGGACACCACCAGACTGAGACACTCCTAATGCCGTGCGTTCCCCAACATCGTCTTCCTCCATTAGCGGAGATGCCTTCTTTCTACGTCCAAGGCCCAGAGGCATTGGGACTCCCAAATAGCCGGTCTAGGGGTGTACAAACTGAGAGGAATCTGTAAGGGGGAAAAAAAAAAAGGAGCATATTAAAAGTGCAAGGTAAAGTATTAACACAACACTGCTTTCCTAGTGATCTGAGTCATTGAGCAGCCCAGTGAGAATGAAGGCTGCTAAGCTGAAAATTGCCCTACAGCCAGCTGAGCCGCACATGGGATCCCTAAGGTATGTACTATATGACGTGTGCATGAGCTGCGTTTATTGGTGCTGCATGGTGTGAGTATTGGCGTGAAGTATTTTTTTGGAGTACACGGTTCAGTGTTTCACAGGCATGCTGAAGTGTGGAACTTCTAGTTTAACCTTAAAGGTAAGTTAATAAGGTCACAAAGGGGGTTCTCCTCTTTTTGTCTCAGCACAACCGAAAGTGTTCTCTGCAAGTCCCTGGTCCAAAATGGAAGCTGGTATCGCTAGGATAAGAAGCTCCAGCAGCTCCACATGGGGCATCGTTATAAAGAACAGACTAGAAACTGGAAACGTATCCTAAAAGTGGGCATCTCAAGGAAGCCAGCAGATGCACTATGCTCGCTTCAAGGGACTGTTGCACGTGACGTTTGTAGATCAATTTAATGGTTAACAGTCATTTGAGAATTTTTCCTAACGCTGGAAGCTTCAGGTCTGTCATATAATAATGACATATAATCATATCCTTTGTCATATAGTAAGTAACTGACTAATCTCGAGGAAGTGATGGCGCAAAAAAGGATAGACATCATGGACCCTGCACCTGTAATACTACATCGGAAAAGGTAGCTTTAATATTTCTATCCTGCTCTCTGATGCCGATATACTCAACTCTGGTTCTCTCACTTACCACGTTAAGGGCTGAACAATGCCGATTTCCAGCACTTCATCTCTCTGCTCGTAGGAGAAGACCAATATCCTATCGAGGTTGATAGGAAATTCATAGGATGGCTGCTCCAATCCAGCAGAGGTGAGGCAGAGGAAGTCAGCACTGCAGGCGGATGGGCAGAACACAGTTGCAGGGAAGAGGAACATTCACAAAGGTTAGCTAACCCTTTCTTCACACTCTGAATCTAAACATGTAGTTGTAGGGTCTAGATCGATCTACGCTATATTACTAAAGAGTTGGGACTCTAAACTTAAGGTAAACCTGCCTTGAAAGGAAGACTGAAGCTCCCATTACCCCCCTTCTGACAAGCCTAGCTGCTAAGCTTTTATTCTGGCTTCAAATACTCACTAGACAGAGCAAAAAGATCAGAGAGAAGTCCAAAACTCAAGAATTGTTGGAGGCCCACACATGCCCCAAAGGGTGTGCAGACCACAGGTGGATATCTTATATAACATCAAACTCAAAACATGTTTGAGCTTCTGGTCAGAAGTCCTGATCCTTGGTCAGAGGCTTTAAGTCAAAGTTGTGAAACATGAGGGTCAGGACTACAGCCAGGTATCTAGCATTTTCATATGAAGATGTTAGATTAGAAGCTGAAAAACACCCTTTCACCAACTTACACAAATTGCAAGTAAAAACAAAAAGTACAAGTACTTTAAAGGGGTTGTAAACACTCGAGGCATAGGATGCATTAAGGTGAAAAACCTTCTGTAGCAGCCCCCCCCCCCCCAGAGACCCCCTTTTATTTACCTGAACCCGATCGTTCCATCGACGGGGATGAGCACAGCAGCTCCAGCTGCGGTCTCGGGTCCTCATTAGATAGATTTGATAGCAGCGCAGCCATTGGCTTCCACTGCTGTCAATCAAATCCAGTGACACGGGAGCATGGGGGGCGGGGCCAAATCCTGCTGTCTGTGTCAATGGACGCAGCAGCAGAACTCGGAAACGCGCCCACACGGGTGTCCCCTTGGAATGCGGGTATCCGAGGGGGCAATCGAGAAGCCAGGAGCGCCGCTGGGGGACCAGCAGAGGAGGATCTGGGCCACTCTGTGCAAAACCTTGTACAGAGGGGGTCAGTACAACATGTTTGTTATTTTTATTTTTTTAAAACCAAACATTAACAACCCATTTAAATGCTTACACGGTTTTCCTTTCCATAAATTCTTTTTGAAGTTTTGAAAGGATGGGAGTGCCACACCCGCTTGTAAAGACCTTTTAAAAGATTTTTTTTTGTTACATCCAATGCGTTTTGGGGCCTCAGCACTCCACAGGCTAAAAAAACAGATAACGTAGGTGCCTGAATTGGAAAACTCCTTTGGGTTAGCGGTTACAAAAGAAAAAAAAAAAAAAAAAAAAAAGAAGGTCTATACAAGCTGGTGTGGCGCTCCTATCCTTTCAAAACTTCAATGAACTCCTCCGGGGGTCCAGCAAGACCCCACAGCTGCTGGTGAGCAGCTTCTAGGACCGTAAACCACCCACTCCATTAAAACGCATCTCCATAGGTTCAGCGCTCCAACGTCACAAAGATTGCATAAATTATTTTTGACTTGCAATGTGCCTTTGAAAAATAAATAAATGAGTGAGGGGTGGGTGGTGCTGCCCGTCACCTGAAGAGTGAACCTCCAGGTGTGTCACTTTTCCCAGGTGAAAGTGCAATTCCTATTCAAACAGGGTGATAAATCAATATGCAAATGTGAGATCATGTGATTACAGGTGTTCCCACCCTATGATCTTATACCAATACAAATATATTGTGTGTTGGTAATTTAGATATGCCAAGTACCTAATACTGTGAAAACTTATATATTACAATACAAAATCCAATATTAAAAAATTAATCAAATAAGTCCATCACCAAATCCATCAAAAAAAAATAAATCACTAAATGTATATATATTTTTTTTTTAATAGAGCTGTGCGATTCTGGCCAAAATGAGAATCACAATTTTTTTGCTTAGAATAAAAAGATCACAATTCTCTCACAATTCTCACAACGTAAAATCTTTCACATTATACCAAAAAAAAAAAAAAAAAAAAAAAAAAAGAGCTAACTTTACTGGTTAGTTTTTTTTTTTTTTTTAAATTCATTAAAGTAATTTTTTTAAAAATGCATTTGAAAGACCGCTGCGCAAATACAGTGTGACATAAAATATTGCAACAACCACCATTTTATTCTCTAGTGTTTGGGGGTTCTAAGTAATTTTTTAACAAAAAAAAAAAAATATTTTAAATTGAAACCAACAAATGTCAGAAAAAGGTTTAATTTAAGTGGTTAAACTTTTTTCACTTACACACAAAGTCTATTCCATTGACAAATTGTTACAATGTTTATACTTAAGTTCAACTGATAAAGAATGTTTTGATTCTTTGCAGACTGCCCAGTTTTTCTCTTCCTTTCTTTTGATGGCTGTGGCTCCAGAAGACCAGAGAGAATTCTTTGCATAGAAAGAAACGGGAAACGCTTTAGTCAAGATCGCGATTCTTGATGATTAATCGTGCAGCTCTAATAGAAATATATATATATATATATATATATATATATATATATATATATATATATATATATATATATATATATATATATATATCTATATATCCTGGTCCAGCTCCTCCCTTCAACCCCCCGCCCCCATATGATCTTTAATGCAGCTACCAGGGAAAGATTAAAAGGGGAATACTATAGAATGTCACTTGAGTGACAGTTCTGAGTCTGCTGACATCACATCCTAGATGGAAGTGTCCAGCAGAACTCTCAAGGCTTTTGGCTGTCTACACAAGGGAGGCTTTAAGACCCCATTCACACTGAGCCGCCCCGGGCGTCAGCGGTAAAGCGGCGCTATTTTTAGCGCTGCTTTTCCGTAGTTTTAGCGGTGCTATTCGCAGTTTTAACCCCGGCTAGCGCCCGAAAAGGGGTTAAATCCGCCCACTTTGCCGGCGGTATAGCAGCGCTGCCCCATTGTTTTCAAAGCTTTTAATATGCTCCAAAGAAGCTGCTGGCAGGACTTTTTCTGACGTCCTGCCAGCGCACCGCTCCAGTGTGAAAACCCTGGGGCTTTCACACTGGAGTGAATGGAGCCGCTGTTTCAGGGCGCTTTGCAGGTGCTATTTTTGATGCTAGAACGCCTGCAAAGCACCTCAGTGTGAAAGGAGTCTTACTGGTAATAAAACAAAAAACATGGCTAAAATATACTAAATGCACATATAATCTAACAGAAAGATTTTAGATGAAATGAAGGGTCCAACGACAGGATCTATTGAAGGCAAGTATTTTGCTAGATGGCTACCACTCAACAAAAGTTGGAGGGGGTGGTGACATTTAAAGGACACATTTCATGTCATTTCTGACATGCAGTTCTACAATATAAAATCTGAATACTCATTTTGCTAGGTTTAGGGCCTATTCTAAAGTGTTTTCAATACCCTTTAAGCATTTAGAATCCTATAAGGCCCCTTTCACACGAGAGATCCGATCTCATCTGAAAAACAGACAGGCGAACCCTTCATTTTCCTCTATGGAGTGGTGGATGTAAACAGACTTTACACGTTTACACCAGGCTATCTCTAATCCGATCCTGCAGAAATAAAATGAAAGAGGATCTGTTCCACTCCATCTGGCTGGATTGGGGGGAGGGGGGGGGGGGGAAGTCAGGTGTAAACGGACAGCTGGTCCATTTACATTTGACTGCCCATAGAGCAGAGTTTAGGATCTGTGCCTTGGCCCTTCTTATGGCTCTCACCATTGCTAACAGAGCAAGCACGTCAAAATCTAGATGTCTTCTACATGGCTTCACCACTGTCTGCCCCACCTGCTACAACCAAGTCCTGATCAGCCAGTCTGCCCCTAGTGGGAGCGGATTCCCAATCCGCGACAAGAGGACTTTTAGAAAGTGCCCTTGCACAATTTCCCAAGTATGATCTAAACCCTAAGACCCCTTTTACACTGAGGCGTTTTACACGCGATACAGCGCTAAAAATAGCGCCTGCAAAGTGCCTCTCCTGTCACTCCAATGTGAAAGCCTGAGTGCTTTCACACTGGAGCGGTGCGCTGGCAGGACGTCAAACAAATTCCTGCAAACAGCATCTTTGAGGTGCTTTAGGAGCGGTGTATGCTCCATGGGATTTAATGGGCAACGCTGCATTCTGCGGCGCTTTTAACCCTTTTTCAGCTGCTAGCGGGGGTTAAAAGCGTTGGTAACGCGCCGCTAAAAATAGCGTCACTTTACCGCTGACGCCCCAGTGTGAAAGGGCTCTAACTGAATGACAAAACATTTGCTAAAGTTCCACACATCAAAACAAGTATTATTTCTTTCATCAAATACCGTTTTTTTCCCATCCTCCTTGTATCTGTGTGCTGCTGATTTCCTCTGGTCACTTCCTGTCTCTATCCACCCACTCCAGTGCTGGCTGCTCATCATTGTTCTGACTACTGATAGCAGCAACATTGTACCATGAGAGAGCAATGTGTGCCAGCATGACCTCTGACCTAAAGTGCAAGAGCAACTAGGAGACAGTTGTCACCCCATAACAGACGCTGCCTGAACAAGCACCTTCATGGCACCGCATATTATTTCATGAAACTCGAAAAGTAATGTTTGGAATTACAGTAAAAGGTTAACGCTTATATGAGATTATAGTGATTTAGAGCTACTCTAGCACTGAAATGACAATGCAAACTGTTTGCGCAAGAGGTTGCATGTCTGACCGGCTTTATAAAAAAACTTTATTAAATGCTAAAGTTAGTGCCTGCCCTCAGAAACTATTTGGTATCAGTTGGATCTCTGCCACTGGACATTGTTCTCAAGCACTTCGGCTTCTTGCTGACAGTACCAAATACCGTACAAGCTGATTTTGCAAAAGAATAAAAAAAAAACAGAAAACAAAATACCATTGCAGTGGCTCACTGACTTTGACTGACAGCAGCGGGAGACAATGTGTCTCAGCTAATCAGGAGGGAGAGTCCCCGGACTTCACGGCTCTCGCACAACATCACTTGATCGAGACGGGGCTCAGGTAAGTATTGGGGGGGGGGGCTGCTGCACACAGAAGGTTTTTCATCTTAATACATAGAATGCACGAAGATAAAAAAAACCTTCTGGCTTTAGAATCACTTTAACTACGTGTTAAAAGTGATTGTAAGCGATTTTTTTTTTTTTTTTAAAATAACAAACATATCATACTTACCTCCACTGTGCAGCTCGTTTTGCACAGAGTGGCCCCAAACCTGCCCTTCTGGGGTCCCCCGGCGGCTCCTCCCTGCATCAGATAACTGAGAGGGTTACCTTGCGGGCGCGCTCCCGAGTCCAGCATTCGGCTTCCATAGCCGCCGAATGTATGATTCGACCCCACCCCTGGGTCATTGGATTTGATTGACAGCAGTGGGAGCCAATGGCTGCACTGCTATCAATCTATCCAATCAAGAGCCAAGAACCCCCTGCAGAGAGACAGCGCATGCCCATCGGGTCAAGTTCCAGGGCTCAGGTAAGTAAAACGGGGGGCTGGGGGACCGGTCACCGCCAGGTGTTTTTTCACCTTAATGCATAGGATGCATTAAGGTGAAAAAACATGAAGGTTTATAACCTCTTTAAGTCTAGGGGTAGCGGTTGTGATGCTTACCTTATTCCCCACTATGGCAGGATTCCACCACGTTGTGCAACTGGTACCCTAAAACCTGTTCGGCACTCTGATCGGCTACCACACTGTGATGTCACCAAGTACAATGCAGGAACAAAAGTTCTGCATTGTATGAGAGTATGATGAGGGTCTGCCCACAACCCGGAGTGTCTCAGAAAAAAAAACGGACAACACCAGAAGCCAGCGGGAGCAAGGAATAAGGCAAAATAGAAGAAATGGCCGCACACCACTATAGCGATCCAATATCCTTTATTGGAAATCCCAAAAGACACTACAGGAAAGAACGTCTGGTAGACGCGTTTCACACACTTCAGGTGCGCTTAATCATTAAAGCGGAGTTCCACCCAAAAGTGGAACTTCCGCTCATCGGATTCCTCCCCCCCTCTTCAGGTGCGCTTAATCATTAAAGCGGAGTTCCACCCAAAAGTGGAACTTCCGCTCATCGGATTCCTCCCCCCCTCCGGTGTCACAGTTGGCACCTTTCAGGGGGGAGGGGGGTGCAGATACCTGTCTAAGACAGGTATCTGCACCCACTTCCGGGAATAGAATCCCATGGGAGTCACGCCCTCTCCCGCACTCCCCCGCTGTCTCCTGGGAAAGACACAGGTCCCAGGAGATAGCGGGGGCCATTGAGAAAGCGCAGCGCGACTCGCGCATGCGCAGTAGGGAATGGGGAAGTGAAGCCGCAACGCTTCACTTCCTGATTCCCTCACTGAGAACGGTGGCGGCAGCACCCGAGGACCGAGGGACGGTTCGGTCTCGGGTGCCGATATCGCTGGACCCCGGGACAGGTGAGTGACCTTATTTTAAAAGTCAGCAGCTGCAGTATTTGCAGCTGCTGACATCTAAAAAAAAAATTTTCGTGGGACTCCCTCTTTAACCACTTAAGGACTGAGCCTCTTTCTGAGATGTGTTGTTTACAAGTTAAAAACAGTTTTTTTTTTGCTAGAAAATTACTTAGAACCCCCAAACATTATACATTTATTTTTTCTAACACCCTAGAGAATAAAATGGCGGTCGTTACAATACTTTGTCAGACCGTATTTGTGCAGCGGTCTTACAAGCGCACTTTTTTTGGAAAAAATATAATCTTGAATTAAAAAAAAATAAGACAACAGTAAAGTTAGCGCAATTTTTTTATATTATGAAAGATAATGTTACGCAGAGTAAATTGATACCCAACATGTCACACTTCAAAATTGCACCCACTCAGGGAATGGCAACAAACTTTTACCCTTAAAAATCTCCATAGGCGATGTTTAAAAAAAAAAAAATCTACAGGTTGCATGTTTTGAGTTACAGAGGAGGTCTAGGGCTAGAATTATTGCTCTCACTATACCGATCGCGGCGATACCTCACATGTGTGGTTTGCACACAGTTTTCATATGCGGGCGCTACTTACGTATGCGTTCGCTTCTGCATGTGAGCTCGTCGGGACGGGGTGCGTTTAAATTTTTTTTAAAATTTTACCTTTTATTTTTTATTTTTACACTGTTTAAAAAAAATAAATAAAATTGTGTCACTTTTATTCCTATTACAAGGAATGTAAACATCCCTTGTAATAGAAAAAAGCATGACAGGACCTCTTAAATATGAGATCTGGGGTCAAAAAGACCTCAGATCTTATATTTACACTAAAATGCAATAAAAAGTAAAAATTAAAAAAAATGCCATTTAAAAAAAAAATACAAAAAAAAAAAAAAAAGGCCTTTAACCACTTCAGCCCCGGAAGGATTTACCCCCTTCCTGACCAGAGCACTTTTTACAATTCGGCACTGCGTCGCTTTAACTGCTAATTGCGCGGTCATGCAATGCTCTACCCAAACGAAATTTGCGTCCTTTTCTTCCCACAAATAGAGCTTTCTTTTGATGGTATTTGATCACCTCTGCCGTTTTTATTTTTTGCGCTATAAACGGAAAAAGACTGAAAATTTTGAAAAAAAAATGATATTTTCTACTTTTTGTTATAAAAAAAATCCAATAAACTAAATTTTAGTCATACATTTAGGCCAAAATGTATTCGGCCACATGTCTTTGGTAAAAAAAAAGTCAATAAGCGTATATTTATTGGTTTGCGCAAAAGTTATAGCGTCTACAAACTAGGGTACATTTTCTGGAATTTACACAGCTTTTAGTTTATGACTGCCTATGTCATTTCTTGAGGTGCTAAAATGGCAGGGCAGTACAAAACCCCCCAAATGACCCCATTTTGGAAAGTAGACACCCCAAGGAAATTGCTGAGAGGCATGTTGAGCCCATTGAATATTTATTTTTTTTGTCCCAAGTGATTGAATAATGACAAAAAAAAAAAAAAAAATTTACAAAAAGTTGTCACTAAATGATATATTGCTCACACAGGCCATGGGCATATGTGGAATTGCACCCCAAAATACATTCAGCTGCTTCTCCTGAGTACGGGGATACCACATGTGTGGCACTTTTTGGGAGCCTAGCCGCGTACGGGACCCCGAAAACCAATCACCGCCTTCAGGATTTCTAAGGGCATACATTTTTGATTTTACTCCTCACTACCTATCACAGTTTTGAAGGCCATAAAATGCCAAGATGGCACAAACCCCCCCCAAATGACCCCATTTTGGAAAGTAGACACCCCAAGCTATTTGCTGAGAGGCATGGTGAGTATTTTGCAGCTCTCATTTGTTTTTGAAAATGAAGAAAGACCAGAAAAAAAAAATTTTTTTTTCTTTTTTCAATTTTCAAAACTTTGTGACAAAAAGTGAGGTCTGCAAAATACTCACTATACCTCTCAGCAAATAGCTTGGGGTGTCTACTTTCCAAAATGGGGTCATTTGGGGGGGTTTTGAACTGTCCTGGCATTTTATGCACAACATTTAGAAGCTTATGTCACACATCACCCACTCTTCTAACCACTTGAAGACAAAGCCCTTTCTGACACTTTTTGATTACATGAAAAAATTATTTTTTTTTGCAAGAAAATTACTTTGAACCCCCAAACATTATATATTATTTTAAAGCAAATGCCCTACAGATTAAAATGGTGGGTGTTTCATTTTTTTTTTTTTCACACAGTATTTGCGCAGCGATTTTCAAACGCATTTTTTGGGGAAAAAACACACTTTTTTAAATTTTAATGCACTAAAACACACTATATTGCCCAAATGTTTGATGAAATAAAAAAGATGATCTTAGGCCGAGTACATGGATACCAAACATGACATGCTTTAAAATTGCGCACAAACGTGCAGTGGCAACAAAATAAATACATTTTTAAAAGCCTTTAAAAGCCTTTACAGGTTACCACTTTAGATTTACAGAGGAGGTCTACTGCTAAAATTACTGCCCTCGATCTGACCTTCGCGGTGATACCTCACATGCATGGTGCAATTGCTGTTTACATTTGACGCAAGACCGCCGCTTGCGTTCGCCTTAGCGCGAGAGCAGGGGGGACAGGGGTGCTTTTTATTTATTTATTTTTTTCTTTATTATTTTTTTGCTTTTTTATCTTATTTTTAAACTGTTCCTTTCATTTTTTTTTTTTTTTTAAATCATTTTTATTGTTATCTCAGGGAATGTAAATATCCCCTATGATAGCAATAGGTAGTGACAGGTACTCTTTTTTGAAAAAATTGGGGTCTATTAGACCCTAGATCTCTCCTCTGCCCTCAAAGCATCTGACCACACCAAGATCGGTGTGATAAAATGCTTCCCCAATTTCCCAATGGCGCTGTTTACATCCGGCGAAATCTAAGTCATAAAATGCTCGTAGCTTCCGGTTTCTTAGGCCATAGAGATGTTTGGAGCCACTCTGGTCTCTGATCAGCTCTATGGTCAGCTGGCTGAATCACCGGCTGCATTCTCAGGTTCCCTGTTGAGACAGGAGAGCCAGAGAAAAACACGGAAGACGGTGGGGGGGGGGGGGGCATTCCCTCCCACTGCTTGTAAAAGCAGTCTAGAGGCTAATTAGCCGCTAGGATTGCTTTTACATGAAAGCCGACCGCTGGCTGAAAAGAATGATACCAAGATGATACCTAAACCTGCAGGCATCATTCTGGTATAACCACTCAAAGTCGTGAATGGCGTACCTGAAGACAAAAAAATGGTTAACAATAAAGCACAGTAAACGGTAAAGTATAAAAAATTGCATACCTGAAAAGCAAACATGATAAAACATAATAACAATAAAACATTGCAGAATAGAATACAGTAAAAAAGAGCAGAACAATAGAGAGAGAATAGAGAGAGAGAGAACAATAAAACGACAACTATTTTTTTTTTATTGTTGTTTGTGTTTTTTTTTTTTTTTACACTTTTTTTTGTAACTGTAACTTTTATAACTGTAACCGGTTTCAGGTTCGGGTCTCTCAAAATGCGATGGCATCTTGGGAGACCCTGTGAAAGTGTGTCCTAGTCTGTGGAATGCTGTACCCTACGCTAATACTCAACTAGTGAATGGTAGCGTTCAAAACATTCACCAATGCAAAGACCAGGATTGTCAGGACAGGAGGGACAATAATAGCGGGTGTCACGCCTATATCCGTGCTTGCTGCAGACACAACATCTTTTTTTGGGGGGGGGGGGGGGGGGGGTTCGTTGGGTAGGGGTACTCGGGAGGACATAAAGAAAATGCTTCTCATGCAGCCGACTGCATTTGGTTGGGGATGTGAATGGGGGAAGTATGGGCGCTGCAGAAGCGGTGGGTTCCCAATTAGGATTGGCGAATGCAGCAGGAAGGGCACTATGGGCACGACGGGCCTGTGTTTGTCTTTTTGGTGGCAGCGGGACACTACTTGTGCTTGCCACCTCACCAGCTTGAACTGCACTTATGGGACTCGCCACGTCACCAAGTGTTACTGCAGTGCTGGTTTGACTACGACCGGGGTGTACTAGGGCGCTGGTGCTTGCCAGTTCACCAAAACGCTACAAAAAAAAGTGACAGTGATCGATCGATACTGCACTTGGGTGGGCTGGGCCGGGCGGAGGGGCAAAACGCAGGTGCTAGCAGGTATCTGGGCTGATCCCGCTAACACTGCGTTTTTGGGAACCCTAAACTGCTGGGGACGCTAGTATAGATCTGATCGGATCAGATATTGATGCGTTCAGATACTATACCACTAAGGGAGGTGTACGGTGCGTGTACGGTGCGTGCGTGGGTGTTCGCGGTACTGGCGCTAATCTGACGCTGCCTAGGGCGACGCATATCACCGCCGGGCGATCAGGGGGCTAAACCTTTTTTCGGTAATAAACGGCGGGTGCCCTGACACTATAAAAAATAAACAAACTAAGCAGCGTCACCCGTAACGGTTATACGGTGATCAGTGGTGAAAGGGTTAACTAGGGGGCCATCAAGGGGTTAAAACATTTATTAGATAGTATATGGGGGTCCCTGTCGCTATAAAACACTGACGGCGAACCTAAATATTTACGTCCCTAACTAGCGTCACCAGCGACACTAATACAGCGATCAGAAAAATGATCGCTTAGCGACACTGGCGACAGGGGGTGATCAAGGGGTTAAAACTTTATTAGGGGGGGTAAGGGGGGTACCCTAGACCTACAGGGGGCTAAACCTTTATTCGGTAATAAGCGGCGGGTGCCCTGACACTATAAAAAATAAACGAACTAACCAGCGTCACCCGTAACGGTTATATGGTGATCAGTGGTGAAAGGGTTAACTAGGGGGCAATCAAGGGGTTAAAACATTTATTAGGTAGTATATGGGGGTCCCTGTCGCTATAAAACGCTGACGGCGAACCTAAATATTTACGTCCCTAACTAGCGTCACCAGCGACACTAATACAGCGATCAGAAAAATGATCGCTTAGTTACACTGGTGAGGGGGGGTGATCAAGGGGTTAAAACTTTATTAGGGGGGGTAAGGGGGGTACCCTAGACCTAAAGGGGGGTAACAGTAACTGTGCTAACACTGCTAACTGTCACAAACGGACACTATGCAGTAATCAGGAAAAAAAAAAAAAACCTGCTTGGTGTCAGTTTGTGACAGGGGGGGGGGGGTGATCGGGGGGGGGGATCGGGGGGCGATCGGGGGGGGGGATCGGGGGTGTAATGTATGCCTGGCATGTTCTACTGTGTGTGTGTGTGTGTTTGGTGCACTTACATGTCATCTCTCCTCGGCGCTGGAACGGAAACTGGCCAGCCGAGGAGAGATGACATCACATCCTCTGCCTCTGTGTACTATACAGAGGCAGGGGATGTTTCTCATTGGCTGGGAGCGATCGCGAGGGGGGGGCCACGATCGGATGGCCTCCCCCTCGTCTCTCAATGCTCCCAGCCAAATGCCGACCGCAGCTGGCACCGGGGGGGGTCCGATCGGACCCCCCACCCGCGGGAAGGCAATCACGTTTCAGGTACGTGATTTTGCCTGCCCGTGCCGCTCTGCTCACGTATATAGGCGTGAGGCGGTCGGCAAGTGGTTAAGAGCTATGGGCGGAAGTGACGTTTTGTCGTCACTTCCGCCCTGCATTGATATGGAGACTGATGGGGGCCATCTTTCCCTCACTCGTCTTCATATCCAGCAAGGGAAAAGATCTGATAGCCTCCGGCGCTGCCGACGGCTCCGGTAAGTGGTGGAGGGCACCGGAGCGAGGCTAGAGGGGGGGGGCCTCTCCCGCCGCCAATAAAAGTGATCTTGCGGCGAATCCGCCGCAGTGACAACTTTTCTCTTGAAGCGGACTGCCCGCTGAAGAAGAGGATGCCGGGGTTATGGCAGCTAGCTGCTGCCATAATAACGATAATCCTCTTCAAAGTACCGATGTAAAACTGCGACGGGCGGTCCGTAAGTGGTTAAGCACACCTGAAGTGTGTGAAACGCGTCTACCAGGCATTCTTCCCTGTAGTGTCTTTTGGGATGTCCAATAAAGGATCTTGGATCACTATAGTGGTGTGTGGCCATTTCTTCTATTTTGCTGTAAATAGAGGTGAGGCGGAGCGGGCACCCACTGGATCCATCAGGCTTCTCCCTCTCACCTGGAGCAGCGAGTTCCTCTTGTCCGGAGGAAGAAGGCAAGTTGTACTGCTTATTCCTCTACCCCTAGACTTAATGAGCTGTTAATCCTTGTAGTGGAGGGACGCCACTAATTATATACACACAATATACAGAAGTGTGTGTGGTTTTTTTTCCCACAAAGCATAATATTATCTGGCAGATTAGCTTTCTGCCAAACACAAACCCCTCTACATGGATTCTAGGATCCTCCTTCCACAACTCGCCGTCTGTTTATACAATACACACTCTATGAGCTGGTTCAGATGACAGATTATTAGGTGGCAATGTGGTTGATTCTGCAAAATAAACAAACACTACCATACGGCACTATAGATTTATTTTTTTGTAAGCAAACACCGCCTGAAACATCTACTGTTCTAGCTCAAAAAAATCTATTCCAGTCAGTCTCATTCCACGTAGATCTATTGACAGGGTGACTATGGTGCCTGTCACCAACACTCTGCTAATGCATAGCAGCAGGTAATACAGAACTTTTAAAGCAGACATTTTTTAAAAAGCTGCAATACTCCCCTTTAATCTGGAGCAGTATTCCTTTTCATCACTAGATGTCGCTGTCAGTCAACCTACTTCCTCTGAGCCCAGGCCATCATGGACACGCCCCCCCCCCCTGATGTGCGAGTCAGAGCTAGAGATTTTCAGTCTGCAGGGGGCGTGAGCTATTGGCTGGTAACAACTGTAAAAATGTAGATTTCCCATCACTTTCTTGCACAAAGCAAGGTCCATAAAGACATGGATGAGCGTGTTTGGGGTGGAGGAACTTGACTGGTCTGCACAGAGTCCTGACCTCAACCCGATAGAAAACCTTTGGTATGAATTAAGGCGAAGACTGCGAGCCAGGCCTCCAACATCAGTGCCTGACCTCACAAATGCTCTTCTGGAAGAATGGTCAAACATTCCCATACACACACTCCTAAACCTTGCAGACATCCTCCCCAGAAGAGTTGAAGCTGTTAAAGCTGCAAAGGGTGGGCCAACTTAATATTGAACCCTACGAACTAAGACGCCATTACAGTTCATGTAAAAGCAGGCGTCCCAATACTTTTGGTAATATAGTGTATGTCGAGTGCGCGCCTTACTATCTTGGATTACCTACGACAACCCCAAAAGTTTTGATTTTTTTTTCCCCCTTTTTAATTTACTGAGGAAGTTGGAATGTTTAACCTTTTCGCTGCCAGTGCCTACTTTGCGCACACATTTAAAGTGGTTATAAACTCCGCTTTGTGATTCTTTACCTACAGGTAAGCCTATAATAAGACTTACCTGTAGGTAAAATGAATATCTCCTAAACCTGCACATTTTAGAAGATATTCACCCTGCATGCAGCCGCTGATGTCAGTGGCGCATGCGCTTTGAAGGTCCGGCTTACCGTCACACATGTGCGAGAGTGACGTTATCGCGGCTCCAGCCACTCACAGCACCAGAGCCTGCGATCCCGGAAGAAAGGACGGGAAAAGATGTCAGCCCCCTCAGCAGTGACCGGGCGCCGCTGAGCAGGCTTCGTTCTAAGGTATTTCATAATGTGCTAGTATGCAATGTATACTAGCACATTATGCCTTTGTCTTGCAGGTTTTTTTTCCCCCCTAGGCTTACAACCACTTTAACAAATCGTTTTAGGCCTGAAGATTACACAAAACCCCCAAACATTATATATTTTCTGAAAGCAGACACCCTAGAGAACATAATGGTGGTAGTTCCATTTTTTATGCCACACAGGTTGAAAAAAAAAATAAAAAAAATAAAAAACACACTAAAGTGAATTTTAGGGAAAATAAAACGCAATAAACTAGTTTTTGGTAAAATATAAAAGACAAAATTGCACCAAGTAAATAGATACCCAACACGCCAAACCATAAGTTTGTGTGCATCCGTGAAATGGTGCCAAACTTCAGTACCCTATATTTTCTACAGGCAAAATTTCAAAAGCCCCCTATAGGTCATCAGTTTTGTGTTACGGAGGAGGTCTTGTGCTAGAATTATTGCTCTCACTCCGGCCTGTACAGCGATATGTAACATGAGTAACGCAATAGACACTTTCACACGTAGGCACCCCCGATGCAAGCGTTTGTATGTGTGGGGAAGGGGGCCCTCAAATTTTTTGGGGGGGGTGGGGGGGGGGGATTTTATGTGCTTGGGTGTAACTTTATTTTTTTTTTTTATTCACTTTTTTTTCTTGACATAGGAGGACAAAAAGTCCCCTATGTGATGATTTTTAGGTGACATTTGGGCCAACACAACTAATCGATTATGAAATGAATCGATTACTGTTTTCATAATCGATTAATCGGCCAGTAACATAATGGGGTTAAATTAGCCGTTTATAGTATAAAAAGAGCAAATATTCACTACTGTAAAATATTACTTTCACTGTTCCACAGTAAAATAAATAACCCCTTAGGCTTGATTCACACAGGGGCAACACGACTTTAACGCGACTTTGCACGGCGACTTCAACGCGACTTCAGCACGACTTTAGCAAATTACAACGCGACTTCAAGTCCCCTCCAGGACAGGCGACTTCGGCTGTGGCCAATCACAGGACAATCAGCTCTCTGGGAGGGAGGGGTTTTCCCTGCAAAGTCGCTTGACTTTGAGAGAGAGATCCGACTTGGAGGCGACTTCCATTGATTTCTATGGTACAGGTCGCCTACCAAGTCGGATCCAAGTAGTACAGGGAGTACGCTCTGAAGTCGGAGCGACTTCAGTAGTGTCTATTAAGACGCTCCCATTCACTTAAATGTGAATCTCTTTCTGGGGCGACTTGGGGCGACTTGAGGGCCTACAAGTCGGATCCCAAGTCGTCCCAATGTGAACCGACCCTAACAATAGCGATTTGCTCACTGTACTATAAAGGGTTCATTTTAGCTTTTTTAACCCCGTTATTTTACTAAACGTCTTAGGCCTGGTTAACACCTATGTGCTTTTTGGTGTTTTTTGCAGAAACACACTACAGTTCATTTAACATGGTCTCCTACGGGACACTTTCACATCTAGGCTTTGTGTTCAGCCGCTGCGTATTTAGAAAGGGTCAGGGACTTTTTTCAACGCAAAACGGTGCTTTTTTGGTTCAATATACTTTCATGGAGAAGCTGCAGAAAAGCTTGTAGTGTGTTTTTGCAGCAATTTGTGTTTTTTTATCTGCCCAACAACAAATTGGCCAAAAAAAGCATAAAAACACGCAAAATCACGTGTGCAAAAATCAAAACGCACAGCAAAAAGCACTGCAGAAACAGATCAAAAGCAAACTGCATAGGTGTGTACCAAGCCTTATGCTGGCCACACCGATCAATTTTAAGACCAGAATATTCATACGAAAAATCTTTGTACATTCGCTGAATGAAAGAATGTTGTTTGAAAATTTCACTTGATTTTAACATTCTGTTTTTAAAATGAATGTAATTTCTGAACGAAAACCACATACACTGTCTGAAAATTCCTTTGACCAAGAAATTTTCTATTGTTTCCAAATGTTCCCATCACTGTGTGGTTGAAAACAAACATCGATTTGATCCCACTAACAATCAGAAAATTGAACGAACGTTCTTAAAATTACTTTTTTTTTTAAAGGAAGACATTTGTTTTGTATGGCCAGCATATAATATATTACAGTTCTGTTTGAAAATCTGCAAAACAGTATTTTTTTTTCTTTTAAATAAATAAAAAAAATGATCTCGGAGTATGATGATATTTATTAGATTCAACCTCTAATAGTAAATACAGTATATATCTTCTGCCCGTTATTCTCAGAGTGGATTAGAGATTTTGCTCTCTAACCAGATAGTTGGTTAGTTGGTTATTTACCACTGCATAGAGATATTTAAGAATAAATTGCCTTTTTTTTTAAACTTTACATAACTAAATTATACACCACACTATTTTTTTAAGATTATTAACCGATTAATTGAAACAATAAATCGGACAACTAATCGATTATGAAAATAATCGTTAGTTGCAGCGTTAGGTGACATGTCCTCTTTAATGAGACCCTGTACCTCTCCTTTGGGCTCCACTGAATATTTTGCAATGCATATTGAATTTCAATCGGGCGTCAGGCGCCGGTACCGGGGGGATGTGTGAGCAATCGGCAGCCGCCTGAATGTTCTCACCTGACAGGCAGGAGTCAGTTTACACACACAATCCCAGGAGCTGCAGCCACCGGATTGTGTGTGAAATCCCCCGCTGTCAGGTCCGAACAACGTACAGACCTGGCAGCGAAAGGGTTAAGCCATCTATTGGTAGATAGTCACATTCAATCGGACTTGTTCTGTAATGATGAAGAGGTTTTTTTGCTTTTCCAAGCCACTTCCTGAGTTCTAAATTTGTCAGGAAAATCACCCAGCATTTATAATAACACATGTAGCACCGACACCTTCATTCAATTACCAAGGAAAGGCAGATGTTATTGTCCTAGAACAGGATGGGAGGTGTGAAAATTGTGGCACCACCCTGTTCTAGTTATATAATGACATTATTTGTGTCAAGAAGGCTTCAAGAAGTTCTGAAGCCCGCTAGCCACTTACTGAAAGTGGCAATCAACACGCCTTTTAAGTTCTGTGCTCAACAATTACAACCTGAAGTTGAATGGTACTTTTAGGCTACTTTCACACTGGGCCGCCCGAGCGACAGCGCTAAAGCGCCGCTCATTTTAGCGGTGCTTTTCGGCCGCTAGAAGGGCACTTTCAACCCCCGCTAGCAGCCGAAGGAGTTAAAAGCGCCCGCTTGCGGTGCTTCTGAAGCACTTTTCAGGCGCTTCGGAAGAGCTGCCCATTGATGCATACAGCGCTCCCAAAGCGCCCCAAGGATGCTGCTTGCAGGACTTTTTCTAACGTCCCGCAAGTGCACCGCCTCAGTGTGAAAGCACTCGGGCTTTCACATTCAGGGAGCATGGGAGGCAAGTTTTCAGGTGCTATTTCTAGCGCTAAAACGCCTGAAAACTGCCTTAGTGTCAAAGGGGTCTTAAAGTGAATGTAAGCCAAAAAAAAAAAAAAAATTAATTAAGGCTTGCACCTTGTACAGTATAGGATTTCCTCTCATCTGTGCCCAGTCTTGCCATGAAGAACTAATCGAGCTCTAAGCAGTCCTCTTATTTTTTTTAGTGAGATAAAAATGGACAGAGAAATAAGAGTCCATTTCTCCCTCTTGCTGTGACAGACAGGTGATTTACATATCTCATGTACAAGCCTGAGAGAGGCATTCTGTGTATGTCATATCCCCTCTTCTTTTCTTCTCCAGCTCTCCCAGGATTGGCTGCTCCACACCTCAGCATGATTGGGCATGCTGAAGTCATGTGGTGACTTTCCTGGGTTTTGACTGGATATTGGTGATCATAGCAGAAGTTCAGTGTAAGAAATACACAGGAGAAAATGCATATTGACAAGGGGAGTGTAGAGGTGGGCGGGGAGTCTACTGACATCACGACTCCACCCACCGAGCTCCAGACAACAGACCCACCCACAGAATCTGGAGTTTTTCGGGTCTCATAACAGACAGAGGGGAGACATTTGACAGGTAAAGACACATGCAGGAGACATGTATATCCTTATAGATAACCCCTATGGCAGTAGTTTAGAAAGGATGAGAGTGGGTTTACTTCCACTTTAAGGCGTCACCAAAGTTTGCTAAAAAGTTCTGCAAATGCTTTGTCAAACTTGCTGTAGCCACAAGCTGAAGCCTGTGTAGAAACAAGCCTAATGGAAACAGAGAAAGTACTGTATTTATCGGTGTATAACACACTTTTTTCTCCTGAAAATCAGGGACAAATCACGGGTGCGTGTTAAACGCCTACTGCGTACCTCGGAGGGGAAGGAAGGGGGGGAACGCCGCTGGAATTCACGAGCCGTCATCTCCTGTTTACTTGGCTCCCACATCTCACACACACACAGTCCCACCTCCACCACTGGCATTGGACTAGTGTTCTGTCTATCACAGGAGCTGGTCCAATGCCGAAATGGTGGAGGCGGGACTGTGTGTGTGTGAGAGCCGAGTGAGAGCACAGTAAACAGGAGATGACGGCTCAGTGATTCCCTGCCCTGTCCAGGCTGCATCGATGGTGAGGCTGTAGAAAAGCATTGTGGCTAAAAAGGGGCATTGATCAGGCTGCATTGATGAGATGTGCTGCAAATGAATGGGCATTGATCAGGCTGGGTGGGAGATGAGGAGGCTGCAGATGGGCACTAAACAGGCCACATTGATGGGCATTGACCCTTATTTTAATTCAAAGTTGTTTATTTAAAAAATGTTTTTTTCCTGAAACGTCCCTCTTAAAATTAAAGTGCGTGTTATACGCCGATAAATACAGTAATAAAAACCTGGGGTAATAACGCCTCACCACTCCAAGGCACATGGACGTTTGCAGGTATAAAAACGCCTAGTGTAAAATTCCTGGCCGAGCTGCCGCAGGTGGGAAATACAGCCAGCCATATAAGTGACTTTTTCAAACTCGGACGTTGTACACAAGGTATATTTTTATTCCTGCAAACATCCATTCATGCATGAGGCCCAAAACTAAAATAAAAATCTTGGCTTATATATAGTTTAATGGAACATTGTCACGAAAAAGGTTAGCCTGGCAGGTTCAACAGTACAAACAAATGACCACTGCCCTCACCTATAACTGGCCTTTGCAGCAAGGAGCACATGGAAGGGCAATGCATGTAAAACAAAACCAAAGAAATTCCCAGCTCAACTTACTGACCAGCCTGCTAACCAACCAAATCACCTTGTCTAACAGTATGCCTTAAAAACAAGGGTTTCCTTTTCACACATTTGCAAATAAATGCGTAAGCTGCAGAGCCCCGTCAAGGCACCCCACTATCTGTAGTCCCAACTCTAAATTTTGAGATCCTCCAAAGTGGAAGCATATGTATTAGACCCCTTTCACACTGGGGCGCTTTGCAGGCGCTACATCGCTAAAAATAGCGCCTGCAAAGCGCCCTGAAACAGCCGCTGCTGTGTCCCCAATGTGAAAGCCCCGAGGGCTTTCACACCGGAGCGGTGCGCTGGCAGGACGGGAAAAAAAGTCCTGCTAGCAGCATCTTTGGAGCGGTACACCGTTCCTAAACCGCTGCTGCAAATTGAAATCAATGGGGCAGCGCGGCTATACTGCCGGCATAGCGCTGCTTTAGCAGCGCTTTGCCGTGGTTTTAACCCTCTTGCGGCTGGGTTTTAACCCTTTCTCTGCCACTAGTGTGGGGGGGGGTAAAAGCACACCGCTAGCGGCCGAATAACGCCGCTAAAACGGCGCTAAAAATAGCGCCATTTTACCGCCGACGCCGCTCCCGCCCCAGTGTGAACGGAGCCTTATAGTGGACAGGCAGAGGACAGGTGAGCCTGGAGGAAGCCCACCCCTCCTTAAAAGTCACAGGGGCGCACTGGACACCCAGCACATAGCACAATGGCAGCAAAGGTTTATTCAGGTTCACTCTCAACTCTGAAGACAATAATGTCAACCACAGCAGTCCAACAAATGACATTTGACTGTAGGGAGTAAGACACCAAGGTGGGCAGGACAAGGTAAGGAATCAGAAAAGGACTCTTCCACCTCTACCTAGAGCCGAGGCCCATTCACACTGGCCGAATAGTAACACTCAGAATTTCACTGTGTGGGCAGCTGTCAGTTGAAGGTTTGGTGGGATGTGTGCGTAAAGAGGAGGTCCAGCCCCCCCCCCCCCCCCCCCCATGAAAAATTAAAAGTCAGCAGCTACAAATACTTAATATAGGGACACTTACCTGTCCAGGGAGCCTGCAATGTCAACATCCCAGCCGATCTTCTGATCGACTGTCGGGTGCAACCGCCGCCATTCCTGGTAAGGGAACCCGCAATGAAGCCTTTAGGCTTCACAGGCAGTTCTCTACTGCGCATACATGAAGTGCGCTGCGCTAATTGGTCCGGCGGCGGTGGGAGGAGGAGGGGGCCAAACTTCCGGGAGACAGGGTTTTGGCCCTGTCTCCTGGAAGTGGGGAACGGTACCTGTCAAAAACAGGTCCCTGTTTCCCCCCTGAAAAGATGCCAAATGTGGAACCGGAGGAGGGGGATAAGCGGAAATTCCAGCGGAAATTCCAAGCGGAAATTGAGTTGAACTCCGCTTTAAGCGCAATGCACTGTCTACTTCCCTCCCGCCCCCCTTTTTATTCCAACTTTATTGGAATATCAAAATTACATTTCATTCATTTCTATGCAAAGCATCTTGGCTGCAGGGCATAGAAACAGACAGTACATAACGCCTTTAGGTGTGTTCTAGTCCATTGCGGAGAAGTGCAGTATTCACATCTACACAATGCACTGCTCAGTACCCAGGGTCAATGTTGCAGTGTGAACAAGGCACACAGAAAATAACGGTTTGTTGTGGGTTCTTGCGGTGATGGACATTGATCTAATGCAGGAAAATGCCAGTCTCAGTACCTAATGTAAATTAGAGCTAAAACATTGCTACTGGGTAATCTTATCCTTTACGTTAGTAACTGGGATATCATACAGTGCGTGCTTCACCTTCCTCTCACACCAGGCTGGTAGGTAAATAGTTTTCATTGAAAGTGACCCTAGTGTGTGTGTGTTTGTATAAGTGGGTGTGTGTGTGTATGCTGCTGTATTCAGAGCCCAGGATTAAAAGGGTTAGCTTCACCCTCACCAAAACCAACATTAAATATTGACTCTGCTATAGGTGTAAGCCATTTATGTACCACCCGAAGCCTGGCCAAGAAACTCCCAGAGATTGCATTATCCTGTCCTGCCTTGTTGCCAGGATGTTGCTAAGAGACTCCCAGTGGTTACTGCTCACCCTCATCATCACAGGCGTGAGCTCCCAACCCTTGCATGTGTCCAGTATCTCCTCCAACGCAGCATCACTGATCTCTACTATGGGGAGAGAATGTGCATGCGAGGGGGGGGGGGGGGGTTGAATCGGATGGGAGTGTCTTAGCATCATCCTAACAACAGGGCAGATCAAAACGATGCCATCTCCAGGGGTTTCTCAGCCAGGCTTTGGGAGGTACATACATGGCCTACACTTATAGCAAGGGCATTATTTAACTTTGGTCAAAGCTGCACAGTTTTGTTTTTAACCACTTGCTTATTGGGCACTTAAACCCCCCTCCTATCCAGACCAATTTTCAGTTTTCAGCGCTGACGCACTTTCTTTTGGTGGTATTTGATCACCTCTGCGGTTTTTGTTTTTTTTTTTGTTAAAAAAATGTAAAAAGACCGAATTAAAAAAAAAAAAAAAAAAAAAAAAAAAAAGTATTTATATTTTGTTATACAATTTTGAAAAAGGTAATTTTTCTCCTTCATTGATGTACGCTGATGAGGCGGCACTGATGGGTGGCAGTGATGGGTGGCAATAATGGGCACTGATCGGTTACACTGATAGGCAGCACTGCTAGGTGGCACTGATTGGCACTACTGGTGGGCATTGATAGGTGGCACTGGTGGGCACTGTCAGGTGGCACTGGCAGGGGGTACTTATGGCACATATGAGGCAGAATTGCCTCTTCCTCTTCGGGACCGATGTCCCTTGCTGATAAGCCGGTGATCGGCTTTTTTTTCCTCCTCGCGCTGTCAGCGTAAGGAGAAAAAAAAAAAAAAAAGAAACGATCACAGAGCTTTTGTTTTGATCATGTGATCAGCTGTCATTGGCTGACAGCTGATCACATAGTAAGAGGCCGGGACCGGCCCCTTACTCGGATCAATGATCACCAGAGTCTCAGTGACTAGGCCCTGTAGGGCGCGTGCACAGGGGAGGCCGTCATATGCCACCCTCCCGGAAATTCAGGTCCGCGCTGTAGCCGTCATTCAGCTATAGCGCAGATGTCAAGTGGTTAGTCTACAGGCACCCCTTACCTGCGTAAGCTGATTTTTTTGACAAAGGTGAAGCAACTCCTTAACAACATCTGACCACAACAGTCTATTCACCTGATAAAGGCCTGAAGGAGAGGAAAACCTTCATACAAACGGTGAATGTTACCTTCAATTGTGCAAACATATGCAGGTGAATTATTATATATATATATATATATATATATATATATATATATATATATATATAAATAAAATGTGATTTATATATATATTGAATGAGTGTGTACTTATGTATATGAATGAATATTACATATACACACACATACTGACACAGACACAACACCAATTCCACAAAAGTTGGGGTACGGTGTAAAACCTACATAAAACAGAATGCAATGATTTGCAAATCTCCTAAACCCACATTTTATTCACAATACAAAACATATGAAATGTTTAAGCTGAGAAAATCTACCACTGTAAGAAAAAAAATAATGAAAACGTAATTGATGGTAACAACCGGTCACAATTTTTTTGAGACATGGCAACAAAAAGCTGGCAAAGTAAGTGGTACAGGGGGGTCCCCGAGTTACGAACCTCCGACTTGCGAACAACTCCTACTTACGAACGGGAGGCTGCGTGACATTCTGCGCATGCGTGGCCATTTTTTTACGGCGGGCACATCGGAAACCATCGGAAAACAATGCCTGCGCGGCTACTTGACAGAACATTGGAAAACATCTGAAAACAACGTTCTGCGCATGCGCTTCCGACTTCCGAACAAATCTGACTTCAGAACCAACAGGCAGCCCCTAACCCGTTCACAACTCGGGAACCCCCTGTATTAACAAGGAAGAGCTGGAAGAACATTTTGCCACCAATTAGGTCAATTGGCAACAGGTCAGCAACATGATTGGGTATAAGAAGAGCATTTTAGAGAGTCAGAGTGTCTTAGAAGTAAAGATGGACAGAGGTTCACCAATCTGAAAAGCTATGTCTAGAAATTGTCAAACAATATCAGAATGATGTTTTTCAATGTAAAATTGCAAAGACTTTAACCACTTAAGGACCATCTCACGTACATTTACTGCGGTAGGGCAGAAAATCACGTTCCTCCTACTATGCGATTCCTCGCATCAGCTCCCGCTGTGATCGCCACCCACGATCATTGACAGCAGAGGCAGAACGGCGGTCTGCCTATGTAAACAAGGCAGACCTGTGTTCTGTCAGTGAGGAAGAGAGTGATCTTGTGTCCCTGCTAATCAGGAACACAGATCTCTCTCTTCCTCCAGTCAGTCCATCCCCCCCACAGTTAGAAAGCATTCCCTAGGAGCACACTTAACCCTTTGATTGCCCCTGATGTTAACCCCTTCCCTGCCAGTGTCATTTATACAGTGACAGTGCATTTTTTCTTTAGCACTGATCACTGTATTGGTGTCACTGGTCCCCAAAATGTGTCACTTAGTGTCAGATTTGTCCGCCGCAATGTTGCAGCCTTTACTAGTAAAAACAAAATATAATTAAAAAGTCCATAAATATATCCTATAATTTGTAGACATTATAACGTTTGCGCAAACCAATCAATATACGCTTTTTGGGATTTTGTTTCGTTTATAGCGCAAAAAAATAAAAACCGCAGAAGTGATCGAATACCACCAAAAGCAAAGTTTGGGTACAGTGTCGCACGACCGCAAAATTGTCAGTTAAAGCAAAGCAGTGCCGTATCGCAAAAAATGGGCTGGTCATGAAGGGGGGTGAACCTTCCGGAGCTGAAGTGGTTCAATATATCATCATCTACAGTACATAATATCATCAAAATATTCTGAGAATCTGGAAAAATCTCTGTGCACAAGGGACAAGGCTGAAACACAAGATTGAATGCTTATGGTCTTCAGGCCTTTAGACAGTCATGATTCTGTGATGGACATCACCGCATGGCCTCAGGAATACTTCCAGAAATCACTGTCTGAACACAGTTCACCATGCCATCCAAAATGCAAGGTAAAGCTCTATCATGCAAAGAAGAAGCCATATCTGAACAATCTTCCAGAAAGGCCGCCATCTTCTCTGGGCCAAAGCTTATTTTAAATGGTCTGTTGCAATGTGGAAAACTGTTCTGTGGTTAGACAAATCGAAATTTGACATTCTTTTTGGCAACTACGGGCGCCGTGTCCTCCAGACGAAAGAGGAGAGGAACCTTCCGGCCTTTTTATCAGCGCTCCGGTAAAAGCCTGCATCTCTGATGGTATGGGGTTGCATTAGTGCGTATGGAATGGTAAGCTAGCACATCTGGAAAGGCACCATCAATGCTGAAAGATATATTCAGGTTTTAGAGCAGTATATGCTTCCATCCAGACGGTATCTTTTTCAGGGAAGGCCTTGCATATTTCAGCGGAACAATGCTAAACCGTATACTGCATCTATAACAGTATGACTTCATAGTAGAAGAGTCTGAGTGCTGAACTGGCCTACCTGCAGTCCAGACCTTTCACAAAATAGTCTTTAGAGATGAACACATGGAGACAGGTGGATGCCTACCACTGGGGAATATTAGGAGGACTTCTGTGGTAAAGGGGAAGATTACGGCACCCGTTTGAAGGGCTATCTACCACAAGGGAATACCGCTGCTGGATCTCAGCTAACACGCCTGTTATCCCTGCAGGGGTTAGGCGCTCTGGTGAGTGCGGGCACGAGTGGGGTTACAGATGAAGGCGGGGAGCACTGAAGAATAATTACACTATTTTTGGATTTATGTACTGAAACTCTTCACAGACTATATATACATTTTTTTCAGCATTTACCTATATATACAGACTATCCAGTCGAACTTTTTATCACCATTTTATAATATATATATGTATATATATATACACACACATACATACATTTTTTACACCATATATTAAATATATCAATTTTTTTATTTTAATTTTATATATCAATTCTTGCTACTTTTTCACTGTGGACTGTTGTGGATTAATTTGAGGACATTGTTTAATTTTAATTAGCTTTTTTTTAGCTACCCAGCTATTCAGCACGATATTTGGTGTTATTAATATCCCTGTTATTTATTGTTTATGAATTTTATTTATTTCTTATATAGTTCAAATAACATATTTATTTTGGCTCCTTGCACTTTATCACACATTAGTGTGTTTGGTTTAGATTTATTACTCAGAGAATAATTATTTTTATATTCTTTTATTTATTATTTATTTCCTATTTTTATCACTTTTGAACAGCACCAATTCCCCTGTAATAATATTTTCCGGAACCGATGTTATGTCATCACTTTCGGTTTACTGAAGACTAGGGCTGCAACTAACGATTATTTTCATAATCGATTAGTTGGCCGATTATTGTTTCGATTAATCGATTATTCGGTTAATAACCTTAAAAAAAAAGTGTGGTGTATAATTTAGTTGATGTGTACAGTTTTTAAAAAAAAGGTAATTTATTCTTAAATAATCTCTATGCAGTGGTAAATATAAATAACCAACTATATGGTTAGGGAGCAAAATATCGAATCCACTCTGAGCATAAAAGACATAAGAGATATACTGTATAAACTATTAGAGGAGAGATATACTGTATAAACTATTAGAGGAGAGATATACTGTATATACTATTAGAGGAGATATACTGTATATACTATTAGAGGAGATATACTGTATATACTATTAGAGGAGATATACTGTATATACTATTAGAGGAGATATACTGTATATACTATTAGAGGAGATATACTGTATATACTATTAAAGGGTGAATCTGGTAAATATCATCAGACTCGGAGATCAAATTTTTTGTATAAAAAACAAAAACAATGTCCTTCCTTCTGAAAATTGATCCGTGTGGCCAGCATAAGGCTCGGTACACACCGATGCAGTTTGCTTTTCATCTGTTTCTGCAGTGCTCTTTGCTGTGCGTTTTGATTTTTGTGCATGTGATTTTGCTGCGATTTGCGTTTTTGCATTTTTTTTTGGCCAATTTGTTGTTGGGCAGATTAAAAAACACATATTGCTGCAAAAACGCATTACATGCTTTTCTGCAGCTTCTCTATTGAAGTATATTGAACCAAAAAAGCACCATTTTGCGTGAACATGTCCCATAGGAAACCATGTGAATGAACTGTAGTGCGTTTCTGCAAAAAGCACCAAAACACACATAGATGTGAACCAGGTCTATGACGTTTAGTAACATAATGGGGTGAAAAAAAACTAAAATTAGCTCTTTATAGTACAAAAAAAAAAGCAGATGATCACTACTGTAAGGGATTTTTTTTTTTTTTTGTGTAGAACTGTGAAAGTAATATTTGCAGTAGCGATTATTTGCTTTTTGTACTATAAAGGGCTCATTTTAGGGTTTTTTTTTAACCCCATTATGTTACTGGCCGATTAATCGATTATGAAAATAGTAATCGATTAATTTCATAATCGATTAGTTGTCGATTAATCGATTAGTTGTTTCAGCCCTACTGAAGACTTAAAGGCGCCAAATTTTAAAAAATTACAGCATTCAAAACTGCCAAACTTGGCGTTTTGAAAGCTTTTAAGTGCAAAGGAGGGATATGGGGTCTTATAGATCCCTCTATAAAGAGTACCTGTCACTGACTATTACTGTCACAAGGGATGTTCACATTCCTTCTGACAGCAATAAAAGTGATCAGAATTATTTTTTTTTTTTTTTCAAAAGGATAGTGTAAAAATAAAATAAATAAGAAAACATTTTTTTTCTTTTTTAACTCATTAAAGTGTATTTTTTTTCCAAAAAAAAAATTGCGTTTGAAAGATCGCTGCCCAAATACCGTGTGACATTAAAAATTTCAACGACCGCCATTTTATTCTTTAGGGTCTCTGCTAAAAAAAATATAATATAATATATAAGCAACAAACGTCAAAAAAAAGGCTTAGGCAGGAAGGTAATAATTAAAGTGTATTTTTGTTCATAAACGTTGCGTTTGAAAAAATGCTGCGCAAATACCGCGTGGCATAAAAAATTGCAACGATAGCCATTTTATTCTTTAGGGCCTCTGCTTTAAAAAAGTAAATACTCATATAACATTTGGGGGGGGGGGGGGGGGGTTGTCATTTTATAGCAAAAAATGTAGATTTTTACATGTATGAGAAGTGCAAGAATAGGCCTGGTCTTCCAGTGGTTAACTTCTTCATTCAGATACGCGCTATAGCCGAATGACGGCTACAGCGTGGACGTCCTCCCGTGCCCGAGCAGCCTGCGCGCGCCCCCCCCCCCCCCCCCTGTAGGGCGTGTGCGCGGCATGCTCTGTGATCAGCGAGTCTATGAAATCCCGACCCCTTACCCCATGATCAGCTGTCAGCCAATGACAGCTGATCATGTGATGTAAACAGAGCCGGTTATTGGCTATTTTTTCTCCTTGTGCTGATAGGAGGAGGGAAAAAAAAGCCGATTACCGGTGGTTCTCAGTGGGACATCAGTCCTGATCAAGGAGAGCTCCCGCCAGCTCATCTGTGCCCACCTATGCCACCTGCCAGTGCACAACAGTGCCGCCTACCAGTGCCCACCAGTACCCACAGTGCCACCTATCAGTGTCACCAATCAGTGCCTCATCAACAGTGCTGCCCATCAGTGTCACCTACCAGTGCCCTCTATCAGTGGTACCTTTCAGTTCAGTAACACTTATCAGTGCCGCCATATCTGTCTCCATCAGTTCAGCCTATCAGTGCCCACCAGTGCCGCCTCATAAGCACATATAAATGAAGGAGAAAAATTACCTGTTTGCAAAATTTTATAACAAACTATGAAACTTTTTTTTTTTTTTTTCAAAATGTTATCTTTTTTTGTTTGTTTAGCAAAAAATAAAAACCCCAATAGTGATTAAATACCACCAAAAGAAAGCTCTATTTGCGTGAAAAAAAAAAAATGATAAAAATTTCATTTGGGTACAGTGTAGCATGACCGCGCAATTCTCATTCAAAGTGCGACAGCGCTGAAAGCTGAGAACTGGTCTGGGCAGGAGGGGGGGTTAGGTGCCCGGTAAGCAAGAGGTTAAAAGAATAGGAACCAAGGAAACATGGACTGTACCAACTTTTCCGGGACGTGTCGCTGCCATCAATTACCTTATTTTTTTATATACAATGTACATACAATTGTGTGTGTGTATATATATATATATATAGATAGATAGATAGATAGATAGATAGATAGATAGATAGATATACACACACAGCACGGTGATATGAATGAAGTGTCCCCTGTATTCTTGTCTCATACACTGTGTATTGATCAGGCTGTATGATACATGAGCTCTCCTCCATCACAAAGAATACAGGAATTCGGTGTACAGTAGACATAGAAGAACATACACTCCAGTCACACAACCCCCACTTCCTCACCCTCCGCAGGGAACACCGGAGAGATCCCACCGCTTCCGCCCGTCTCTGCTGCTTCCCGGTACCGCTTCCGGTTTCGGTGACTCTTCTCACATTAGTCAGTGTGGGCGTGCCCCCTAGAGGAAGCCTCTGCTGGCGACCGGCCCAATCAGCAGCGCGGTCCATGTCGAAGGAAGGCGTGGCTGGCACCGCCCATGGGGACGTGATGGGCAGAACGGGGCGGTGCCGTTCAGCTATGGCTAGGGATAAGAGAAGGGAAGACGTGCTGAAGCTGTCGCCATGGTGATTATGGAAGAGATGGGGGGGCGGAGCTGGTGTCGCCATCTTAGTGCCGATTAAAGAAAGACTCCTGAGAGGGAGGCGGGCCTCTTGTTTGTCACCATTTTGATGTTTATCATCTGTGACATCATGTGATGTCCAGGTGTGCAGGGACTGTCCCTGGCTGTGGAGATGGATGGCAAGGAAAGTCCCCAGCACAGTGATCAGTAGCTTCAGCCATGAGCTGCTACATGAAGATTGCAATATATGGGCAGTGTATGTCTGTGTATACACACATCAGCCATAGCTGGATGACCACCTACCTAATACTGAGTAGGTCCTCCTTTTGCTGGCCTGTCCCGGGGAGGCATGGACTCCACGAGACCTGTGAAGGTATACTGTGGTATCTGGCACCAAGCCCCGTCACTAGCAGATCCTTTAAGTCCTGTAAGTTGTGAGGTGCGACCTCCATGGATTGTTTTTCCAACACATCCTACAGATGTTTCATTGGATTGAGATCTGGAGAATTTGAAGGCCAAGTCAATACCTCAAACTTGTTGTGTTCCTCAAGCGATTCTTGAACCATTTTTGCAGTGTGGCAGGTCGCGTTATACTGCTGAAATAGGCCACTGCCTAGGGTTGCCACCTGTCCAGGTTTTGCATCACGTGTCCGGGTTTCAGTCCGCCTGAAACCCGTACACATTATTCAGACAGGACTGTCCCTACACCCAGTTCCCCTGGGCATTCTGAAGCTCCCTCCCTCCAGCCTAGCTCTGTCCCAGGTCCTTGGGATATCCCTCTGGCCAGGGCTGTAGAGGGTGCTAATCCACACTGAGCCCACCACCTGGAGACATCACATCCCAAAACGAGGAGAACAGTGCCCAGGCTGGCACAGCTACGCTGCCGTGGGGGGTGCCTTGGACAGGCAGAGCCCCTCCGCTCCTCCTATGGCTGCTGTTGCTCCTACCCGGATCCCACTGGGGGAGGACGACTACCCCAACCGCTACATGCAACGACCACTACTTTCTTTGGGCCACCTAAAGGTATCGCAGGCCTTTTACAGTTCTATAGTGTATACTAAAACAAAAATAAATTCCCATGCACCACTAAAAAGTACAGGTTTGGCTTGAAGCAAAGGTGGCAACCCTACCACTGCCATCAGGGAATACCTTTTCCACGAAGGGGTGTACTTGGTCACCCGAAATGTTGAGGTAGTTGGTACCTCACACCCTCTAGTATGGGCTTCTAGTGTGAGTGTAGGAAAAACATTCTGGCCTGGAATAACCTGAGTCATTGAAAAGGGTCAGGGTCGGTTCACACTGGGGCAACACGACTTCAGCGCGACTTTGCACGGCGACTTCAACGCGGCTTCGACGCGACTTCGACGTGACTTCAGCGCGACTTTAGCAAATTACAAGGCGATTTGAAGTCGCCTCCATGACAGGCGACTTCGCCTGTGGCCAATCAGCTCTCTGGGAGGGAGGGGGGGAGGGAGGGGTTTTCCCTGCAAAGTCGCTTGACTTTACAGAGAGATCCGACTTGGAGGCGACTTCCATTGATTCCTATGGTACAGGTCGGCTACCAAGTCGGATCAAAGTAGTACAGGGAGTACGCTCTGAAGTCGGAGCGACTTCAGTAGCGTCTATTAAGACGCTAGCGTTCACTCCCATTCAAACTATTTCTGGGGCGACTTGAGGGCGTACAAGTCGGATCCCAAGTCGCCCCAGTGTGAACCGACCCTTAGGGTTACTAGAGGCCAGGGCTGGATGACTCATCCTGGCAGCTCTCTGATGCCTCCCCCTAGTGTCTGGAATGTTGAGGAACCTTCTAGAATTAGAGGGCGGGGGTTAGGAGGAGCTACAATGAATATTTATGGAGCCTCGGCCAATCCCCAGATGTGGGCTGGCAGAGACAACCCCATAAATAGACATGGGCTATGTCAGCAGGGGGAGTCGGGTGGAAGATGGAGTGCTGAGGAGAGACTGGCAGTGGCCTTTGAGGAAACCCCTGCCAGGGAGGGGCAGTACCTTGGGCCAGGTGATTAGGAAAGCTGGTCTGGAAGGATCCTGACACAGGAGGCAGTGGAAGGATCCATGCCGCAGAGGAAGCGGGAAGGAGCAAGGAGAGACAGTGAGTAGATCAGCATGGTGCAGGGACAGACAAGGGGAGAGGCTGCCATCTGCAGCAGCCCTCTCTTGAAGACCGCACAGTGCCAAGTCTTCATCTAACCTTGCCTTGGGAGGTCTCCATGTGTGTGTGTGCAGGTCGGGTCAGGGTTACTAGAGTCCAGGGCTGGATGACTGATCCTGGCAGCTCTCTGATTTCTCCCTCTAGTATCTGGAATGTTGAAGAACCTTCTAGAATTAGACGGCAGGAGTTAGGAGGAGCTACAATGAATATTTATGGAGCCTTGGCCAATCCCCAGATGTAGGCTGGCAGAGACAACCCCTGCCAGGGAGGAGCAGTACCTTGGGCCAGGTGCTTAGGAAAGCTGGTCTGGAAGGATCCTGACACAGGAGGCAGTGGAAGGAGAGACAGTGAGTAGATCAACATGGTGCAAGACAAGGGGAGAGGCTGCCATCTGCAGCAGTCCTCTCTTGAAGACCGCGCAGTGCCAAGTCTTCACCTAACCTTGCCCTGGGAGGTCTCCATGTGTGTGTGTGCGCCAGTCGGGCAGGACTGGGGCAGAAAGTCAGTCGGGGGGGACTGGGAGGAAGATCAGCCAGGCATGGCTGGTGGCAGCCAGGTGGGCTAGTATTTTCCTGCAAGCAAGTTCAGCTGGGATCAGTGGCCACAGGGAAGCAGGAGGACTGTCATGCTGTTTGCTCACTGCACTACTTTGTCTAGGGGTTGGGAATCCCTGCCTGTAATGGGCCTTTGCGGAACTAATTATAGAGATTGTTAAGCCTCGTACACACGATCAGATTTTCATCCGGGAATTGTGTGATGACAGACTGTTTGCCTAAAATCCAACTGTAATGCCGCGTACACACGGTCGGACTTTTCAGCTACAAAAGTCCGACAGCCTGTCCGACATACTTCCGGCGGACTTTCGGCAGACTTGCGGCGGACTTGTGGCAGACTTTCTAACGAACGGACTTGTCTACACACGACCACACAAAAGTCCGACGGATTCGTACGTGATGACGTACACCAGACTAAAATAAGGAAGTTCATAGCCAGTAGCCAATAGGTGCCCTAGCGTGGGTTTTTGTCCGTCGGACTAGCACACAGACGAGCGGATTTCGGGGTCCGTCGTAGTTACGGCGTAAAGATTTGAAGCATGTTCCAAATCTAAAGTACGTCGGATTTGAGGCTAAAAAAGTACGTTGAAAGTCCAGAGAAGCCCACACACGATCGGATTACAAGCCAGATTTAGTCCGTCAGCGTCCGTTGGACTTTTGTAGACGAAAAGTCCGACCGTGTGTACGCGGCATTAGTACGCTCCATCAGACAATTGTTGTCCAACTTTCCACCAACAAATGTTGGATGGCAGGCTAGTAAATTTTCGGCGGACAACGGTCTGTTGTCAGATTTTCGTCTTGTGTGTACACACGTCCGTCACACAAAAGTCCAAAGTACAAACACGCATTCTCGGAATCACTGCTCACCAAACACGACATTAGCAGAAGGTGCCCAAAGGGTGGCGCTCAAGAGCTGAAATTCCACGTAGTACATCACTACGTTCGTGTTTGTTGGCCAACAATTGTGTACTATTTGTATGCAAGACCAGTTCACGTCACACGGCCTTCGGAGAAAAGTCTGACACTTTGTCTGCCGAAAATCCGATCGCGTGTACGAGGCTTTAGTTTCCTGAAGAGTGAGCAGCAGGTGCTGTACTGGAAAACCAAGTTTGTGCAGGAGGAAGGAAAATTGGACTTTTTGTAAATAGGGAGGAAGTGTCCCTTTGTGAATAGCTTTGGCCATTTTACAAGTTGCGCATCCCATAATTCCCTACCTCATCTAAGTTCTCAACCCCTACTAAAAAATCAAAAACAAGCCAAGGACTGTGTTCTGCCTTGGAGTGTGTGAAGGAAATGCTATGTGACAGCAGTGGGGACCCGGCACACTAGTGACTCCTACGGGGGTAGTGCTACACGTCAAAGTAACACATGTAACAAGTAACACATGTCAAAGTAACATCCACATGAATGGCAGGACCCAAGGTTTCCCAGCAGAACATTGCCCAAAGCATCACACTGCCTCCACCGCCTTGCCTTCTTCTCATATTGCATCCTGGTGCCATCTCTTCTCCAGGTAAGTGACACACACAAGGCCATCCACATGATGTAAAAGAAAATGTGATCCATCAGACAAGGCCACTTTCTTCCATTGCTCCGTGGTCCAGTTCTGATGCTCATATGCCCATTGTAGGAGCTTTTGGCAGTGGACACAGGTCAACATGGGTCGCCCTGACCACTCTGCAGCTACGCAGCTCCATACACAACAAACTTGCGATGCCCATAAAGTTGTGTCTGATCGCGTATATAACACAAAGCCATATGATAAGATGGATGGTCATCGTATAGAACCCGTTGTATCATACTTTCCTTTGAGTCAGCTCCTGTTGCTATTCCTAGCTATAGTGCTCCCACTCAGGTCCAGCCTCTCCTGGGATGGAAGTCTCCAATGTCCAAGGTAAATCTTCCATATTCAGATGCTTCCTAAGTGGCGCAACCTCTTTTTTGGAGTCTAAATGACACAATCTGTTGCCTTCTGGTATGAAGCCTTTTATGGGTAGTGGTTTAAGTGAATGCTAGGTAAGTTTTGGCTAATTCCTCTACTCAACCCCACCCTGGATGATGGCAGAGTCTCCTGCTTGTAAGCATGGCCCCAGATTTGCAACAGCAATGGTCATGCTGGCCAAGGGCATCTCCCACCATCTTCCTCTACAGGGTGGAGATGGGGTACCACTCCCTGAGTTATGGAGGAATTCCGCCATCTTAGTTACCCACATGCACCCGGCCACAGACTCACCTTCGAGATGCTTAGTGACTCGAAAAATTAACGAGATGCTTTGCTTTAACGCACGTAAAAGTATTATAACAGTACAGCATATTGCTAACATCTCCTGCTTCTGTCTCCACCAACCTTAGCAGAACCTACAAGAATCAGGGGATACGAGTCAGCCTTTCCAATATGCATCCCTCACTAATGGTCCTTAATTTAGGTCCTCTTCTCCAAGAGTACCTAAGGACCTACCCTGAAAGGACAGATCTCTAATTCTTTTAGACCTCACATAATGACTGCAGTAAACCATTTCTTCCCATATATCTATTTTCTTTAACCTGATGGGGTGTTAAATATATTAGAGGGGGGGTTTTAACCATGCAGAGAATTAACTCCTGCCTACACGCTCACTTCATGACATCTGAGTGCACACGTGGCACATGTGCACTGAACAGTTGGGGGGAACTGTTTGATAAACAATGGCAGGCATCCTAAGAGATGTCTATAGAACCCAGAAGTCCCAAAAGCTTTCCCCCTTCAGATCTGATAAATCTGCTATGTGCGATTTTTCATAAGAAGCGGATTCTTTCAATAATCCTGCTATTAAATTTGAAGAACTGATGGACAGAAGGGTAGATCAGAGCTTAAATAAGATATATTTTAACCTGCAGAGTGGCGGTGGCACTTACTTCTGTGGCATAAGCATTGCGGGCTTGGACTAGCAATGTCAAAAAAATGTAGGCAGATGCAGTCTACTTTCTCCCCTGCACGTGACCCTATTTCACAGCGGCACTGCAGTCGGAGAGGAAGTCATGAGGAACAAGGTTCCTCTATGGTTTCCTGGGGGGGATTTATCCTACTGGATGCTGCTGCCCTATTTGACTCAAGCAGCCATCCTGTGTCAGGCAGAGCCTATATATAAAGCCCTGGCTCCCAGGCTTAGCACGTTTTGGCGAGCAGGCAGAGAAGGAACAGATAGCTTGCCTCTGAGGGACACTAACAGCACTAGGGAGAGGTGCAGCCTGAAAATGAATGAAGAGGAGACAGAGGCTCCTCTCCATTCATAAACTGAAGCATCGTAAACACAGGTTACGATGTTTTAGTTATGTGAATGGACAGAGTCGGTTATCACTGACTGTTCATCCGGAAAAGGAAGGAGCCAGATTTACTGGCTCCTACCTCCGCTCTCCATCCTAAAAGATCGAGGGGGCAGAGGAGGAGAACGGAGGGGGACAGCAACACGGAGGGGACAGAGGAGGAGAATGGAGGGGGGCAGCAGCACGGAGGAGAACGGAGGGGGCAGAGGAGGAGAACGGAGGGGGACAGCAGCACGGAGGAGAACGGAGGGGGACAGCAGCACGGAGGGGGCAGAGGAGGAGAATGGAGGCGGACAGCAGCACGGAGGAGAACGGAGGGGGACAGCAGCACAGAGGGGGCAGAGGAGGAGAACGGAGGGGGACAGCAGCACAGAGGGGGCAGAGGAGGAGAACGGAGGGGGACAGCAGCACGGAGGGGGCAGAGGAGGAGAACGGAGGGGGACAGCAGCACGGAGGGGGCAGAGGAGGAGAACGGAGGGGGACAGCAGCACGGAGGGGGCAGAGGAGGAGAACGGAGGGGGACAGCAGCACGGAGGGGGCAGAGGAGGAGAACGGAGGGGGACAGCAGCACGAAGGGGGCAGAGGAGGAGAACGGAGGGGGACAGCAGCACGGAGGGGGCAGAGGAGGAGAATGGAGGAGAACAGAAGGGGACAGCAGAACGGAGGGGGATACGGAGGAGAACGGAGGGGGACAGCAGCACGGAGGGGGACAATGAGGGGGACAGCAGCAGAACAGAGGGAGACTGAAGGAGGATACAGGGACAGTCAGCGGTGATAGGTGCGGCTTTGGGGGCAGTTACAAGCACTGATCACCGCTGTGTAGATTTCACTAAAGCAGCTGATTGGGGGGGGGAGAAGTGGAGAAACAGCTGTCTGGCTTTATTGAAATCGGTATTGAAGTCGTTGCTTGTAACTCTCCCTCCGCACCGATCACCCTGACTCGGGCAAATGCTCGGTATTGGTACCGATACCGATACTAGTATCGGTATCGGGACAACCCTAATGTAAACTGATACATTTTGCTAAAGAGCTTGTTATTTTGAAAAACAACAGACTTGCTGGCTGGATCTCCTGATGAAAATAGAAGAAAGAAAGACTAAAAAAGGAAACTAATACAGCCATCACATCTACGAATTGTTAAGCTGCAATATAATAAATGTATGCTTTTGGGTTTAGGTCTTCACAATGTTAAACTGTTTTATATGTGTTTTTAAACTGTCTATAGGCAATCTTCCTTTTAGAAATTAACATTTAATACATGACAATTGATTCACAGAGCACTATCTTTCAGTTATCTTTGGTAACAACATAGCAAACAAAACTTGCTTTGCATCTGCCTTTGTCTGATAGATCAACCCATTTGCAGCACACCGAAATCAACATGTTGCAAATACGGTGATTACAGCAATTGGTCAAATCTTGTACTAGCAAGAGATTAAAATTTCCTGTGTAGCTTAGAGACCAGACAAGGTCTAATATAACCTCCACCAAAAAACTGGGGCATATTTGCAGCATATTTCGATACTCCAAGGAGGATGTACAGTTATGCAGAGCACACAGAAAAGGAAAGCTGCAATTACTAATTAGTAAAGCAGAACACAGAGTATTTTTTTCTAAATGATGGGAAACAAGTAGAATTATTTCCCCTTAGTTTTCAGAGTAAAGACTGCATCCTAAAGCCACAACAACATGTTTATTATATCTTAAAATGGACCTAAGGCTAGGTAACTACAGGTGCAATCGAGTGTGCCCGCATTCCCTCAATGGGCTGCCCAACGTGAGAAACGTGGAAAAAAGTTCCTAACACTTTTCCAAAAACACGCCCCACCAAATCACGTGGTGTCATTAACAATTAATTTCTGTGCATGTTGGAAGTCCCCAGCATGCAGTAGTGGGAACCTAACCTAACATTATATACAGTATATTTTCATGCATCTTAATTAATGTTTGTGTGTTGTAGGGTAATGCACCGGTGTAATCCCCCATTTAAACAAAAGATGTTGTCAGTGTTAAAGAAGGAGCTTTGATGTTAGGAACCCTGCTCCTTTCAGTTAGAGCACACCTTTGGAAAGCATATACTGTATAATATCCCGTACACACCGTCGGAATTTCCAACAGAAAAAGTGCGATGGGAGCTTTTCATCGTATATTCTGACCGTGTGTATGCCCCATCGGACTTTTTACGTTGAAAATTCGGACGGACTTAGAGAGAGAACATGTTCTATATTTTTCCGACGGAACAAATTCCTATCGGGAAAACCGCTCGTCTGTATGCTGTTCCGAAGTACCAAAAATGACGTATGCTCTGAAGAACAGATACAAACCCACAAGCACAAACTGAACAGCAGTTAAAACGATCTGAAAAGCACAAGTCTGAAAAGCACGAATCGTCTCACACCAAACTTCTACTAACACGAGATAAACATGAGATTAGCAGAAGGAGCCCAAAGGGTGGCGCACTGGGTATTGAACTTCCGTTTTACAGTTCCATTGTACGCGTTGTACATCACTGCGTTCTTGGCGGTTGGAATTTGGTGTGACCGTGTGTATGCAAGACAGCATGAGCGGAATTCCGTCGGAAAAACCTTCAGAGTTTATTCCGATGGCAAAACTGGTCGTGTGTACAGGGCATTAGAGGGCCGAGGCTGTTAGGCAGTACATAGCTATCAGTGAAAAGGATAGCACCATCTTGTTCTTCTGACCTGAGGCCAGTTTATGGAGGACCATGTAGCCAGAAAGCCAATACCAGTCCAGGGCCCCCTAAAGGGGAAACCTTGGGTCTTCCAACTGGGAACTATTTGCATTCCTTCCTTGGAGGAATACCAGGACTTTGGGTAACTCCCTGGCTAGATTAACAGGTCTAACTCTCTAAACTGCTTCTCTGTCATGATTGGACTGTACGTAAATTTGGGTCAGGGACACACTGGATACCTTTGCTGCCATTGTGCTCTTGCTGGGTGTCCAGTGTGCTCCTGTCCCTTTAAGGGGGCTTGGGCCGCCTCCAGGCTCACCTGCCTACACCTATCCATTCAATGCATGTGCTTCCACTGTGGAGACACTTATAAATTTAGTAGTGTTAGGACTGCAAGTATACAGGGTGCCTTGACGAGGCCTTGCAGCTTTCACATGCGTTTGCAAATGTGTGCTAACTAAACCCCTGCTTTTAACAGACGGTTAGACAGGCTAATTTGGTTGGTCAGCAGACTGGTTGGTGAGTTGAGCTATGGAATTGTCTTTGTCTTACATGATTGGACTGTATGCAACTTGTTTAAGCTAAGTACTGCCGCCATTCTGGAAGGGTGAGATGTTATGTGGTGCTCTTTGAATTAGCAAAAGTGCCAAAGAGAATCTTGGTGTGGATGATCTCTGATCTTAACCAATGGTGGACAACTACTGGGCATGGATCTATGCAGGGAATATCAGCAGGGCAAACACTAAAGGAGAGGCAGTAAGGGCTTGAAAGTGTAAACTGTAGTCTGGCTATGCCAAGCTGGACTACCCCCAGGGTCATTTATAGAGTGTTGTCTTGGTGTTCCACTCTGTGTACAATGATAACCCTTGGGTGCTCCATATTAAAAGTATTACTAATTGCCCCATGGGTGCCAGAGAAAATGATGCCAGGGGGGAGTTAATGAGTCCCTTCCACTAAGCGAGTCTTCAGGAAAGAAAGTGAGAGAGAGGGATACTGTACACCTCAACACAGTGATATCTCAAGAAAGCACCCCCTGCTTTGCTGCAGAAAGTGTGCTGGATACAGGGCTGAGGTTCTGTGCCTCTGGAAGATTGGTGTGCTGCCTGAAGGAATATGAAGTGCTGGTGTGGCTGCTTTGCCCAGCATGTGCCCATGTTTTATTGGAGGCAACCCCTTGGGCCCACTGTAGCGCAAGCTAAACACAAATGTAATATATTGGAGCTTACCAGTCCTTAGTTGGGATGGTGGCATTCTTTTTCTTTTCTGACATTTCTTTCTTTTATTTTCACCTGGCAATATTCCAAGTAACACACAAGGGCAACAAGACTTTCTCACTTTATCCTAGCTATGGTGAAGCAGCGTTGTTACCCTAGGAAAGGAAAAGTGTAAGAGCCCTTATCATAAAGGTGGTAGGTGTTCTGTAGTCCACTGGGCACGGTTGAAAATAACACTGCAAAGCGTCTTAAATGCTCACAGGATTTCTGGCAGGAACAGGGTCTTTTTTTTTGTACTTATTGAAGAAACACTTTCAATACTATATTTAACAGACCAAAAGGGAGCAAAAAAAAACCAAACTTATTATTATGGGGCGTACACACGGTCGTACTTTTCGTCTACAAAAGTCCGACAGCCTGTCCGACAGACTTTCGACGGACTTTTGGCGGACTTGCGGCAGACTTTCTTACGAATGGACTTGCCTACATACGATCACACAAAAGTCCGACGGATTCGTACGTGATGACGTACATCGGACTAAAATAAGGAAGTTGATAGCCAGTAGCCAATAGCTGCCCTAGCGTGGGTTTTTGTCCGGACTAGCACACAGACGAGCGGATTTCTGGGTCCGGGGGAGTTACGACGTAAAGATTTGAAGCATGTTTCAAATCTAAAGTCCGTCAGATTTGAGGCTGGAAAAGTCCACTGAAAGTCCGGGGAAGCCCACACACGATCGGATTGTCAGCCAGCTTTAGTCCGTCGGCGTCCGTCGGACTTTTGTAGAGGAAAAGTCCGACCGTGTGTACGCCCCATTAGTCCGTCCGCGTCCGTCGGACTTTTGTAGAGGAAAAGTCCGACCGTGTGTACGCCCCATTAGAGTTTACATTCATTAACCACTTGAGGTCCGCGCTATAGCCGAAAGATGTCTACAGCGCGGACCTCAAATGCCAGGATGGTGTCCATGGACGTCCTCCTGTTCTTGCGTCGCCCCGCGCACTCTGTGATCGCCAAGTTCTACGGACTTGGCTGATCACAGAGCAGGGTAAAGGGCCAATCAAAGAAGGCCCTTTTACCATCTGATCAGCTGTCAGCCAATGAAAGCTGATCACTGAAGTAAACAGAAGCTGGTTATCTGCTTTTCTTTACTTTACGCTAGCACCGTGAAGAAAACAATAAAGCTGGTAACTGGCTTCTGTTACAGGGACATCGGTCCCCTATGTGCCAACCAGTGCTGCTAATCAGTGCCCTCCAGTGCTGCAAATCCGTGCCCACCAGTGCCATCTATCAGTGCCCATCAGTACTGCTACTCAGTGCCACCTGCTCAGTGCTGCCTATTGGTGCCCATCAGTGCCATCCATCAGTGCAGCCTCATCAGTGCCTCCTGATCAGTGCCCACCAATGCCGCCTCATCAGTGCCCATCAGTGCTGCGTCATTAGTGCCCATCAGTGAAGGAGAAAAATTACCTGTTTGCAAAATTTTATAACAAAATATAAAAAACTTTTTTGTTTTTTCAAAATTTTCAGTCTGTTTTTTGTTTGTTTAGCAAAAGATAAAAAACCCCAGTGGTGAATAAATACCACCAAAAGAAAGCTCTATTTGTGTGAAAAAAATGATAAAAATGTCATTTAGGTACAGTGTTGCATGACTGCGCAATTGTCATTCAAAAGTGTGAGAGCGCTGAAAGCTGGAAATTGGCCAGGGCAGGAAGGGGGGTATACCGTAAGTGCCCAGTAAACAAGTGGTTAAGATAGTTATCCCAGCACATTGTCATCTTAGGGTGAGATGTGCTAAAGAAGATCAGTCACTTTATGTAGTAGCCCCCCCCGGACTTGCAATGAACGTGTTGTGTACTCTGTCAGAGTGCCAAGGATTTTATGCTCCCTTCTTCTCAAAACAAGGACATTGAAAAGCATTGTGTACAAAGGGGGATTCCATACAGTCAACAATTCTCCTTAAAGGGGAATTTTAGTGATCGTATTTTATTTTCTATGTAAAGGATATCAACAATTTCATTGATATGTCCCATTTATCTTTTCTTGTTTCTCCTATTCTTCTCAATTGCCGCCCTGTAGCTGCTCACACCAAGCAGTTGGTAGTGGGTCTACTCTGTATTACAGATCTTTGAGGGGCATACTTCATAGGAGAGGGGTGGGGTAACCCATACAGGGTTTAATAGAAATGAGCATCTGTACTTTAATGTATATCTAGATTCAAATCTTGCATTTAGATACAGTAAGGAAAAGTCCTTTTTGTTTTCTTTGCTGTGCCCCATTGGGGAGATTTCTCCTTACTTCCTGGCCTGTGCACACAACAGGGAGTGAGAGGAAATCTCTTAAAAGTGAGGGACACCTTTAGACAGTTCTCACCATAACACATGTCCCCATTAAAATATTTCTATCTCTATTTTTGTTCTGGTGACAATACCTATTTTTTATTATTAATAAAAAAAGCTACACTGTAGTAAATGAGAATGGCACTGCGGTTAAAGCTGAACTTCAGAGATTTTTTCATCTTTCCATCTATTAAATCTTCTGCCCTTTTTGTTTTAACTTTGGATAGTAAAACCTTTTTTATTTCTGCCAGTAAATACCTTATACAGCCCACTTCCTGTTTCTTGTCTTTTAAAAAGCCTAGGCTTATGACATCATGCACAGCTCGCTCTCTCACTCTCGTGAGAGTTTGCCAGGAAGGGAGGGGGGATGAGTCATAAGAGGGCCACTGAAAGCTGCAGAGCTGGAGGTGTGCCTCTGTGTAAATCCAAGAAGTGAACAGGCAGCAACTTCAGCTGCCCACACTTAAAATGGTTGCAGCCAGACTCAGTGGAGGGAGATTTCTGCAGCATATTTGGCAAGTACAGAATCACTGTACTGTATATATAAAATAATATGCAAAAGTGGTTGGAGGGAAGCTTCAGAATGGCAAAGATATTTTTATTACAAATTATGTGAGCAGACTGCAGTTCCTCTTTAACCACTTCAGCCCCAGAAGGATTTGCCCCCTTCCTGACCAGGCCATTTTTTTTGCGATACGGCACTGCCTCGCTTTAACTGACAATTGCACGGTCATGCGACATTGCACCCAAACAAAATTCATGTCCTTTTTTCCCACAAATAGAGCTTTCTTTTGGTGGTTTTATTTTTTGCGCTATAAACAAAAAAAGAGCGTCAATTTTGAAAAAAACACAATATTTTGTAGTTTTTGCTATGATAAATATCCCAAATTTAAAAAAACAAAAACAAATTTCTTCATCAGTTTAGGCCAATACGTATTCTTCTACATATTTTTGATTAAAAAAATCGCAATAAGCAGACATTGATTGGTTTGCGCAAAAGTTATATCGTCTACAATATAGGGGATAGATTTATGGCATTTTTATTATTTTTTTTTTTTTTTTACTAGTAATGGTGGTGATTAGCGATTTTTATCGTGACTGCGACATTGCGGCGGGCAGATCGGACACTTTTGGCACTTTTTTGGGACCATTGACATTTATACAGCGATCAGGGCTAAAAATAGCCACTGATTACTGTATAAATGCCGTTGGCAGGAAAGGGGTTAACACTAGGGGGCGATCAAGGGCTTAAATGTGTTCCCTAGGTGTGTTCTAACTGTGGGGGGGGGATGGGAATGACTAGGGGAGGAGACCAATCGGTGTTCCTACTTAGTAGGAGCACACGTTCTGTCTCCTCTCCCCTGAGAGAACCGGAATTGTGTGTTTACACACACAGATCCCAGTTCTCGCTCTGTCACGAGCGATCGCGGGTGCCCGGCGGTCATTGCACCCGCCGGGCACGCGCAACGGCACGCTGCGGGCACGTGACTGCTAAAGCGCCTTTAAGAGCCGATGTACAGCTAGGACAGCTCGTGCAGGGGAGCCAACCTGCCACAGTATAATTGCGATGGCTGGTCGGGAAAGGGGTTAAAATATGCCTCTAAACGTCCTAATGTGCATGGGGGCACATAGGATAATATTGAGCTGCTTCTACAGGAAAAAACACAAAACTCCTGAAGAAACAGCATTTTTTTAAGCCCAGTGTACATGGACCCTTAAAGCGGGATTCTGTCCCTGAAAAAAAAAAAATTAAAAGTCAGCAGCTACAAACACTGTAGCTGCTGACTTTAAATAAGTACTTACCTGTCCTGGGTGCCCTGCGATGTCGGCCGCCCGAGGCCGACCCGTCCCCCGGCTTCCGGCACCGCCATCCTAAGTAAGGGAAACAGGCTTGCGGCTTCACTGCCAGTTTCCTACTGCGCACGCGCGAGTGGCGCGGCGCTCTGTGAAGGGCCCCGTGGTTTTCTGGGAACAGACACAGTTCCCAAAAGGCAACGGGGCCGCTAACTGAGGAGCAGAACACGCCGCGAAAATAGGAAGAGGCAGATTAGGAAGACTGCCTAGCAACAAGGGTTTAGGTAAGTTTAAAAAAAAAATTTTTTTTCAAATGTTTTTTTTTTTTTATCTTTTTAGGATTTTTCATGCAATTTTTTTTTGGGGTGGACCTCCACTTTAATCAAAAACTTGTGCAGATCTAATAGGTCATAAAATTAAAGTATGTCTAGCTCCAGTAAATACATGTGCTCCGAACAGAAACTAAAGAGACGCTGAAGAGAGGGTGGGACTACCTATACAGAGCATCTCCTAGCTAGAGCATACCTCCCAACGAACGGTCCCTGATTTCGAGGGACTGTCCCTGATTTGGAGAAATGTCCCTCTGTTCCTCATTCGTACCTCATTTTAGCCTGATCTATATCTTTCAAAAAGTGTTTCCCAGTGCTAAACCTTTCATCCAATTTCTAAATTGCTGCATTTGTACATTTTAAAAGCCAATATAAAGGAATAGTAGTGGTAAAAAAAAGCACTTGTGGATTTCATTAACCTTTTTTTGGGGTTAATTCTCTTTTAAAGGGGGTGTGGCAGGGGGCGTGTCCTATGCTACATACATTTGCTAGTAGGTGTCCCTCATTCCCATCTCAAAATGTTGGGAGGTATGCTAGAGTGAGGAAGGGACCAAATTATTTAAAGGCAAACAGACTATGCATGTGTAACATAATAGGGTGAATTTCTCTTTGTCCAATCACAAGCTGGGGAGGTGACGGACTTTATTGCTTACCCGAGTCTGATTCTTCTGTTTATGAAGGATGTGTATATCAACTTACTTATGCAGTTACCTTCAAGTAATTGGGCACGAGGGGGGAAAAGAAGAGGAAAAAACAAAAATAAGGCCACATCGATGTTCCCCCTACATAAACTCTTCCACTTCTACCTAGGCTCAGTTTTGTAGCAAGCAATAGAGAGATCAATAGAGGAATTTTCCTCACCATACAGTACAGGACCCAGGGGTATCCAAAAGCATTCAAACTGAGGAGTGGGCAACACAGAAAATAGTGCCAACAACAGGCCCACACAACAAACAGGTCAAAAAGGGCTTGACACACTGAGGCATGAACATCCACTAGGTAGAACTTAACAAATGTGTGCCCCGAAGCCCAGGTGGCTGCCTTGCAGATCTGAGAAACAGATGCCCGATGCTGAAAAATCCCATGTAATTAACAGATTTGGTGGAGTGCGCTCTAACAGGGAAGGGAGGAGCCCTATATTTCAGACTATAAGCTCTAATGACAACTTATCTGATCCACCTAACAATGGTGGAGCAAGTGGCAGAAAGACCCTTGTAGGAACCTTCAGGAACACAACGAAGACACTTCTGGAAATCGAAGATTCATCAGCACGTCACTCCGGCCCCAGATGTGCGGGCTGCTTGTGTATCGCCAGCCGGCGAGATTGCTAATAAGGCATTTTTAAAATACTTTGATGAAGTGCAACCCTACTTTATTTTAATCAATTACCATAAGATTTTACACTATGTGGAGCTTTTTTTTTCTGGGTATGGTTGTATGGAAGCATCATCTGGATGGTCTTCACCTATGGCTCTGAGGAGATCTTTAAATGGCATTGAAAGGCCCCTGGTTGGGTGTGAAGCCACAAGCGTTGTTGACCTTCTGTGATAGGAGGTCCCTTTGAGCTGGTAAGCGCACTTTTGTCCGGATACAGGTGTTGGCGCTCCAGACAAGATCTCACTCTGGGCGATGGATGGTGGCTATATTGCAGATGTACTGACAAGAATTCCACATTCACAGTCTCACCCTTTTTGGACTTTCAATTTTCACTTTTCTGGACTCTATTTCATTTGGATGGCACTTATTGTTTGTATTGTATGGGTGCAACTACTCATTTAGCGTGACTCTGTAGATGCTTTTGAATCTAATGGTACTGTGCTTATATCTCACTGGAGAACTAAACTTTATATACCTTTTATATTGTTGTTTTGGTAGTGCCTTTAAAATCCCACCCCTAGGGGGTTTCTCTAGTTCTATATCTCACTGGAGAGTTGCTGCTTGAATAATTGGTGTATTTTTGGATTCATTTTATTCAAACAAGTGCAGTTTTTCTTTCTTCCCTTTATATGTTGAAACCCAGCGGACCATACTTATCCCATTTAGGCTCCATTCACACTATTATTATTATTAATATACAGGATTTATATAGCACCAACAGTTTACACAGCGCTTTACAATATAAAAGGGAGACAATACAGTTATAATACAATAAAATACAAGAGGATTAAGAGGGCCCTGCTCAGAAGAGCTTACAATCTAATAGGGTGGGGCAGGTGGTACAAAAGGTTGTAACTGTGGGGAATGAGCTGGTGGAAGTGGTAGGAGATTAGTTGGAGACGTGATAGGCTTTCCTAAAGAGATGAGTTTTCAGGGATCGCCTGAAGGAGCAAAAGTAGGGGATAGCCGGACAGGTTGAGGTGGTGAGTACCAGAGGATGGGAGAGGCTCTGGAGAAATCCTGGAGACGAGCATCGGAGGAGGAGATGATAGAGCTTGAGAGTAGGAGGTCTTGAGAAGAGCGGAGAGGACGATTTGGGTGATATTTGGAGACAAGATTGGTGATGTAGCTCGGGGCAGAGTTGTGAATGGCTTTGTATGTTGTGGTTAGTATTTTGAATTTAATTCACTGGGTGATTAGGAGACAGTGTAGGGATTGAAGTAGAGGGTTGTCAGATACTGAGCAGTTGGTAAGGTGGATAAGTCTGGCAGCTGCATTTATGATAGACTGAAGAGGGGATAGCCTATGGAGAGGCAGGCCAATGAGAAGGGAGTTGCAATAGTCAAGGCGAGAGATAACAAGGGAGTGAATGAGGAGCTTGGTGGTTTCATTTGTTAAAAAGGGGCGTATTTTAGAGATGTTACGGAGGATGTTTATTGAAATGCAGGGAAATTTTTTAACATGGGTTTCTATGGAACAAGTTCACATCAATGCATTTTGTGCCTCTGTGTTTTTGGAAAGGGTCGGGAACCTTTTTTCCCGTAAAATGCAGAGTTTTGCATGTAATAGACTTCAATAGACCCGCATCCAAGTACCGCGGTTTTGAAGCGATTTGTGTTTTTTTAGCTATATATTCACTGTACTGGTTGCTAAGGAGGGAGCCGGAAAGCCGGCTGCCGTGTCCTTAACAACCGATGAGTCATCAGCTGTCAGCGTTTTCTCCGCTGACAGCTGAATGTAAAAAAACTAAAAAAAACTGGCAAAATAAAAATCGTGAAAAAAAAACGCGTACCAGACCCTTATCCGAGCATGCAGCCTGGCAGGTCAGGAAAGGGAGGGGACGAGCGAGCACGCACCCCCCCCCCCCAAACCGTACCAGGCCGCATGCCCTCAACATGCCCCCCCCTCCACAGCCCCACGTTAATGGGGACAAGAGCCTTTTCTCAAAAGCCCAAGCCGGTGGTATTCGGGGTCTGGGGGGCTTACTGGAATCTGGAAGCCCTCTTTAACAAGATCCCGGCCTCCCCCTCTATGTAAATGAGTATGGGGTACATTGTACCTGTACCCATTCACCAAAAAAAGTAGTGTAGTGTGAACAAATACAGTAGACAGTTTTTGACAAGTCTTTTATCTAAAATATCTTCTTCCCCACTTCTTCCTTTCAAAAACTGTCTACTGTATTTTTTCACACCGGCCAGGGTTGTCGGGAAGAGGCCCTTGCCCCCATCAACATAGGGGCAAGGTGCTTTGGGGTGGGGGCGCAGAGCAAAGCACCCCTCATGTTGAGGGCATGTTACATAGAGGAGGAGGCCGGGATCTTGTTAAAGAGGGCTTCCAGATTCCATTAAGCCCCCCAGACCCCGAATACCACCGGCTTGGGCTTTTGAGAAAAGGCTCTTGTCCCCATTAACATGGGGCTGTGGAGGGGAGGGCATGTGGCCTGGTATGGTTCCAGGGGGGGGGGGGGGTGCTCGCTTGTCCCCTCCCTTTCCTGACCTGCCCGGCTGCACGCTCGGATAAGGGTCTGGTATGGATTTTGGGGAGGGGGGGGTGAACACGCCATTTTTGTAAATATTTTGGTGGGGGGGTGGGGGTTTGGTCCCCTTCTAATCCACATTAGACCCAAGGGAGGGTAAGATAAAGGGGCACAGCCATGACTTGTGTTGTCCAAGGCCTCAACAACACCAGAAATTCTTCCCATGAATGCTGAAACGTTAGCAGAAATTTCCTCAGCAGGTAAGATGGATAAAGCTGGTGTGATTGATGGCCTGGCTGAATGACCAGACAAGGAGGTAGGGAGGATGGGGGCAGCCTACAGAGGAAAGGGTACTAGGACCATGCACAGGTGTACTACAACCATCAAGAAAGCCAAGGGCTGAACCTGAGCTATTAAGACAATCTCAAACCTTATCTCCGCGGTTATGGTCTGCCATGCCCATGAACAAACTCGGGGGGAGTGCACAGTGCCATATCAGCTGCCCTCCAGTAAGACAACTAAATTATGCCAAACCCCTATTAAGTTGACCATCCTGGGACCTTCCACTGCACTCTCAGAAGGGTGGACAGCGGTTTTATCTCAACGCAAAAGAACAGGGCACCCTTGGATGAATATTTAAAAGGCTTCCACCCTGTACTCACCTCATCAGCAGAAGGAATAATGTGGATAATGAGCATGCAGGGGGGGAGGGGGGGGGGGGAAGAGAGAGAGGGTCCTTCCAGCCTTTCTGCCTGTATCCAATCACCTGAAGGTAGCTGCGAATGACCAGATATATTTTTTTCCCAGCAAGCGATTCCCTGCAATGTAAAAGCAATCATAGTGGCTGTTTGGCCGCTTGATTGCTTTCACAGGCAGCAGGACGTTCCTCCCCCAGGGACCTATCCCCCACCCCCCTCCGATGCTTCTCCTGGCTCAACCGTGCGATCAGGGAGCCTGAGAATGAATCCGCTGGTGGTTTACCATAGAGCTGGTTGTGGACTGGATGGCCCCCGGCCATCTCTATGACCCTTGAAGGCCAGAAGCGACATCATGATTTTAAACACTACCGTTTTTTGTTTTTTTTCTCTCTGCTGGGAAGCCTGGGATCGTTTTTTTTTTTTTTTTAGCTCAGGCTTACCAGCAGAGAGGAGAGATTTGGGGAAGTAAAGGAGGACCTGTCATGCCCTATTCCTTTTACAAGGGATGTTTATTTTTTCTTCCTTTTATAAGGAATGTAATGTAAATAAAAAAAGTTTAAAGCACCCCTATCCCCGCAATATATAGGTCACGCCCGCATATGTAAATGGCGTTCAAAGCACACATGTGAGGTATCGCTACGATTGTTAGACCAAGAGCAATAATTCTAGTGCTAGACCTGCTCTAACTCTCAACTGGTAACCTGTATTATTTTTAAAGCGTAGCCTATGGTGATTTTTTTTTAGTACCGAAGTTTGGTGCCATTCCACGAGTTGTGCGCAATTTTAAAGCATGACATGTTATTAGGTATCCATTTACTCAGCGTAACATCAGCTTTCACATTATACAAAAACATTTTTGAACTCAAAAAAAAAAGTTTTTTTTTTTTTAACAAATAAAATGGTGTTTGAAAAATTTCTGCGAAAAAAAAAAAACGTAGGACATAAAAAAATTGCAACGACCGCCACTTTATTCCCTAGGCTCTCTGCCTAAAATAAAAATAATATTTACTATGTTCGGGGTTTTGAGTAATTTTCTAAGAAAAAAAAAAGAAAGATGATTTTTACATGTAGGAGAGGAAAGTTTTAGAATTGGCTTGGGTGGCAAGTGGTTAAAGGTAGTGTCTTGTATTGTACAATCCGGAAATACAAATCTTTTGGCAGGCAAATTAGTCCCTATGTACTTGAACTAAGTATTTAGCAGATTGCCTGAACTTTGTATTTTTTTTTACACTATAAAAGTAATTTACACAACAAAAAGCAAGGAAAGAGACAAAGACAAAGCCATTTACTGAAAATAGTTTATTTTGGGGAGACACTTCCCCCTCTTGGAGATGTTTACATGTGGCCCAGAATCTCTGTAACACTGCCATATATCTCTAGGCCTGCACTGTATCAGTACTAAGAAATAGCTTTCTCTGGTACAAACATCAAAGACTCCTGCATCCAGACTCCACACATAGCAGATTATTCAGCACCCCTTCCCTATCACACCTCTTTTATTAGTCCACACATCAATTATTTACAGCATGAAAAAAACTTAAGCACAGAAATACGTGATTAAAATAAAATATATATAATATTTACACCACAAATACAAATGTATTTATTCAGGGGACACTGGACTGAGCCAGTAATTTCCATTTTTCTAGCAAGGAACTCCCTTCCTACTATAAAATGCATTTACATTGATAAAACTTCCACAGTGGAGACATATCAACTCTAGTGCCCACTAGTGGCCGTGTCCAGTCACAACAATTGTTGATCACAGGAAAGAAAAAAAAAATAAAAAAAAATAAAAAAAAAAACAAACAGACTTTCTGGGTGTGTCTCCCATTTAGTGTAAGATTGTATTCAAAAAAGGCAGAACATGATGAATACTCCAGTTAAAATGAGTTATGTTGTCTTAACATGAGATGAGAATTAAAAGCGAGATGAGAATTACCAGCAGTAGATCTATACAGTATTTAAGGACAGAATCCCGGAATATAAACACACCGCACATGTATAAAACACACACATCCTATTGGAAAACACAGGGGGTTATATGCTGGATAATATTTGTAATATATGTGCTCAGACGGTTAAAGTGACAGATTGCCATCAACCACTGTTGGTCAACCCTTGGCCCTCCAGCGTTTTAAAGCCAACCTGTGCTTTGCCTGTTCAGGGGGAACAAACAGGTTCACTTTAAAGGGGTTGTAAAGTCTCAAGGTTTTTTGTTTTTTTTACCTTAGTGCATTCTATGCATTAAGGTGAAATACCTTCTGTGCTGCAGCTGCCCCTCAGACCCCCCTTTTTCTTATCTGAGCCCGTCCCTTCCAGGGATGTGCACGGTTGCTTTGCCCCAACAATACTTTCAATTGTGCCACCGCGATTTGAGCGGTAGTGGGCACTGTGGTAACAAAAGCTTGTAAACTCTGGTTGTGGATGGCCAATTTGTTTTACGTCAAAATGCTAAACAGTGTCTAAGGCTAACAGTGCTAAAGTGCATACAATAACACCGGTTCAGGGCCCACCTTAGCAGGTCTTAAAAGTGACCCCTTGACCAATATCAAATTAAAATAAAATGGTTACATGCAGATGACATGTAAATAATTACATAACGCTGCCCCTGTTGTGGCAGCATGAGCAGACAGGAATGTTAAAAGGGGTTGTAAACCCTTACATACACCCAGTTGCACCTCTTTATCTGCAGCCATTTCTTCTCCACAGCCTTTCAAAACACATTTTACACAGCATCTCTCAGCTCTGAAAAGCAGGGGGTGGGGATCGGAAGTCTCACAAAGCAGAGCTCAGTGAGGAGAACTCTGAGTCCTGACTGGAGGGAAGGGACACACACCCCTTACAGTACAGTGGACCCTTGGATTACGAGCATAATAATCCGTTCCAGGAGAATGCTTGCAATCCAAAGCACTGGCATATCAAAGCGAGTTTCCCCATAGAAGTCAATGGAAATTAAGACAATTCATTCCACATTGACTTCTATTGCATGCAATACGGCATGTGGCCAGGAGGTGGGGGGGAGCGCTGAGAGTCTTGTAAATACTCGGGAGATGACTCGGATGCACTTGGAAACCCTCGGAAATACTCGGGAACGGAGTGTTTCGGAATGGCTCCAAGTGTCACCGGCGCCCCAGCACCTCTGGCCAGATGCGGTACTGCACACCGCAGAGGCTTGACTCCTGCTCGTTCTACGAAACACTCGCAAACCGAGCCAGTATTTTTAAAAATTGCTCGTATTGCGGAACGCTCGTTAATCTCGTTACTCGCAATCCAAGGTCCCACTGTACATGGGAACATACTTAGCTGAGGCTGTCAATCACAAGCTGTGTGCTGGAGGCCTCCTCCACCTCACCAATTATCTTATGGTGTCCAGAAAAGCTGTCAGAAGAAACTTGTGCAGATAACAGAGGAACAATGCAGCAGAAAGAAATGGCACTCAGTGCTTTGTATAAAGACAATACACAGTATAGAAGGATGTGCTTTGCTCATATTTCATGTCTGAGGTTTACAACCACTTTAAGGGCTGGTTCACACCACAAAAATGCACTCCAGATCCGTTCCAGATGCATTTCTGCATGCACGTTTTTGATATGTTCTGCTGCGTTTCTGATGCATTCCAGATGCTTTTTTTTCCTGTTTTTTTTTTTTCTCACTGTACTGGGGTCTGGTGCATTTTTGATGCGCTTTTGATTCAATTTACCACGCTCCAGCACAGGAAAAACGCAGCATTTTCTTTTTTTTCTGAAACTGGAATGCCCTGGAACTGACTACACTGGTGTGAACTATGCCAATGGAAATTATATAACTTTCCATGCGCTTTTGATGTAGAAACAAACGCATGGACTGGATGTGGTGTGAACTGGCCCCAAGTATTTACAAATCTTCTTTTCATAATACAAGGTTACTTTAAATCTAAGAATGGCAACAGGGTTACTTTAAGCCCTTCTATGTGCACCTTGCTGCAAAAGGCAGTTATAGTTTGGGGTGGTTGTCATTTGTTTGCTTTAAAGTGATTGTAAAGTCCCTTTTTTTTTTTCCCTATAAAAATAACAAACATGTTATACTTACCTGCTCTGTTGCAGTTGGTTTTGCACAGAGCAGCCCAGAAACCTCCTCTTCTGGGGTCCCTCTTCTGTGCTCCTGGCCCCTCCCTCCTGCCGAGTACCCCCACAGCAAGCCGCTTGCTATGGGGGGCACCCAAGTCGAGCTGCAGCTCTGTGTGTCCATTCAGATGTGGAGCTGTGGTTTGGCCACGCCCCCTCTCTCCTGATTGGCCTGATTCTCCTAACTGACTGACAGCAGCGGGAGCCAATGGCGCGGCTGTTGTGTCTCAACCAATCTGGAGGGAGAGTCACTCGCTGGACAGAGAGGGGGCTCGGGTAAGTATTAGGGGGGCTGCTGCACACAGAAGGCTTTTTATCTTAACACATAGAATGCATCAAGATAAAAAAACCTTCTGACTTTACAACCCCTTTAAGCACAGTTCAAGGTACCCCAAATGCTATTACAGCTTGATGAATCAGGGCCATTGCCATCACAGGCAGACAGGCCACACTCATACTTGTATTTCTACTTCTATCCTACCATAAAAACTGGGCTGGACCAATACTAGGCGCCAGGTTGCCAGCAAAAAAAAAAAAAAAATCTGGTGCCCAACGTTGGCGTCTTATATTTTTTCTTCCAATGGAAACAAAGACTTCCTGGCTCTGGCTCCCAAAATTTACTGACTGGTTTCTGAATTCAAAATGAACCCCTCCAGCCATAAAACAAAGACGGTCCGCTGCAGGAACGTCATTCACCGCAACATATCCCGGACTAACAAAGAGGAATGACTAAAGCAAAGTAAGACTAAACGCAATCACCATCATACATTGTGACTGCTATACTGTATATACATCTCTCCTGTCCCTGTAGAGAACATTGCTTTTTGGAAAGACGTACACAAAAGTTCTCAGGTCCAATGCAAAATAAACATTAAAAAGTTGAGCTCTGGGATAATCAACTATTATCTGAATACATTGTGTGTGTATTTCTTCCAGATCTGTGCAGTTATCCAGGGCCAAACATTGCCTCTGTGCAGGAGCTTCATATATTAAGAGCGATCATTTCTGCTCTCTCTGCTGGTTTAGGGTGACTGGTCTGTATACCCCCCCCCCCCCCCTCACCCGATCTGTATACCCCCCCAAACATTGGCCATATACACCACCATGATAATGTCACCAATACTTCTACAAGGTAACATCTGGGGTGGCAATGGTATTAGTTGCACACAAGGGCAATTATACTGTTTGGGGCTAGGAAGGAATATTTAAGACAGTTTCTCAGCCCAGAGTTCAGCTTTAAGTCCTGAACAGGCCTCTAAAAAAAAGGTACAAAATCAGAAACCAAGTCCAATTTTTAAATGCATACATTGCCTATTCTAGGGCTGGCCATACATTATACAATTTTCCTTTAAAATTTACCATACAATATGAGGGCAAACCTAAATGCTATCAATGTGCATGCAATCAGGCCGGCACTACATAGTTGAAGGTAAATCTAAAAGGAAATTGAATAAGAAAATTGTATAATGTATGGCCAGCCCAAGATTGTTGGAAGAGGGGACCTGTAATAAAAATGCTCAGAAAAACTCTTCAGACTTTAAGTGCAGATTCTTTCCTCCATTACATCTAGTGTGGGGGAAGGGAGAGCGAGAGATTAGGAGGAAAAAAAAAAAAAAAAAAAAAAAAAGAAGTACATCATGGTGTATAATAATACGTCTCGCTGCAAGTCCTTGAAATGAGAGCTGCCCCTTTCTTTTTTCCAGCTGAATTGGTAATGAAGGCGTTTTGTTGCACCCTTCAGTACCGCTTTGGTCTATGGTGCGTTGGAGAGTTGTGCGGACATTATGCGGGTAGAACCCTCTCTAGTGTCTCCCGAGCAGTAGTGGAAAGGCGATCAGGAAAGCGGATGTCAAACTCTACGATCAGATCGCCTCGCTGATCTGGTGTTTTTGGCAGTGGAAGTCCTTCTCCATGAATCTTGCGTTTGGTCCCCGGGTTGATAATGTCCCTAATAACAAGAGGAATAGTGCGTCCGTCCAACGTGGGAGCGTTGACCGAGCAGCCGCAGAGAGCCTGAGGAGGACACAGAGGATTTCCATAAGATATAAAAATAGGACAACAATAAAAATATAGAGGATTAAGTACAAAACAAATGATAAATGACAAAGAAGGCTAATCCATTTGTATACCAAAATAGTAGAGCTGCACCGAAATTTTGGCTGAAAATTGTGTTATCGGCATTCGGTTGATAAGAGAAAAAAAGTTACAGATAATGGCACCGAAAATGCACGCAATTTTGCATCGTTTTTACTGTGCTTATGGAGTGTTTTTCAAAGGTCATGTGACTCAAAAAACGCATAAAAAATGCAACACGGGTGCATCAATGATGCGTTCTTGCTGCGCTTTCAATGCATTGCAACTGGGAGGCGCGTTTTTTGTGAGTTATTTTTTATTTTTTTAACTGATCAAAAATGCAGCAAGCAGGATTTTTAACACCACAATGCAAGAGCCAGTGTGTATGTGTATTTCTGCGCCACTGACCAGTGTGCAGACATAGTATTTAAAGGGGTACATTTTTCTTGCGCTAAAAAGGTGGCAATAATGGCCGACGATAAATTCATATTTATTTAAAAATTGATATTAAAAAGTCAAAAACACAATTATATATAAAAATGTAAGTAATTATTTTTTAAAAACTGTCATTTTCAGTTTTTGCCTAAGTGCATCCTGCATTTTCGGTACCAAAATTTCTATTCGGTGCACCTCTACCAAATCGTGATTCCATCAGATGTTTCAAAAAAAAAAAAAAAAAAAAGTCATTTATCTAAACCCAAGAACAAAAATAATAGTTTGTACCCCATCAGTTCTTAGGCCTGGTTCACACCTGTGCATTTTTAGTGCTTTTTGCAGGTTTCCACTACAGTTCATTTAACATGGTTTCCTATGGAACACGTTCTGTAGTGCAAATCTGCAAAATGCAAAAAGCACCAAAAACGCATAGGTGTGAATCCAGCCCTAGTTGGTCGCATTTACTTTTTTTTTTTTTTTTTTAGGCCAATTACATCTACCACGTGTACAGAAACATGGAACCCACCAGCACAGCTGTGAGTAGAGGACAGCACAAGCCGCCGCCATCCATCCGGACGGAAATACTGCTATGGGGCTTACATATCTACATGCTATTTACTCTTCTTACCTTGTGCGTTTTATTAATTCCCATATATACTCGAGTAAAAGTCGAATTTTTCAGCACATTTTTTTGTGCTGAAAGTACCCCCCTCGACTTATACTCGAGTCAAGCACTTTTCTGCAGCAAAAAATTTAATTTTCCGAACCGATTTTGGGGCCCCATATCTCAGGGCCACTTGGTGCTAGGAACTCCAAATTTGGTGTGCAAACCCAGTGGAACTGGTACCACAACATATCCAAAGCTGGGGTTCCTAGCACCAAGTAGCCCCGAGATACAGGGCCCCAAAGTAGGTTCGGAAAATGTCATTCTCTGCTGCAGAAAAGTGCTTGACATTTTCTGAACCGATTTTTGGGGCCCTGTATCTCGGGGCCACTTGTTGTTAGAAACCCCAGCTTTGGATATTTTATGATAGTTCCACTGGGTTTGCACACCAAAATTTGGGGTTTCTAGCACTAAGTGGCCCCGAGATACGGGGCCCCAAAGTCGGTCAACTGTGTCCATCTGCAGCAATGTCATTTCGGGACCCTTTGGGTTCAGAGACCTCAAATTTTGGCTGCAGCTAGGGGGCATCTAGGAACCCTTAACTACCGAGTTTGAAGTTCGGGGGACCTATGGCTGCAAATGGGCACAGTGATGCTGCAAATGGGCATTGTTGACCCTCTTTTCCACTTACAGTAGCTGTGCATTTCTCACCCTCGTCTTATACTCGGGTCAATAAGTTTTTCCCATTTTTTGTGGTAAATTAGGGCCTCGACTTATACTCGGAACGACTTATACTCGAGTATATACGGTATATTAACCACTTCCGGACCGCCCACTGTATATATACACGTCATTTTTTTTGAAGATGGATATCTCGGTAACGGCAGCCGCTGCTGCCACAACCAAGGTATCCATCTTTTCAGCGGGCGGTTCCGTACACGATAATGGTGGTCTCTGCGGCGGGTTCCCTGCGAGATCACCGTTATCGGCGGCGGGAGAGGTGCCACCCCCCTCCCGCCGCTCTCCCGCACCCTCCGCCGCTTACCGGAGCCGTCGGTAGCGGCCGAGGCGATCGGGTCCTTTCCCTGCTGAGGTATGGAGACGAGTGAGGCCAAGATGGCCCCCACCCGTCTCCATACCATGTGACGGCCGGAGCGACGTCATTACGACGGCTCCGCCCATTTCTCTTAAAAAGGCACAATTTTTTTTGTGTCATTTTTTTTAAACGACTTTTTTTTCTTTTTTTTTTTTTGCATTTTAGTCTAAATATGAGATCTGAGGACTTTTTGACCCCAGATCTCATATTTAAGAGGACCTGTCATGCTTTTTTCTATTACAAGGGATGTTTACATTCCTTGTAATAGAAATTAAAAGTGATCCAAATTTTTTTTTTTTTTTAAAAACAGTGAAAAAAAAAAATAAATAAAATAAAATAAATAATAATAAAAAAAAAAAAATTTTTAAAGCGCCCTGTCCCGACGAGCTCGCGCGCAGAAGCGAACGCATACGTGAGTAGCGCCCGCATATGAAAACGGTGGTCAAACCACACATGTGAGGTATCGCCGCGACCGGTAGAGTGAAAGCAATAATTCTAGCCCTAGACCTCCTCTGTAACGCAAAACATGCAATCTGTAGAATTTTTTTAAACGTCGCCTATGGAGATTTTTAAGGGTAAAAGTTTGACGCTATTCCACGAGCGGGCGCAATTTTGAAGCGTGACATGATGGGTATCAATTTACTTGGCGTAACATTATATTTCACAATATAAAAAAAAATTGGGCTAACTTTACTGTTGTCTTATTTTTTTTTTTTCAAAAAAGTGAATTTTTTCCAAAAAAAGTGCGCTTAGAAGACCGCTGCGCAAATACGGTGCAAAAAAAAGTATTGCAATGACCGCTATTGTATTCTCTAGGATGTTAGAAAAAAAACAAATATATAATGTTTGGGGGTTCTAAGTAATTTTCTAGCAAAAAAACCTGTTTTAAACTTCTAAACACCTAAAATCCAAAAAACGAGGCTAGTCTTGAAGTGGTTAAAAGTGGTGCACACATTGCTGCACTTAAGCCCCTTTGACACTGAGTTTTTCCAAGTGCTTTTAAGAAAAAACAAAAAACAAATAAAAATCAAAAAACGCATAGGCATTTTACTGGCAGTTTTGGAGCAAACCAGTGTGAAAGTCCCCTTACAGTTGGGCTGTTTTTTCTCTCTCTCTCCAGAACGGTCCACAGAGCTGCTTCTAACTCTGATAGCTGGCTGCCTTCCCCCTAAGTATCTGCCTTTGGATTCAAGTGCAATAAGACTTTGCTCTTTACACTTGGACTGCTTATTCCATTATTCATTAACAGGAATACAAGACTGAATTTATCAGTTATTGCTCCTACGATCTTTTTCTCTTCCATAGCGCTTTACAAATGAATTTTCTTATGTACAGAAACATTCCTGCCAGAAATCCGGTGTACATTTGGCTTCCTGTACACTGAACCAAAATATAAAACGTGGCCAACCTTCCCAATTCTCTGAGGACTACAGAACACCTCCACCTACGTTATGAAGCAGCAGGGTATGGGTGTGTTCTGTAGTCCTATTCTGAATTTTAAAAAAAGCTTATGGAGAAATGCTGCTCCTCTATATCTACAGAAGGACAGCAAGTGTTACTGGCAGGATCACAAGCTGACAAAAGTAAAAAATAGGATAACAAAGAAAACAAAATGCAGTCAACACCTATTAAGACTAATAAGCTACAACAGGGGTAGGCAACCTTAAAGAGGTGAACATGAGAGAAGTCAAAGATCACCGAGCGCAGAGTCTCCTCCTCACACCTGATTTAACCCTTTAATTGCTGTACTACCACGCTGCAATCGTGTGCATTGCACGGCAACCATGGGTTTAATCAGGTGGTTCACCAAACCCACCAGACATAAAAGTCTATGGCTAAGCACAGCAAACCCGCAGGTACACTACACTGCATCCACGGTGTGGGTAAACCGCAGCACATCAGTGTGAAAGCAGCCCTATACTATTATGTCCAGTGTATTCCTTCACACTGACCTGAAAATTTATTCTTTCCTGCTGTTGGCACCACTCTGGAGACCAGTAGCCGGGATAAGAGGTGGAGTGCAGTTGGTATCACTCTGCATGGGACAGGAGTGGGCACTACAGAGGAGGCATCGTCTTATGCGGCTCTTGCTCCCTACTACAGCGCCAACTTTACAAGTAGTCCCTCTGCATTGCATTTGCTTTGCTGCTCTGGAATGGCGGGTCACCAAGCCCAGACCGCCATCTCCCAGTCACCTGACCGTAATCTACTGGTAGATCAGGATCAATGGGTTGCTGACCACTGAGCTACCATATATTACATTACATTTTTGTGCTTCAGTTTATATAAACATTGTGCTATACACACGGGCATGAACGATGTAAAGAAGGGGATCAGTATGAGTTTGCAGTGCAGCTCTTTTAATAGGCAAGGCGTTGAGTATTTACCCTTTGTTAGCATTTGTCATGTAAAAATTCCTCAGCAGGATTTCCTGCACAAGATGGCAGAGTTCAGTGGTGCTCGCAGCATCACTGATAAGTATTAAGCATTCTCTTTACATGGAGTGCCGGCTTTTACTTTTTTAAAAAAGGGACAGTGTCTGTTTAATTGAATTTTCCCGACTGGTAATAAAAATGTTTAACAGTCATTGGCTGCATATAGGGGAGGAGTAACTCACCCATATCAGGAGGTTTGGCACATTCAGTAAGGCAGTTTAGAGCATAAAAGAGTTTTAGAGGAATGCACTTTCAATTTCAGGTAATGAAGATTTAAAAAGTATCGCATTATAAAGCACAGCGGTGTGGTTTATAAATCTGCATTAAACGCTGCTTGGTTTGAATCTCCAAGGCATGCAGAGTGCAAATAGATAGATAGATAGATAGATAGATAGATAGATAGATAGATAGATAGAGATATATATATTTTTTTTAAAAATAAATATAGAGTTCTCTGTGCTGCAATAAGCATAGAAAAACCAACACAGCGGAGACTTCACACTGTGGCCTGTGATTTATGAGCCGTCAGTAAAAAGCAGGCGGCAATGTAGAGCAGGTACTGTTCATGGAGACATCAGGGGTCCCCAACCCTCAGGGCATGGACTGGTGCCTGTCCGTGGCCTGTTGATGACCAAGCCACATAACATGAGGCGAGCGGCGACCGCGGTCTGCATGTGTCAATCACAGACCGCGGTCACCGCTCACCTCCTGCTGCGCAGCCCGGTCATCAAAAACCCACGGACCGGCACCTGTATGTGGCCCGGGGGTTGGAGACCCCATGTCTCCTCCACCCGACAACCAATGTCCTCCTATCAGCAGGGCAGGGGGTAGGAGGAGCTGCAGATCTGAATAGAGAGCTCCTCCCACCCCTTGCCCTGCTAACAGGATAATGGGAGGGCAGAGAAGCCAGGAGAGGACACACGGACTGATAACAGTCTCTGTCCTGCCAAAAGGTAGGAGTCCTGTGCAGGGGAGGCAGAGCTTGGAATTGGGGGGGGGGGGGGGGTTGGGGGACTGCAGAAGCATGGCAATGGAGGAGGCTGTGATTGCTAGGGGCACTGTAATATAAAAAAAAGGGGAGGAAACTGTTAGGGTCGGTTCACACTGGGACGACTTGGGATCCGACTTGTACGCCCTCAAGTCGCCCCAGAAAGAGATTCACATTAAGTGAATGGGAGCGTCTTAATAGACACTACTGAAGTCGCTCCGACTTCAGAGCGTACTCCCTGTACTACTTGGATCCGACTTGGTAGGCGACCTGTACCATAGAAATCAATGGAAGTCGCCTCCAAGTCGGATCTCTCTCTCTCAAAGTCAAGCGACTTTGCAGGGAAAACCCCTCCCTCCCAGAGTCGCGCTGAAGTCTCGTTGAAGCCGCGTTGCCCCTGTGTGAATCGAGCCTAAAGGGGCACTGTAATCATTACAGTGTAGTCCCCATTACATTAATGTTACATAGTTAGTGATAGGGTTGTCCCAACACCACTTTTTTAGGACCGAGTAAAAGTACCGATACTTTTTTTCAAGTACTCGCCGATACAGATTACCAATACTTTATTTTTTAATGTCATGTGACAGTGGGGTTTTTTTTTTAACAATGCTTTCTTTTTTTTGGGGGGGGGGGGGGGGGGATGGACGGTGTCTGTGTGTTTTTTATTTTTTATTTACAATTTTTACAATAATTTTTTTAAATTCTTTATTGCAATATATGTTTTTTTTTTTTTAAATCAGCCCTGTTGGGGGGCTTTGGTGAGATATCAGGGGTCTTAACAGCTCCTCTCCATTCATAAACTGAGACATCGTAATCGCAGGAGATTACAATGTTTCAGTTATGTGAATGGACAGAGTCAGCTGATTCTGTCCATTCACAAAGGAAAAAGGAGGAGCACAGCGGAGAGGCACAGCCGAACGGAGGGGACAGCGGAGAGGCACAGCAGAACGGAGGGGACAGAGAAACGGAGGGGGCATTGAGGAGGATGCAGTGACAGTCAGCGGTGATCGCGTGTGGGGGAGTTACAAGCACCTGAAAGCCGCGGGGAGAGAAGCTTGTAACTCCCCCATGCGCCGATCACTGCTGACTGTACAGGTATCGGGGGAAGCATCAGGAGCATTTGCCCGAGTACAAGTATGCTCGGTATCGGGACAACCCTAATTAGTAAGGTTGAATAAAGACACTAGTCCATCCAGTTCAACCTGAGTGTCTACAATTTTCCCCATCCCTGTACATTGTGTCTCATTAAGATGCTCATCTATTTATTTAAGGTACCCATAAAGCGCTGTCAATTTACGCTGCACTCCACACATACATTGCTCCCTACCCTCAAGGAGCTCACAATCCAAGGTCCCCAACTCGCAATCCTATACTAGGGCCAATTTTGGACAGGATCCAATTAACCTACCAGCATGTCTTTGGAATGTGGGAGGAAACCGGAGTACCCGGAGGAAACCCACACAGGCACAGGGAGAACATGCAAACTCCAGGCAGGTAGTGCCATGGTTGGGACTCGAACCAGCGACCCTTTTTACTGCTAGGTGAGAGTGCTACCCACTACACCACTGTGCCGTCCAAATGTAAAGTGGAACCGCACTGTAATGCGAAGGGGAACCGAGGACAGTGGGACTGCTTTAAAGGGGAAACTGTTCTGTAAAGGGAGGGGGGGGGGGGGGGGTTTGGTGCGCCGGGCTGAGGACAGACTCTGCGAATATCACATCCCGCACACGGCTGCGTCATTCATTCACAGAGTTCTGTGAATGAATGAATGAATGAATGAACTACAAGTACCAACAACCTTTGCGGCTGACAGCTTGCAGTTCTCAATGAACTGCCAAGGAGCACTCTAGTAGTTCATGGATTCTTCCTGTCATTGTGCAACTTCCTGACCGTACGAGGTACGGGCAGACTGCTACACTGACAGTCTGCAGGAGACTGAGATTGCACCTGCGATCTGATTTACAGGCTCCTAAAATAGATATTTTACCTGAAAAAAAAAAAAAAAAAAAAAAAAAAAAAGGTGCATTTATTTTTATTTTTTTTAGAAAGTGGAGCTTATCCTTTAAAGTCCTACTACCTAGGAGGATATACCACAAAATTCCCTTAATGCTAGTGCCTCTCGGCCCTTTACGGGTTTCCGAAGCCAGGAGGCGGGGCTTATGATAATGTGATCGTCGTGGTTGGCTGTTACATGATCCGAGCTTTCCGTTTCCGGCGCCCATAACTGTGTCGGGAGCGCGTTCTCGGCACAGGTTTGTTTACCTTAGGGTATGCAAATATGTGGCCTCTCAGGGTCAAGGCCCACCGGCTGTCTGTACCAAGAGGATAAAAGTGCAAGAAAACCCTTATATGTGTGCCTCTCCGATTTAAACTGCAATGTGTGCATTGAGCGCAGGTAATGCGCGTGTGCTGACAAGCTGTGTTGCAGTTTATTTTAACGGGCACTTTTCTCCTCACTTCCTGGAACAAGCAAAGGCTCTACAGCATGGCAGAGCGCTCAAACTTGTGCTGGCCCATTTTTCCTGTGCATTATGCGCTTTGCGTTGACATGCATTACTGTGCATTGTGCTGAATAAAGTAGGGCTTGCTTTACTTTTTTCACAGCAAACCAGCGCACAGCAGTGCATCACACCAGTATGGCCTGCTCTCATTTGAGAAGGCAGGTGGGAGAGCTAGAAACAAAAGTTCAATTAAGTCAGAAGGGCAGCATGGTTTCAATTCTCTTGGACAGGACTTTTAATTTAAAAATGGCTGATGGGTTTGATTTAAAGTGGGGCAAATCGCTGGAGAGGGAGTATCAGTGGGTGAGGGGAGGCCCTAAAATGGTAAAAATGTCAGAGTCTCTAACCCCCTCCAGCCCGCTGTATAGACAAAATGACGGCTCTTGTTCTGGGCCAACGTCATGGGACACAGCGTGACCCTGATCTCGGTAAAAGAGCCAATGACGCGGCTCATTACACATGTGATCAGCTGTGTCCAATCACATGTAAACAAGGACGTGCCAGTAATCGTCTCTCCACGTCTCACACTGAGTGTGAGGAGAGGAGAGCCGATCAGTGACCACTCCTCACAGGGGAGATTATACAGATAATCAGGGCACTGATCATCATCGGCCTTTTGGCTAAGATCAAGTGTAGTATCGACTTTAGCCCTTAGGGGTGTCTCTGCTTCACAGCTAGGACGTTGAGAACCACTTGCATCTATCCAAGCCAATTGGTCCTTGTGGGGTACCCTCTGCTCGGCCTGGTAGGATCGTTGATTAAATTCAGCTTCACCTACTTGCTGCTATTGGGTCAGAGGCTTAGCCCCCACAGGGAACGAGATTGCGGTCTTCCCTCCTCCCCCACTCCGCATTACTACCTCCGGGCAGTAGATGCTAGAGCCTTTGTAAAGGCTACGAAAAAGAGCGAAGACGTCGAGGAACCAGAAGGAAGCCGCCTAAGAAACATCTGAAGCGACATCCAACTC